>CM072516.1:53958932-54122034 GCA_036898135.1 Oncomelania hupensis | reverse complement strand
CTGTTTGTTGAATTAAGACCAAGATTCAGACGTGTAAAGTACAGTGAGTTTTTTAACACGTTTCTGTTTGAACCGTGTGATGACGATAATAATATGAAAGAAAAAGGAGGAATAACAATAGGCGTTGTGTACCGAAATTATTTAAAAATGTAACGGCAAGGATGAACAGTCGAGCTAAGACTTGGGTTTTACACACAGCCGCGGATCATTAAAAATGAAGAGAGAAATGAAACAAAACAAAAAAAAAAAGGGGGGGGGGAGGATGGGAGAGGGAAGTGAGGGGGGGGGGAGGGAGGGGAAATCACGGGTTTACGAGAAGGTAGCCTTCAGAAGGAGAACTTCGGGATTTAGTTGTTTGCTTTCGCAGGTCCACGAGGATTTATGGATTTGGAAGAGTGCGTGTGCTGAGAGTTGTGGTAGGTGAGGGGGGGAGGGTGGGATAGGGTAGGTGTACGAGAAAGATAAGAATTGTGGGAATATGAAGATATGATGCGGTTGTAGTGATGAAGGGAGACAAGGTAAGCTCTGTCCTCGGCGATGAAGATTTGCTTTATTCGGGGAGAGAAGGGGGGGGGGGGGGGGGGGGGGGGAGACATATTGTAAGAAAGACTGTAATTATGATTCAGGTAGAATTGCTGTGCTTACCAGGATAGTATGCAATGAATGAATCTCTCATAAATTATTATTAATCACATCGCGCGTGATTTTAGATTAATTATGTATGACTGGATCTTTCATAGATGAGTCTTTTTTCACATCGCAACAATTTGTAGACTTTCAAAGTTTTGTCTGTGAATGTTTCGGGTTTTCATCGGGATCAGTTTTGATTGGAACAGTGGTGGACGTGTGTGTGTTGGGGGTGGTGTGGAAGAGAGAGAGATGAGTGTTGTGGTGGGGGGTGAATGTTTGGGAGGGGGATGGGTGTTGTATTGAAAAATTAGGAACCAGGCAACGAAGCTATTTTATGTAACTGTACGCAGTAAGAAGAACGTGAAGGAATATATATATATATCTTCTCTCCAAAATGACTAGCACCGTACAGCAGCCATTAATGAACAAGGAATAAAACAAGCCAAGGGAGGCAAGTAAGTTGCTATATATCCTTTTGTTGGCAGAGATCTGGAAGCAAAGTGTCATAATTATCGGGAGGGTTATAAGTCCACTACCGCCAAGTTTTAACGTCTGCTCTTAGCCCCACTCGCACTGACTCATCAACTGTCCATTGCATTCCTCTTAGGATTTTGAGAATTTGTGCGTGATTAGTGTGTTTGGGGGACTTCTTAAAACACTAGAACCAAAATGAATGATTTACATTCCTGCTTCATACTAACATCGAAAACAGAAGGCACCATCTACACGTTTGTGTCATATCAAATCTGTCACCGAGTCAGGGCGAAAGCTTAACGCTGGATTCAACTACTTGCTACTCCTACAACTACTTGCTACTTCTTTCTGCCAAGCTTTGCCGAATAAAGAGATTTATTTGCCCCTTTTTCTTCTGTTATGCTGTGTTGGTTGGCTTCAGTTCTGGCACTTTTTTTTGTTGTGTTGAGTGTACAGTACTTGGCTGGAATGGTACTACTGTAGATGAAAGGACCAAGCCTGCAGCTGAGTCAATAGGTAGGCTGCCAGCGCTCCTTCTCCTCATTCCTGTCGAAGTACTCCTTACCAGCGTTCTATTCTTTCTCTCTTGCTCTTGCTTAGAAGAAAGCAACGACTGAAACAGTTGGAAGTGTCTGTACTGAATGAAGAGAGAGAGAGAGAGAGAGAGAGGAGAGAGAGAGAGAGAGAGAGAGAGAGAGAGTTTAATGATACATACAAATAATAAGATTAGTAATAACCAAAAACATTGAATTCTTTCTTTAAAAGAAGACATTATGGATTCCAATTCCTTTACTCTTTGTTTTTTTTTCAACTTCATTAAACACTGGCCAAGGCTAAAACATCACATTCTTATTCTTAATTTCGCTCATAGTGAAGTTAACAAACAACACAAGCTTTTAATGGTCAGTCTCATGTGGTATTGCCATCTGTAATTTTTGGTGTAGTTTAGCTCTTGTCAGTCGCTGTCTCTGCTTCTGTTTGGATGTTTTTTGGTAAGAAACCGAATTCTGAATCGTAGCCCTGTGGGTTAGTTGTTGATGGGGCGCCTCAGCCAGAAGAGGTGTGGAGAGTTTCACTACTTCTTCTCGATAAAAAGAGGTTTTGCCCTTCATTGGAATTTCTTTGAGAAGGTTGGAGGGGGAGAAGGGTTGTTGTAGGGCTGTAGCAATACTGGGTGTCTGGAACTTGGAGAGACTGATTATACATAAAGAAATTCTTTTAGCGAGGGACCCCAGTTGTCTGGAGATATTCCGCGCCTGGCTGTAGATCAGACAGGCTTGACAGGAGGTAGAGGCGGAAAGGAGTGTTTTGAATGTTAATATTTCGCAGTTTCTAACCCCTCCGTTTTGTATACAAAAAGCTCAAAACATTGTTCTCCCAAATCCTGCATCCCCTAGTTTTCTGTTTTTTTACTACTTTTTTTTTTGTATGCTCGTTTGATCTCTCTCTCTCTCTCTCTCTCTCTCTCTCTCTCTCTCTCTCTCTCTCTCTCTCTCTCTCTCCCTCTCCTCTCTCTCTCTCTCCTCTCTCTCTCTCTCTCTCTCTCTCTCTCTTTTTCTATGTATTATTATTTAGCATAATAGCAATGTAGGCGTTTTATATGTTTGTATTATGTTAATATTTTATAATGATGTTTATATTCTATTTTGTTTTTGTAACGAGGGATCGATAAATTTAGTGTATAGCCTCAGCGTCCCCTGCATGGTATGTCTTTATTGTAAAGTGACCGGCTGATGGTGGAGTGCCTTCAGTGTTACCATTACAGTAGGGTTGTTTTAGCAGATCTTTTCTACGGATCGGGGGTGAGTCCTCTTTCAACCAAGTTGTGGTCCTGATTCGGCTCTCTGCAGTCCGCTGGACCCTATAAACAATAACTAACTAACTAAATCTCTCTCTCTCTCTCTCTCTCTCTCTCTCTCTCTCCCTCCCCTCTGTCCTCACCTTCTCTCTCCTTCTCTTTCTCTTTCTATATGCACTCGTGCGCGAGCAAAGAAATAGTAAAGTTTGGACTTTGTTGTTGTTTGTTGGAATTTGGAGTTTTTCTATGTCAGAGTCTATTATTGTTTTGTGTGCAAGTTCTCGCGCTCTACAAATAAACGGCTTAATAAGCTTAATTGAAAACAAACATTTCAGGCCTTTAGTTTTCGAGCTTTTCGTAATTGTGCCTGTTTCATTATCGATTTGTAATAAATTATGTATTGAAGTTGGATGATAGATTTGCTACTAGTAAACAGCTCAATAAATGGTAACAAACATTAATTTCAGACTTTTTCTAGATTAACTGCTTTTAGATTGAAGATAAAAAGTAGATTTTGAGGAGTCACGACATTTTAAAAAAAAATAAAAAAAAAAAAATTATGAAAATTTAATCGTACGTACGTAGCGCGCCTTTCCAGCTCAAGGCCTGCTCTAGGGATGCAAGATCTAACCCCAAGCCGCCCGAGAAGGCGTCAAGCCAGCAATTCATTAATTGAAAATTAAAATTCAGTTCTGTAGTTTTTTTCCCCATTAATTTTAAGGTTTAACTGGTGCGGTTTTTAATTATTGGCGGTAAATATTTCTTTGAACACAATTTGTGTTGTTGCTGTTATTGTTTTGCGCATTTCCTTCTGAGAGACTAGCGTAAGGCGCCAGTAGCACCTTTAGATATCTCAGAAGATCTTTATGGCACCACCACTGTACCAACAGTAAACTGTGTAAAGCAAACCATCAAACTTGCGCTGTACAAAGAGCAAAACTGTGCATCACTAACACTGAGGGTACTGTATACTTACATTACCCAAGCTCTCTTTAGTCATAAAGAAGGTGTAGAAGTTCTGAAAAGGAAAAGAGACGAACGCACACACACAAACACACGGAAGAAGAAGAAAAATCGGTCCGCGAATATCTGATGCATGGAGGGGAGGGGAGGGAGAGAGAGAGGGGGAGTGGGAGGCTTGGGGATGAATTTGAATAATGGCCGAAAAATGTAAGTTTATGTGACAAGCAATGAAAAAAAGCGCGAGGCCGCGGGTAACAATCGGGGATTGTCTGGCGAGACCGCCTTCCTTTCCTCTTTCTTCTTTTTCAACTCCCGATGCTATTTCTCTCACTCCTTCACCCCAACCCTAACCCTACACACATACAGTATGCGTTCACCACTTCCTTGCACCTCCCCCGCGCCATCAAGTCTTTGTTCTCTTTTGTTGCTCTCCCATCCTACCACCGCCACCACCCCCTTTCCTTTTTTATTTCGGGTCCGTTAACGTTTTCTTTTTAACTTTCCAACTTTCATGGCCCCGCTTTTCTCATTTTAATGCCTTCCGTCTATCTCCCGGCCATCGGAATTTTCATGGCTGCCCCGCGAGCGATATAGCTAATGGGTGACTTACACGTACCGGTCGTTTTCTTGCGAGGGGTCAACGGTGAACAGAGACTGCATGCATGGTTGACACGCGAGGGAAGCTGCCCCGCAAAATAGGTAAGCGTTCTACATCCTTTCACCCCCTGTCTCGTCCATCCCCTCGCTGATCGTCGTTCAACTCATTGAAAGGGTTTCAATGCCCAATAGTTGAAATGTGTGCTGACGGATTAAACTAAAGGATAGAAGAGGGGGTGAATTTTTAAAGGGAGTGCTGGATGGGGGTTTGATGGTGGGGGCAGCATGCATTTTGCGTGCAGGTTGTTATGAACTGCCATTGTTTTGCATCTTCATCTTTTAGTCAAAACACATCTAGACCCACTGTAAAGATTTGTTATGTTCGCGCACTGGTGTCATTTACTGATTTTGTAATAGGATTCCCTGGAAGAGAAATGGTTGAGGGTTTTTGTCACCGACACTTTATATATAAGCGGTGGGGTGGGGTGGATGGTTGGTTGATTTTTTTTTCTTTTTCTTGCTTCGCTGCTCTGGTTTTGGGATAGCCTCAAGAAGAAAGAAGGCCGACACACAGAGAGGGGAGAGAGGAAAAGAGATCAGAAAGTTTATGACAAGAGAAGCTTTGTGGGTGTGTGTGCGGTGCGGGGTTGTTTTTATGGCTCGAGCGTTGCTGGTTGTGGGCGACGGGAGTAGTGGAGGGTGGACGAAAAGAGGGAGGGGGGAGAATACAAGAAGTCGGATCATGTGTGGCAGTCTCTCAGGGGTAGGGGGTACTATAGTTATGTTTCCCCCTGTAGCCCCCCCAAAGCTGGTGTGGTGTGTTTGATGTATGAGTTTTGCTGTCGCTGTGCCAGTCTTTTTTCTATTTTATATTTTTGCCGAGAGGGAGGAAAAGAAGCTAAACGCGCTGAAGTGTGAAGTTATAGTTATGGCTTTCGTCGACCCGCTCCCGCTTTTCTCGTCTCTCTCTCTCTCTCTCTCTCTCTCTCTCTCTCTCTCTCTCTCTCTCTCTCTCTCTCTCTCTCTCTCCCTCTCTCCTCTCTCTCTCTCTCTCTCTCTCTCTCTCTCTCTCTCTCGACAAAACAAAAGCTCTTGGTGTAACTTTAGACAATAATTTGTCCTGGGTGAAACAATTCAAATATTAGTAAAACTCTCTAAAAGGACTTACCAGTTATCAAGGATACAGAATTTATTTAATTTACATTCTCGTAGACTATTTTATTCCGGTCATATTCAATCATTTATTGATTATTCCTCTACTATTTCAGTATTTGGGATTCTGCTAGTGGCAGTGCCATGCAGTTAAACAAGTTATTCATAAACAAAAAATCTCTCCAGATGACTATAAACGGATCAATATTCTACCTCTTATCGACAGACTAAAATTTATTAAAAGTGTTTTCATGCTCAAGATCCTTTCTGGCAGTGAACCTCCCTATCTTTCTTCTCTTATTTCCAAAAACACTGCCAGATCGTCCACAAAATTAAATGTTCAAATTCCAAGAATTTATCTCTTCAAAACTAGTCTAGCTTATTCCGGTTCCACTTTGTGGAATAACTTTCCTGAAGATCTCCGCACTCCAGCTAAATTTAAATTATTTAGAACACCTCTCTAAAACACATTAAAAATTAAATACACATTAATTGTTAATGTTGTTAATTGATATTAACAACAATAATTTGATTTTATTTTTTTGAAAATGATTTTATTTAATGATGACTTTGTTTATTTGTTATTGTTTCATGATGTTATAACATTGAGTTGTATTTAATAGTTGTTGTTAAAGCCCCAAAGGCAAGATGTAAAAAAGCACATCCAGCGCTTACTTGTTTACCCTCGCAAAATAAAATTGCTATCTTCTTCTTCTTCTTCTTCTTCTTCATCTTCTTCTTCTTCTTCTCTCTCTCTCTCTCTCTCTCTCTCTCTCTCTCTCTCTCTCTCTCTCTCTCTCTCTCTCTCTCTCTCTCTCTCTCTCTCTCTCTCTCTCTCTCTCTCTCTCTCTCTTCTCTCTCTCTCTCTCTCTCTCTCTCTCTCTCTCTCTCTCTCTCTCTCTCTCTCTCTCTCTCTCTCTCTCTCTCTCTCTCTCTCTCTCTCTCTCTCTCTCTCTCTCTCTCTCTCTCTCTCTCTCTCTCTCTCTTCTCTCTCTCTCTCTCTCTCTCTCTCTCTCTTCTCTCTCTCTCTTCTCTCTCTCTCTCTCTCTCTCTCTCTCTCTCTCTCTCTCTCTCTCTCTCTCTCTCTCTCTCTCTCTCTCTCTCTCTCTCTCTCTCTCTCTCCTCTCTCTCTCTCTCTCTCTCCTCTCTCTCTCTCTCTCTCTCTCTCTCTCTCTCTCTCTCTCTCTCTCTCTCTCTCTCTCTCTGTCAATTATTGACAGTTTACTTTAAAGTTAAGTGTGGCTGTTCGGTCTTCTCTTATGTTTTATAATTAGCGAGCGTTGTGGTCTAAAGCGGGGGACTAACTTGCCTTCTCCACAGGCTAGAAACCAATGGTGCCTGCAGGTGTGGGATCGATCCAGGATCTTGGCGTTATGTCTCTCCGAATATTATTTACTTTCAACTCGGGCAACGTCTTGGGGGTTTTCACCAGGTACTCCGGTTTGCTCCCCCCCCCTCCCCTCACCCCTCCCCCACTCCCCCACCCCCCAAAAAAATTTTCAAAAACGACTAATATTAATTATGCTGGGTTTGGGCGCGCCACAGGCTGCGATTACGCCTTCCCCAGGGGAGGTGACCCAGAATTTCCCAATAAAAATGGACAATAAAGTGTCAAGAAGTCAAAATTATTATTATTATTATTATTATTATTATTATTATTATTATTAGTTTGACTATTCAGAAGACCAAAATCAATACTGAAATTAATTATGTTGAATTCATTATGGTTTAAGCAGATTCATTATAATCTCTTTGACGAATATTTATACATTTGGCACTTCTCATATAAATGACATAATTTACACTATTCTGAAAACCAGAATCAGTTTTATTTATTTATATATTTATTGATACTGAAGTCATTTATGCTTGTAATTTTTTTGACGACCTAATAGTTATATTTTATATTGTACTATTCTGAAAGACCCGAACACTTTAAAAAAAAAGAAATTAATAATGTTGAAGCCTTTTAGACGCAGTTGGGGGAAACAAAATCTGCAAAGTTCATTTTATAATTTTTTCCAAAAGATGTTTAGCTTGATGAAGCAATAACACAGTCACTCATTCCTGTTTTAAAGTTTGTTTGTTTGTTTTTTTTTTAGTTTTCTCTGCAATGTCCGCTTTCAATTCAACATAAAAGATGACATAAAATAGATGTTGAGATATAAGATGGTAAGGTTACACGAAGTACACAAACTACGTTCCCTTCTTTGATTACACTTACAGCCTCTAGCGTTACAATGGGTGAAGATGATGAGGGGAAGGCGGATGAGGGAGTAGGGAGGGAGAAAAATTTGCTGGCGATGTCACTTCAAAGTAGGGCTTCACAGGCAAGAGTGTCAGAGAGTGAATTGTTATGTTGCAGCACTAATTCCCTTAAAACGCCGGCTTAGATGCGCGTGAATACATCTTGCTACGGGCATCAGTTTCTTTCGCTTGATGTTGCCTTGTTGTTTATTTGCTCATTTCTTTTTGCCATTATTCTTCCATGTCAGGCCTCTATCCTCGGGGATATAAAGCGAGGAAGGAACATTGTCTCGAAGTTATGAAACCGGGATGACGACCCTTATAAATATTTATCAGCGTCGTGCATTTTTTATAAGAAAACATAATAAGTATGTAGCAGTAGTATATAGGAATAAATTGCGCTGCTGCTAATCACCTTACTCATGTTTAATATTATAATTTAAATGAGACTTTAACGAAGTGCTTTTTCATCCCTGTTGTATTTCATTCTTCTACTTCTTCTCCTCCTCCTCCTCTTCTTCTTCTTCCTCTTCATACTTCGCCACATCATCCTTCTCCTTCTTATGTTCTTATCGATGGTAGATCAGTTCATCCAACCCACCATTGGCGATATGGCAGACGGGGATAACCATCCCAGGGAACAAGGGGTATGGACCTAAATCAACACTGAACAACCAGAGCAATAACACTGCTAAAATGGAGAGTGAAAATTGTCACTTTTATCTTGCCCATTACGTGATTCGAACCTGGGTCATCGGTGTGCCAGGCGAACGCTCTACCTTGGTCCTGATTTGGCTCGGAAGAGTCCGCTGGATCTAAAGCAACGGTCATGTAATGTAACGCTCTACCATATGAGCTACGGCGATGGGACAACTTTCCATACCTACAGACATTGCTGAGACAATGCATCCATATATCCACCCCACCCCCTATTTTTCCCCCTCCCTCACCACCACCCACCTCTCTCTGCCTCTCTGTCTGCCTCTCTCTCTCTGTCTGCCTCTCTCTCTCTCTGTCTGCCTCTCTCTCTCTCTCTCTCTTTCTCTCTCTCTCTCTCTCTCTCTCTCTCTCTCTCTCTCTCTCTCTCTCTCTCTCTCTCTCTCTCTCTATTATAGACCCATTTCAATTCTATCTTAACCAAGCCGCTTGAAAAAAAACATTAAACAGATTCATAAAAAAACAGCCTTTTACATGAAAATCAATCTGGATTCAGAGCTAAGCATTCTTGTCATACAGCTCTTACATCTATGATTGTACAATGGCTTAATAATATTAATGAGCACACAATTTCTGGAGCGTTAATTTATTCGTGTACTTCGCAAAAGCTTTTGATGTAATTGGCTTTGACCATTTTTTACATAAATTACTATTATATCATGTGGTATTTCCTTTAAATCCCCCAATCTTCTAAAATCTTTCACATCTGGCAGAGAGAGCAGTGCATTTTTACAAATAACCACAAATTATAATTTGAAGCTGTTAATGCTGGAGTGCTTCAAGGACCAATATTAGCTTAGAGCCTTATTATTTTATGTCTATATAAATTATTTTCTCTTTCATATTTCTACTTCGTGTGAATTCGTTGCTGAGAACACCACATTACATTCCAAGAATACATAACTGCGTAATTTAGCCTCCTCTTTGCAAAAAGGGGCAAATGAACTACAGGCATAGACTGAATTTAATCACCTGACACTTAATCCTGACAAAACACAATCCATGCTATTTACAAGAAGACAAAAAAGGCAAGGGTTTCTCTATGAAACTCCCTCCCTTAAAACTTTGCAACAAAATAGTTGAAGAAGTATGATTTCATAAACGTCTTGGCGTACTAACATTAGACAATAATTTGTCTTGGTTGGAACATATTTTAGATGTTAGTAAAACTATTTCGATAAGGACATATCAGTTATCAAGAAATATTTTTTTTTAATGTGCAATCTCGTAAACTACTCTATCCGGGACATATTCAGCCATTTATTGATTATTCTTCATTTGGGATACTGGTAATAACAACGCCACGATGACTTTAATTAGGATTCATAAACGTGCAATTAAAATGGTTATTCTTAAAAACAAAATCTCTCAGAGTGATTACGAACAGAGCAATATACTACCACTTGCCAAAAAGATTACAATCTAACAACGAAATTTTCGTGCACAACATCCTTTCTGGTAATGCACCCCCTACCTTTCTCCCTTTTTTTCCCCCTATGAAAACTGCCCGGTTTTCTATTAAACTCAATGTTTCATTTCCAAGAAGTGATATGTTTAAAACCAATCTGTCATATTCGGGTTCCACTTTAAGGAATAACTTTCCAGAAGTTCTTCGCAGTTCAGTCACTACATACACGTCCTTTAGAAAACACCTCTTACAACACATTAAAACAAATAGTTAATTACTAGTTAATTAATTGGAGTTATACATTAATAACATCCAAAAGATTGTTTTAAATAAGATTGTATGTGTGCTGATTTTGACTGTATTATTACATTATGATGTTATTGTTATAAAGTTATTTTGCTATACTAATTGCTATTGTTACAAGCCCCAAGGGAAAGATGTCAAATAGCACACCCAGTGCTTACTCTTTTACCTTTGTTAAATAAAATATTATTTTATTGTTTCTCTCTCTCTCCCTCCCTCCATTCCCCTCTCCCTCCCTCCCTCTCCCTCTCGCATCGCCTCTCCTATGTCCTCTCCTCATCCATTGAGCTATGCCTATTATTCCAGCATGGGCCCTCACATCCTACCGCCATCAAAAAGCCTGCACGCTTTCATGAAACTAATTGCAGCTTTCATTAGCGGGGAGTCTGTAGCTGGCTCTAATCTAAACTTATATTAAACTATTACGAAAACACAAGCGCTCTCACACAAAGGGCTCAGGTGGGGGGGGGAGGAGTTGGAGAGGAGGAGGTGTGGAGGTTAGTTCTCTCGCCTAGGCTATTAAAGATATGTTGTTACAACTTTATATCTCCCTCTCCATCTGTTGACAGTATCTGGATGTTAATGGTACTTTATTTTTCGAGCGTAATTTTACACAAAATTCGTATCTATATCCGAACATTCAGCCCTCTTGAACAGAAATCTCAGAGGTTATCCAACTGTACCGTCAAAATCAAAAGATTAATGCTAATGAAGTTAAGTAGTTCGAACATACGGTACCTGCCCTTACCGTGGACAAGAAGATTTCACGATGAAAACACAGATTCTTTGTAAATGTAGACTAGTGGTTGCGTAGAGAGAGAGAGAGAGAGAGAGAGAGAGAGAGAGAGAGAAAGAGAAAGAGAAAGAGAGAGAGAGAGAGAGAGAGAGAGAGAGAGAGAGAGAAACTTTTTTTCCCCCTATAATGGGGAAGTTATTGGAATCCGTACGGTAGGATGCTGACGCCATGGAGGGATCGAGATAAAGACTACTGTCTTCCACTTTGTAATAATAGTTCCCCAACGTTACCGCATTTTTGATAGAAATCGAAAGAATAAAACCTGGGTATAACATTTCATGGCAATCTGATTGAGAATTTGGATTTGAACTTCACTGTCTCCGCAAGTTTCCCCATGATCCGATAGTTAATTAACACCGAGCTTTGCTAGCACTGTTTACCATCCTTGGAATCGAATCCTATTCGCAAGTTCAAGTTGCACACTAAATGATCAGTAATGATTGTCCATCGTGTAACACTTCTTCCATTAAGACAATCGAGGAGACAATAATTTTCCTTGCAAAGACTATAGGAAAATCGGGTGAGTGGAGTATACGAGCTGGGGGTGAAAAGGGAAAAACAAACACTTAACAGGTACATTGATGATAGACGTGCAGGGAAGATCAAAGAAAACATGCAAACAGACTACACGAGAAAATGAAAAGTGCTTGACAAGTTCCTCCTCAAAACTTTCAAGCCACGCAAAAAGGCAAATAATGAAAAACTCTTAATAGCATGTTGTCTTACATGCGCGCGCGCAAGCACACACAGAAACACGCGCGCGCTCTCTCTCTCACACATACTCACATTTTTATATTTTGCGGGTGCCAATACGAGATCAAAGGTATTTTAGTGTGTGTTTGTTTTTCTAGTGATGAATGCATCTTTCTGTGGCACTCGGGCACATCAAACAGATTGATGCAGGCGAAACGCATTGCTGCAGAGTGGGTATGATGGGGTGTTGATGATGGTATTGGGGTGGAGTTGGTTTTGATGATGATGATGATGATGATGATGATGATGATGATGATGATGATGATGATGATGATGATGATGATGATGATGATGATGATGACAGCTACTTCGACGCTGCTGCTGATAATTATTATTCCTCAGTGTATGATAAAGAGTAAGAGGAGTGTAAGAAAGCTAATGAAGACGACGACGATGCTGCTGCTACCGCTGATGAAGACGACACGATGTAATACACCACCAGTGCCGGTGAATGAGAAGTAGACGCTGTTGTCTAGGGCCCCAAGGCTACAGATCTCTCTGTATGTGCACAGTCCGTTTGTAAGAGCCTAGCACTTTGTGTGCGGCTCAGGGGGAAAATGTGGAGACGGGCGCTTTATCGACTGCGGCATGTAGGACATCAAAGGAAGGTGACCAGTTCGTTCAAACAAACTGAGCCGACCAATAAAGCCTTTTTATTTTTTTAAACTAAAAGGTTTTTAAGTACTTACCGTGAGAGGTTGCAGACAGAAAAGCTGGGATGAAGACGATAATGGATAACGTTGGGCGTTTGGAAACGGAAGATGGTTATGGAATGGGATTAGGCATGAGTGGAAGACGAATATTTGAGATGAAAATGTAGAAGAGAAAAGAAAAAGGTATAAGGATTATAAATGCACAAGGAGATGGACAAAGTGAATAAAGAAATTTGACTGTCACTTTCTTTCTTTCTTTAATTCTTTCTTCTTCTTTAAATAAAGTGTTTGTTTAATCCACATCTAATCTCACACATTACTCGGTATACAATCGTATACCATTTCCTTAACAAAACTTACATTTGATATTATTGACGCTTAAAAATCTTGGTCTTGCCTTTAAAAGTAATCGTACTCCTAGTTTTTATGGAACCTTACCATGGCAGGTTGGATACAGGAACCACCACCACCACCACCACCGCAAAAGCAACAACAACCACAACAACGGGTTTAGCTAGCATTATAAAATGGTATTGTCGGTTTCAGAACCCACTGTATCGCGGAAACTTTCGTGTGATTCAATAGTACAATTGATTCAAGAGCTAAATGCCCTGTAATACTAATAAGGGTTTTGTTACTTGTGTGATGGCATGGGCGTACATAATGCCTGCGCTGTGAAGTCGATCGCTTTATTGAAATAGCTTTTGATACATGGATAGTTGAACCTGGGTTCCAGAAAAGAACAAAGAGGTCCGTGTAATAAGACTAGGAGACCTTCTAGTTTAACGAGAGTCATCTCACAGGGTAGAGTGGATGGCAGGCTTGTAATCAAACTGGGGAATTATGCTTCTTACAGACATGATAATTTGTTAGTTATTCGTTGCTTACAGGGTTACAGACATGATAAGACTGTGTGGGAGGAATGAGGAGATGGAAGTCTTCACATGGGTAGATAATTATGAGATGAGATTGTTAAAAGACACAGATTTACACAATACAATACATACAATATAATACAACTTTATTGTCCGATACAAACCACAAATGTACCTTGGGTAATGCTTGGAAAATATATACTTAGCGTTCTTCTTGGAAATGAGTGAAATAAAAGTGGATGTGATACGGCTGAGAGAATGAGGAGAATAACCACCGCCAGGCTGATAGCAATAATAAGATGGCCAGTGCTCATAGCTAATTTAATGTCTTTGGACCACCTGGAATCGAACCCACAACCTCTGGAACACGAGCTCCTGGCAATTAACGAAAGAGGTCGATGTGATGAGACAAAAGAATGAGGAGACGAGAGCCCTCAGAAGGGAGATATTAACAAAGCTGGTTGAGTGCTTGCAAACACAATGTAAATTTGAGAAAGGGAATAAGTAGTTTTAAGATTACTGTATTATCTCAAACAGAAAAAGACATCGCACGCTTTGCTGACCAGTACTAAAACAAAGTGCAATAAACGTGTTAAGGAAATGGCAGTTAGAAACATCCACTCGTTCTTGAAGTTGCATTTGAAAAGCAGATGTATGTAAAGTTATATAATCCCCCTCTGACTAGGATGAAACGAAACGTGGAGCCAGAACATTTGTCAGTACATTGGTTTATGGCGTATTATTTTCATCCGCACATGCACTTTTGCCAAGGTCTCGTATACCTGCCATGGGTGTCTTGTTCCTTTGTTGAGGTTTACCAAGGTAAATTGTACTGTACGTGTTACTTCAGTGTTTCCCACAGCTTTTTTTTTTCAGAGAGTCCTTGGAACTCTCTGATGCAAAATTGCAAGAGTCCCCTTACAAAATTTGAGAGTCCCCTTACAATTCCTACATTTACCTTGAATTTGATTACCAACATCACGGACACACAAATACGCCTCAAAGTCAAACAAAGCTTAGTTTTCAATGCAACTTTATTGAAAATTATGAATGGCCATAAAACAAGCAACACAACAAAAGGAATACTGTTCTGATAAATGTTACAAAGGAATCCATCATTGACTAGAGGAACCTTAAAATCACATAAAATGACCATAGAACAAACATGAAATGGTCATACGACAATTTACACACATCAATCTGCATGTACTGACAAATTGTCTGTAAAAGCAGTTAATGTTAGAGGGGACTAAGTCGATGACAAGAAGAAAAAAAAAAAGAGACAAACAATTCTGTTCAACTGCGTATTACAGACAAGATCATCATTGCCTAGTCTAGGGAGAACTAAAAATGATGATTCAACATTTAACGATTGCATCGTCTTCCGCATTTCTGCGGGTTATCGTTTTGCGTACAGCTTTTCGGAAGAGCGCGGTCAGTGGGTAGGGGAGATCACCGCGCTTACTCGGCTCTGGCGCACGATAGCTCAGCGGTGCCAGGATACATAACGGCAGTAAAAAAAAAAAAACGTTGCGTCCCTTGTGACGCACCATTTTTTTTTCCATGCGTCCTTTTTCAGTTTTTGTGCGTCTCTGACGCACGCATGTGCGTTTTGGGAAACACTGTACTTGTACTGCATTTCATCAGGTTTAGATTTTACTAAGTCATATATATATATTGGTGTCTGATGTATCATGTTTCTGGTGAAGTGGAGTTAATTTAAAGCCAAGTTAATTTGTAAGTATGCTTAATTGCTTGTACTGTATTTCTTGAGGTTTAGATTCACTAAAGAAGAAGTATACCTTTATTAGATCTTGGTAATCCGCGCTTATAGTGCCTGAAAAAGACCTCTTGAGTGGGAAAGTGCACTATAATTATAATAATCCATACTATCGGTGTCTTTGTGGAATGAAGAAACCTATTCAGAAAGAGGCAACATATAGTATTATCTGTTGTTAACTGAAAAAAAAGACAGAGGGGAGGGGAAGGGGGGGGGGTGTCTTCGTAGGTAGCAAAGAAGTAAATAATATTCTGTTGAAGAGGAGGAAGAAGAAGAAATATTCTTGAATAAGCCATTAACGAAGAAGGAGAATAAACCAATATTTTACTATACTAAATACTAAACAAAACACAATAGTAGAAGGGAGAAAATATTATATATATAGTTCTGAAGCGACGTTATTTGTCGTTACTAATGGCGATTGGGATATCAGGTGGGTGGAGCAACAGTGATTATTCTGAAGAAAAGATATGAAATCCGTAAGAGGAAACCCAAAAGCGGTCCTTTAAAACTATTGTAGCTAATGCTGAGGAGCACTTGTTGCAGTAGCCAAAAGAAGTGTTGTTACAAGTGAACCGGCAGACAGCTGCATTTTCTGCATTTCCCATCCACTCTTGCCTCTGCTAGGGAAAGGGGTGAGGGAAAGGGGTCAGGCAAGGTGAAGAGGCCAAACATCAAAGTATCCTAGGCAAACGTATTCCAAACAAGACGGCTAGGGTTGAGAGTGTCTGAAGGAATACAACACAGGCGCTTGTATCAGGACACGCGAGCGCCTATGCCTGTGACGCGTCTCCCTTTGGTTACTCGCGTGTCCTTTATCAAAGGGAGACGCGTCACAGGCATAGGCGCTCGTGTGTCCTGATACAAGCGCCTGTGGAATACAACTATGTGTGTGCACATTATCTCGCGGCCTGTGGGATATATTGTTTTCTTCCTTGTCTGTCTGTAATATTGTCTTGTACATGCGCTTCTTTAAGACTGATCTTACGCTGCTTCCGCCAAACGGATTTTTCCACGAAACATGGTTGTGCGTGTGAATGAATCACCATTGGGCAGGGAATTGATTTTCATACATTCTTTCGTTGTCTATTTTTCCTTCTGGAATTTGACGTGCGGCCATCCATTTTTTGGGAGTTTTGGGCATGCTAAAGGAAATATGAACACAAATACTTTCCATGTTAAACACACCACAGAGTAATCTGTAAAGCAGCCCTGATACACACAAAGATCAAAAGTATCCAAAACAGAGCTTTGATAAATAGCCTTGGGACTAAAGGACAGCTAGGCATTCTCTGAGTGCTTCGTTATTAAATCTTTCTAATGATAGCACATTCCCAGCTCTAGCACGTTCCTATTTTGGTTTTAATTTCATCGAGACTGAAATATGGGCTCAATAAACATTGCAATTTATGCATACACAACACAGCAAAGAGCAACCTGATAGGACTTGCTAGTACAAAGTAGAACAATTTACCAATAAAGATGCGCTTCGGAGTTACTTAAACTATAGTCGCATTTTCTTTTTGACTAAAATGCTTTGCAATATTGTAGCTAATTACCCAAAATTAACAAACACAAAAATTGCAGCTCTTTTTTTTTGTAGTTGCAAATCTGTGCAAGATGTTTTATGCTTCGCCTCACTCCATTCCAGCTCAACATGTTTTATGCTTCGCCTCACTCCCTTCCCTCCCATATCCGCAACATACAATCAACACAAGCATTCAAAAAGGCCCTCAAAACCCACCTCTTCAAACTTCACTATTCAGAATGATCTTTATCCCGCTGCCATTCTCTCCTCTTTGTCTCTGTCTGATCCGTAAGTGTATACACGGCAGTCGGCTGTACATACTTATACTGTTTTTCCTCCTGGGCCTAACCGGGCATATAAATAGCTGTGAATATGTTTTTGCTATTCTATTTGTCTTTTCTGTCATTTTTGTACATAGTTGTAAATTGTAATTTGTGTACATAAGTGTAAATAATTTGTACCCTTACTGTTCTGTCTTTTGGTGTATTGTAGCTAAAGCGATGTTTTATCGAGTGCATGTACTTATATGTAATGACTATGTAAAGCGTGGTGAGTCTGGTCATAGGCTGGAGTATCCGCTATATAAATATCCGTTATTATTATTATTATTGATATATTTCAAATAGAACTTTGATTTAATTTAATGATCGTGTGCTGAAAAAAATGTCTTTTATATGTTTTAATGTGTGGTGGAGTTGTTCGTAATATTACTTCCATTGTCTGGTATACAATTATATGGCAATGCTAGCATCTATATTCTTTTTTTTTTCATGTTGCCTGTGTTTTAATCAGGTAAACTTTGTCCTGTTTAAATCATAATCATCATCATCATTATCATCATCATTATCATCGTCTTCCTCATCATCATCATCATACAAACGATTTATATGGCGCACACATCTCACGATGTAGTCAAATTGTGCTAAACAATATTATGTAAATTCTGTGTTTCAGTATGGCGGAGTAATACGCAGTATTTCCACAGTCTGAAATGGCAGTACTTCATCTCCGTTCTGGGACTGCACAACGAGTATCCTGCCAGCAGCTTCCGATGGCTAGGGGACTGTCACTCCTCCTCCGCCCCCCGCAACCGCCACAGTTGTCACAACATCCACGACACGCGCCACAGGTAAACTGGGCAGGATGAGATTGTAGTGATTGTTGTTATTATTGTTGTTGTTAACGTTGGTGTTGGTGGTGGTTATGGTGGTCCCAACATCTATGACACATGCCGTAGGTAAATAAAGAAACAAGATCAGATTTTGTTGGCGTTGGTGGTGGTGGTGGTGGTAATGTTGTTTTGATGGTGATTTTTGTGGGGGAATTGGTGATGTTCATAGTGGTGTTTGGCTGATCAAGGTGCGAGTATTTTGTGCATGTGTGTGTGTGTTTGTGGAGTTTTGTTTTGTTTTGTTTTGCTTTTGTTTGTTTATTTGTTAAAGAGCAAGGCCAAGTTGCAACATTTCACAGACTTACGCTGCGTTCTAAGTTGTTTTGAATGTTCTGTTTTTATGTTTTTACCTTTGCCCCTCTCTCCCTCTCTCTCTTCCTATCTCCCCCCCCCCCCGTCCCCCCTCTCTCTCTCTCTCTCTCTCTCTCTCTCTCTGTCTGTCTTCTACTCGCTCCTTCTCCTCCTCCTCCTTCTCCTCCTTCTTCTCCTTCACGTCCGGTGGTATTCACAGACACAAAGCATCGGATATAGAGGTCCGATGATCCGTTCTCAACCGTGCCCACTCCCTAACACCACAAACGGCACAACAACGCTCACACAAAAGTTACTTAATGGTCATTGTCGTGTACATTCTTTGACAAAGCATTTGACACTGTAAGTACCAGAACAGCGCACCACCCAAGCGAGCTGGTTGCATCTCTCTATCTCCAATAGTGACGCACAGTTCTCTTTAATTTTATTTCAAACTTCTATTTTCTTGGTTGGACGAATGTTGAATCAAAGAGCAGATTGCTAAATTTAAGCCGCTTTATTGGAGTTTGAGTTATGTCACTATTTATATATTGTGCATTCCCTTTTGTCTTCGTTTGTGAACCATGCGATGCTGTACATTTTTCTTTCCATGTTGAACCAATGTAAACCTTAAAACGGGTGTTTGACATTTCAGAGGTTTGTCTTGTGATGCCTATGGAGCAGCCTTTTGTGTGCCGTTCATTATTTTTTAATGTCTGTAATTCCCCATTCCCCCCTTTTCCCATATTTTTGGCTAAAATGCCCCCCTGGGCTATGAGCCTTGTCTCATGCTGGGAATTATATGTGGTTTTGCTAATAAAAGGACAAAGTTCCAAAAACAAGTTCCACACCCCGACCCCACCACCAATCCCAACCATTCCATTCCCAAAACGGGAACAGATCACCGTTGTCTTCTTCAGTTCTTAAGACAGTGCATCTGAGACTGTAATGTCGCATATTGAACGGATTCAAACGTATTACAAGTTTCAAAGAACTGCTCAAGGATCTACGTGGCGTAATATTACACTACAGGCAGAAGGAAAGAAGATTAAACGATGAAACCAAGCTTTCGAGTTTATTATTAAAACTAAAATCTCGAAGTACAACTAGGCTAATTAAATGCTTGTGGCGTCATGTAAAAGTGTCTACCATTCTTTGCATTTTCACTAACTTGCCGCGCATCAATTCAAAAGTTAGTGGTAGGGTTATATTGAGCGTCACAAGTGTTTTGCATGAGTGGCCCTTTCAGCTTTTGTTGGCCGTGCTGGTATTTACCTCTTTGTGGGCCACATGCCTTTGACCTACCGCCGTACTTCAATACGGGCTATGTTCTCTAATGCTCTCTCGGCTCTTTTCTTCCTTTGTTCCCACCCGTTTTACTTTAAACGCTTTTCTTCATGTGCATACATACATATAATATATTTTCCCAGTCTTCTCGCTATTACTGTAATGAATGAATGTTACCGTTCTTTCAGACTTTCCTAAACTATTAGCCCGTTAGGAAAGTCGGTACGTTTACACCACACCAATAGACCTTCTACCTTCCAGTCTTCTCTGTCAATGACACTGTAGACATGTCTCTGTCTTTCTCTGTCTGTCTCTATCTCCAGCTGAAAATCTCTCTCTCTCTCTCTCTCTCCCTCCCGCTCTCTCTCACTCTCTCCCGCTCTCTCTCTCTCTCTCCCGCTGAATAAAAATGTTAGGCTTTCAGAATAGTAATCTTTATTGTCTCCATAAAAACACGAGGACATTTACATACATTATCATATCAACACAACGGCACAAATGACAAACGCACACAAATAAATTTTAAACATATTTCAAGTAACAAAGACAGAGCCACACTAGACACAACACGACTATAATGTGGATATCAACAACAGCATCACATCACAAAATAAAAACAAAGCCGCGTTCTTTGTTTCAGACCAAAATTCTGTCACGCTTCCATGATGTGGCTATTTTATCATGTCTCTCGGATAAAAACGTTAGAATGGATTTAATTAATTTAATTCTCATTTAGCTCTTTGTGTTTCTACTGACAGAAGCACAGAGAGAGAGAGAGAGAGAGAGAGAGAGAGAGAGAGAGAGAGAGAGAGAGAGAGAGAGAGAGAGAGAGAGGCAGTCTTAGACTTAACAATAATACTAGGTAGTTCTTTGTTAACGCTCAACTAGGTTCTTGCCTTCTATATAGTATTCAATTTATTATAATCATGTAGTAGTAAAGTACTCATTTGTCCTACAAATTCTAGAACGTAAACTTCACCGTTGCACAAGAATTACTAGTAGAACTGCGACTTCTGTTACAATACGCTACAATAGGGCTTCTGAGTACGAGTAAAACTTGTCATAGCACAAAACTAGTGGAACAGTTTTAGTGATTTCTATTGAAATGCGGCTTCTTCTGAGACCACAGACTAGTTCTTTGTCCGCGAGGTCAGTGTGTTGGGCCCATAATGTGAGGGTACAGGGAGCTTTGGCGGTGCCTCTAGTTCCCTGCCGATAAGCTCAATGTGTGAGGACGGGGGGTTTGCTGAGCGTAAGGTGATCCCCTTGCCGTGGCTCGGGGCCTTTCTTTGATGTTGTTGTGCCAAGTCCGACTCATAAATTGTAGAGTGCGACTCTAAACCGATCCCTTACTTTCTTCTTCTTCTTCTTCTTCTTCTTCTTCTTCTTCTTCTTCTTCTTCTTCTTCTTCTTCTTCTTCTTCTTCTTCTTCTTCTTCGTTCTCTCCCTCCACCTGTGTAAGCTGTTCGCCTCGTGGTTTTTTTTCGTAGGTACTACAGGATTTTTTTTTATTTTTTAAGTGATTTTGACACTTTCAGGAATGCATTTTTGGAGAAAAAAAAAGTTGCTTTTTTGTTGTGTTTTTTTAGTTATGTTACTATTTTTAACGCAAATATGTAGACCAACAAAAAAAAGGAAGCTTTTTTTAAAATATAGCAATTGTTTTATATATGACAATAAGATTCGTACTGTACTCATAAATCTATATAGAGAGGGGAAAAGATTACGCCTTATTCGATCGGAGAGCTAGAGACACTTATAATAATTAAAGAAAAACACAAGTACAGTCGGGGCTATAATTTTGAGATCGTACTGCGTAACTGAGATTTGTCAAAGCTTACATTCTCAGCTACGCTATGTGCTTTAAGATGTGCTTTTTTTTCTTATTTTTTTTTCTTCTTGTTCTTTTTTTAAATACACGAACTTGGTTCCGTTACTGTTTAAACACGTGCACTTCTAGACCAATAGAAACAGAAATCAAAACAAACCAAAAATATTTTCCGGAATGTTAAGGTGTAGCAGTGGAACGAAATGCAAACCTGTGGTAGTAAGTAATAGTCTTTGCTCGTATTAGAGGCGTTAAAGGGCAGAAGAATATACAAAAAAGAAAACTTTGGGACACCCACTTCCCCTCCCCCCTTCTCAACACACACCTTAAAGGGAGAGGGGGGAGAGAAAAAACAGAGAGAGTGAGAGAGAGTGAGAGTGAGAGAGAGTGAGAGAGAGAGAGAGAGAGAGAGAGAGAGAGAGAGAGAGAGAGAGAGAGAGAGATTGTATGAAGTGCGAATTTATTCGGAAACAGATTTCTCTGTTTTGAAGAATCTCTTAATAACGGGTTGCGAGGACCGTGTTTTACAAAAAAAAAAAAAAAAAACACAACCGATTGTGGTGTGCTGATAAGTTATTCGTTTCAAATCTTCCAGATTTTCCAAATGTCCACCTATAGAGGTATTATATAATACCTGTCTAAGTTTCCAGTGCCACACTCACCAACATACAACCTCTCTCTCTCTCTCTTTCTCTCTCTCTCTCTCTCTCTCTCTCTCTCTTTCTCTCTCTCTCTCTCTCTCTCTCTCTCTCTCTGTCTCTCTCTGTCTGTCTCTCTCTCTCTCTCTCTTCCTTACCCACATCGCTTTTCTATGTATTCATTCCTTAAAGATTTCAATTTCCGTTCCTCCTTCTCCTTCTTCTTCCTCCTCTTCCTCTTTTCTTCCTCCCTTTCATCCCCCACTTTCTCCTCCTCCTTTCTTCCTCCTTTTCATCCTCCGTTCTTTCTTCCTCCCCCTCCTCCTTCCTTTCTTCCTCCCCCTCCTCCTTCCTTTCTTCCTCCCCCTCCTCCTTCCTTCCTCCTTTCTTCCTCCCATTCTTCCTCATCTTTCTCCTCCTTTCTTTCTTCCTCCCCTCCTCCTTCCTTCCGCCTCTTTTCTTCCTCCCTCCTCTTTTCTTCCTCCCTCTCCTCCTCCTGATCTCCTTCTCCCGCTCCTCTCTTCCTTTACCCGCTCCTCTCTTCTTTGCTGTTCACTAGTTACACTGGCGGCCTCTTGCTCTTTGGATTGACTAGACACTCGAGGGTGATGGGTAACTGGCAGAGTCATCAACACTTCAAACGTCCCTAAACTCAACACAGACTTCATCTAGCAAGCAACCCTGAGAACGTAGCAGTTCTGTAAGCGTTCCAAAGCTGAGCGCTGCTTACTGTCTGGATCCCGCATGCAGCGCCCAGCTTTGGAACGCTTACCGAACTGCTACGTTCTCAGGGTTATGTAGCCTACTGTGGGACAAGTTCTCGGTTGATAACATCTAACTTACTGCCACTGCACCAAGCTTGAACGCTTGGAAGAGAAATGACAGTACCTACTTAGTACATACAGCGTCAAGCTTGAAGGCCTAAAAGTTTTTCAGTGTCAAATACTCTTCTTGTTGATGTTCTCAGAATTTCACAGGCATTTGAATATGACTGACAGTGCCACAGAGTGAAGAAAGTACTGTGCGGTACCGTGAATACACGGGTGCAGTTTTGTTTGTGTGGGTGTGTGTGTGTGCTTGGGGGAGCGGAAGGGGGATAGGTGGAAGTGATGGTACGTATCACTATTTAAAAAATCAAGGTAACAGGGAAAGAGGTCAGAAGTATATATAAAAAAATTTTTTTTATAAAGTCAGAGAAAAAGTCATACACAGGGGTCAAATCACGGAAAAAAGAAAAAACAAGTCAAAGAAAGAAAAAAAAAGACGAAATGAAAAATCATACTTGCATTTTATTTTTTTCAAGATACCGGTGAATCTTCTTTAGATATTGATGTGGGTAGACGACTGTTTTACAACCAGATTCTTGTCCTGATAACGGCGTATCTGCTAGATACGTATAAGAACTTTTAGGTACAGGCTATCCGATGCACCCTATGTAGCAAAACCCTCTCTCCCGGTTTAGATGTCGGCAGACAAGTGTTTAACATTAGGGTTTCTTTTATCTCGCGGCTCCGAGGGTTTGTAACGAGGTAAGCGGTGTCATTAAGCCGATCTCTTCAAAACACATTCAAAGCAACAGCAGGAAGCGGCGCACATCAAAACAGCCGCAGGCGAAGCAGCTGATAACGGGACCGCACTTCTTCATCAACAAACAGAGGGGGATGAGAGAGAGAGAGAGAGAGAGAGAGAGAGAGAGAGAGAGAGAGAGAGAGGACAGAGGGGGTGGGGTGGGGGAGAAAGACAGAGAGAGGAGGGTAGGGGGGGGGGGTGGAAGAGAAGGGATGAAATCCATCGACAGAAAGGAGGAGATTTGAGGGCAGAGAGGTTGGCAGAGGAATAGAGAAGAATAACTAGCTGAGATTAATTTAATCAACGCAGGGGTGGATAAAAGAAGAAGCGTGTATTTCAGGATAAATAGCGCTATGTACAATGAACATGTCTTACATTTCTAACTGTGGGGGAGAGAGAGAGAGAGAGAGAGAGAGAGAGAGAGAGAGAGAGAGAGAGAGAGAGAGAGAGAGAGAGAGAGAGAGAGAGAGTATCATATAAAATGAAACACATCTCTATAATTATTTGGCCAGTGGTTTATTTACATTTGATAATGGCTTTAAATAAATCGAAATTGGTGCTTTTACACCTTTACAGTTATGACGTTTAGTTTTTTGTTTAAGTTTCTCCTTCTAGTGTGAAACACATCTCGGTAGAAGACCTAGATAAACAGGCCAAGGTACTCACTCGGTGAGGGGGTCGTGCCCTTTCGGTACTGGAAGCAGCGAAGTAACGAGACACGGTCTGTTTGGGTAGTAGTGGGCAGATTTTTTATGAGAAACCCAGACTCCCGACCTCATTCCTCCTCTCCTACCACAGTGATGAATATGCCTAAACTGCTCGCTATTACTTCGGTACCGGTAGTTTTTGTTTGTTTGTTTGTTTGTTTGTTTTTAGAACACCACCTACCTTACATAGAAGAAGAAATACCCAGTACCAAGAGAGCAACAAAGAAACAATCCACCTACTCACCTTGCCCCAACCAAACCACTGCCGATATCGGTATATTCTTGACGTTGATGTCTTGTCTAGCGCGATCCTTCACGTCGGTGGAGACACTCTCATTGCGGATACAATTTTCTTTCGGTTCGAACGAGAAACATAGACCACCATAATTTTTTTTTTTCTTCAATAGTTTGCTTCTTCTATTCATGTACACGGGGGGAAACAATACAAAAACACCGGTTTAACATTGCGCAAACACGGTAGATTGATTATTTGACTGAAGAATAAAGGTCCTTTCATTTATATTTATAAGCACTATGAGTGAGGATCAAAAACAATAATTATCATCACTAGAGGAAGGTAATATGTAGTGAGAATTTCCACAGATATTTGGCTACATTGCAGTGAGCAGCGAACATGAACAGTGAAAAATGACACTCAAAAAACACAATGGGTCAACTGGGCTTAGGGGCCAGGTTTATGAACGGTTAAAAGTAATAGGTGCCTTACACCGTTAAAGTTATAATTTATTCTTTATTCGTTTCCTTATGAGTGTTTTTACTCGTTCATTAAACAATAGTGTGTTACTTGTACATGTATGTTGTAACACGCTTGACTTGCCTGAAGGTCTGTACAGCTAACTTATTTTTTATTAATTTATTTATTTAATAACTTGTGTATAGCGCTTTACCAGCGCAAGAGCCGCTCAAGGCGCTGTCCAATACAGGATCTAACTCAAGCCCGCAGCGCCCATGTGCAACCTTCGGGCGCATAGTCTGACACCCAGATGACTGAGCACAATCCTAGGGCGACCGGCGATGGGGAGAAGGGACCTAGTGCGTGCTGGATGTATTTGTGTAGCCGGCACTCGCCCGTCCAGGACATGAGAGTCAGGATCTTTAAAAGTCCATGCGATGAAATGCGTGCGTGCACAGACTAGACCTCGGTTTATACTCTCATCGACATCCGAAGGAGTACTTGCCTCTTTTGCTTGTGTAATTACTATGTTCTTCTTTGCCTATATATATATTTTTGTTCTATTATATGTACCGAGCTAAGCACTTGGTTGGCGAGTGTTCAGCTTTTGGGACCCCTCGCCTACAGGCAGTAGTAAAAAGGGCCGCCTGTAGGGCAGAGCCATTAATACATAAAAGAGGCACACATCAAAGAAGGTCTGTCAGTTTTAAGGGGCCCGGTTGCTCATACTGCCGCAAAAAGGCTAGGCAACAACTCTGTACCGAGAGAGAGAGAGAGAGAGAGAGAGAGAGAGAGAGAGAGAGAGAGAGAGAGAGTGAGAAGGTGAACTGAGTGAGAGCTTCAAGTAAGAGATTGAGAACCCGGCGGGGTGTGGCTGAGAGGAGAGGAGAGGTAGAGGGCAAGGAGGATTTACACTTTGTGTGAATGGTCGCGAGGTGATTTTCATTCCCTTTTCTGCAAATTTTATAGAGGCGTTTCTCAAAGCCACTGTAAGATTAGCAAGTGTGATGTTCGGCTTAAAAATATTTTCCACACAAATGGCAAGGCATTCAACGGTCTTTCCAGACACTCGCACTCATAGCTAAAACCATCAATTTCAAAAAAAATGTTCTCTCTTCTTCCTCCTCCTTTTTCTTCCCTCTTCGTCCTACTCATCATCATCATCATCATCATCATCATCATCATCATCATCATCATCATCATCATCATCATTATCATCATCCTCTTATATATAATATATACACCAACACCATATACCATCTCCTCGTCCGCCACACAGTATGTTTGCGAGATTTTGCTAGAGCGAGAACATGTGCCACCGCGCCGCCGTTGGTCTGGTTGACGCCACTCAAGAATCCACTTCACAGAATTTGTTTGAAGTTTTGATTGAAATTATTTTTTCCCACTTGAAATTTATTATATTCAAAGGGCCCAGGTTGGATCTTTAAACTTTGTTTAAAAGTAATGCGCTCTCTCTCTCTCTCTCTCTCTCTCTCTCTCTCTCTCTCTCTCTCTCTCTCTCTCTCTCTCTCCTCCTACCTTTTCTCCTCCTCCCATACACACACAAACACACTATTGCAATGAGGTTCACACCACCATCACTCCCATAACTGGTACACCACCACTATGACACCACACCGTCACCACCACAGGCAATAGCTTGCATTATTTCGTTCCATTGCAACCTGTACATTTTTTTTCTTTATTTTTTTTTCTTTTCCTCCTTTTTTTCTCTCATAGCATGCTAGTAGTGCACAACTCTTTGACCCTGCAGTAAATGCAGAGCAAGGGCCTAAGACAACACAAGGAATCTTTTAGTTCTGCAGAAATTAGGTAAAGAGCAGTGGGGTGTGAAAACCCAAAGCGAAGAGGATGGCGTAGGTGAAAACAGGCGCGCTTGCTTTGTGTATGAAGTCTTTGGGGTAGGAAGGATGAAGAGGGGGAATGGGAATACATTAGAGAGAGAAAGAGAGAGAAAAGGGGTGGGGGGTTGGTTAAGGTGCCAAACACTCAGCTTAGGAAGTGTGGGACAATCGCAAGTCGATAGGAGAGTAGTGAGTCGGGGAGGTGGGGTGGATCAATGGCTACCAGAGACCAAAAGCGGCGACTCGTCTACTGCCGCCTTGCTGCCCAACTCCTCTCTACCTCTCTCGAAAGATTAGGTTAAGCCCATTGTGAGATTTCACGGAAGCCAACGTTTATAGGAATAAAGCGACGAGTTTTGCGTGAAAGACACGATCCGCGGCTGATGATGATCTAGCGTGATAGTTCTGTCGATATCTACGCCAGAACGCTTCTTTCCAACGTTTTCTGGCCACCCCAATCCTCTTATATGAAATTGGAAAATACATCAGTCTCTCTCTCTCTCTCTCTCTCTCTCTCTCTCTCTCTCTCTCTCTCTCTCTCTCTCCCCAGGCCTTCCCCACTCATCACCCTCTCTAATTCTTACTCGCCCGTTGAAAAAATAAAAAATGAAACGTTGGTATAGGGCCATAACGGTATAATATATCAAGCCCCGAAGGTAGGATAAACACAACACAGCCGTTAGAAGAGAGCACAGTGTAAATGGAAAAGAGCGGAGAAATGTTCTAAGCGCATTGATCAGGTAACATCAAAGGGAAACTACATAATCGCTACAAGTTTGCTTGCCTTGAAAGACCGCGGTTAAAAAAAAATGAGAGAGAGAGAGAGAGAGAGAGAGAGAGAGAGAGAGAGAGAGAGAGAGAGAGAGAGAGAGAGAGAGAGAGATCTGAGGGTTGATTTGCGTGTGAAGACGATGCTGCTCCGCGCGGACAGCCCGGAGAGCTTGATCGCGTAGCAAACATGAAAATTAATAACCACCTACTTGGCGAAAAAGCGCAAACCTTAGAACTACAAACACTCCAAGACAGGTCCAAGAACTGCAAACAGGAGATATGTCCACCGGGACAAGAAACTACAAAGTGTACCCACTTTAAAGTTGGCAGTGTTGGGTGTATTTATGTAGACCGTCTTTGTCAGACCTACGGTAGGATCATGTCGGTATTACGAGAGGGGGAAAAAAAGGGTGTGTGTGGTGGTATTAGGGTAAGGGTGGGGTGGGATGGGGTGGATGAAAGAATGAGTGTTGGGTCGTTGTGATGACCATTAAAACACCAGTATCATGACACAACAAAGAAGGGAGGTGAGAGGGGAAGGGGAGGGGGGATTTGGTGGTGGTTAAAGGAAACTTAAATTAAAGAAAAGTAAAGTTAAAAGACGGCGACCCTCCACATCTAGTGAGGTCACTGACCCGACCCTCCTCCTTCCCCTTCAATTCATTCATTTCTCTCTCTATCACTTCCTCTCTTCCCCCCCCCCCCCCCCCCACCACCAATAAAACTACGGAAAATGCGTTATTGGAAATTTATCAAGCGCATTAGTATTTCCACACCAGCAGCATGATCACGGTATGGCCACGTCACCAGATCATCAGGTCTTGCAAAGACCATCCTGCAAGGCACAGTGCAAGGAGGTAGAAGAAGAGGGAGACCGAAAAAGAGGTGGGAGGACAACATTCGAGAATGGACTGGTTTGACACTGAGCGAAACAATAGGGGTTGCTGAGGACAGGGAAAGATGGAGTACGCTGGTTAAACGATCATCTGTGGTGCCCCTACGACCTCCGAGTTATGGGATAGGATAGGATAGGGATAGGATAGCATGATCACAGTGTTTGGTCAAAACAAACAACTCACTTAAATAGCACACACGCAAACACACACACATGCATCCACATAAATGTGTACATGCAAAATTGCCTGTATTGGAGGTATAGCAATAAGGTGAACAAAGTTGAGAGAAAGGGTGTAGACCAAAGCGCACACAGCTGACCACCACCTATCCTATCCTATCCCGTAACTCGGTCATTGGGGCACCACAGATAGTCGTTTAACCAGCATACTCCATCTTTCTTTGTTCTCAGCAACCCTCATGGCTTCACTCAGTGTCAACAGTCCATTCTCCAATGTTGTCCTCCCACCTCTTTTTCTGTCCTCCTCTTCTTCTGCCTCCTTGCACCGTGCCTTGCAGGATGGTCTTTGCAAGGCCTGATGCTCTGGTGACTTGGCCATACCATCGGAGTTTCCGTTTCTTCACCACTGTGAGCAAGCTATCATGGCTTGTGTGATGTTCTGTCGGACTTCGTCGTTGGTGATTTGCTGGGTATAGGAAATGCCCAGAAGTCTTCTGTAGCATCTCATCTCCATGCTTTGTATTCTTCTTTGTAGGTCTGCCGTGAGGGTCCATGTTTTGCAAGCGTATAGGAAGATGGAGATGACAAGGGAACGCAGCAGCCTTACCTTGGAATGTAGACTGATGGTCCTGTCTTTCCAAATGGGCTTCAGCTTTGTCAGGGCAGCAGTTGTTTGTGCGATCCTTGGGAGGACTTCTGGTCAGGACTTATTGTCTGATACAATGGATCTTAAATATTTAAGCTGCAGGGATTGGCCTTGGACTTTGATGTCCGTGTTGATGCCATTGGTGTTGTTGGTCATCATTTTGGTATTCTCTGCACTTATTTCCATTCCATAGGCTCTTTAGGTGGTGTCAACCCTCTGTACCACCTGTTTTTCTTGTTCCTCTCCAGCCAATCCATTAATGTCATCCGCAAAACGAAGGTTGGGGATTTCTCTACCCCCTATGCTGACTGTGCATTCGTGATCTGCAAGAGCATCTGACCTGATGCGCTGAAGGAAGATGTTGAAGCGTGTTGGAGAGAGGAGGCATCCTTGATGCACGCTAATTGTTGTTCCAGACCAGTTCCCGGTGGCGCTGTTGTGGAGGACTGCACTGGTAGACTTGTCATACAGGCTTTTGATGACTTCAATAATGTTAGGGCTGATGTTGTGCACTCTCATGGTGGCCAACAGAGCTGCATGACAGACTCGGTCAACGCTTTCTTGAAGTCTACAAACACATGATATAGATGTTGTTGGTGCTGTAGGTATTTCTCGCAGATTATTCTGAGGTTACAAATCTATTCAGTGGCCCTGCCATGAATCCTGCTTGTTCTTCGGCTATGATTTGTTCAGCTTGGGCTTTCAACTTGTTGAGTATTATTTTCAGGAGGACCTTGCTGGGATGGCTGATGAGGCTGATCGTTCGGTAATTTTCACACTCCTGTCCTGAATGTTACCCTTTTTGGGAGGAGTGATGACAAGCGACTGAGTCCATGGTGTAGGCCACTCCCCACTCTGCCAGATCTTGTTACAGATAATGGTGAGAGAGTCAATCATCGATTCTCCCCCTGCTTGAAGCAATTCTGCGGGTATGTTGTCCACTCCCGCTGACTTCCCTTTCTTCAGCGATTGCACTGCTGCCTCAAGTTCTTCTCGGAGAATTGAAAGGATTTCTTCTTCTTCTCTGTTCTGGGGACATGTTAGGACTGATGGGTCTCCGTTTGATGTGTGGTTGTAAAGGTCAGAGCAGTACTCTGTCCATCTATCCAAGATTTCTTGTTCTTCTGTTAGGCATAAGCCAGACTTGCTTTGGATCGTGGAGACCTTGGGCTGTTTGACACTTGTCAGCCGCTCTTCACAGTCTGGTAAACTTTCTTCTTGTTGTTCTTGTTCAGATCGTTTTCTATTTCCTGGCATTGATCTTCTATCCAGTTCTCCTTTGCTGTGTGCATGCCTTTTCGGATGTCATTGTTGATTTTTTGGTAGGCATCAGTTTCCTGTGAGGTGTTCTTTTTTTTTCCCCATCTCTCTTCGTTTATCACACAGGTCCAAAAGTTCAGGTGTGATCCACAGTTTCTTCTTTGGGCGGTGCTTGCCAAGGATCTCAGTGGCGGTGGCATTTTTTAAAGCTGAGATGAAGATGGTGGTCATGGTGTTGACATCTATTTCACCAGATCCCAAAATGAGCAGTTGTGCAAATTTCCCTCCAATTGTGGCAGGGAATATTTCCGCCACCTCCGGGTCCTGCAGTTTGTGCAGGTCGAACTTCAGTCTGGTGCACTTTGCTGTGTTTACTCTCTTCAAATGGAGCCGGAAAGACATCATAACGAGATCGTGATCACTTTTGATGTCTGCTCCTGACCACCACATCTAAATTTAACCTCTTACGTCCCACCCCCAACCACCAACCCATCTCACACCCACTCCCCCTGTGTCACTCTTTCTCTCTCCCTCTCTTCTGCTTTTTCCCCGATACACACATTCCATGTGTAGGCGTGTAGAGAGCAGAGGGTTGAAAGACAGGAAGGCTGTGGCTGTTAATGTTATATTGGGCTGCTGGCCACATGGGCCAAACAGGTTGAACAATGAACCAACCATACATGGAAAAACAAGATGTGGTGAGGATTAGAAAAGACAAAATGTGCTGTAGAGGAAGAGAAAAAGGACCAAGAGAAAGAGAGAGGAGAGAGATATGGGGAGGGAGGAGGGGGGGGGAGGGGAGGAAGAAGAAGCATGTGGAGAGAGAGAGAGGAAGAAGAAGCATGTGGAGAGAGAAAGAGCGAGAGAGAGAGAGGAAGAAGAAGAAGCATGTGGAGAGAGAGAGAGGAAGAAGAAGCATGTGGAGAGAGAAAGAGAGGAAGAAGAAGCATGTGGAGAGAGAGAAGAAGAAGAAGCATGTGGAGAGAGAGAGAGCGAGAGAGGAAGAAGCATGTGGAGAGAGAGAGAGAGAGGAAGAAGAAGCATGTGGAGAGAGAAAGAGAGGAAGAAGAAGCATGTGGAGAGAGAGAGAGAGAGAGAGAGCGAGAGAGGAAGAAGAAGCATGTGGAGAGAGAGAGAGAGAGCGAGAGAAGAAGAAGTAGCATGTGGAGAGAGAGAGAGAGGAACAAGATGCATGTGAAGGAGGAGGTTGAAGTATTGCTAATTAAATGAAAGAAGGGGAAGGGGAAAATATAAAGGACAAAAATTGCTTGGTGAGGGGAGGAATAAAGGTGAAAAAGAGAGGGGAGTATAAAAAAATGGGGGTGGGGGGGGATGATAACAAAACATCAATCAGCAAGAGAGAGAGAGATAGAGAGATGAAAGAAAAAGAAACTATAGCAGGAAGGGAAATGGAGAAGAAATACCGTAGAGAGGACGAATGCAGAATACAGCAGATCGAGAATAGATGAAATATTTGAGCCAAGGATTATTATTCCAATACTTTCTTCAGACATTACTTCCCATCTCTCACCCTCCCTTTCACCATCCCTCTCTCTCCTTCCCTCTGTTTCTCTCTCTATCCTCCTCCCTCTCTATCCTCCTCCCTCTCTCTCTCCCTCCCTCTCTCCATCCCTGTTAATAGTTCATGAGTTTTCCTTGTAGTAATCATGGAATCGCTTGGAGCTGTTAATTTAGATTAGGTGTACAAATGTACAATCATAACGATAATAATAATAATAATAATAATAATAATAATAATAATAATAATAATAATAATAATAATAATAATAATAATAAAGAATAAAGAATAAGAATAATGTAGATTGTTTTAACGTAGTCCAACTCCAGCACAGTTATGATGTGTGCAACTTTGTCCAACCTCACTTCTTCCATGGCCGAAACACTGCCTGGAGTGTTCTTTGCATTCTGATGCCTTCGTGTGTGCTTCCGCAATTTAAGGATTGTTTTCTTCGTGATTTTGTGGAATGTTGAATGGTTGTTGTTAAATCCTTTGTGGTAATAATTATATATATATAGATATAGATATAGATATAGAGATATAGATATATCGATATATATAGATATAGATATATGTCAGTAAATGTTTTACCTAATGGAATATTTTGCTTGGTGTTGCAGGGATGTGTTCCTGTCCACTGTGCAGCCTCAGAGAAAACATGTGGTGATCATGATGGACCATGGCAACTCCATGAGTGTCACTCAGCTCAGGACAGCAAAAGCCATCGCAAAGCATCTTGTCACATCCTTCTCAGATAATGACAGGGTATGTGTTACCAAAAAATTAGTTTGTTTTGTTTTCTTTGTCTACATTCATGACTTTATGCATTGGAAAACTCAATACCACCAAAGAGGTTAAAACAAAAAGATGGAGAGCTTGTTAATAGCGATTACTAAAGAAACTGAGATGAGCAGCGAGTTGCGTCCCTTGGTTGTACAAGTATATAATTAGACGCGCATTATAGCCATGTGTTGGTTTGAAAATTATTATGGTCGTCGCTTAATCACGCTACAATAGAGATACATGCATGATATTTTGCACAAAAATGCAATTAAATAATGAAGTATGATGCGAAATTCCAAGTATATTTCTGTTCTACATTTGACACAGAATAACCAAAGACTAAATATATTGAAATTGAAGCTGGCTACAATCAGCAACGTTTCTATGTTTTGCATGCAAGTAATACTCTACAAAACCCTTTCCGAGATCAAAAGTATGAAAAAAAAAACAACTTTGTTGGTCAATATGCTCAGGGAATATTTATATTTATAATTTATAATTTCCTTTGTTATTTACTTGAAGTTGAAAGTAAATAATATTTATGCATTCCCCCATATTTGAATCCACTACTCACACACACACATACGCACTCACAAACACACTCACACACGTGCGCAAAGGGAGGGAGAGAGAGAGAGAGATGGAAGGAGGGAGGGGAAGAGAGTTGGTGGGAGAGAGAGAGAAAGAGAGAGAGGGAGGGAAGGGGAGATAATGAAAAATAAGGAAAGTCTTTGATATTTTTCAATCAAAATCAAATCCCACGTATATTTTATTATATACTGAAAGCAATACATCAGATAATTACATAACATCTGGCACATTGACCTGATCTGCCTCAAAGTGGTCATTGCAAAGATTGTATCCTCTCTTGTACACATCAGCAGTTAGGGGACCCCGGAAATCATGTCGGTAATTGTGGATCCACTGCTTACTCTTGCATCTGTGAAGCAAATGCATAGCAATCAGAAAGCTTCTTTTTTTTTCTTTCTTTCACTTTTTAGTTTATTTCATAGCTTTGTATACATTTACAAGTGAAAAATAAACAAAAACAAACATGGGTTGCCAGACAAAGCTCATGGATAGTACCTATACATGCATAGTGCATACATACAAGATTTCAAACTAAATCTGTCGAATAACGCAGCAGTTTAAACAATATCAGCAAATACTCCTCAGGAATCTTCCTATGGATACAGCACACACTCACATTCCCATCACAACTACCACCAAAACACATATTGTTCACTCACCTTTTCTCATCTTTGAATAAGCGGAAAAAAGCTTTTCCTGTGCAGGATGATTTCTTGCGGAAATCCTTGCACCTGGGTGTGCAATGGGTTCCTCCTTGTTTGCTTCTGTCGCTTTCCTTCTTTCGGCCACGAGCCATTTTGAATTATAGACCTGCAGAGAGAAGGGGCATCACTGTTTTTGCTTCCTCGGATCTAAATTTGAGATTAACAACTTTCTTTCCCATAATCTTTGATACCACTAAGAAGATGGGTTTGACAGGTTGAAGGAGATAAAACAACACACAGATTAAATGATTTGTGTATGACATGTAGTATGTTGTTCACATCAAACTAGCCATGCATTCTATTGTCACAATGTTCGGGCTGTAGGATATTCATGTTGATGACTTCTGGTATTTTGCATTCATGCATGAATAAGCCTTATTTATTATGCTCACCTCAACCTAACTCCCTGGGGGTTTTGGTTTTTTTGGGGGGTTGCCTTTTTTCAAATGCAGAAACCTTGTGCACATTAATTCTGAATAAATAAATGAAAGCATTCTTTTTTGTGGATCCTAAACTGCACACAGTGCAGAATAATTCTTGTGCACATGCTTGTTGTTTCACAAAATAAAACCATGCCTCGTTGCCAAATGGAACTGAAAGATTTGTGTGCATGTGTGTGTGTGTGGGAATGTTGCCTCACAAGGAAATGGAATAACAGGAGGAAAGAGCCTTGAGCAGCTCTTGCGCTGAAAAAACACTATATAAGAACGATTAAATAAATAAAGAAATAAAATAAAAATCATACAGTTAAAACTCCTATGAACTCTTTTGAGGCATGGGGTTTGAAAGTTTGGTACGAGATAGACGAGCAGTGGGTGAGGGAATTGGAAAGTGAAGGCGGTGGGGTGGTAGGAGGTGGAACAGGGATGTCCAGTTGAGTATGGAATGCAGAAAGGTCACATGCGCGCTGGAAAATGCACACGCAATTGCAAGCCCATCTAGTAGCTGGTTGGTCGAAAACTGTAACACCAAAGTGCACAAATGCACATGCATTTAGCAGCTGATTGGTCAAAACTTACAAGCGCAATTGCGTACCAAAACTGCAAGCCGGATGTTAATGAAGAAGAAATACAAAACGTGGAACGGAAAAAGCATAGGAAAATGCGTTTAGCAGTCTACCATAAGCTTTGCTCTGTGGCCATATTGAAGGCAGTGGTGCGCGCGATGGAGGATAATTCTCATATTATTTACAGGCCCCAAAAAAGTAAAATATTATAACATTTTATTGGCGGGTAGGGTGTGAGGGGGTGTTGGAGGCAAGAGTTGTAGTGGGTAGCGAGGGTTGCATTGTAAATTAGTTGTCAATTTACTTGACATTATTTTGGTATATAGAACGTATTTCCGGACATTTCCCATTCTTAGTTTTAATGTGACTCATTGGTAAAAGCATACATGTGCAATTGCATGTGCATTTGCGCTTGCGCAGTTTGGCATGACAGTTTTCAACCAATCAGCTACTAGATTGGCGTGCAATTGTGTGCATTTTCGCATAATTGCACAGGCATTTGACGCTATCCCCCTTCCATAATTGAGAGAAGGAGGGTTGGGGGAGAGGGAAGAGAAGGCGGGTGAAGAGAATGAGAGAGAAGAAAGACAGAATAAAATTTTTGGGGATGGAGAACAATCAAGAAATAAAGAGAGACATGAGGGCTTTAAAAGTCCAGCGATGTCCCATTCCGACAGCAGCAACTCATACATTTGCATAATGTAACATAATAAATCTCTCTCTTCCCCCTCTTCCCCTCACCTCACCCTCCTTCTTATCCCATTCACTCCTAAATCTAAATTTTTTTTTCGACCCCCTAAATACCTGTTATGAAACCTCTTTTGTTGCTGCTGCTACTACTACTACAACTTCTACTACTACTACTACTACTTGTACTACTCCGCCGAGAGATGAAATAAACTGTGGAAACCGTGAAAGCATTCTCTGGTTACAATAATAGAAAAGCTGTGTGACAGGAAGACAAGGAATTTCACTTGAAAGTACTATAATTATATGAACAATATTCTTTTTTTCCTGATTTATGAACAACATAAGGAACACCCCTTGATGTAGTATTGTGGTAGACTATGTTTTTGTTATACATATATAATACATAAAAAGAAAAGATCAGGCATGTTCGATAGTTAAAACAAGAAAAGAGTGTTGGAACGAGGAAAGATACTTAGATATGCATAACAAGAAAAGCACTTGCAGTGAAAAATCTCATGGTGGAAGGGGTTAGGGTAGGGCGAAAGAACTAAACATCAATCCCATTATACCCAGGATTGTGTCTGCAGGATAGTTATGCATCTGTAAGTATCTCCATGAAATAACGTTAGAAATGTCAAGATGAGAAACATCACACACTGGTTGATTAACATATTAACGGTGTTGTTCCATTCATTGTGTCCAAATATAAACATTACAAGCTTGTTCATCTTAAAATTAAAACTTGGTTGTCCATGGAGTCGGCACTAGACACCAAGTGGAAAAATGTAAATTTTGTGAAATTTAATTATTCTATAACTGTGTAATGTAACGAATCAGCGTGGACACTTAAAGTTTTGAAGTACATGATTGTAATGCACTCACTATTTTTGGGTGAAACATTTGAATTTTTCGAAGATGTAAAAATAAAAATAAAACAATAATAAAGACATTAGCTTGTGTTTTTTTTTTTTTAAATGACCCTGAAGTTTATATGTGAACTAAGTTGTTCAATGAGTCGGCAACATCACAATCTCGTTCGTGAAAAAAACAATTATAATGAGTTGTTGATTGTATCCTGTACTGCAGATTGGAGTGATCGGCTTATCCAACAAGCCATTGTATCCTCGCTCAGACCCTTGCCTGCCACACACACTAGTACCGGCAACATTTGAGACACGCATCTACTTCAGCAAATTCATCGACAGCCTGGAGAAGCAAGATAGTAAGTAGCCCTGCCCTATCTCTAGAATAATAAGCAGATTCTTTGGATGTATACTTCTAGTGATATTTGATTTGTGTGTGTGTATGTAGACATTTTCAAAACTGGTGGAAATGAGTTTTATAATTGTACACAAAATCTGTTACCTAGTGAAATGGAGCTCATCTTAGAAAATTTGTTTATAACTTTGCTAGGATTGAAGTGAGGTCTAGAAAACATAATAGTACGCTCATTCCAGTTCCTTATAATTTTGAATAGTTCTTTGAAGTCAACACTATTTTACATCTGCAGCCAGATGTGCATGCTTTCGGTCAGTTCTATCGGTTTCTATACGTCATGTGTGTGAACCTCATTTGTTTGGTTTGATCATGACAAGGTTTTGTTCTTTTATTTCATGTGACTAGATATATATATAGGTTTATATATATATCAACAAAATGGCAGAAATCCTTGAAATATATGTTAGGCGGTGCAAACAAATTTGCAGCAGCGCACAATGGCAACTTTTGTTCTTAGAGCTCGCACTATTTGTTTATCTGCCACAGTATTGGAGATATTCCTTCCTTTTTTCTTTATCTTTTTTTTAACGGAGTGTGTGTTTTTTGCTATTATAACATTTGCTTTTGTTTTCCAGCCACCACCAACCATTCACTCGGTTTCTTAACAGCCTTTGAGATGATTGAAGATGTTCTGATGGATGGCAGCTCTATTGCAGGTATGAAAAAAAAAAAGTTAATAATAATTTTTTATAAATCATGTACAAACTTGTAATAATATATTTATGTTATTTATTTTTATTTTTTTTTAGAAAGCATGTTTATTCCTAATTATAGCTGTAGGTTATAAATGAATATATATTATCAAACAAAGGCCAAGCTTGGTATTTACATTTGCATATTGCTTACTAATCAACTTTGTGATAGTCTTGATTTCTATTGGTTTCAAAGTCCTTCTGACAGTACCATTTTAAGAGAAACAGCTCAGCATATGACGGAGAAGACCTGGTACACAATTTCCAGTATCATTTCTAACCAAAGCATTGTGTATCCTCAGTACTCACTAAACACGAAAGGAGCTGACCGTTGAAAATATTCAGCTTTGGCTCCAGCGTATTACCCAAGACCTGGCTGACTATATAAACTATGAAGAGATTTCTGATTTCTGAAGTTAACTTATAAAAACATCCCGGCTTTTTGCATTTGTTATCTTTTGTGTGGGATTTCTTTCTTCAGATAATGCCATGATTCTGTACGTGAGCCGTGGATTGCTGTCATCACTGACGGACGCTCGGGAGGTCATGGATGTGGTGTCACTGCACAATTCTCGTACAGGGCACAAGGTCATCATCAACACCTATGCGGTCATTGATGGTCAGTATAATGCTTTCATTCGCTTTTTAGAATTTTGTCATTTATATTTTTTTGCTTGGACTTTTTTTTTTAACGCTTATGCCATTTGAGACCAAAAAAATTTATATTTTGAAAGAAAGACTTCTTAAAGTTGACGTCAACCATGAGCATCCTAAAGTTATGGAGTTATTTCTCAGTCCCGAGGAAGTATTATCCACAGAATCTTGAAGAAGAAGAAATTAAAGTCATATTTTTAAAAATCTAAAAGTTTTTATAGTGGAATATTTTGTGCTGTTTTTCTTTCATTTGGGCATGTCAATGTAGGATGGAGTGTATGTGAATGTACTATTCAAGTGATAATATCAACATCCATAGCAACATTTCAACGAATCCATAGAATATAACAATGAACCTTTAGGCACTAAGTTCAATCAACCATTACCACCTTTTATATTACATAGGTGCGTGTGCACACACACATAACCACCAGACACAGAAAACTGGACAGATTATGATCCCCATCGCCAACCCATGCACGCACGCGTGCGTGCACACACACACTCAACCACAACCACCACAAATAAATTAATTGAAAATTTAAAAAAACTGTAACTCACACCACTCTAACCTCCCTCCAACCCTCTTCAATCATTAATTGGCACCAACAAATCTGATGATGTTGAGGGCAGTGTCTGCTTTCTTCATGAATGAATTCTACTTGCTTGCTGTCTATGCTATTATTTTATTGTGGCATGCTGACATCATATGTGATTGTATAATTCTCCTTGGCTGTTGTGTTGGTCCGCAGATGGCAAGCCTATCATGTATGAGAAAAGCTTCATGCAGGATGTGGCCTACCAGAACTTTGCCAAGTATGACGTCAAGTATCGCCTCAAAACACCAGTCATTGTGAGTTGGACAGTTTCGTTGTTAGTTAGTTATATCCTTCTAATTTATAACTTTTCCAGCTCAAGAGCTGCTCAAGGTGCTGATTGATATAGGATCTAACTCAAACCGCCAGTCACCCACTTACTACCTCATGCGCATGATCTGATGCTGAGACAACTGAGCGCAAACATTGTATAAATGTGTGTCTGTGTTTATGTCCTTGCATGTGAGTTGACGTGTTTGTTTGCTCTCATTGTTTTGTTGTATTTTGCAAGTAATAATGATGCATAATAATACAACAGAATCAAAGTGTTAATGCGTATTTGTTGTGTTCACGAAACAGACTGACAAAATGTCAAGTATGTATTTAAGCAACTGCAGACATGAAGTCATTGTGATCATCAGCTTCTTATGCATTCGATTTAGAAATATCTAAATAGAGTGTCAACGGGATAAACATTATGACCTATACACATTTTTGTTTATATAACGTATTGAATCGTTTTAATATAGCGCTTTTCCAGTCCAAGAGCTGCTCAAGTCACTGGCCTATTGCAGCAGATTCATTCATTAATATTGATTTGTAATACAAAGTAAATGGCTGTGTCTTGTGTTGCAGAGAGGCATCATGATGGCCATCAACTCCACCCAAGATCTGAGTTCTAGTGTGGGGCGATTCTATCTGCCGCTCAACCGCACAGCCGAGGAGGACCCAGTCTTTTCACTGCCCTACATTGACGAGGCAGATGGAGGTATATTTCCATTTTTCTTCGTTATCTTTACTGCCAAGTGCCAAACATGACCCAAAAGCGGTTCTCAGCAGCATTTTTTTTTGGGGGGGAGGGGGGGGGGGGGGGGGGGTAGATTTTGAAGGTTTTGTTAAAAGGCCATATCATACAAACTAGTGCAGATAACCAAACGCTGGAAGTATGAGTTTTGAAAACAAATTTTTCCTGGTTTATTTTATTTATTTAGTTACATTTATATAGCGCTTTACTATCTCAAGAGGCGCTCAAGGCACTGGCCGATTATTTGCATCCACATCAATGATTTTGATAAGTTTTCTTCTGGACAGTATAATAATAATTGTTGTAATAGTACTGTAGTCCTTAACTTCACAGCCTTCGGGTGTTTCCGCTTTGGTTCTTGGCCATTTTCATCGAACCCAGATACTTCGTTTTTAATATGGTTATTAGAAAGTTTTGCCTGCTTATATGATCACATTGTCTATTGTAAAAGTTTGAACAAAAATGTGGCCACAGACTGGTTTTTAACATTTTGTTTTATATGTAATAACTGCAGTATGTTTCAACCTGTTTGGTGGATTGATGTCTTAATGTCCATTGCTGCTTCATTGCAAGCATGCGCAGTGCAGTGTTTGAATTATTGAATTACCTCTTTGTTTCAGCGCTTACGTTGAGCATCAGCCAGCCCTGTTTCCACTCGCCGATATCCAACCCAGACAAAATGCAGCTGATCGGTATGGTAGGGGTGGATCTCCACATGGAAGACATCGCCCAAGACATCACTTACTACAGCAGCAGTGACCAGTCCTACACTTTCCTTATCACCACTACTGGTCAGTACTTGATTGAATTGATGTAAACATGTAACTGGTTGTCTGCTTTGATTTGAGTCAATTTTGTTATGTTTATCTTAAATTAAAGCAAAATGACAATCCATTCCGGTGTATTTTCAAACATCCCTTACACACTTTTTCAAATCTTTAATCGAAATGAATGTTGATTTTTGAGTTCTCTTTGGTTTTGATTTGCTCACACACACATAATCAGATGACATTCTAGATTATTTCAAAGTATTTTTAGATTAAAGTGGAGATTTAAAATAAATTTGGGCATATATTCAATCGCTGTCCTTGGTACCATGCAGACATTATTAGCTCTTTACTAAATATGTGTTAGGAATTTTTTTTTAAAACAGCATATTTATTGGGCATTGTTGTTTATTTGTGTTTCTTATTTTTTTTGCTTCAGGCTACACTATCCAGCACCAAGCGTTCCAGCGTCCGCTTAGGACCAACATGCAGCCCATGCATACGGACATCAGACACTTTGAACAGCACGTTGGTTTTGACAATGTCCGAAATGCTATACTGAGGTGAGTGCCACATGTAGATTCACGTTTTTACTTTATTGCAGTTTGTCCAGTTCAAACTTCAGTCTGTTGCGCTTTGCTGTGTTTACTCTCTTCCATTGGACCCGGAAAGACATCATCATGAGATCGTGGTCACTTCCGATGTCTGCTCCTGGCAAAGTGTGTGTCCTGCCAATGTTGACGCTTGATCTGAAGCATTTCTTGGGGCTGCTCTCAGACGGATGGTATTTATTGGAGACTTGGTGGCAACCCATGACGGTGGCTAAAATGTCTTTGTGGACCAAGAATCCAACACAGTGTTTGTGCCTGTCATTTCTCCCATTTACATAAAGCTTGTGGCCTTTGTCAGTCGTTGTTTCACCTAGGCCTTTCCAGCGCAGTTCGTTGATATCTAAAATGTTCCATCGATAGTGGTCCAGCTCGTGGGCTAGTTCTTCTAATTTTCTCTCCACAGTTAGGGTCCTCACATTCTAGGTTCTTATGATGATGATGTCTTTGTGCTGATCTTGCTAAGTTGTCCATCTGTAGCACACTTATCACTTCCGTCCTGATGGCCAACGGAAGTCGCGGTCCTTGGTGACCTAGGCATAGACCGATCCGGTATGGAGTGAGTGGTTCTTTTCATCATACGATGTGTCTGGGGCAAGAAAGACCTGGCGGGGCCCAATCCTCTCCACGCTGTTGGCCACAGCCGAAATCTACGAGTACAGTGTGGCATGCCTTGGCCCCAAGCACATGGTCGTTGAACCTATAGAAGTTCCTCCGTCCTGGCCGGTGACTTCTGTGTAGAAGATTTTCGCCCAGTGATGCCGTGCTGACATCACCCCTGTTTGTCGCTTACGACAGGCCAGGAAACGTTGGGACTATTCTATTTCAGTAATAAATCAATAAATAAATAATCAACAAAGAAAGTCCACAGCAATCTTTATTTGCAGCATATACTCAACCTCATTGTTTGATGCCAATAATCCATTTTCTCAGAAACCACGAGTCTTGTGAACAGATACCATAAAAGTCTCTGGCATAGCCCAATGGTGGATGCACTCTCCACAATACTTCGTTCAAAAAATTGTTTAATGTTGTAGTATGCAAAAAAAAAAAAGATTAGATTAAGGCCCAAAATAAAATTACACAATACATGGACAGTTATTTCACACCCCTCTTATTTAAAAATGGTACCGTTTTTTTAAAGCAACCAGAAGGGCTCTGGTAGGTAGTCTTTTAGTTTCTTTGTTTTAGCAAGGTAATTTGTCTATCCTGTTGTAAGCTCTTTACTCGCATTGCTGCTAATCACAGCAGTTGCGTTCCAAGATCTCAAATCTGATTCACGTTATTGAAAATGTTGTATATTTTCTTTTCATAGTCGAGAGGAGGGTCACACATCCTTAGTGCTGGAGATCTCCAACCATACTGCTCCAGATGGTCAAGTCATCCAAGTGGAGAAAACAGCCAAATACTTTTGGAAGAAGGTATGCATAGTTGTTGGGGTTTTGTGTGTGTGTGTGGTTTGTTTGGGTTTTTTGTACGACGGACATTGTTGTATGCTTTGAGGAAGGTTTTGACTCACATGCATAGTGCAGCAGTGAGAGTATGTATTCACACATTTTTGTTTTCTTCGTTCCGGTTTTTGGCAAATCTAGCATAATTATCAACCCAAAACTTGTGTTTCATCTTGAGACATCATGAGGTTTATTTTAAATTTTGTCATTAAATATTTTGTCTGTTTTTATCTCAAATTCAAGACTGCAATTAATGCACAAGCATTGTATTGTCCCTCTACAGTACGGCCAATGGTGGTTGTAGACATTAAGGTTGGGGTGGTTTGGCAGCATAGTTGATAGTGAGCTGCTTTCCTATGCTGAAGGTCGTGGTTTCAAACCTGCGTGGGACGGACCTACGTGATTTAGGTAATGAGACATTTCAGGACACCGAGGATTTTCTCAGGGTACTCTGGTTTCCTCCATCCCTTCAATGATGGTATTGGATGAAATTTAAAATTTCCAAAATACAAATTTATTTCTATTTCGAATTCTGTGACAGTGATTTCTTCAGATGGCCGCACTTTGAATTTAAGTTTATTTGAAGGAAAAGGGCATGATAACATCATTAGCATTATTATTATTATTATCATTATTATTATTATTATTATAACTTTTTATTTTATTTATTATTATTATTTTGTATTATTATTATTAAGCTTCAGCGTTCTTTCTTCATATTGTATTGAACACAGCTAGTTGCAAGGAGAGTTTGGCTTAGTGCTTTGAAATGAATGATTGTGAGTGCTAACATGTTTTTCTTTTTTTCCTATTTCTTTTCAGTTTTAAGTTTCTTTTTTTTTTTGGGGGGGGGGGGGAGGGGGCATGGTATTTTGTCTTTTAAGTTCTTTTTTTCACATTGCTGCGGATTGTTCACTGATTTGTTTATGGCTCATTTTCACACAGGTCGACAACGTTCCGTATATCGTGGTACTGAAAACGTTGCAGTCTGCCAGAGAACAGCGCATCTTGAAAGGCATCCACAGTAAGTGTTAATACATGCTCTTACTGAAAATTTCTTTGTTTTGCTTTTGTTGGTGTTTATTTTTTTAGTGCGTGACAAGGGGTTTTGAAATTGACATTTTAATTTTGAAGAGAATCTGATGTCAGTAGTTTATAATTCATTTTTTGTTTGGTGTTATTTTTAGTGCACAACCAGCCGGAGTTGGTGTACCATCGCATTGACCTTCTGCCACATGAGAGTATGTGTATGCACCTCAAGCAGCTGTCAACGTTAGGTGAGGCTTTTTGTTTCATCCAAAAGGTAGCGGTGATGATTTTTGTGGTGTGTGTCATCTGGTGTTGTTTCCTTCGCTGCTCATATTGCGCTTCATGCTAAAAGACGCGGCTATCAACATTGTTCACAAAAGACCAAAAACAAAACTGATACATGGTGACTTCCAGTGGGTGGAAAAAAAGCAATATCTGGGGCTCCCAAAATATTGGTGAATATAGTCTTCTTGGTTACTCTCAACACATTAGCACATGGTAAATATATCAGTTTAAGCCAACGGTTATTATGAATGGTTTTTCTCTAAATATCTTCATTTTGTTTGTTTATTGATGGGAACATTTATTTGCTTCTTTCCAAACAACAGAGATCAGCACAGTGTTCCTGTCCCCTAGTAGCTTTGTCAATCCCTTTGAACACCTGACGGAGGAAGAAACCAAACGCAGCGTTCAGAGCTATCTCGCTTACCTCAAGGATGATACGCGTCTCATAACAAACCCAGGACTCAAGGTCAGTAGCTGTTTCGGCTTTTTTGTTGTGGAAGAAAAATGTATATGATTGATTTATATATAACAGTCGCAACTTAACAGCAGATTTCTAAGGAGCAGATCATTGATAAAAATCCAAATCTGATAGACAATTATGAACTGGTTAGTTTTCATTACAAAAGAGTTTACATTATATGTTTCATGCACGAGTGTGGAGAAAGTTTGTGTCCATAGTTTTGGGATCAGCCTTGAACAAAATTAACATTTGTGTAGAAAGAAGACCTAATAACTCGGCGTTCCTAACCAAACGCCAACCTTTTGTACAAAATTAACATTGTAGGAGAGTTGCACGCATCTCCGATGAATGATGACCTTAGAACGTTTAACTCGTGAAATGTTTTTTGGCAAGCAAAATAAGATTCTTGAGCTTTATAGAACTTTGGGAATTTCTTGTTAAGTTTTATGTTAAGTTTTATTTTATTTGGGGCTTTTACTAACGGCTGTTTTGTGTCTGACCACAGGAAAGTGTTCGTAATGATGTGGGAGCCAGCAGCCGTATCAACATGGAGTGGATCAGACGCTACCAGACCAGCAACTTGAAAGACTTCATTATCAGACGGTACTTTGATGGTTTACTCTTCTTTTTTTGGGCCCCCATCTGTGTAGTCTCTTTATAAGTGGAAAAGTTCATCAAAGACTTCATGTTTATATACAGTTAATATCAGCATAAAGAAAAGTGATAGAACCATCAAGCAGTATTTAGCATTTGTGTGTGTGTGTGTGGGCTCGTGTCAAACTGAATTTTATTGAAAGAACATGCAATTTGAATCTTACCTATCAATAACAGAGCTTTTTTTGGGTTTACTTTTGTTGACTGTATTGACAGAGGAAGATGAAGACTGGGAGACTAATGTACAATTATGTGGAATGAAGATGATCCTTTTTTAAATGTTTTATTTATTTATTTATTGATTGATTGATTTTGAGTCGACGTGTTTCCTAAAATGTGCAGATACATTGGCATGCCGAGTGGAGTGCTTCGTATGTTCCCTGGGACGTTGCTGGACAAAGCGTTTGAACCCACTCAGCGAGCTTGGTAAGTTTTGAAAATCAGAAATTGTTTGCCTGATACATGTGGACGGTTACCACTACATTGTCTTAAATTCAGAATCCGAATTTGTTTTAATAACATTGATAGGCCATGTACCCGTACATGGAGTAGGGTTACTAGTTTAGTTTAGTTTATTTGAGAAAGACTTGTATAGGCCTCGCGGCTTTTTGAATGTCCCTTTTGTTTGGGGCATTTTTACTTGTCCGGTTCCATTTGCAGTTCGGGGAATACTAAAGATAGTATGCTAATTAGTCGTCATACTCAAATTTGGATTCCTGTATGGAAATTACCTTTTCCAGACGATTTTTAAAGGTGTTCAGGTTGTTAGCTCTTTCAGTATCAACTGGCAATTTATTCCTAATCTTAAATGCACAATTTGTTTAATTAACATGGATAGGCCATAGGCCCTTTCAACAGAAGTGATTGCTTGAGTTAGATCCTGTATCAACCAACATCTTTTTTTTCTTTCTTTTTTTTTAAAACCAGCTCTTCAGCTGGAAAAGTGCTATGTTAAAAAGATTAAATAAAAAATAAACAAAATGAACTTGCCTTTTTCTATGGAGATATTATTAAACAAAATGAACTTTCCTTTTTCTTTGGAGATATTATTAGAAGAAAAAAAAAAGAAGACTTATGTTGACCAATCTGTACTAAAGATAAAAATAAACAGATTTTTTTCTTTTGATATATTGCTATGAAAAGAAGAAAAAAGTTGTGTTGGCCAAACTGGACAGAACATCGCCCCATTGTTAAAACATTTTGAAGTAGTGCCGTGCAGAATATTTAGCGTAAAGACTTTGAAATTTTTGACTGGTTCATGACGGATAGATTTTAACAGTTTTTTAATATTCTTGCTTGTAAGGTATTCCAACGCCCTGAGTTACCCTGGCCATGTGACGCTGTCAGCACCATATTTGGACGTGGGGGGTGCTGGATACATCATCACCATCAGCCACACCATCTTCGAGGGAAAGTAAGTGAATACTGGGTGTCTTCTTTGGCTATGGGTTGAAGAATTATGTTGAAGATTTATTCTCCCCCAGAGTGACTTGGTTTCTGTGGATTTTCTATGGCCAAGCCAAGGGAGGCACTGTGGTCTAATGGTAGTGCTTCTGCTTGCGGATCTGAAGGTCCTGGGTTCGAACCCTGGCCGGGCCATTGTGTTGTGTCCCTGGGAAAGACACTTTACTCCGGTTTTCCTACTCCTTCGGATGAGAGTATAAACCGAGGTTTAGTCTGTGTGTCGCATACATTCCATCATAACGGACTTTAAAGATCCTGACGCTCATGTCCTAGACGAGTGAGTGCCGGTAACAAGAACACACCCAGCATGCACTTGGTCCTTCTCCCCCATCCCTGGCTGCCCATGATTGTGCTCAGTTGTCCGGGCGTCAGACCATGTGCCCAAAGGCTGCGGGTGGGCGTCTCGGGCAGTTTGAGTTAGATCCTGTATCGGCCAGCGCCTTGATCCTTAGGCTAAGGCGCCTTACAAATCACGAACATTATTATTATTATTATTAAGCTCCAGTCTTGCTCTCACCGTCTTCCCTACTCCACACTCCCCTCCCCCCTTTCAGTTTTCTTTCCTATCGTTTGATTCGTTTTTTTTTCGCCTCCTCTTTATGTGCGCTGAGCATTTATTTTGGATGGATATATGCACGGTACAAGTGGACATCATCATCATCATCTTGTTTCCTACACATTTACTTTTTTTTTGAGTGTGATGTGTTGTGAAAGTGGTATTACTGTTTTGTTTCTAGTTGCCTTGTAGTTAGATTTAAACCTTTGATTTTGTTTAATAGCAATTAGGTCTTATCTACAAAATATTGCTGTTTAGTTTCTCGTTATCTGTTAGTTAGATTTAACCATAGATTATTGTCAGATTTAAACCTAGATTTTGTGTAATAGCCTTAAGGTTTTATGTAAATTCTGTTTGGCCTTTTTAATGTAACAGCCATTAAAAAAAAATTTTTTTGTTTATACTATAAGCATTTTTCCTTTGGTCAGAGAATGTTTTTGAAAGCTAATCAAGCCTAGTCTTGAAATTTGTTGCAGGGATATGTTTTGGTTCTTCAGGCCAGAATAAAATTTATTATGTTATTTATTAAATGAAGCTGATCATAGATTGTAGGAAAGTATTCCAGAAAATAATAATAATAATGATACTGGATGTCATACACGCCTTTTTCCAAAATCAGACTGGAAGCACTGCAGTCTGTAACCAACATTGTACATTCAGATGTTAAGACACTGTCACATACACAACACATATTCATCATTCAAACATGTGGCGTAAAGGCACATCGCTGTTAGAAGATGAAAAGACGTGAATTTTATTTTTTGAAATTTTGTATAGACTGCACCCAATACCATCGAAGTGAAGGTAATGTCATACTGTCAGTTTTCAACTGGAAATCTTTATTGGGAACCCCGAGTTTTAGGTTTTTTCTCTACATGGCCGCCCAGTAATACTGTGTAATGAATCCTTTCCTACAATTATTTGTTTGTTATACCCTCATCACACAGAACGAAGACCTCACTACGCTCATCCACGACAACCCCACTATTTAGGAGTGTGACTAAATGTGGCAGCAACTTAGAAAAAGGAAAACCAGCCTTCTGTTTGAACACTACTTTGATGCTACTGCGTTTTGCCCACGCCATTGATACGTCCCCAATTGGATCTCTTGTGTCATAACCACGCTATTATCACATGTGATGGCGAGTATACTACGATCTTGATATGATCTTCCCCGACAGCATCACGATGCATTGACGACATTGCTGCATTTTCACAGCGATTATCACCGTTGGTGTTCGTTTGTACTACGGTTTATTGCGACCTTGTCACGCTCTAGTACGATCTTCAACGACAGTATGATGCATCAGCGGGATCTCATAACACCGCGACCCCACTACATAAGTTTTTAACACATGCAGCATCCCGTGCTCATGCTCACATGCTCTCTCACGATCTTACTGCGCCGGAATCCCGATGGAATCATGACACTACTACGTTTTGGCTTATTTTCATGATCGTAGTGCAGTCTTCGTCCTGTATTAGAAATTTACATGGAATAATTGTTTTGTGAAACTGTTTATGTGAAAAGGGATGGTTGTTTATTTTGTCCTCAACAGGCCAGCAGCGCTACACAGTCCCTCGGATAAAGTGGTGGCCGTGATGGGGATGGACATAACGCTAGGATACTTCCACAAGCTATTGGCAGAGCTGATTCCACCTTGCGAGCAAACCTCTGTCAGGTAATTATAATTATCCCTTGATATTCGCAGGGATCATGCTGCTTCTTCTTCTTTAGGATACTGTGGATACTCGGCCAGGACAAAAGAAATTGCTCCACATGTTTATTGCAACATTTTTAATGTAAAGGAGATCTAACCTATTGACTTGGATGCAAATTGTTATGGCATCGGATGCAACATTTTTTTTTTTTTGGTTTGCTTGCTAGCATGCAGAAATAAAAACTGAAAGTGCTTTCAGGAACCCTGAGTAATTAAGAAAATTTTAAAAATCCATCTGTTCAACTTACTGTAGTACTGTTTTCTTTTCTTCATGTTTATTTTTCCATGTAATTGTTTTTTTTTACTTTTATCTAGAGTGCAGAACTAATGAAGGACATTTAAAAAAAAATTTTTTATGACACATGCTTACAGCAATGTGAATCTATGTACTCACCACAAAAAATAAAAATCAGACTTTTACAAATCTGAGCAAGACGAGTCCTAACTAGTCCAAAAATGATATCCAACAAATTGTCTATCCATCCATGCGGCTGTGCAAAACTTTAATTTGGCTGATTACTCGGAACCTGTTTCATCCGTCACCACCAAACTTGGTAGGATGGTATATAGTCATGAATGCACCTTTTGCTTTTGATATGCATTGGTCATTATGCTTGCAAGTGTTCATTCAGCTAATCTAACTTGGGCTTCGATCATGGCCTAAGTTCAAAGCAAGTCAATGCAAGGCTGTTTCATTGGTTGAGCCACAACCAGCTACCTTTAAATTGAAAGTCACTTAGCCTACGCGTTGTGGTGGTTTCCAGGTGTTTCTTGATGGATGCAGAGGGTTACCTAGTGGCCCACCCAGGCCTGATAGACCCCACGGGCAAAGGTCCGGCAGAGCAGCGCCACATCACTCACATGGAGCCCCTGGTGGCCAACGACATCCTCAACCACAGGCACTTTGTTCGCAAGCGACTGTGCAACCGCTACAACGACCGCACTGTGCAGAGATACTTTGACGTGAGTGCAGTTGAAGATTGATGGTGATGGTGAGGAGGAGGAGGATTGATTGATTGATTGATGATGATGACTGATGATGATGATGTAGATTTGTAACTCTCACAACTCCATGCTGGCAGCATGTGAAAGATTTTAAACTTTCAGTTTTAGTTTTGTTTCTGTTTGTGTGTATGTGTTTGATGAAAGACAAGTTGTTCTTTTCTTCTGATGTTGGTTTAAAGAGTTTAATCATTGCCAGAATAACTGTTGCGTGATTGTGGTGATTACGGTGGTTGACTTTGTGTGTTTTGCAGTTCAACACCAGCTTCACCGGAGTCCTGACCAACCTTGCTCATGGAGAACACTGTGCTCGCTACCAGATCACTCACATCACCGGCACCAACGTTTTCCTGGGTATTGTCAACCACACTTGCGAGACCGCCACTGCCTTCTGTCCTTGCAGCATGGTATTATTTCTTTACTATTTATGAATTTAATCGTTTTTATGTAGATTTTTTCACAGCTTGAGAGCTTATTAGCATGTGCATCATTTGTTTTGATTTGAAGTACTTTCTTGGCACAAAAGGAAAAAACTCATAAAAATAAAATATAAAAAAATGAATTCAAACAATAATTTTGGTTCATTACAAATTGACATTAAACTGTGGATGAAAATTGAAGCTCCGTCATCATTATTCTTTAAATCAGCACTAAGAGTTATTTACTTTGACTGACCAATGTGTTGGTTGAATGGCTTTTTTTTAAATCTTTTTTTCTTTGTTTTTAATTTTTATGACAGTCTTAGGCTGTAATTCTAAGATTGACATTGTGATTTTTGTCTTCAGTACGATCGCCTGTGCCTGAACTGCAAGCGAATGGAACAGACGGAGTGCGAGTGTCCATGCGAATGTCCCTTAGACATGGATCTGTGCTCCGGCCAGCCTCTAAACTTGGATGACTCGTGAGTATTTTTGTGTGTGTGTGGTAATGTATTTCATTTTGTCTGTCAGTTGGTCTCTAGTCATCACAGTGAATTTAAATATTTTAAAAATGTTTTCATATTGTGACCCAAGGTTTACATTCAGTGGAGATAATTTTACCTTTGACTTGTTTTGAGCTTGATACTTCATCCCGGCAGCCACCTACTTTTTAACAAGGTTTATTATCTTCTTTTAAATTGTATTCAATTTAGTTTTGACTAGCCACAGTAATCTCCGGTCTTCTTCTGTTACACTCACCCTCCGCATTCCTTTCTCAAAACTTGTGTCTGAAGGTGCACGCTCCTCTGTTTTTGGTCCAAATTGGCCCTCTCTCTTTGCAGCAAGCCTACACTCTCTGCCTTTTAATGTGCTCTCAAAAGTCATAATCACTTTCCGCCTCAGTGATCCATCCACTCACTGTTTATTTTTATTTGCTTCTTTTCTTTTATTTCCCTCTTACATGTCATGGATATACATGAGTGTATGTGCATTTTGCAAAAGTGTTGGTATGCGCTTAGAAAAAAGATTTCTTTAGATACAAATGTTTTTATTATTATTATTATTATTATTATTATTGTTGTTGTTGTTGTTGTTAGACACTCATTGCGGTTTTATTTCTTCATATTAGATCGATGTTTTTCTCTTCAGTTGCGCCATTATTTCATCTAATTTCTATAATTCATCTAAATTAAAATTGTGTTGTATTGTATTGTATTGTAGTTTGTGCCTCAATTTTTGTTGCAGAAATCCCAGCTGCCCTCATGGTCCTGAGCAAGAACAGTTGATGGTTGCGCCAGTGGATGTGACCAGTCTTCTCAAACAGTGCTATGACCCAAAGTGTGAAACTCGCAAAACTAAAATGTAAATTGTGTTTGCTTTGAATGTTCACTGTATGGAATTTTAAACACTTAAATTAAGCAGTTTTGCTTGTTGTTGAACAGTGCTATGACTCAAAATGGAGTGTCATCACTCACAAATAGATGTCATCATTTCTGCTTTCCTCAGGTTTTATTTTAGCGATAGTAAATATTTTATATTTACGTTTGGTTGGTAGGACAGTGATTTTTTTTTTGTAAAAGTCATTTTGTTATCAGCATTTGTATTTACACTGTAGTAATCAAATTTTAGGATACATATGTAAGCTAACTAACTGGCTTGATTTCTTAAGATTTTGTCAGTTATATGAACTGCAGACCCAAACTACGTTTTGAATGACATCATTTTGTAGCTACCGTCTTCATGCAGATGTTGTTTGAATTTGTGTAAAAGAAGTTAATACAAAAAATAACGTAGCATTTTGTTTACATTAAATTTGTCCTTGCCTTTCCATTATTGGGGTTGCCTGTTAAGGTGAAACTTACATAACTAGTCTTTAATGCTGAAGCTAGTCTCCAATGCTGAAGTTTCCAGTGCCTAATTAAAAGGACGTGGGTTTGATCCACGCAGAGTGTGAAATTTTTAACCCAAGTTTTGGGTCGCCAAGGGTTTTCTCTGGGTACTCCGGTTTCCTCCTTCCCTTAATAATGGTATTGGAAGCAGTCAATCCTGAATTCTAAACAACAAAATTAATTCCTTTTTTTCCTCTTCTATAATAGCGATCTTTTTTTGGAAGGTTATCGCAGACCTGCTTACCTCAAAATTTTGTTGTCAGTACTCCAGGCACTTCAAAACCAGATTTTGGAAATCATGACCAGATTTTGACTTTCGGTATTTATATTTAAACTGTCGTTATTTTACGTGAACCAAAATAATGATAATAAATAAATAAAAATATAGAACTGTGTAAACTTATTGTCATTATTCATCTTAATTTGCTCTTAGCTAAATTTTCATATATATTATTACACACGTAAAATGAATCAAGAAACGGTACACTATTCAATAAATTTATTGTTAAAAAATTAGGGTGCTTAATTGAAAAAAATGCAAAAGTGTTAGGCCACCACATCAACATAATATGTGATAATGATCTACTTGTATTTAATTTAAAAAAAAAAAACCAACAACATGCATGTATGCACTTTTCAGTTGCTGCAGTTCTTTTTTTTGTGAAAGAGCTTTCAGGTCTGAACATACCTACCATCAGTGAGTCAACAGCATCTTTGCCCATACTGGACCTACTGTCAGTTTCCTCAAAATATGCACGAACTGAAGCATAGAACTTTGCAATACGTTCAGATTTTAGGTTGTAGTCTTTGGGACTGTCAAGCATTTTCCTTGCCTGATCACCAACCAGCAGGTCTTCATCAGCTACCAAACAAGGCCAATTTTTTTTAATAAGAAACCAGAAATGTCTGTTTTCGTTTCACACAAACACGCTTGTATGAACTCGCCACCTCAACATCTGAATCATCATCTGTTGTTTCATGAATTCTTTTCTCCGTGACAATTAATATTTGCAGAGTATACACTTGAAAAACACAATGCTATCCAATGAGTTATAGTTTTCTGGCGCAATTTGTTTAGCTTCCGCTTCCGGTTAAGTGTACTTTTTACCAAAATTTATAAAAAAAATAAAAAAATAAAAAAATAAAATTTTTTGGTCGATTTTCGTATTTTTTTAAAAGAGATCGTAACAGCGTACTCGAGGTCAAAATATCGGGACAATACGGCGAAATACGGACGGGTAAGCAGGTCTGTTATCGCACTATGAGTTCGATTGAAGAAAAAGCATGAGATGGTAACTGTATTATTATGCTGTGTGCATTAGTATTCTGTGGCGGACATAATTATTCATTCTGTATACTATAATATGAAACATGCTTTCAAATGGAACTAATTTCTCTTTTATTATCTTAGGGACTGTTTGGGTGTGGTGGACTGCCAGTGGTGCCAGGTTCAGAAAGATGGCCAGACAACCTTGAAAACTTCCAATTGCGACTCCCAGCGTGTTTGCTTCGGTGGTGTTGTGGGTGCTCATTCTCCTTACGGTGATGAAATCAGTGGTGAGTAAATAAAAATAAAAATTGATTACCACAAAATAAAAAAACGGGTCAGTTTGTGCTCTTGAGTATATTGCTGCAGACTAAATTATTGATGTGTTCTATTTACCTCAGTTGGCTTGTATCTTCTTCTGACAAAGTGCTTTGTGAAGTATAGCGTGAACATTTCTTGATCTGGTGTGTTTTATTTTTGTATCACCCCATTTTGTATCTCATTGCGCAAAATTATTTCTTCTGTTAAAAATCACATTTGAAGTGAATATTGTATCTTCAGTTGAAGTGAAATACAATTTCAATCTCTTGGGAGTTTTTATCTCCCGCTATATTTGTACTGAGTATTTCCATCAATCCTCTGCTGTAAAAGTCACCTCAATATCACTTTGCCTCCGCAGCGGCAGAAAGCACAGATTTAGACACGGTGACCAAGAGCACGCCAGTGGGTCCCGTGGCAGGGGGCATCATGGGTTGCTTCTTGCTGCTCGCGCTTGGAGTGTACTGTTACCGGCATCACGTTCATCGTCACTCGCATCAGTATGTGTCGACGTTGCCAGACAACCCCCACCGCAACTCCCATTACTACGAGGATGAGCCAGAGCCCACAGATGACACTACTGCTGGTGAGTGTTTTCTGCTTGGCTTGCAAATTGGCGGTGTTAGCGGTGTGAATCAACTTTGAGGCTTAACGTCTACTCCCACCATTGGCGATATGGCAGATGGGGATGACCATCCCAGGGAACAAGGGGTAGGGACCTGAATCAACGCTGAACCACAATAGCACTCATACTGCTAAAATGGACAATGAAAAATGGCCACTTTTATTTCACAAACCATGGGATTTCAACGTGGGTCATCGGTGTGCCAGGCGAACGCTATACCACTTGAGCTACGGTGGTGGGATGTAAAGGGTTTTTATATAGCCCATGTACTGAAAGTAGTACTTAATACAGGTTGGAATAGGGCGATACAGGAGTATATATATATATACAGCTTGGTGGTCGGTGGGCAAAATAGTTCGGTGTGGTAGATTTTTGCTAGATTTTTGGACATTTTATTCACACTGGGTATGAATGCTCTGTTGGACAGGTCACACAAACTTTGTGCTAGCGTCGTTTGAGAACCCCGCCAGCATCTCGCCCTACCGCGTCAACACTTCATACCGCCGCCCAGCTGGAGGAGACAGCGACCACGGCTACAGCACCATGACGCCCCACGAGGACTCAGAGCATGCCAGCATGCCCTGCCTGGACCCACACTCCATCGCCAAAGACCGCTTCAAACCTACCCCCTACACCACTCTCCTCTCCGCCTCTTCCCACCCTCCCGTCCTCCCACCGCCTCCAGGGTCCTCTATTAGCCGCAGGAGTCGCAGCCCCACCCCACCGCACACCAGGTTGTCAGCGTACACCACCATCCCAGAGCAGACCAGCTTGGAGACAGTTCCAGGGGTGACCAGTTTGAAAGGTCCCCACAGTGTCATAGCAAACGTGCAGGTGCACATGGTGGACTCGCACTGAGGGCAGTGGTGGACTTGTATGTTGAGTGAAAGGGTAATAGTCTTGTTGGAGAGACTGCAGCTGAACAATCTAGCAGCCAAATGAGAGGTCTCAGTTGTGGGGAGACTGGTAATTCTGTGTTAGTGGAGAAAAACAGAATGCTATCACTTCAAGGGTGAAACAAGTCGGTTTGAAGCGTCATATTTAAATTGTAGTAAAATGTTTTGATCACATAAGAATTTGGAAAAATGTTCTTCTTTATTCAGCAATGGTAAACGACTTCAACAAAAACTTGTAATAATAAATAAGAACGAAATTAAATCAAAGGACATGATACTACTAACATGAATTGTTGAAACGGAAACACTTCTTGTGTATGTGTGTGGTGGCGATTTAGCAAGATTTGGTCAAGATTTCTTGGCCCTTTGTTTGTTGTGAGGAGACGATTTGGTGGGTGGATAGAGTGTGCGTCGCGGAACGGCACAGCCTCAGGCAGATGCGATCAAACCAAACATGCTCAGGGTAGTTTGCAGAATATGACAGACGTGTTGATCGCATCGGCTGAACTCTTTTTACAGACTTTTTCATTGCCATGATAAAAGTGTGGACATTACGTATTTTCATCGCCATGTTAAGATTTTTGTGGGCAGTTCATATTTCATTGCCGTGATGATACAGTTGTGGACAATAAGAATTTGTGTATCGGACAGAAAGAAGACTGACTATAAGATCTACAAAACACGCGAGTGACTAGTATATATACACTTTATAATAGGAGTGACTAAAAGGAAACTGGGTGTGTTTAAAAAAATAAAACAAAATAAGACAATGAACTGCTGCTCATTTTTACAGAGCGGTTTGTGTTATTTCTAGTAACTGAGGTAGAGTCTGCCTTAGTGTTTGTAGTGATTTTTGCTGATCGACTTCTTTGGATTTCAACAAAACTTTGAACCGTGCACATTTACTCGTGGATGATTGCGAACTTATACTAATATTAATTTAATGAACTTGAAACGGGGTGAAGAAGAGGGAAGATTGGGCAAAAGACTGGGGAGTAAATTGTTAGTTAGTTAGTCATTGTTTATAGGGTCCAGCAGACTGCAAAGAGCTGTATCAGGACCACCTGGGGAGTAAATAATGCAAACAAAGTAAAACTAAAGTTTTGTTGGGTTTTTTGGTTGTTGTTTTTTTTTAAACAGAAACGTAGATCACTGTAATGCAATGTAGGACTGTGTTGAGATAAAATTTCGGAGTCTGTGAATGTTACTATTGTACGCGTTAAACAAATTGTGTTAGACTGTCTCGGGTTGCTTAAACATTGTTTTGTTGACTTTTTCTTCTTTCTCTGTGGATGATACTAAACTTGATGTGTAGTTGGTTGGTGTTTTTTTCCCCTACAACCTGAACTAAAATGATGTACAAGTTAACGAACAAAGTAAACGATTACAACAGTTGTATAAGGAGATATAAGAACACTTTATTAATTTATTCTCACCACACACACACACACACACACACACACACACACACAAAAGAGACATTTATGCTTTGCTGAAAAACAGCAATGAAACTGGTCAAATTTCCTGTGTACTTATTTTATTAGTATGCAGCTGATTTTTGTGTTAGTTTGACCTGATCAGACCATTAAAAATGACTTTTGGTTTTAGCAGGCATTAATAAATATACCACTGCTGCAAGGCAAGTGTTAGAAGTAGACAAGGGATGGGAAATGGAAGTGGGAAGAATAATGTTATTAGTTTTAGGAAGAGTAATAAAAAGACGGAATACAGGGGTGGGGGGAGAATGGAGGGGAGTGGTGAGGAAAATTTTTGATGAAACAGATTGACCTATTTTTAGATGACAATTAAAGTCATTATTACTACTAACCTTTCAATGTTCACTACCTTTTTATATAATTGTCACTTGCATTGACCATTTGTTAGCATTTTACCTCAGACTTATTCAGGCATTATTATGAGTTTGTGAAACGATTTGTAATATAGATGTGTAACTTGAACGAGAAAGTGAGTGTCACATCATTTGTTGTGAATGAACTACTTTAAAAAAAAAAAAAAAAAAATTCTGGTGATAGGAATTAAAATAAAATGGCATAAATCTATACAGTGATTTATTTAGTCGTGTTCAGTTGTATTAAAATAGTATGTTAATTGTTTATCGATAATGATTTTTGTCTTTGTTCACTTACTGAATTAAATGCTCTTTTTTTTTTTTTTAATGTTACTTACATTTTTATTATTTCATTTTTATTTTTGTTAATAGTTTATACAGATACAAATCCAAAATGAATATTTATATTGACATGTGTCAAATATATTTGTAGCAAACATTAAGGTGTTCTCTTTTTTCCTACAATGTATTATTGTATTTAAAATGAATGAACTAGTCTTGTTACTAACTAGATCTGATTCTAAGCATTTAACACTAAAATACTTGTTGCTCTTCCCTTGATTTATGCTGAACTGAGTGCTTATTATGCAAAATGCAACCTTATACAATTACGTTTTGGCTGCAAATTATTATATTTTTTTGTGTTATTTGCAAAGTCCTAACCACTGACTCTTTAACACCAGATTTTTTGTTTGTTTGTTTAAATGGTGGTCTTGTTATGGAATGATTTATTTAAATATTAATTTTCGTCCCTCCTCCGCCATATGCACCACATTTTTTAAATTTTGTTTTGATCGACTTCGGTGCAACACTTTTTACTCCGGATGCATTTTAAAAACTGGATGCAGTAGATTGTAGTATAATACTTTTGAGTGTCCTTTTGCAATGCTTTGTACAAGCAAAATTTGAATTTGTCTAGAATTATAAAAAAAACAAAAACAAACAGAAGAATATACAATGACATGGTTGAACTGAAAGCTGATGTATTTGTTGAAATGGGAATGTTGTTTAGTTAACTCACACCCTGTAAATCATTGTGATGAGGTGCGTATCGTTTGCCTTCTGATCATCGCTGTGTCTGCATGTATTCTTTAAACAACTTTAGCGCAGCTTTGTTTAGCTCTCTGGAGACTTTGTTGGTAGATGTTCTCTAAGCTCTGAACGCTAAAGGGAAACAACTGTTTTGTGCGTGTATGTAGTTTTGAGACCTTTATTTGCTATCCAGAATTTCACTTTCTTGTTAACTTTTTGTTTAGATTGCCGATCTTAACAACGCGCATGCGAGGGTGTGGAAGGGGAGGGAGGGGGAGGTGTTCAGTATAGTTTAAAAGTTTTGCTTATGTTACACGGAAGGCCAATTCTGCCCCAATTGTGCAACTCGTGTTTTATATCCACGCAGCCTGTCCACTCCATAACAAGGGCAAGAGTCATTGTTACAAAGTTTTCCAACTTTATCGAGCAAAAGACGCAAACAGCATCAAACAACATCTGCATCCCAAAACTGAATCTTAATGAGCAGACGGTGCTTTAATGATAGTCTCTCTACAGTGTTGAAAGTTTTGGAACATTCCAGAATGATGCCATTAGCAACAAATCGTCACAGGGAACATGTACTGTCTTACGTCATAGAATGTTCTACCAAGTTCGAACACCCGACCACTAGTTGCAAGATAGATCTCAAACCTTCCTGTCGGTGGTAAACACGAAATTCCAGAAAGATCTCAACATTGCTACAACAACATCGGCCGAAAAAACCAAATGAACATTAACTCTTTCCCTGCCAGGCATGTTTCCACGTTTGTGCCAGACATTTCTCTGGCACCGGAAAGAAAGTTCAGTACCTTAGGCATTTAAGCTACTGTTCTTTCAATAATAGTTGTTAAATAGACATATTTCATATCAAAATAAAGGTAAAAGAGTGAAGAATACGAAAAAAAAAACCACAAATGTTAATTTGATTATGTTATTGAAATATGTGTTTTGAAAGCATGTTGATCTTTTTGAAATTATAAAATAAAATAAAAATATTTCTACATACCACAGTGATAAAAAAAATCTGGAGGAATAATTCCAATCACTGAATCAGCTTCACACACCAGAAAGAAAATTTATTTAGGATCAAAATACACTTTACAGTTTGAAATTATATTGATTATTAGCAAAGTTTGACACACTGTCGATAGTGCCCATCACATATGCTTAGTAAAATGCACAAAAAACACTCTAAAAACGAATCAATTTGAAGAAACCACGCGCGTGTCGATCAGGAACGAAAGTAGAAAGAGTTATCTCTCTTTGGTTAAAATAAAACTTGGATTGGACTGCGCAAAAAACCGGAACGAAACGGAATACTGAAATCGACGATATATCGTCGATTGGCACAAACATGGCGGCTCAGATCGACGATATATCGTCGATTGGCAGGGAAAGAGTTAAGCAAAGCTTTCCCAGTAACTAACAGTACGAACCAAATCAAAGGTCAATAAATGTTATCATTTGCAGGCTTCACAAAACAAAATGTTTGTAATTATTGTGCAAAAATGGTGGTAACAACTTATTTGAAGTTAAAAAAACTTATCTCCTAGGTATAAAAAGTGAGTCCTTGTAGAAAGAAAAAAAATAGCATAAAAATTTTCAAATACGCTCTTCTAGCGCTGATGAAAGTTAGTCAGCAAATGCTTCATTTCTAATTCTGTGGACACTTGTCTTTTGTATTTTGCGTTGAAATGATCGTATGTGGGCTGCAAAATTGCCTCTGCATGATTTTGTTGCTAAGCCATTGCAAAGGGCATCCCATGCAAAATTGATCAGGCAGGGAGTGATTGAACAGGACTTTGATTATTATTATTATTATTATTATTAGGAAACCAACTCAAGATCAATTAACTTAGGTTAAGAATGGTGCTTTGTACAAGAATGATATAGAAATCTTAATACGGGATACGTTTTTCGGGCAAGGCTTATTCTGATTGGAATTCTTTGTGGTAGCTCTCTCTCTCTCTCTCTCTCTCTCTCTCTCTCTCTCTCTCTCTCTCTCTCTCTCTCTCTCTCTCTCTCTCTCTCTCTCTCTCTCTCTCTCTCCCCCCTCTCCTCTCTTCTCTCTCTCTCTCTCTCTCTCTCTCTCTCTCTTCTCTCCTCTCTTCTCTCTCTCTTCTCTCTTTCCCACTCTCCCTTCCTTTTCAGGGATAGATAGATCTGTAGATCAAGTCAAGTCAAGTCAAATAAGATATTCATTCATGGATTTAAAAAACAAACACTGTGCCATTGCAGTAAAGCGTGTGATTTCTCCAACCATAAAAGTATTTTCTATGTATACATTTATCGTTAAGTCCAATGATCTCTTATCTTTTGATCTGCGTTTCTTCCAGTATCATATCATGGCTTCATAAGCAAAATGAAGAAAATCGTTTAATAACTATCTACATCATTGAACTTTTCTTTTTTACTGCACTAATTTTTTTTCTTAGTATTAATCTAACTTGTTAAAATTTGTTTTGGGTTTTTGTGGGTTTTTTTTTTGTTGGTTTTTTTGGTCTCTTTTTTTTTGTCTCAACATTTAGTCAACTACTAATAATACATGTAAGTTGAAGAAATGAATGGTGTTGTTGAGTCTGAATGCAAAAGTTCAGTGAATGGATATTCTTGTTAGTAGGGAAGAGAAATGGCCAGCCCTTTTATTTGTTGCTTTATTATATAATATGGTTTGGTATTTGGTTAAGTATTTCTGTATGAAATTTCCCTTCTAATGCATGTAGTAATTGGTACTTAGTTTAAAATAGGTTGAACGTGCGATGAAGACGTGTGTGTGATTTGCACTTTGTGGTGTGTGTTACTTTGTGTTTGCGATATGGCTACATTTGTGTATGTTTGTGTGATATATATATATATATGCAAGTGGGCCCCTGAGTTAGATCCTGTATTGGCCAGCGTCTGGAACTGAAAAAAAGCAAGAGGGTAAAGGGCTTGATGGCCTACGATGCCCACCAATACTATATTATAATATACTATACTATGCTATACTATATGCTATTGTGACTGTGGCTAGTTCAGTTGACACAGTGGTTCATGGCGTTAACGCAGTACCCAAACTTGCAGTCAGAGTGTGTTTTCGATGACAAGGGTGTGGTCCTGATACAGGTAAAAGTTTTGTTGTTGACAGTTGAGGATTTTGGGGTTTTCAGTGGCTAGCAGCTTTTTATTTATTTTATTTGTGTGTGTGTGTGTGTGAGCTGCAAAATGGGCTTTACAAGAATATTCCTCTGTGTTTATGTGATGTGTGGGTGCTTGTGTATGTGTATGATGCGATGTGATATGATGCGGTATGTGTGATGTGATGTGAAGGGATTTGTGAACAGAAGTAAAGGAAATTAACTGTTGCTAATGCTTGTTTTTTTTTAGGTATTATTATTATTATTGTTATTATGATATTATGATTATTATTATTTTTTACTGTACTAAAACAGTTGAATTGAAAGAACTTGCAAAAGAAATGTGTAGGTTAGTTCATTTAGTGTGTGTGTGTAAACTTGCGGTTTGTTTGTTTAATGTGAATTTGTTTTAATGTCGTGCATATGTATGTTATTGTGAATGTTTGAGAGAGTCTGAAGTCATTACTCACTATTGTAGACAAATTACCATCAACCTATGATTGTACATAATTTGTTTAACTTTAGATACATGTCTTATGTGAGTGTCGTTGTCGTTATGACCTGTACATGATTTTGTATAGCAATATTAAAGTTTTGTTTACAGCTGTACGGTTTAATGTCATGTGCGACCGAGGAGCTTGTGAACATATGCAGATGACCTAGGAAGTTATGTATATGACCTACGTACTTATGAAAGGTATGCATAAAAGTATATGCATATGATTTTTAGGTCAAGGAAAGTTTCTATTGCATTTGTTTTATAATTGATTGATATAATACTCAACAATGTTAGGATAATATGTATACTACTGTAGATGATTACGGAACGAGACACAACAAAATATAGTGTTTTCAATGCGTTCTTTTCGAGGTTTATTAACAAAGATCTTGTCTCTATTGAGTTCTCATGTTAAGATCTGCCATTGTATTTCAAATGGTCACAGTTTTATTATTACTTTACAATGAAATATTTATTTATTGTAGTTATTTATTTATTTATTTATTTATTTATTTATTTATTATTATTATTATTATGTTGTGCACTTTGATTAGAAATTAGATTACCTTTTTTTTTAATGTCATATGTCATGAATGAATAAATTCCTTCTCCCCCGAGAAAGGTGTTAAAACACGGAAACTAGAACATCGCGCAGTTTTCGCCAGCATGATAACTATTATTTGGAATGATTTTTATTTTTTTAAAATACACAGATTGTTGCAGTGCTTTTTTTTTCTTTTTTTTTTACGTACAAGAAAGGGGAGTACAATGTCATTTATTCTTAGTGGTTTGGTATTGGTTTTTGTTTCCTTCATAGAAAACATGCAAATGTGTTTTCTATTGATCTGTTAGTGTTAAAATAAAAATAGTATTAGGCAGTCTTCAATTGGAAAAAAAAGAAGTGAAAGAATGATTATTTTGTTCTCTTTTAATTGACATGTTTTATGTGGTTTATTTTGTCATCCTAGGATGAATGGGAATCTGGTGCTGAGTGCAGATGTTTGGACTTTAACTAACTACAGTCTGATCGTGTGATTGTCATTGCCCCCTAAGTGAAACGTTCTCGAGAAATATACAGTTATGTCGCTGAACCTACAGTTTGACACTATTCTGCAGGCTAAAAAATGATTCCAGCACCAAAGAATTTTGGACAGGTTAATTCTCAGCATTGCCCCTCAACCCTCCTCCCTCACCTTCTCCCTCCCCTATCTCCAACTCTACATTATTATCACGCCAAGCTTTGAAAATTTAGAGTTTAGAATAATTTACGTAAGATTTTATTATGCACTAGTCATCTAGCGAACAGTCATTTTGTTATTCCCAGTAGCTCTAAGACACTGGATTCCCATTCGGATAGCTAAATTCTTCCCCCACCCACTTCTCCCTCACCATCTCCTCTTCCCCACCTCCCCCTCCCTCCCTCTCTTCCCCCTCCTATCACACCCCTTTGCGTTGACTGGAATTCCAATTCATCCTAGGACGTATTGGAATTCCAATAATCACAATTACGATAGCTCTGAATCTCACTGGATTCCCATTCATTCTATTGTTGGCACGTTCATGTTATCTTCATGTTCATGTTTGTGAATTCAGAATCCTTGCAGCGTTACCAGCTCATAAAACGTACTTGAAATGATTTTATTATTAATAACTAATATCTCTATGATGCAGCAAGGAAAACAAAGGTATTAATAATAATGAATTGTGCACATATAGATCTTTGGTATAACTGGGGGACAAAACCTTTCGAGAGCTGATTTCATATTTCTGTGTTCTTCTCTAGACCAGAACCCCTTTTGTTTCTTAACATATTTTGTAATAAAAACCAAAGTCAGTCGATTTATTTTGTCATTGTGTTCGTTTTTCAGTATGGTATGTATGGTTGTGTGTGTGTGCTTTAACAACACCCAGACACATTCTCTCTCTCTCTCTCTCTCTCTCTCTCTCTCTCTCTCTCTCTCTCTCTCTCTCTCTCTCTCTCTCTCTCTCTCTTTCTCTCTCTCTCTCTCTCTTCAGTCGTTATGTCCTTGTATGGGTTGAAATTAAATACGCATAGCTTATGGTAGAAAGCCAAACAAACACAAACCAAATACAGCTCAAATGTTGTTTCTTACTCATTTAATAATTTTCATCAAACAGTTTAGGCAGTGAATAAATAATAATGATAAAGCAACGCTAATAACAACAGCTTCCTGCTAGGAAAAAAAAAAGGGAGGGGGGGGGGCCATCTCATTGTTCATTCCAGCCTGATGAGAAAGAGAGCCATCTCATCGTTCATTCCACTAATACTAGAAAAAAAAGGGGACATCTCATTGTTCATTCCAGCCTGATGACAATGGGGGCTATCTCATTGTTCATTCCACTAATACTAGATTATGTTGAGATTTTTTTTTTTTTTTTGGTAACGAAATGAACTTTTTTATAGCATGATCCTTGAGGCACAAGTTGGGCACCTGTAGAAGACCCTCAATATTCATGTTGGCAGTAAATAGAACACAGACTAACAAATCTAAAAAACACATCTAAAATGTCCCCTGTGGAAGGCGTAGTCGCAGCCTGTGGCGCGCCCAAACCCAACCTACCTAACATTAGTTGTAATTTTTGAAATTTAGAAATTCTTTAAATTTTTGAAAATTTTTTGAAATTTTGCTGGGGGAGCAAATTGAAGTACCCGGAGAAAACCCCCGAGTCGAAAGTAAATAATATTCGGGGAAACATAACGGCCCGATGCAGGATCGAACCCACACCTGTCAGGCGCCATTGGTTTCTGGCCTGTGGACAAGGCAAGTTAGTCCCGCCTTAGCCCACTTGGCCACAACGCTCGCTCCTTTATTATACCCCTTGTCCTTTTATTATACTCCTTGTCCTTTTTTATTATACCCATTTATCCTTTTTATCTTTTTATTATGCTCCCTTGTCCTTTAAAAAAAATTAATTATACTCCCTCCTTTGTCGTTTGTATTATATCCTCTTTGTCCTTTTTATTATTACCCTCCTTCATCCTTCTTAATAACCCCTTTTGTTCTTTTTATTATTTTCTAATTACACCCTACCCCACCCCACTTCCCAAACAACAACAACAACAACAACAAAAGCAATCACACTACATTAAAATGTATAGCCACCTAGCACACAGGCGCCGTATAGGCAAATGCAGTGTATCCTTGGAATCATGTCGCGACACACTGCCTTACTGAGACTAGCCACAGGTTCTTAAAGTCTCTTCTTTCGTCTTGGTAAACTTGGTATATTGGTGCCCTACGAAAGACGAGTCTTCACAGCCTGTGGACAAGCCGAGGCCTACGTTTGTGTGTGTGTGTCTCTCTCTCTCTCTCTCTCTCTCTCTCTCTCTCTCTCTCTCTCTCTCTCTCTCTCTCTCTCTCTCTCTCTCTCTCTCTCTCTCTCTCTCTGTTTCTAGTGAGAGGCACTGCATGGGCTAGCCTAATCTCACCCACCCTCTGTGACGCCGCGGTCGATCGCGTGATTGTCTTCAGGAAGCATTCACTGATTCATAAGCACAACATTAGAGATAAAGTCTTCTACGCACGCGATGACAACAATACAATGAATAAACTGCATGAAGGCTAAGTAACTAATTAAACCATACTAAAATACTAAACTAAAAGTACACGATGAATAAAATATATTTAAAAAAAACAAAGGGAGACAACAAAGGTATAGTTATCTCGCCTATTAAAGACGCTTCTATAACAATTAATATCAAAATAGTTCTACACTTGAAGTGACGTGATACAAACTATCTGGAATGTGAATGAGAAAATATAGCTATAAGTATATAAGGATAAAGTACAAAATGGTGACCAAAGAAAAAAAATCATTAAGTAGACCAGTCCTATTTCTGTACATTAAAAAAAAGCGGTAGCCTTCATATAAAAAAATTAATACAAATAATTTTAATAGATCAGATTAGACAAGACAAACTTTATGTATTTAAGGATTCTGTGAGTTTGCAACTAAAATTAATTTACAATTTCGGGGGTGGGGTGGGGGGGGGGGTGTATATTTATCACTGTATCGATTATGGATTACGTGTTTTGGGCATGCCCATCGAAGACGTCACCTCGGCCCATCTCGGTCTCCACGCCATCCATAGATGACGTAGATGACGCCGTGCGCGGTGTGGCCACGATCTGACGTGGCATGCCGTAAGCCGTCATCCCTGCTTGCGAGGCCGCTCTGTTGGAGCCGTACTGAAGACCGATCACCGCGGAAGAAGAAGAAGAGGATGAGAACTGTCGACGAGGAGTGCTGGGGTCGCTTTTCAGGATAGGATTGTGAGGTTTGGTAGGAGTTGTCGGAGACTCCGGGCCGGTCTTGGCCGCAGGCGACGAAGGAGGAGGAGGTGACACTTGAGTGGCAGTACTGGTAGTAGACGGTGTCGTGGCGTTTGGCGAAAAAACGTTACCACCACCATTGGTTTGTGAGCCTTTAAACAGGGAGGGTTTGGCCAAGGTGGGGATCTTGCTTTTCTTAACGGCGTCGTTGTCTGGCAGGCGCGTGCCAGTAGGGGGTGGGGATGTGGGAGCAATGAAGGCGCTGTCGCTGAAGGTGGAGGTGGGGGTATCGGGGTCATGGAAGGGATCACCGCCATCGCTACTAACGGAGGCGATCTGTCGTGGCATCCCGTAGTCAGTCATCCCTGCCCTGGAAGCCACCTGTAACATTGAACAAGATGTGTGTGTTATTATTACTTCGGTCATCGGCATAGTACACATTGTTGTGTACAGTTCTTTGCGTAGGCCTCTATTCCCGTTTTAAATTTGAGAGCTCTGCTTTTCACGGGTTCGAACGCGAGTTTGTATGCAACAGTGTGAAAGCGATTACTTGTAGGCCTATAATTATAGACTATATATGATTTTGTTTCTTTCTTTCTGTACAGTGATGTTGCCTCATGTGTGCCAAAGCCCTTTCATTGTCCAGCTTTTACTTGGCATTCGTTTAGATGCCACTCCGCGTAGCTGAGATTAGCCGAGGCGTTATGCTAACTTTCTTCCTTATAATGTAGAAGCGAAAGTAAACCTCGGTAGTCTCAGCTACGCAGTGTGCATAGATGCCGTACTCGGCACGGTCGTCAATGTAATATCAATAGAAGCTGCAGTGGCAGCAAGGAAAAACGGTTACAACATCGTCTTCCGTCACTATTGTCAATCATTTTGTTATCATGCATTGTTATCGTCATTGTTATCATCGCCAACGTCATATCATCATCCATCTTTCTGTGTCAGTTAAGCAGTCCTCTGTTTCTATCCATCCTTAGACTTTCCGTGAAACTGTCACACAATCTCACCAGTCTGAAGCAACACAATACAATCTCTTCTTCTTCTTCTTCTTCTTCTTCTTCTTCTTCTTCTTCTTCTTCTTCTTCTTCGTCGTCGTCGTCGTCGTCGTCGTCGTCGACCCCAAACCCAAACCAACCCCCACTAACCACGTCGTTGTCAATGCCTTATAATCACCATTGCCATCATCGTAACCAACAACAACTTCAACACCAACATTACCAACATCACCATCACCACCAACAACATCAACACACCGCCACAACCACCACCATCTTCTTCTTCATCACCATCATCATTATCATCATCATCATCATCATCATCATCCTTCGCACCTGATTGGAGCCATACTGCAAGCCAATAACGCCGTGTGACGCAAGGTTGACCTCGTTGGCTGCCGTGTCCGATAAGGTGATCTGGCGACTGAGACCGTAAGGGGTCATCTTGGACTGGGATGGAGCGTCAGGAGGGCCGCTGTGCTGCCTGGAAATGGTCCGGCGAGCCTGCTGCATCTGCTCTTCGTTGAAGTGACGCTCATTGCGTTGAGCTATCTTCACGCCCAGCTTAGGCCCCGAGTAGCCATTCCGCTGCGCCTGTAGAGTCAACAATGATGGCCTTACATAATAAAGCCACCTTCCTTCCCTCACTGATTTGTTTTGGGTTCGGTTTGGTTTGCTTTGCTTTTGTTGTTGTTGTTGTTTCGAATCGTGAAGAGTTTTACCTGGAGATTTTACGTCAGTTTAATTAATAATCTTATAGAGCACCTGTTCTAGAACTACGAGACCACATTTGTTACTTTACTGGTTGAAATTGTTACATTTACATTGTTACAAGCCGCAAGGGCATTCCAGATAGGAAACAAAGCTCACTCGGCCGTACTTACTCGTTTACCTTACTATGTGGTCACTAAAGAAAAGGATACTCACAAGAGATCCTAATGCGTAGATTGTGTTGATGACCTGCAGAAAACGGACAATTCATACTCAATTCAATTCTTCGTCACTGTCAGCTCGATCAGTCATTGATCGTCGAAGTCACCGACATTATCGCCGTTGTCGCTGTCGTTTGTCTTGTCGTCGTCGTCATCATCATCATCATCATCATCATCATCATCAAGCAGCAGCAGCAGTGGCAACACTCGGTCCTGATTTGGCTCGGAAGAGTCCGCTGGACCTAAAGCAACAATCAATCAATCAATCAATCAGTGGCAGCACTTACCGTGTACATGGCCCGTGCCTCATAGAGCTCTTTGACTTGAAAGGTATCTATGATCTCCATGCCGTAGTCAACGCACGCCCTCAGGAACAGCTCGATGTTTTCCATCTGTCCAGATACGGGATACAAAATATTTTATTGCCAAGTGAACGCACAAGGAATGAATTTGGGTCAAGATGATGATGATGATGTGATGATGATGAAGATGGTGGTGATGATGACGACGATGATGATGATGATGATGATGATGATGATGATGATGATGATGACGACGACGACGACAACGACATCGATGTTGATGGTGAATAAGAGAAAGAAGCTTTTCCAGCTGAAGAAGATGCTAATGATTATTTTTAAAATATATATAATTATAAAAGATATGGTTGCTTCCGCAGCATTCTCAGCCCATCGACACTACACTTGCTGCCACATAAATTTAGGAATTATGTTTGGCAAAAGAAGAAAATCGATCATAGACTTCGTCTTCTATGCAATACGAATATTACTACAGCGTGGGAGTGCCGGGGGTTTCTGTATAATTAGTATCCCCACTTTCTGGAAATTTAGTGCTTTAAATTCCCACCGTCGCTGTCTTTTTCCTTTGTTCTTTCTCATTCCTACTATGTTCTATCAATCTATTATAGTATCTTCTTCTTCTTCGTTAGACCAGTCACAAACATTTTTTCTTGAAAACTCTTCCAAAACCTCCTGATGAGGTCTGTTGGGTCATCTTGGGAATATTGGACGCTTTCTGCCAAATGGTCACTACGGTATATTATAATATTATTATTTAGCAATGTAGGCATTTTACAGGTATGTGTTTTGTTCATATTTTATAATGATGTTTGTATTCTATTTTGTTTTTTTGTAAACGGGAGTTCGATAAATTAGAGTATAGCCTCAGCGTCCCCTGCGTGGGATGCCTTTTTTGGAACATGATCGGCTGGTTTTACCTAGTGTTACCACTAGGGTTGTTTCGGCAGACCTTTTATACAGATCAGGGGTGAGCTCATTCAACCAAGTTGTGGTCCTGATTTTGTGGTCCTGATTCGACTCTTTGCAGTCCGCTGGACCCTGTAAGCAATGAATAACTAATTCGGAAGTACAAACCGAAGTCTATTCTGTGTATGCGTGCTTTTCATCGCACGGTGTCTCAATGCTTAGGAGGAGGAGGAAGAGGAGGAGGAGAAGAACGAGGAGGAGGATCATGGGTAGAAAGAGGACGACAACAACGATGACGACAATGATAACGAAGATGAGGTTTTTGATGATGAGCTCACCTGTTGAAAAGGCTTAGGGTCAGAGTGGTATTTGTTGATAGCTCCTGGCTTTATATGGTTCATCGCTCTGCGGTCAGAAATAGGCCACATGTACGCCTACTCATACATTAAACAAAGAATAGGCTTGCTTGTTCGTTATAATTTTATATAATGCAGTTTGTACTTACGAAAGAGAGTATCACATTCTTACACAGCAAAGATTCATCATTGGGAAGATTGATGTGTTGCTGTTGTTGTTGTTGTCGTTGTCGTTGTTGTTGTGCTGATGTTGTTGAAACAGCTATTGTATATTTATATAAAGAGTCCATGTGTATAATAATCATAGTAGAAAGAGAGAGAGAGAGAAAAGAGAAAGAGAGAGAGAGAGAGAGAGGATTTTTTTAAAAGTTCTTCTAGCAACTAATTTTGTATTTTTGATAGTTACAGTTATATTCAAATTCCTTAATAAACAAGTTCATTTTAAATGTTTAAATAACTTAGTTGAATATTGCCAATAAAAGTGTAACACACCATACAACAAAAACAACAACAACAACAACATCTACTACTACTACTACTACTACTACAACTACAACTACTACTACTATCGGCCAACGCCTTGAGCAGCTCTTGAGCTGGAATAAGAACTATTAAAATAAAAAAGACAATACAGAACTGCTACTACTTTGTCCTTTTCTTCCTCACCCCCCTCCCCATCTTTCTCCCTCTCCTCCTACTCTTCCTACTACTGCTGTTACTGTTTCTACTTCTACTACTACTGTTACTACTACTACTACTACTGTTACTACTACTACTACTACTGTTACTACTACTACTGTTACTACTACTGTTACTGTTACTACTACTACTGTTATTACTACTACTACTGTTACTACTACTACTGTTACTGTTACTACTACTACTGTTACTACTACTGTTACTACTACTGTTGTTACTACTACTATTACTACTACTACTACTGTTGTTACTACTACTGTTACTATTACTACTACTATTACTACTAGTACCGTTACTACTACTGTTACTACCACTAATACTACTGTTACTACTACTACTGTTACTACTACTACTACTACTACTGTTACTACTTCCACTACTATTGTTACTACTACTGTTAGTACTACTACTACTACTACTACTGTTACTACTACTACTGTTAATACCACTGTTACTATTACTGTTACTATTACTACTACTGTTACTACTACTACTACTGTTATTACTACTACTACTGTTACTACTACTACTACTACTACTACTCTTACTACTACTACTGTTACTACTACTACTGTTATTATTACTACTACTACTGTTATTATTACTACTACTACTGTTACTACTACTACTATTACTACTACTACTATTATTACTACTGCTGTTACTACCTCTACTACTACTACTACTACTACTACTACTACTACTACTACTACTACTACTACGACAAGTCTTACTCACACACTGACTTACTCACACAAAGCTGTGCCATCTTTGAGTAGTTCGGACACCTGTCGCTCGTTCGTAAGAGAATTGACATCCTGCTCCCCTAGCTTGTGCCCGTTCACTGACTCCACCCACTTCAGCGCTTCCTTGGCAGCAGCCAAGTCGAATTTCTCTTGTGCCTAGCAGCATAAAAGATGGTGAAACTGTACAAGAGGACAAGAGAATGAATGAATGAATGAATGTACGGACGTCTCAATGAACAAACATGGAAGTTTAACCACCGCACTCACGAGTGGCGATATGGCAGATGTGGGTAACCATCCCGGGGGAAAAGGGGGTGGGGACCTACAGTATATCAACACTGAACCACCAGAATAGCAATAATTATGCTAATAAGAAGGAGAGTTCGAAATTGGCCACTCTTATCTCGCCCACAACGGGGCGGGAATGGAACCTGGGTCAACGGTGTGCCAGGCGAACGCTTTTAACACTGAGCTACGGCGGGGCGAAAGGAGAACAAAACTGGTCAGAAGAAGTCGAATAGAGGGATAGGACGGAAGAGGAGTTTGGAGAAGAAGAAGAAGAAGAAGAAGAAGAAGAAGAACAACAACAACAACAACAACAACAACAACAACAACAACAACAACAACAACAAGGAGAAAACAACAACAACAACAACAAGGAGAACAAGAATTTGTTTAAAACCACAGATGTGAATAGATGTTACATTAATAAATTACAGCAAGAAAGAAAGGAAGAAAGAAGAAGAAGAAGAAGAAGAAGAAGAAGAAGAAGAAGAAGAAGAAGAAGATTCTCGATTGTTTCAAGGTATTTTATTTTTTTACGTCTTATCTGGAAATTCAACAACATTTGCAGTGGGCTGTGAAATAAGATAGTTTGCCGGCAAATTTCCGTTTAAGGTGTTTGCAACTATTGTCTGTACTCCACCTTCAAGTTCAACCATTTCCCATCACTACTAATTGCAGGCTATTTTAATGACCTCCTGCTGTTTAGACAACAATGAATGAATGAACAAATTAATGACCGCAAGGTGCAACAAAAAAGGGAGATAATGAATGACCCCCCGACGAAACTTGCAGCCGATACTCACTTTAGTTCGTAGGGTTTTTAAAAATAATTTTGTAAAACATATTGTTTGCCGACCTAATGAACGAGCCGTTAATGAAGACTGATTGAAACGGTCTAGCTGATAAGGTATCAACACGAATTCCACGGACTAAAGGCCTATCGCAAGTTTTGGCACAAATGTAGGCCAACACGCTCAGGTGGTTGATTTTCACGATTCTGGTGCCTTGTGCCAGTAGGGTTTTTCAATTACACAATCAGAAAGAATGGAAGGTCTACAACTGCTCGTGTAGCAGCAATTTTACCTGTGACAGCAACGCATTTTCCCAGGTAAATGTTTTGTCACAAAACCAAATAAACACACACACACACACACACACACACCCGCACACACACCCACACACACCCACACAAATGCGCGCGCACATATACACACACATACACACCAAATTTCGTGAAAACTCATTCAGCGGAAGCACCCCAGATGACTATCAGTTTAAAGAAGCGAGACAAAACGAACGAACAAACGAATAACAAGGAAAACAGCGCCTGACAGGGCAGACAATTAACCCTTTCGCTCAACAGTAAATCAAAGAATAATCTTTCTTTGAGTAAATCGATAAGATTGTTCACACATTACGAGCAAGAAGGCTATGCTTTGATTTAGAATGGTGCACTGTGGCTAGCTTCGAAAATTGTGTATTCAGGTGGCCACGTCACCAGATCATCAGGTCTTGCAAAGACCATCCTGCAAGGCAAAGTGCAAGGAGGTAGAAGAAGACGGAGACCCGTAAAAGAGGTGGGATTTATAAACAAAAAAAAACCAAACAAACAAAAACTAGCACCGCTGCAAAAATAAAATAAAATAAAATAAAATAAAACGAAAGTGTATAGTAGTAGGCACAGTTGGTTTTTTTTCAAAAACAGAAGTATAAAACCAACAGCCCAACGTTTTCTGTAAGACACCCCCACCCCTACCTCTCACCCTCCCTTCAATAGATAGTAAGCTTAGTTGTCCACGGAATGTCAAACTATACGAATACGAATACGATCACTTGATTATCTCAATCAAAGAGAAATTCACACGTGCTGCCTCATATAAATGTTACAAGACGACAAAGGACAGTATAACAACAATAAACAGTAAACAGTAAAACAGGATAAAAGTATATCAAGAAGAAATTACTGAATTAACCATTTAAAACTGTAATCATAAGAAGTTACATGGGGAAAACAAATACCCGTCACACGATTTGCGTTCAGTGTCATAATCATGATAGAAGGTATTGCAACATAACAATCACTGTTGGCAAGCAATAATCGCATCAATATACAACAACGTAAGACTTTTAGATAAATATGTTCATAAAAGGATATAAAAATCGCTAAGCACATAGGCCTACACTAAAAGGAAATATAAGATCATAGGTGGCACATACCCACTATCTCGTGCGAATAGGACATTAAATTATATAAATCATGCCACACACACTGTCATAATAGAAGCATCATACGTTCAAATTCTTAATCATTTAATAAAGAGATTGCGGTGGGTATAAAACTATTTTTAGTGCGTACAGTTTTGAACTTTGGTGTCCTGTAGCGCCTACCCGAGGGCAGGAGATTGAGGTGATGCGCGAGCACGTGATTGCTGTCTTGAAGTATGCGACGGGCCTTTCTCGCCACTCGCCTTTCATACATCGCTATCATACTCACTTGTTGCACTCCCACAACCTTCCCACACACTCTCACCACTCTGTCCAACACATTCCTACTGCCCAAAGACACACTTCCATACCAACATACAAAGGAGAAAGTGAGAATAGAAGAGATGAACGAATCATAAAAGGTTTGGAGGATACGGTTTTGAACATGCAAGCGTCGTTGTTGTTGTTGTTTGTAGATTATAGTCACACGACACTTTCGCATATAGGTGACTACTGGACCGATTTATACTGACACCAGCGGGCCAGTTGTTGGTAAAGGAGAAAATAATATGATCACACTTTGACCAATCCGGGATTCGAACCAGCGACCTTTCGATTACTAGCAAGACGCTCTTACCAACTGAGCTACCCGGCCCCACGCAAGCGTCGGAGTTTCTGGAGGCAATAAATTCTAGATTGGCATTTCTTGTGAATAGCATTGACGTTAGAACATTACATTACATGATTATTGCTTTAGGTCGAGCCAAATCAGGACCGGACATCCCCTGATCCGCATAAAAGATCTGCTGAAACAGCCCTAGTGGTAAAACTGAAAGCTCTCCACCAGTCAGTCACTTTACAATAAAGACATCCCACACAGGGGACGCTGAGGCTGTACTCTAATTTATCGAACCCCCGTTTACAAAAACAAAATAGAATACAAACATCATTATAAATTATCAACAAAACACATACATATAAAATGCCTACATTGCTAAATACTAACATCATAGGAAGCCCTAGTGACCACCTGGCAGAAAGCATCCAATATTCCCAAGCTGATCCAACAGACCTCATACACAATTAAGGAGTCTTGTCCCGGAAGAGTTTTCAAGAAAAAAGGTAGATGACTGGTCTAGCGAAGAAGAAGATAGTATAGCAGATTGATAGAACAGAGCAGGAATGAGAAAGGGCAAATGAGAAAAACAGCGACAGTGGGAATTTAAAGCACTAAATTTCCAGAAAGTGTGGATACTATTTATACTGAAACCCCCGGCAACCCAACGGGGGTAATTGACGTTAGAAGAGAAGTTCAGCTTCTCTTCAATGATGGTGCCAAGGTACTTGTATTCTGTGACCCTCTCTACTGTAGCACCACCAATGACGAGAGCGGGGTTGCGGCGGAAATCAACGATTAGCTCTTTTATTTTCTTTACATTTAAGTCGAAGTAGTTTTCCTTGCACCAGGTGCTAAAGACTTCGACAGATGAGAAATACTGAGAATTTGAGTTTGACATGTCCACCAGGGCCAAGTCGTCCGAGTACTTTATGATCGGACAGGTGTCAGAGCCACGGCAGTCGTCGGTATACAACGTAAAAAGTACCGGCGAAATCACAGTGCCCTGGGGCGCACCGACAGAGGTTTGCTTGACAGAGAAAAGAGCAGAGTGAAAGCGGACAGCCTGGGACCTATTGACAAGAAATTGAACTATCCAAAGGACGAGTTTGGAGGGTACAGAGTAAGAAAGGAGCTTCTGGGCCATGAGATGAGCTTGGATAGTATTGAAAGCAGAACTGAAATCGATGAAGAGGACGCGGACGAAGGAGCTGAGGGTCTCTAGGTGGGTGTAGGCATTGTGAAGGAGGGTAAGAGTTGCGTCTTCAGTGCTGCGATTGGGTTTGTAGGCAAACTGTAGGGGGTCAGAGAATGGCTGAGTGTGAAAGAGTAGACGAGTAAACTATTTATTCGTCCCTATATTAATACCAATTTCCCTTCAAGTATTCTTCACAGGTCTGTCTTGACATGTTCATGTGCTGAAAATGTTGATTTCATTCCGTGGTAATTATATACCGACCAGTGCTGAATTGTGTAAAATAATCATCAAGTATAATAGACTAATATCAGAGACCGTATATTACAGAACTTTTCATACTCATAGTCTTTGTTAGTATTAAATGGAATGCCACCCCATAGGTGACGAGAAAGAACTTGAAATTAGAAAGTTGGGATAAAGTAGAGAAATATGTCTACATTGAGATTTTAACGACAAATAGAATGAGAATGATATCAGATCTTTTAAATTTGATAGAATAGGAATACACATATTTTAATAAACTGACAATAAGGGAAACAAGAAGAAAACATACAACCTACGGTTTAGCATTCCAAATTAATAAAACGCATTCATGGTTTATTTACCTGGACTGATGAAATTTATCATAGAAAATACAGACAATAAATATATAATAAAGAGAAAACCAGGGGCAAAAAAGATGCGTGCAAAACTGTAATATTAACATTTTGTACACAGAAACAAATAGTGGAAAATTACTAAAGTTTTAAAACATACATACCTTCATCCTGCAATGTCTGTGCAGACCAAAATTTGGACCAGAATTAGCCATGGCTTTAAGTTCAAAAGTCAGAATTTCATGTAATATTCGACGGTGGACAGGTTCTTTCAAACTTTCAAGTTCACACAAATTTGATGACGCTGCGATTTCTACGAATTCCAAGAACTGAATATAAAACGACCTTGCGCAAATTAAGAAGTCCCCAAATTTACGTTAGTCAGCTTTAGTACTACTTGTGTCTCAGCTCCGACTTCTGTTCAGTTATTAGGAACTTCCAAAAGTTGATGACGGAGTCAGATTTTCTCTGGGTAGTGTTGGCAGTGTTCTCTGGCACGAGTGGTGCAGTTTGTATAGCTCCTAAATTTGATGATAGCGTATTTCTCAGGAAGCCCAACGGTAACCGGATGACTTTACAGCATGACCAGTATGGCCCGGGCTCTGCCTCTGACAATCTGATACTCTGGACCGGTGCCTATTTTGTCCAAGACTACGACAAAGTCAAGAGATTGTGCCTGCTGCAAACAAAAGACTAATCTACAATCACTGTTGTGTAAAAATCCAGGCAACTGGGCGTTCCTGATCTCACACTTGAATGTCTAGTCATCCCACTATTACTGCTACTGTTAGGTAGAAAGATATCTTGCTCAATCGCAGAGCTCAGGTTTAACAGTCACGGGTTCAATTCCTTGTTGCCATTCAATATAAAACTGGTTTTGAGCACAGGAAGGTAATATTATGACTGTCTAATCCATGTTTAGACAATCCTGTCGTTGCTATGCTAAATCGTTGATGTATAAGCCCTGAGTATCCTATGATGTCTTGTCTAACATAACATAATTATAGTTTATATTATGCACCCCACCCCCTCCATAAGTCTAAATTTAAACAAACACATTCTCTCTCTATTCCTCCCCCCACCTCCACCCTACACACATACACAAATGTAATATGTACACACGTAACGAACTCACACTTTGATTCTTCTAAAAAAATTTTAACTTGAAAATTTATTCTCAATAAACTGCATGGACATGCGCACTGCGATAAGTTAGATTTGTGGAACAACAAGATGTAAGCACCAACAGTGTTAAACATAGGCATATGTCCCACTCCCTTCAATCCCCTTTCTTACAAACACACCCACACACATGCAAACGCACACAGGGAGTATTGTAGTATACATTACCTTTCATTGCAGATTTAACAATAATCAGTCTCACATCCCTGTTAGCAGGATCCAAAAGCTTCGTGCAGTGCTTAGTGCCAAGTGCCTGCCGAGAGTTCGAAGACTTTTAAAGAGCCGCCTCAACGGGTTTTGCTGAGGACCCTATTTGAAATAATTAAGACTGCTCGAGTTCAGGGCCAAAGATTTGTAACGGGTCTGTCTTAACAAAAAAAAAGTCAGCCACAGGTAAAATGACAAGTCAGGGCAGCCCAGTGGTCACAGCCGTGACACTCAGCGCGAGCATTTGCAGCTTATTACAGTGAAGCAGGACATACATATGATACAGTGTAACGTATTGTATTATTGGTTTTTGTGTTGTGTGGCATTTATTTACTCTTTTTTTATATAGCGCTTTTCCAGCTCAAGAACTGCTCAAGGCGTTGGGCGATACAGGATCTAACACCAGCCACCTGAGGAGCCCAGACAATCGAGCACAATCCTGGGAAGCCATGGATTGGGGAGAAGGGACCTAGTGGTGGCTGGGTGTATCTGTGTAGGAGGGACTCGCGCGTCCCTCTAGGACATGAGGGAGGCACTGTGGTCTAATGGTAGTGCTTCGGCTTGCGGACCTGAAGGTCCCGGGTTCGAGCCCTGGCCGGGCCATTGTGTTGTGTCCCTGGGAAAGACACTTTACTCCTGTTTTCCTACTCCTTCGGATGAGAGTATAAACCGAGGTCTAGTCTGTGTCGCATACATTCCATCATAACGGACTTTAAAGATCCTGACGCTCATGTCCTAGACGGGTGAGTGCCGGTGACAAGAACACACCCAGCATGCACCTAGGTCCTTCTCCCCCATCCCTGGCTGCCCAGGATTGTGCTCAGTTTTCCGGGCGTCAGACCATGCGCCCAAAGGCTGCGGGTGGGCGTCTCGGGCGGCTTGAGTTAGATCCTGTATCGGCCAGCGCCTTGAGCAGCTCTTGAGCTGGAAAAGCGCTATATAAGAACGATTTAATAAATAAAATGAGCGTCAGTCAGGATATTTAAAGTCTGTGCATGGAATGCGTACATGCACAGAATAGTCCTCGGTATATACTCTCATCAGAAGGAGGTATGTAAGGAGAAGGATGTGAAAGACCAGAGAGAGAGAGAGAGAGAGAGAGAGAGAGAGAGAGAGAGAGAGAGAGAGAGAGAGAGAGAGAGAGAGAGAGAGACGTGAAATTTGTTTTTAAAAGGTAAAAAAAAGGTAAAAATAGAAATTTTTTTTTAATAGGGATAAAGATTTTAGACTAATTAATAAGTCTAATCGTCCAATCTGTCCTTTAACAAGTTAACATAAGAAAGAACCTTTAACATTAACTTGGAAATCACATTACACACACACACACACGCACCCACACACCAACACGCGCGCTCATAAAGTGTTGCGCTATACAAATTGCATGAAGTGGACATTGGGATGGATTGGATGACATACTAGGCTATTGTGTCTGGAATACTTTATTCTATCCTGAACAGAATGACCACAATTGACAGTGACGGTAATACACTTTCTTTTCCTGTGTTTTATTTTTGTCTAAAGAAACACACATACACACACACACCCTCACGCACACCCTCATCTTCATCATCATCTTAAAAAAAATTAGATGCCCATCTCTCATATCTAAAAAATCTCTAATTAATCTGCCCAATCTCTCATCTCTAAAAAAAAAAAAATTAAATAAATAGAATAAATAAACAAATTATATAAAATAATTACATTAAAGACTGTCTCATTATAGCAAAATACATCACATTTATAATTTATTTCGCAGATGCCTTGCATATGTTATAGTTAAAATAAAATAGCGAAGAAATATTTACATGCCAGAGAGAGAGAGAGAGAGAGAGAGAGAGAGAGAGGGAGAGAGAGAGAAAGAGATAGAGAGGGAGAGAGAGAGAAAGAGAGAGAGAGAGAGAGAGAGAGAGAGAGAGAGAGAGAGAGAGAGAGAGAGAAACTTGAATTTTTTGATAAAAGGTAAAAAAAGGTAATAAAAGTTTGTTTTTCTTTTAAATAGGGATAAAGATTTTAGACTAATTAATAAGTCTAATCTTCCAACCTGTCCTTTAACAAGTTAACATAATAAAGAACCTTTAACATTAACTTGGAAATAATATTACACACACACACGCACCCACACACACGCACCCACACACCAACGCGCGAGGGCACATAATGTGTTGCGCTATACAAATTGCATGAAGTGGACATTGGGATGGATTGGATGACATACTAGGCTATTGTGTCTGGAATACTTTATTCTACCCTGAACAGAATGACCACTATTGACAGTACACCCTCATCTTCATCATCATCTTAAAAAAAATGTAGATGCCCATCTCTTATATCTAAAAAAAATCTCTAATTAATCTGCCCAAACTCTCAGATCTAAAAAATAAATAATTAAATAAATAGAATAAATAAACAAATTATGTAAAATAATTACATTAAAGACTGTCATTATATCAAAATACATCACATTTATAATTTATTTCGCAGATGCCTTGCATATGTTATAGTTAAAATAAAATAGCGAAGAAATATTTACATTCCAGACAGACAGACAGAGAGAGAGAGAGAGAGAGAGAGAGAGAGAGAGAGAGAGAGAGAGAGAGAGAGAGAGAGAGAGAGAGAGAGAGAGAGACAGAGAGAGAGACAGAGAGACAGAGAGAGGTGGGAGAGACAGAGAGAGAAATTAATGCGAGAGTATGCTGGTTAAACGATCATCTGTAGTGCCCCAACGACTTTCGAGTTAGGGGATAGGATAGGATATGATAGAATGCGAGGCAGGGCTATATTTTTGTATAAAATAACGCGAGGCAGGGGTAGTTTATAATTATAAAATCTTTTTTTTTTTTTTTTTTTTTTTTAATCAGTTTATAGTCCCCTCTCTTCCCGATAAGGATTTTCAGAATCGAACGAACGAACGAACGAAAAACGATGCTTAACGTCCTATTGCATGAGCGTTAAGGACAATAAAATTGGGCTAAAAAGCCCTCATCATACATATTTACCAGACCATTTGGTCTGGCTCTGTCAATCTATGCCCATCAACTGGCTTTGTAAAAAAAATGTGTCAAGATATGCATATGTTTCCCCATGTGTGATTCTAAACAAATGGATAGCTGTATTAAAATAAAAACTGGTTTTGAAATGGTGATATTCGGAGTTCCTTATATTTGTCATTAATTGTACCATCTGTATTTATATCATAAGACTTATAAAGTATCTTGATTGCTCTTTATGAAAACTATATAGCTGTTTACAGGGGCGGATCAGTTAGTGTTTGGGGGAGGGTTTCCAAAATTCTATTAAAGGGACTTACTCGGTAGATGTTAATGATGGTCAAGAAACGCTTCAGATCAAGCATCAACATTGGCAGGACACGCACTTTTCCAGGAGCAGACATCGGAAGTGACCACAATCTTGTGATGATGTCTTTCCGGCTTCACTTGAAGAGAGTAAACACAGCAAAGTGCATTAGACTGAAGTTCGACCTGGACAAACTGCAAGACCCGGAGGTGACAGAAATATTTCAGGCCGCAATTGGAGGGAAATTTGCACCACTGCTCATTTTGGGAGCTGGTGAAGTAGATGTCAACACCATGACCACCACCTTCAACTTAGCTGTGACAGATGCCGCCACGGAGATCCTTGGAAAGCACCGGTCAAAGAAGAAGCTGTGGATCACACCTGAACTTTTGGACCTGTGTAATAAACGAAGAGAGATTAAAAAGAAAAGGAACACCTGACAGGGAGTTGATGCCTACTGAAAAATCAACAATGACATCCGAAAAGGCATGCGCACAGCAAAGGAGAACTGGATAGAAGCTCAATGCCAGAAATAGAGAACAGTCTGAAAAAGAACAACAGCAAGAAGGCCTACCAGACTGTGAAGCCGCTGACAAGTGTTAAACAGCCCAAGGTCTCCACGATCCAAAGCAAGTGGCTTATTTCTTACAGAAGAGCAAGAAGTCTTGGACAGATGGACAGAGTACTGCTCTGACCTTTACAACCACAAACCAAACGGAGACCCATCAGTTCTAGCATGTCCAGAGAACAGAGAAGAAGAAGAAATCCTCCCAATTCTTATAGAAGAAGCTGAGGCACCAGTGCAATCGCTGAAGAAGGGGAAGTCAGCGGGAGTGGACAACATACCCGCGCAACTGCTTCAAGCAGGAGGAGAAGCGATGATCGACGCACTCACCATTATGTGTAACAAGATGTGGCAGAGTGGGGAGTGGCCTACACCATGGACCCAGTCGCTTGTCATCACTCTTCCCAAAAAAGGTAACCTTCAGGAACCTGAAAATAATACTCAACAGGTTGAAACCCCAAGCTGAACAAATCATAGCCGAAGAGCAAGTAGAATTTAGGGCAGGGCGAAGTACCACTGAACAGATTTTCAACCTCCGAATAATCTGTGAGAAATACCTACAGCACCAAAAACATCTATATCATGTGTTCGTAGACATCAAAAAGGCGTTTCACCGAGTCTGGCATGCAGCTCTGTGGGCAAACCATGTGAGTGTACAACATCAGCTTTAAAATTGTTAAGTCATCAAAAGCCTGTATGACAAGGCTACCAGTGCAGTCCTCCACAACAGCGCCATCGGAAACTGGTTCAGAACAACAATCTGTGTGCGTCAGGGATGTCTACTCTCTCCAACACTCTTCAACATCTTCCTAGAGCGCATCATGTCAGATGCCCTTGCAGACCACGAAGGCACAGTCAGCATAGGGGGAAGAGCAATCTCCAACCTCCGTTTCGCGGATGACATTGATGGATTGGCTGGAGAGGAACAAGAACTTGAACGGCTGGTACAGAGGCTTGACACCACCTCCAGAGCCTATTGAATGGAAATAAGTGCAGAGAAAGACCAAAATGATGACCAACAACACCCATGGCATCAACACGGACATCAAAGTCCAAGGCCAGTCCCTCAACACAGTGCATAGCTTCAAATATTTAGGAGCCATTGTATCAGACAATGGGTCCCGACAGGAAGTCCTCTCCAGGATCGCACAAACAACTGCTGCCCTGGCGAGGTTGAAGCCAATTTGGAAAGACAGGACAATCAGTCTACATTCCAAGGTAAGGCTGCTGCGCTCCCTTGTCATCTCCATCTTCCTGTACGCTTAAACATGGACCCTCACAGCAGATCTCCAACGAAGAATACAAAGCATGGAGATGTGCTACAGAAGACTTCTGGGCATTTCCTATACCCAGAACATCACCAACGACGAAGTCCGACAGACCATCACACAAGCCATTGGACAACACGATGACCTGCTCACAGTGGTGAAAAAACGGAAACTCCGAGGGTAAGGCCACGTCACCAGATCATCAGGTCTTGCAAAGACCATCCTGCAAGGCACAGTGCAAGGAGGTAGAAGAAGAGGGAGACCGAAAAAGAGGTGGAATGACAACATTCGAGACTGGACTGGTTTGACTCTGAGCGAAACAATCAGGGTTGCTGAGGACAGGGAAAGATGGAGTATGCTGGTTAAACGATCATCTGTGGTGCCCCTACGACCTCCGAGTTATGGGATAGGATAGGATATGTTATTTACTTGTAAGATTAAATTATCAAAATAATAATTACCTCCTTTGCTCCCAAAATATGTACTGAGCTTTGCCACACCTTTCGAATCGGAGGGCTTCAACGACGCGTTCGCGGCATTTTGAAGCGCTGGCGCGAGTCGGAATAAGCAAGCAAAGGGACGGAACTTTGACTATTTGTCTTTTTGCTAAAACGTCAACGTAAGCCAGGGTTGCCTACACTATGACGTTTTCAGCATGCGAGGTACTTTTAAAATGACCAAGCCAAAATGATCTACCTACCACCAAAATGCAAAACATATATATAGTCATATAATAGGCTGACGTCAATATTTTTTTTTTGCTGCTACGCGATCTACTCAGTCACGCTGCCTTTGCGATGGACCGGTCGATCGCGATCGACGTATTAGGCACTCCTGTCGTAATCCGTTATATTATCCATTAGGAATTTCGTTTTCTTTCTTTTCATTTCTTCCGCTCGTGGCACCCCACCCCACCCCACCCCTCCGTCTCTCCCCCCTTAAAAAAAAAATAAAAAAAAATAATAAATAAATAGAATGTCGCCGAAGACGGGAAATATCAGCTTTGCTCTTTGTGGAGCACGAAAGATGGTGTTCGTCTGGAGATTGTTTAGAATGATTGCAATGATTTAACTTTTTTAGGGAGAAGATTGCGAGGGCTTGCATATTGTGTGAGAGGTCAAGTACTCGTATAAAAAAAATAATAATAAAAAATAAAAATAAAAATAAAATAAACAAATATATATATGTTATATATATATTTTTTTTTTTAATTTTAATTTTTTAAATTTTATATTATGCAGACATACATAATTATATGGGATATGGAGGTTACCGTTTGCAAGTGATTGATCTGTTTCCCTTGAAGTTTTCTATCTCTCTCTTTCTCTCTCTCCTTTTTTTCCTTTTTTTTTGGGCTGGGGGGGGGGGGGGGGGGGGGGTCCGGAAACCCCGGAAACCCCCCCTCGTCCGCCCCTAGCGTCAATGGCATTACACTAAATAGTCGATGCATAATTGAAATGAGATATACATCAGTCATAACAAAGTGTCTAAGTTTATTAAAAAGGAAAAGGTTTTTAGAAAGGTTTTTTTACAGATGTGGTTAATATGTGACCGCCAGCCAACATCATAATCGATGATTATTCCTAGCACCTAATGTTCACGAAACTGATCAATATTATACAGCCCTAAGTTTACATTGAGGCAATAGACACATTTTGACATTTTTTGCCTTGTAGAGAAGTATATTTTCCCTTTTATTGGGATTTATTTTCATTCTATTGACGTCATGCCGGTGATCAATTTCGTTTATTAAAGAGAGAGAGAGAGAGAGAGAGAGAGAGAGAGAGAGAGAGAGAGAGAGAGAGGAGTGAAAGAGACAGACAGACAAAGACAGAGACACGGACATACAGACAGAGAGACATAACTCAGCCCTATGATAGTTTACAAGAATTGCCGAAAGTAGGGTAGGGTCGGGCAAGAGGCCCAGTCAAAGTCAAACGCCACCCTCGACTTCTCAGAACCCAAGGGACATTATCCACCTCGGGGCATTTCTATAGCTTCCCTTTACCCGCTGAAACTGCAGCACGAAGTTTCGACATTTCGAAGCCTCCGTGCAAAAGGTACGTTTTTTTAAATAGAATTTTGAAAATTTAGGCCATATTTTTATAATTTTTGTCTTGAGAATGTTTTGTGACACTGCCCAAGCAATAGATGAATTTCTTAGATGTTTTCATTTATGTGTTAGAGGAATCATTGACACACCTATCAATGCCAGGGCCGAGTTTCAATTCAGCGAGACTATCTAGGTCACAAGATCTCGTTTTTGAGTCAGACCGATCATTGAATGAAACTACCCACCATGCTGCCTCATTCTAGCCTCGTTTTCAATTTGTACACAAACGGCGGTTCCTTCGAATGTGTTGGACGATTTGCGAAAATAAAATCAAATAAAGTAAAAAAAAATCAAATGTATCATCAAAATCGATTAAAAGCAAAATTGTTCACTTACAGTTCTTCACCCCCTCCCATGATCTGGTTGAAACTCGAAGATTTACCATCGAATTATCACCGTAACAGATTCCAAGTAGCATAAACCGCGTACTTTCCGCCATCTTGATCTTGCAGGCAAAGTACCCCGAGAGGCGCCTAGCTCTTTCTCGCCTCGCCTTGCGATTGACTAGCGAGCGAGCAGCCGTAGAAACGACCCAATGAGCAAGATCTACCGAGATCTACCGAGATCTCGCTGTTTTGAAACTCGCCCCAGTTGATGCAGTGTACGTCGCCATGTTCCCGCACTATTGCCAAACATCTTCACTAAGTCATAGTAAGGCAAAAGGCCCATACTGGGTTCAAGGCAAAAGGCCTACTGGTGGGCTTTTTGCCTCAAACACTAGGCGTTATGCCTCGCTTTGCTTATATGAAGTGGTTTCACTATTTTCCTTTACTTTATTTTCCACAAGAGTAAAATCCCAAGTTATACCATGCTTTTATGCCCTAATAGGAACATAGGCTATAGACACCAAACCACTAACTCTATTTAGTTGGTTTTTTTACTTTTTCCCCTATGTACTGCACAGGGCTAAATTGCTATTAAATTGCTTGGTATGAAGATGCTTTCTGGTCTTTTATAATAATACTGTTATGGTATTGTTTTCAGATATGGTGACGAAGTACAAGAGAAAGACAGAGAGGGGAAAATATGGACATAGCAATTTGTCTGAAGCGTTGAAGGCAGTCAGCAACGGTGTTCCTTTAATCCGAGCCAGCAAAGAGTATGGTGTTCCTGCACGAACACTTCGTCGTCACAGGGACAAAAAGGTGCTTGAACCTGGGGTTTTGATTTTCGGACGATACAGGAAGGCCCTTCCCACTGAAATAGAGTGCCAGCTGAAGGAGCATATTGTTAGTATGCAAAGACGCCTGCATGGGCTCAGAGTGAGGGATCTACAGCGCCTTGCCTTTGAAATCGCTGAAAAGACAGGCCTTCGTCATCCTTTCAATAAAGAAACAAGATTGGCTGGGATTGCCTGGGTCCACAGCTTTCTCGATCGGCATAACATTAGCATTCGGCAGCCACAAGCAACAAGTATTTCCCGTGCAGTGGGGTTCAATAAAGAGCAAGTCCAGAAATTTTTTGGCCTATACAAAGAACTCCTGGACAAGCATGAGTACCCACCCTCACGCATTTGGAATATGGACGAATCGGGACTCACAACTGTGCATAAACCTGGGAAGGTCATGGCTCCAAAAGGTGCTCGACAAGTTGGAAAGGTGACCAGTGGTGAGCGTGGGACTTTGGTAACATTTGTGTGTGCATGCAGCGCAGCTGGCATATTTTTACCACCCATGTACATCTTTCCTCGAAAGAGAATGGTGGACTCCCTCATGATTGATTGATTGATTGATTTATTGTTGCTTTAGGTCCAGCGGACTCTTCCGAGCCAAATCAGGACCGACTCCCTCATGAAAGTCGCCCCAACTCAAGCAGTAGGTTATGCAAGTGCAAGTGGCTGGACAGATTCTGACCTCTTTGTGAGGTGGCTGGAACATTTTGCAAAGTTTACCAACACCTCATGTGACAACCGTCATCTCATTCTGCTAGATGGGCATCACAGCCACACAACACTGGGAGCTATTGACTTTTGCAGAGAAAATGGCATAGAACTTCTGACACTGCCGCCTCATAGCACACACAAGCTGCAGCCTCTGGACAGAAGCTACTTCAAGCCTCTCAAAACAGCTTTCAACACAGAGATGGACAGCTGGATGGTGGCAAATCCCGGCAAGCGAGTCACCATCCATGACATTGCTGGTCTGTCAGGAAAGGCCTTCATGAGAACAGCTCTTCCTGACAGGGCAGTCCAGGGATTCAGGACAATGTGGTCTCTGGCCATACAGGGTGGAGAACAACTGAATCAAGAAATCTCTGAAATCCGGCCGGGGCCCAGGGGCCAAGCCCCGGTATTCGCCCCCTGGAAGAAAATGAATTTATGCAATTTTGAAAGTAATTTAGGGCCTCTCCTGAAAGCAAAAAGTAAACATGAATAGAAACAAACAAAAAAATGTTTTATGCACATGTCTTTCAAAAAAGTTAAGAATCTTGATTTGTAGGCCTAACAAAGTTTAGGTCCATCACTGTTACACAAAAACTCCACATTTTCAATTTTACTGGGCACACGTATGTCTATTTTTTTAGCTGTAAACAGGCAAGAATTTTTATAATTTTAGAGATATTTAGGGGTACGTTAGTAAAAACACCACATCTTAGGTATTAGTGACTAGTGTATAGATTTAAATGAAATAAAATGCAAAATGAACAGAAATAAATTGAAAAAACTAACGCATCACAGAGAAAACTTGTGGAAATGCAGTCGAATGTTTTCACAACAGAATAAACCGGAAGTCAATTGCCGGAAGTCTCGCAATCTTTCAAACGAATTATGGACGTTTCGGCGGCGGGACGATTCGGCGTCACACCCTGGACGTTTCGGCGGTGGACGTTTCGGCGGCGGGACGGTTCGGCGCTAGTCTGGACCATTCGGCGGTGCCAGCTTTAGGCTTATTTATAAATGGTTGTTATTACCTTTTGTTGTAAATGCATTAAGTCAACGCCAGTCTATCCCTTTACTAACATTTTTTCCCTCCCACTTTTTTTTAAATAATTTTTTTTAAAAACTTTTATTCATGTAATTATTATTTTTGATTGCTTGTTTTGTACTGTGCTTTTAAAAAGTTTTTTTTTTTTAAATTCATTTTATGTTTGTCCCACTTACAGTAAATGAGAGACTAAGTGTTCGCGGATTGATTTTATTCTGTTTCAAGATTCATATTTTTTTTCACACGAGTGTCATGTTTGCAATTTGTTTTCTGTGCTAAACACTTGAAGTGAACAATGGTAATGTGGGGCTTCTTTTTCTTTTCAATTCCATTTTTATTAATTATTGTAACCTATTTGGCTAATCTGTATTGTAATGTTATATTTATATATGTATGTTTATATAAAATACTTTGAAATACATAACGGATTGACATTGGAAATGAACAGTGTATTGATGTCAAAGAAAAAATAAATCAAAGAAAAAAATTAGTATTATTAACAGAAATAAAGGCATAATTTCTTTTTAAAAAAATTGCCTTTTGTATTTAATAAGCCTAATAGAGAACCTTGGTCAAGATTTTTGTAAACATAAAAGTTATAACGTCTACTATAAATGATACACAGTAATACACATATTGTACATGGCTAGTCGTTTCGGCGGCGCTGTATTTTATACATTGCTAGCTGGACGTTTCGGCGGTACTATATTTTATACATTGCTGGAAGGCTGGACATTTCGGACGGTACTCTCTTTTATACATTGATATATGGCTGGATGTTTCGGCGGTACTATATTTTATACATTGTAACATGTGTAGACGTTTCGGCGGTACTCTATTTTATACATTGCTAGATGACTGGATGTTTCGGCGGTACTATATTATATACATTCAACATTGTAACATGTCTGGACGTTTCGGCGGTACTCTATGTTATACATTGCTAGATGACTGGATGTTTCGGCGGTACTATATTTTATACATTGTAACATGTCTGAACATTTCGGCGGTACTATATTTTATACATCGAGACTGACATTTTACTGTGACTCGATCGATCACGGACTAAACAGTAAACTTAAGACTGTAGGAGACCCACGAGTTTACAAAGAGAAAAGAAAACTGAAAAGACGTAACACACTCGATCAAGACTGACATTTTACTGTGACTCGATCGAAAGATAGATCATGAAACCATCATCATCAGCGATAGAAGATTGAAAAAAAAAATTAAAATGTTAATTATTTACTGTATAAACATAAAGTCGTAAAAATCAGCGGTTGTTGTACTGAAGCTGTTGAACAGACGCAATAAAACTGAGTGAGAAGACAAGAGTAAAATTAACGTCCCCGCACACCTAGGCGTATAGGGGACGAGACTGAGTGAGAATATTTTTTTTTTTTTTTTTTGAGTAAAATTAACGTTCCCGGACACAATAAGCGTATAGGGGACGATCATGAGTGAGAAGTTGTTTGTAGATTATAGTCACACGACACTTTCGCATATAGATGACTACTGGACCGATTTATACTGACACCAGTGGGCCAGTTGTTGGTAAAGGGGAAAATAATATGATCACACGTTGACCAATCCGGGATTCGAACCAGCGACCTTTCGGTTACTAGCAAGACGCTCTTACCAACTGAGCTACCCGGCCCCACTCAGGAGTGAGAAACGGATGTTCTTTGTTTATAAAGGGCGCCAAGTCACGAGCGGAAACACATCATTTCAAGTCACGAGCGGAAACACATCATGCGAGATTTGGCTTCCTTTTTTTCTTTTAATAGATGCGGTTTTTCTAAAATATTTAGCCAAGGGAAACTAAACGTGCTTCAGTAGACAAAATAATACAAAAACTTACCCCAAAAATGTTTATTTTAGCGCGGCTGAGATCCAATGCGCTTTCGACGGGAACTTTCTTAAGAAATCATATGGACGATTCGGCGGAAAAATAGATTGGACGTTTCGGCGGTGTCGCCGAAAGTGCCCACCGCCGAAACGTCCAGATACCTTTCAAACAACGCGAAAATATAACCACATGGTTGATACGGACGCTTTTGGACGTTTTGCCTGTTTAGACCTTCGGCCGCTTTTGGCCGTTATGCCCCAAAAAGGGTAGCCCCTCGGCTTCTCACACTCGGAACTCAATATTTTTTTATCGGAAATGCAAATGTCTTCCGCGGAAATCCGCGGATTCGCGGAAAATTCTCCACCCTGGCCATATGACCCAAACGTCTTCACTGACGTCGACTTTGAGGCAGCCTTGATGACTGAAGAAGATCCCCCAGAGGTCACACCCCCAACTGCCTGCAGCCCTGCCAACGAGACTCCATCTCAGCAAGAAGATGCAAATGGTGATCCTCCAGAAGTCAGAAAGCAGCCAACTGACCGCACCCCCGATCAGCAGACTGCCAATGTAGAGACTCCAGCTCATCAGGCAGACATTGAGCTCATTACATCATCAGGAGACGGCCGGTGCCTGTTTAGAAGTCTAGTTATAGGTATGGACAGAAGGCTTCAAACTGCCCAAAGGGATGAGCATGGCAAACTGTTGAGCACACTTCTGCATGCCGTAGAGACTGGCAAGGCAGATAGTCTCCGAGCACAGGTCATCTCTTTCATGTGGGAGAATTACGACGAATACAAAGATCTTGATATTGAAACAATCAACGCAGATTTACCGCACTGGATTCGCTTTGGTTCCATGGATGAACGCATTGTCACCATGGCCGAGCCAAAATCCCTACCTGGTGAACTTGAACTCGCAGCGACAAGCAAGGTCCTGGGGGAAAAAATTGTGGTTTTGGGCGCCAACAGCAAGGTGATCCAAACCTACGGAGAAGACACCCTTCCCAGACTGGTCGTCCAGTTTAGGAACATTGGCCAGGATGTTGGCCACTACGATTGTGTGTTAGACAAGAGGATTGAGGAGCCTCAAGGTCCTACATCACAAGCTGAGATCCCTGAGGCGTCTTCATTCTCACCTCAACGCCCAACTGCTTTCCCAACCCCAGATCAGCAGACACACCCTAACCCCTCATCTTTATTTGTCCCACAAGATCAGAGGACAGACCCCGAGGCCTCAACCTCAGGAAGAGAAGAGATTGCAGAACTGATCCATGGATTTTCTCCACTACCAAAGATCCAGTCCAAGAGACCGAGATCAAGGAAGGCAGAATCTGCAACAGTGTTGACTTCTTCTCCCTTTAAAGCCAGGCTGGAAGAAAAGTGCTCAAAACAGAAATCAGGAAAAAAGAGGCAACAGGAAAAGAAGGCAAGCCAAGGCAAGTCAAAGAAGAAGAGGAAGCGTCATGAACCTGAAGAAGAAACAGACCAGGAAGAAGAGGACTGGCCATGTCTCATTTGTTGTGAGCCCTATCGCAACAGCCGATCCCGAGATGTGTGGGTCCAGTGCCAGGTTTGTCTCCTCTGGGCCCATGAGGAGTGCACCCAAGGGACGGCTCAATTCATCTGTCCAAATTGTGACTCTGATGACTCTGAATAAGAAGAATGACTGAATAAGAAGAGACCTAGGCCTACGTTTTGCTTATTTACATTACGTGTTTACTAATTCAGATGTCCCCTATAGTCTAGTGCATGACATCATCAAATTTTCCCCTACAATCAACAATTCGTTGTTATTCTGCCCCATGTAGAGGCCTAAGTAGGGAACATTTCATACTTTGAATTGCATTATGCACTGGACTGTTTATTCTAGTTGAGCATAATTCAGTAAGTTTTCAATGTTTAACTTGTGTACTGTATATAGCCTACAGAGTTCAGGTTTGAACCTTCAACATATTCCTTGAATATGCGCTGGGTGTTGCAATAACTTCCCTAGTCAAGTGTGTACTCAACAAATATTACTTTTATACAACATTTTGTTACTTTTATCTTTTGTTATGAACTTTAATACTAAAAATGTAGTTGTGCTGCATATGAAGAGGCAAGACGCCCTCGCTTGTAAGGCAAGAAGGCCAAAAATAAAATTTTTGTTTATTTTACCTGTTGTGTTTTTCCTTTATTCTACCCCGGTATGCTTGTGATATGTTATAGCCTAGGCCCACCTCAATAGATCGCACCTATTTGGAGCTGTCTGTGGCTTCAAATGGAGGAATGGTTGGAATTCTTGCTTAAGGTGGGCTCCTTGCCCGCCTTTACCCTACAATTAGCACAAGACTTAAAAGGTTGGACCGGACATAAATATTGGATTTGAGCACTGGGCCAACTTACTGTTGCTATTAGTTTGATGGTAGGTAGTCTCAGTGTAGTACTATAGTTTTCGCTTCTCCCACATCCCCGGTTGCCTAGGATTGTGCCCAGTCGTCTGAGTGTCAGACTATGCGCCCAAGGCAGCGAGTGTGCACATTGGGCGAATTCAGTTAGATCCCCATGTATCGGCCAGCGCCGTGAGCAGCACTTAAGCGGAAAAGAGCTAAATAAAAATGATAAATAAATTAATTGTATTTATTATTTACACTTCTGTTTAAATGTCACTGTGCTTATTTATTTGCAGGTTTTAAATTATCATTTTGCAGATTCCAATATAAAAGAAAATTGTCTCTAAATGGCAACATCCTTGAACCGACCTCCCAATGTCAATGCCAGTTCCTCGTTGCCTTGGTGATTTCACCCCTAAATGACTGACAAACGAGAGATGTGATCTGGACTATGTGGGGAAAGGCTGTCAAAGAGAGACGTTGGCCTGGGGGTGATGTGATGAAGGTATGAAGTGCTCTCTTCTCTAATTTATTATCGCCTCCTCCTCCTCCTTTTCATCATCCTCATCCACGTACAATCTTCTGTATTCTTATAATTTCTTTTTGTCTTCTTTCTCCATATCATCATCACCATCATCATAACCACCCTCATCATCATCTTTGTTGTCGTCTTCAAAGTGTAATTGTTTTTCGTCACCACCACCATCATCATCATCGTCGTCATCTTCATCATCTTTTTATCTTCCCAGTGTAATTCTTTTTCGTCATCATCATCATCATCAGCAGCAGCATCATCACCATCATCGTCGTCGTTATTGTTGTCATCTTCTCAGTGTAATTGCTTTTTTGATTACCTACGAAAGATGTTTTTTCGACTACATCTTGTTCTTGGGGTATTTCTTTGAACAAAAAATGTGAAATGAGATACGTAGTTAAGCTTAAGCACATTTCTTCACACAAGTGGGTTTCTCCGTGCAGGTGGATGTGGAGATGTTGTTTTAAGGACATCTACAGCACCATAGCCGCATCACCGACCAACTCAACCACCCATGCCAAGGCTACACAACGACCTGATTGTGGGCGACTTTGTGGACAGCTGCAACAACCTGACTCGCAAAACGTTGACGGGTCTTCAGTGGGCTGTTAAGCAGTGTCGGACAGCCAAGTTTATCATGAAAGTTGACCAGGACACTTGCGAAATATTTAATATATTAATTAGTGTTGACTCAAAATCAATGCTTTATGCTTTAAGAAATGGGAAAATTACAAAGAGAATAGATATGTTTGAAGTAAGATATCTTATTCATAGTATAAAAATTAGGGGTATTGGAATTACCCTCTGTTGGGTTCCAACACAATAGGGATTTATTGTAATAAAATTTGAGATAAGTTAGCAAAAAAAAAAAAATGAAATAAAAAGTGAGCATATATTAATATAATTTATTAGGACAAAGTAAATACTGATAGTCGTTCCACAACAACTACTACTACGTTTGAATTCATGGTGTACTAAATATTTTTGCGATACTATGTTTGCGAAATCTGTTTGTACCTTAAGTCCGAGATATGTAATGATAATGTGTTAACGCGCGTGTGTGAGAGAGAAAGAAAGAGAAATGGAGGCGTGCGTGTGAGTGTGTAATATTTGAGAGAGAGAGAGAGTGAGAGGGAGAGAGAGAGTGCATTTTTTGCAGTGTATTTTCTTTAGTTTCGTCGATAGTGATTTGTTTTTGATTTTCTGTAAAAGTGATGAAAGTTTTGTACTGTCCGTAATTTGTATTGCAGCCTCCATAGTATTTTCTTTTGATCACGGTTGTGATACATCTAGAGTTGTTGTATAAATGAATTGCTTCAAAATTCCAATCGTCGGTCTAGGTGTTTTTATTGTTTGATGTCATAAATGAATCGTTTCATATTTCCAATAGTCCGTCCAGGTTGTGTTAACATGTCAGTGTGGCTGTGAAGATAGTGGGCAAGCAATGAGAACATCTCACACATTATTTTATTTAACTTGCAATTGCGGGAAAAATTCCGCCAATACCTAATAAATTCAAATACAGTTTTTAGAATTTTTTTTTAACAGATATACTTTACATGTGACCCCTAGCTAAAATCATCATCGATGATAAGCCTAGCACCTTATGTTCATGAACTTGCTCAATTGTTCAATACTGTACAAACCTAAGTTTAGATTAGGGAAAAAGATCAATTTTTGCATTTTTGTCTTAACGAGAAGCACGCTTTTGCTTTTATTAGGATTTAATTTGATTCTATTGATGCAACACCAGTTATCAATTTTATTTAGGCTTATTTGAAGACTTTGTTCCACCTGATGCAGAATTGTATTATGAGTATGGAGGGATGAATCATCAGCAAATAGATCAAGGTTAACATTTTGTGTGAGAAAAAGGGGCATGTCATTGATAAATATACAGAATAAAATAGGACTAAGTATCGATCCTTGAGGAACTCCACAAGTTACATCTCCAGAAGATGAAAAGGAACCATTGGCGTATACTGATTGGTGCCTGTTTGGTAAATATGATTTAAAAAAATACAGATGCAGAATTTTGAAAATAGAATTTTAACATATTCATTCAGATGTTATGGTTAACTAGGTCAAATACCTTTTTAAGGTAAAAAAAAAACTGCTCCTACAATGTCTTGCTTGTTTATAGCATCAAGCCAAATATCACAAATATGGACGAGAGCTGTTTGACAGAGAGTGTTTAGGTCTGAAGCCAGACTAAAAAGGATGAAAACGAGCGTTATTTTTTTAATTATTTCATAAGGTTAATGTGAATTTATCTTTCCAGGGGTTTAGATTGTACAAGCAGAATGGAAATTGGTCGAAAGTTGTCAAGAACTGAAATATCACTTGTTTTAGGGAAAGGTAGAACTTTATTTCTTTAAATATTGAAGGAAACTGACTTTGATCAATGCATAGATTATAGATGTAGGTTAAAGGTTCAATGATATAAGAGACAATTTTATAATGAATGCATTTAGATTATAAATGTCCATAGACTTTTTATTTTTCATTTTTAATATTAGAGAAGTTACATCATGTTCTGTTAACCGAGATTTAATAAATGAGGCAGATTCGTGAAGTTTGTTTCTGCAAAACTGGTTGATCTGATCAGAGATGTACAGGGTGTAGCTCTTTGATCTGATCATATATTGTATTTGTGTTTGGGGTATTAGATTTAATAATAGAGTCAGCTAATGAAAGGAAATATTTATTAAATTCATCATTAGAAAAATTAAAATTGATTTGTTTTTCTTGTTCTAGAGCTTTTGCTAAATTCGTTCATTGCTTGCCAAATACAAGTGATATTAGTGTTTTGAGCTAATAATAAAGTTTGAAAATATGGTTTCTTTGCATTTCTTACGAGGGTAAGGAATTTATTACATTGCTTTTTATACAGATCAAACTGTTTTTGTTTTTTAAGTCTGTCACGCAAGGACAGGGCAGCTTTAATTTCAGTTGTCATCCAGGTGGTAACTGATGCATGTTTTACCCTCTTCCTCTGGATTGGAACATGTGCATCAACGACAGAGTTATTTATTATATGGTCTTAAATTGTTGAAATCAATCAAATTTAAGTCCTGTAAATATACGGACTTAACAAAATTTTTAAAGTTTCTCAGGGTTCCCAGCATAAAGGCAACACAAAATTCACAAACTTTTCCCAAACTTTCAAGTACCGTTTGATGCAAATTTCAAAGACCCTATAACCCAAACTAAGTCGGGTTTTTTAATGTTGGGAATTGAAAACAAAACTTAAAGTTATGGACTATGTACATTATGACAACTCACAAAGTCATTTCACAAGATTTCACAGGAACATATTCAACGTAAGGCCCAACTAAGCCCCTGGTGTTGGCTCAAAGGTCAACTTTCTAAGTGGTGGTTCACTCTCAGGATTAAAATTTAAACGGCTGGTCTCTCCACAACCTATCTAATCTAGCCTCAAATTGTTTTACTTTATCTGCATCCACAATGGATGAGGGTAAGCTGTTGCATAGGTCAACATTGCGACACACAAACATTTTTTTTTCTAAAACTGAGTTGGATCTGGATCATGAATGCTGTGAATTCAATACAAATACAAAAACTTGAAAATCAAGTACAAGTTCTGCACCGTAGGTCACTGTTTTAATGTTTGTTTGTTTGTTGGGTAGATTAACGTCTTCGGACACTAGGCGCGTATAGAAGACGGGGATAAGAAATTCGATGATATAAGAAGTCGCGTAGAAATAACAAATGATCAGCTTATATATCTGTAACTGTATGGAATTAGGAAAGGGAGATAACCTTCCCTGGTCACTTCACACCAGTAAATTTTCAGTGCTTTTTGGCCAAGCAGAGAATATTTCTTTACTTTTCCATTCAGCACTTGGCTTTGGAGCATATTTATAAAAACCCTTTGCCCCAAGGGTTACCGTTGCACTTGTGGTCTGCTTGAGCTTGCACCATGCCTCGTGTACAGAGTGACTCTGTCATCACTCATAGTGCATCATTCACAGCTATTTAACATTTCTTTTCTTTTAAAGCAAGCTTAAGCTCTTCAATTGCTGCCCTCTTTTCTTCACTTCTCTTTCTGAGGGCATTTGATTCAGCAATTAAAGGCAGCTTGCCCTTTTTTTCTGCCTCTTCAGCCTTTTCGTTAGCAGATTTCTCAAGAGATGAAGCATCTGCAAGGAGGCGGGAGAACCAGATGTTACCGGAAATTAAAAATAGTTTAAAGGGAAATAATTCACGAGTACCGGTCGAAATCGAAAGTACCGTGTACGTCTTTAGGTCGCTTTCTAGCAATCGTTTTTGTATGTGCATGTATGTTTTTTTTTTGTTTTTTTTTAATTAAACTATAAACTAGAACAGCAAAATGTGTAGATTGTGAAGCCATGTATGCAGATTTCAAAATTCCCAAACTTTCACAAACCAAAAAAAGAAATGTTGATTTTCACAGACTTTCCAGGGCCTGGAAAATGGATTTGATTTTTCCCAAACTTTCCCAATCGCTACGAACCCTGGTTTCTATACATAACGTAGGTATGACCTTTAAACTGTGGTTTTGGAAGCTAGTATGAACATTTGCAAATAATGGCGTTATGATCACTGACATACACGTCAGAAGTGAAAGCAGCAGAAATTAAATTATTGTTGTTACTGTATATATGATCAAAAAGGGTTGAATTTGTTACTCTTGTCAGTTCTTTAATAAACTGAGTTATATCAAGCAAGTTGTTATTGTGTTCCACTGTGACTGAGACTGTAAAAGATTAATGTTAAAGTTTCCTAATATAATAAAGTTTAAATTGCGAGAGAGAGAGAGAGAGAGAGAGAGAGAGAGAGAGAGAGAGAGAGAGAGAGAGAGAGAGACAGAGAGAGACAGAGAGAGACAGAGTTCTTTGGACATCAACGTTGTTCTTTTCACAACAATCTGTTTTTAATGTTCGACCACCATCAACTTAAAACTTCAGTCCGTTTATTACAAAAATGATTTTGTCTGCCTTTCCATGAATCAATTACAATTCATACAACATGAAACCTCCACTGTCAAAACACAACCACCACATCTCCCAAAAACTAGAAGGAGCCCATTTGACTGTCAAGCTTTTCAGGGAAACGTCACAATATTCTACATGAAAAGCAGCAAACCATTCAAATGTATTTCCTGACACTGATAAGTAGGGCAACACAAAAAATAAACCTGTAACTTTCTTGTAATTGTGTGAAGGCATACTCTCATTGCTGCATGCATGCATGAGTCAAAAATCACTCAATTCTTCCTAACAATCACTTTTGAATAGCCCTATCTCTAAATTAAATTCAACACCGAAATGACAATATTAATAAAAACATGTTTAAAACAAGTGTAAATTAGGTTAATTTAATTGTATATATTTTTTTAATTGAATGTCTATTCACTTTTGTGATATTAGACAACATATTAAATTATAAACAAAATCAAAATTTAAAAAATTACAATAAAAATTAATTAAATTAAAACCAACAAACATAATCACACTACGCACAAAAACATCAAATAAGCATAGGATAGGCCTATGTTGCAAAATCGACATCATGCAAGGAGTCAGTGTTATAGTGGATAAATATAATGTTATACCTTGTTGGGGGAGATGCAGGGAGGTGACGAGGGAGGGGGAGAGAAGACGTCATAGAAGACACCATGTTTTAGAGCTTTTTGCGAAAACAGGCGCTTGCTTTTATCAAAGGTAACGTTATTTTAACTATTTTTTTAAAACTATTAAAATTTCATTTTGCATAATATAATAATAATAATAATAATAATAATAATAATAATAATAATAATAAACATTTAATTAAAATTGCGGAAAAATGCCAACTCCAAACCTTGAATAGCACAGATACAAAAATAAAATAAATGAACATTGGGTCAGTAACTCTGACAATCAAAACTAGCTGTTAACATGTTACATAGATATCCAGTTTCAAAAGACAAAATAACTACAGTTGTACTGAGCAGAATTATTTTCCTTCATTCACTTAATGTCTCACATGTGCATCAAAATATTTATTTATTTTATCATAGGCATCAAGACTTCTGAGCATTTCCAATACCCAGCACATCACCAATGATGAAGTCTGACAGATCATCAAACAAGCCATTGGACAACATGAGGACATGCTCATAGTGGTGAAGAAACGGAAACTCCGATGGTATGGCCATGTCACCAGAGCATCGAGCCTTGCAAAAAACATCATGCAAGGCACAGTCCAAGGAGGCAGAAGAAGTGGGAGGCAGAAAAAAGAGGTGGGAGGAAAACATTCGAGAATGGACTGGCTTGACACTGAGCAAAACCATGAAGGTTGCTGAGGACACAGAAAGATGGAGTGCTGGTTAAATGATCACCTGTGGTGCCTCACCGACCTTAGAGTTACGGGATGTGATAGGATATGATAGGCATAAATTGAGGATTGATGATTATATAAATCCTCTTATTCTAATCTGAAAAATAAAGTGCAAGGCATAATATCCCTTAAAGAGAAAATACACTGGTAGTGATTTCAACAATAACATCTGTTTTCAATAATAAAGTTTGCGAAGAGTAAAAATATGACTACTGCTTTCAATTCTACCATCCCCGAATAACTGCAGACCAAATGTAAGCAAGGACAATGTGCGACGAAAAGATTTTAGTAGCATTATTGTGGGTAATTTTTTTGGTAATGAAAACTTACCATTATAATAATTATGTCTTTAAACGTTTTGATGACAACGCTGCATTTTTACTACAGAAAGGTGGTTCCTGTTGTACTACATAAGGTAGGCCCCCAAAATGTTAAAATACCAAAAAAGGACAACTAAAACATGACACACAGTTGAGTAAGTCCAAAGATCAAATACACCCAAATGCAACGATGATGCGCATAAATATCCCACACATAAATGTTGACACCACTGTCGTAAAAACACACAAAAAACAACAACAATAAAAACATTAGAATTAACACATTTTTTAATTTAATTAATTTTTTTTTTACTGCTTATGTAGTACACTCTTCAGCTCGGAATTAAACACAAAAGTTTGTATGATGTGGGGATGCTTGAAACTGGTAAAATAAAAGTAATGGAGAACAACAACAGTAACCAGTGTCTTTAATGTACCATAGAAGCAACACAAAAACACAAAGAGTAAGGAATGGAGAGTGGGGTGATGGAGTGAGGGGTGGGGAGGGGGCAAATGCACATATCATGTAAGTTCCAAAGAAGTATGGGATAGTAACATTTATGGATGAAAGATGAATATTTTCTGTATATGTGGCCGTATTATATTCTAGGCACCAAAAGCATGGCAGAGGGTGACTTTTGTGGAAACTGAAGGATTACAAAATGCATTTTAAGTCATAACATTTTAGCCAGAATTTGTACATACGCGGGGACCCCTCTGTAAATTTTTGGGAAACAGGGGCTGGTCCCACCGACTGACTGAAAATATGGGTATCTAAATGACCGGGACAATACTACACCTCTGTTAATTTTACTCTGACAATTACAGTCCAATAGCCACGATGAAGATTTTACATTTGAGCAGTCTATAAGATAAAATTAAATGAAACACACTCTCAGGAAAGTAAAAAGCAAAATGGTGTAAATGTTTCAATGGACTGTAAAAACATTTCCCACCAGTTGAAGTAAACTAACGTAGACAGTGGCAAACATTTGTTTGACATAAGCTATGTAGATGGTAGAAGCACAGTCAGCCAACACCGACACCAGCAGCCAAGGCAAATCAGAGCAAAACTGAGGTACATACTAGATGTATCTTCAGCCACTTTGTCACAAATTCATTAAATGATGCACATAGTAGTGTTGTAAAAAACTCAACTCTCAGCCAATGAAAGGAAAGTTAAAAGAGGCGAGGGCGTTTGTCGTAGTGTCCTCCAAGACCCTGAGAGTGCTGACCCACGTAGTCGCCTTCGGGGCTAGGCTCTGGCTGCGGCAGAAGGTGACTATAACTGCGCTTGCTGCCCGTAGGTGTCATGGTCGTCTGAAATAACACAACTTGAACATAATACCACCGTAAGAACTGTCAACTGAAAGAAGCTATGATTACATAGCTGCCAACTTTCTGGAAATTAAAACAGGGATCCATTGACCCGAAACAGCTAGGGAGATTCCGGGGGCATGCCCCCCGGAATTTTTTATAAAAAATGAAGCAAAATGGTGCAATCTGGCGCTATGGGAGCATAAAATTTCACACTGTTTTATGTTCAATTTTACTCCCAATCTTTCACTATTTTAGGATGGTGGACACACTGAAGACAGAAAATACATGGTAGAGTCAGATAAAAAGTTCAGTAGCATTTTGAGCATGTGTTTAATTACAAAAAAGGCATCACACCGATAGGTCTAGGCCTAATCGCACAACACAAAGCTAGTACTAGTAGGCTAACAAAAAGCGGGAAAAAAAGGTTAGTCCCGCACAGAATGCATCAACACTGACTTCCGGTTTCAAAACTATACTTTCAGTATCGCTCGGCTTTGCTTTTAAGAATCTCGTCTAGGAGAGAGAGAGAGAGGGGAAAAAAACCTCAAAATTAGAAAATAATTAAAAACGGGATTTTCGGGAGTAGCAGCTAAAAACCGGATATTCCCGGATTTTCCGGGATGGTTGGCAGCTATATGATTATCATCTTTTAATTAGAAAATATAATTGTCTAAACTACACCATGTAACGCTTTGCTGTCAACGTATAATGTTAGTTATTCATTGCTTACAAGGTCCAGCAGACGTAAAATGCCCTGTGCAATGTCTGTATTTATCATTTTGTAAACATTGCTTGTCTTAAATTTTTTAAAGTTAAAATAATCTTCACCTCGATCTTGCTAATAAAATCAAACTTGATAGTGCAAAATCCTAGCCAAGCATATTAGGCAAACACATTTAGACAGCGTTGTTATGACATTCATGAAATGCCACATACGTTGTGTTGACATCCCCATTTTTAAGTATGCTAACCTTAACAGAACACTTTTTTAACGGCAACATAATGAGATTTATTTAAAAAACGCTGTAGATTTTCATGAAATTGCTAAAAAATATAAATAAAAATCCGTCTAAACATAATAACACACACAAAATTATAGATAACCCAATAAATGAATGAGAAATACACAGTTTATTGAGCGTATAAAAGAAATGAACATTTTTTCCAGTAACCGGCATTACAAAAGGAGTCATTTACTAAATACTCAAGAGCTTAACAGTGCTTCAGCAAATTCAGCACAACAGAAACATTAGATGAAGAGAAAGAGAGAGAGAGAGAGAGAGAGAGAGAGAGAGAGAGAGAGAGAGAGAGAGAGAGAGAGAGAGAGAAAGAAGAGATAATATGGGGAGTGACATGGTGCCAGAACCCATTCCAGCCATGCCCTATCAACTGACCTGAGCCTGGTCCCTGGCAGATGTGTAGCTCTCCATGGCCCCAGTGCTGTACGAGCCGTACCCGACGCCCCCCATTGTGCTGTAATTGCCGTAGCCACTGCCATCATCGTAACTACTGGTGTTGTAGCTCTCCTCACCATAGCCGCTGCCGTAGCCTGTGGAGGTCTGATAGCTGTCTGCCTCTCCCATGGCGCTACGGCTCATAGCCGACCCTCCCATGCCGCTTGCAGCCATGCTTCTGGCGCTTGCTGCCCCTCTTGTTCCCAGAGCGCCTCTGCCCATGCCTTCAGAACCCATCCCTGTTCCCATGGTGCTGGATCCCAGGCCCATGCTTCTGGATTTGGTGGTTCCAGTCATGTCCCCTGTTCCCATGCCAGTTGCTCCCATCATTCCAGACCCCATTCCACTCTGCATGGCAGATGGGGAGTCCATCAAACCCTTCTTTGTGCCTGCAGCACTCATACTGCTACCACTCGTGCCCATGCTATTCATACCCCCTGATCCCATACCTCCAGTTCCCATGCCACTCATGCCTCCAGTTCCCATACTGCTCCCCATGCCACTCATGCCTCCGGTCCCCATGCCACTCATGCCTCCGGTCCCCATGCCACTCATGCCCCCGGTTCCCATACCAGTCCCCATGCCCCCGGTTCCCATACCAGTCCCCATGCCCCCGGTTCCCATACCAGCCCCCATGCCTCCCATCCCCATGCCACTCATGCTTCCAGTCCCCATGCTACTCATGCCACCGGTTCCCATACCACCCATGGTTCCAGCATCCATGCCACTCATGGCACCGCCTCCCATTCCCGAACCCATTCCCATCATGCTGCCCGAACCCAAACCGCTCATGTCGGAGCCCATCCCACCTCCCATCCCACCCATATTAGAGCCCATGCCACTCATTCCCCCCATACTACCACCCCCCATGCTCATTCCAGTCATGCCACCACCCATACCACTCATTCCCCCCATACCCGAGCCCATGCCCCCCATTCCTGAGCCCATTCCGCTCATGCCAGAGCCCATGGCACCCATGCCTGAGCCCATGGCACCCATGCCTGAGCCCATGGCACCCATGCCTGAGCCCATTCTGCCCATGGACCCGTTGCCCATGCCCCCAGGATTGTTCCTGCTTATTTTGCTGACTTTGCCCGAGCCCATCCCACTACCAAAAGCGGCCTCTTCCTCGCCCATGTCTGCCCCTGTGCTCCCAACCCCGGGGCCAGACCCCGGGCCAGAGAAGTTTTTTGACATGGAGCCCATGGTCCCACCTGCTCCCATCCCCCACCCACTCCCTCCTCCCATGCCTCCTCGACCGTCCTGCACACAGACGACAACACTGCCATACAAAATGTAATAGCACTGCCATAGAAATAGCCACCTACATCACCAACAGCAGTTTAACAAACAAAACACAAGATGGCCAGCATTCAATGGTGGTACGATTGTCACACACACAAATGTCCGCAAAGACCTTTTAAACTCTTGTAAAATAATATAAACGAAGATTATGTGTAACGTGCAGAAGTTCTTCAACTTTTCCTGACCCGTATTAGAGAGTACAAATGGTAAAGATCCAATCAAATGATGCAAATTTTCTCACCCCGCCATAACTGTTGTAGGATTCCTGACCATCATAGTTTCCACTATAGTCACCGTACCCATAGGCACCCTGCAACACATGCAAACCTAAATTCAATAGAACATTAACATTTGATATAACATTTAACATAGAACATTTGACATTTCCTTTAGCATTTTAAACCTATGAATACCAATCCCCAAACCCAGTCTAATTCTGAACAACAGTCTATTTTATTTTTAATGCAAACAGCTGATATTTTAGCATTTCGCAAAGTCTCAAAATGATTCTTTTCAACTGCTCTAATAAGACCAGAATCAGCAATAAAGCATGGATCGCGCTTATTGTAAATATTGTCTCTGTGTGGCCAGTGCACAAAATTTTCACATCCATTGGACATTTTTCTGCAAAAATGATTCAGTGTTTTCAAAAGTAGACAAGGGGCAGAAATCTGATGACTTTATTACATTCTAAGACACGCATGTTTGCATCTGGAAAAGGTAGAGTGGTGATTTGGGGGAAATTGAAATTACGCAAGTCATCGCTTTTGAACCAGAATTCAACCAGGGTTTAGTTACCCTTTGTGTAAACAATAATAAATTGCGTCCTCAAGAGCAATAAAAATAAAGAAATAAAAATAAAACAAGTTTTTTTTTAAAACAAACTTATGAAAAATGATGCAAGGACTAGTCATTTTGGTGTGAATGCTATATGCTTTACTTGTCAATTTATTGTTCTTTTGTTGATATTTTATAATATGATTATTAATTATTATTACTGGTAACAGAAGTTTTCAAAAAAGCAATGGTGGTGCGCAGGAGTGTGAAAATTACCGCACCATCAGTCTCATCAGTCATTCCAGTAAGGTCCTCCTGAAAATAATACCCAACAGGTTGAAACCCCAAGCTGATCAAATCAAAGGTGAAGAGCAAGCAGGATTCAGGGCAGGGCGATGTACCACTGAACAGATTTTCAACCTCAGAATAATCTGCGAGAAATATCTACTGCACCAACAACATCTATATCATGTTTTTGTAGACTTCAAGGAAGAGTCTGACATGCAGCTCTGTGGGCAACCATGAGAGTGTATGACATCAGCACTAAAATTATTGAAGTCATCGAAAGCCTGTATGAGACAAGGCTACCAGTGCAGTCCTCCGCAACAGCGCCATCGGGAAATGGTTCAGAACAACAATCGATGTGCGTCAAGGACACCTATTTTCTCAAATACTCTTTAACATCTTCCTAGAGCACATCATGTCAGATGCCCTTGCAGATCATGAAGGCAAAGTCAGCATAGGGGTTTGAGCAATCTCCGTTTTCCAGATGACATTGTTGGATTTGCTAGAGAGGAACAAGAACTTGAACAGCTTGTACCGAGGCTTGACACCACCTCCAGAGCCTTTGGAATGGAAATAAGTGCAGAGAGGAACAAAATGATGACCAACAACACCAATGGACATTAAAGACAAAGGTCAATCCCTTAACACAGGGCCTAGTTTCAAATATTTAGTGTCCATTGTATTAGACGATGTGTCCCAACATGAAGTCCTCCACGCACAAACAACTGCTGCCCTGACAAGTAGAAGCCCATTTGGAAAGACAGGACCATCAGTCTACATTCCAAGGTAAGGCTGCTGCGCTTCCTTGTCATCTCCATCTTCCTATACGCTTGCAAAACATGGACCCTCACAGCAGATCTACAACGAAGAAAACAAAGCATGGAGATGAGGTACTTCAGAAGACTTCTGGGCATTTCCTATACCCAGCACATCACCAACAACGAAGTCTGACATACCATCACACAAGCCATTGGACAACACGATGACATGCTCACAGCGGTGATGAAACAGAAACTCCAATGGTATGACAACATCACCAGAGCACAGAGATACCAATCTGCAGAAAAATCTGTCAGTAATAAATTTATAAATTGTCAGTAGATTTAAAATTTTGTCAGTAGACAAGAGGGAGCAAAGGTCCAGGATTGAGATTTCTTATTAAAAATCATATCGGAAAAATCAAAGATGACTGAGCTCCACTAAAGAATTATATAATAATCTGTGGTAAAACTTGACCCCGACCGAAGTCAAAAGGATAAGCGATGTCAGTTCGCAAAATTTTTAACATCAACCTGCTACGAATCAGAATCATGTACAGCACAATGTTAGAGTTATTTAAAATAAATCGCTTTGAGGTTGTGTATCAGCATACAATTTTTAAAAAAGGTAAATCTCATTGATTTCTTTGCATTGTTTTGTCTGCTGCTGCTGCGTCAGCGCACCTAACAAGGTTGTGAACTACGATATGCAATAAGTTAAACTAATCAAATAGATTTATTACCTTATAAGGTCTGCTGCATTATTTTAGACTGTGACAATGCCTAAATGTAATCAGTCTGAAACGTGTAACAGTCCTTTTGCCATAATCATCAGCTGGAAATATATATTCTTGTAAAAATTATTCTCGCCGTAAGAAAAATGACTTCAGCGTAAATCTGTAAAAAAAAACTATTTGCCACCGGAAAATATTACGGCAAAACTGTGAGGGTTGGCATCTCTGAGAGCATCAGGCCTTGTAAAGACCATCCTGCAAGGCACGGTGCAAGAAGGCAGAAGAAGAGGGAAACAGAAAAAGAGGTGGGATGACAACATTTGAGAATGGACTGGCTTGATACTGAGCCAAGCCATGAGGGATGCTGAGGACAGAGAAAGATGGAGTACTCTGGTTAAACGATCATCTGTGGTGCCTCAACAACCTTGGAGTCAGGGGATAGGAGAGGGTAGGTGCGCAGATTGATGTAATTATTGTAATTGTTGATTATTACTATTATTGATTTTTGCTTTTATTTTTTCATGGATAGATGCAGTGGCTGTACGAGTCATGGCTTGGAAAGGCAGTGGGATGGAGAGAAAAGTGTACGGGGAAGAGGCGGAATGTTGAGCTTTGTTTTTAGTTCAGCCGGGTAGCTGAAATGAATGTCTCAAAGGAAGATTAGTGTGCTGTTATCAAGTGAGGTTGTATTTCTATACTGACTGCGTTGTGCCTTTGTCAACGATTGCTGTACACTGCCAAATCATTTCGTTGGGGAAAAGAAAGAATCTGATTTTTATTGTGACGAGAATCTTACCTGCTGACCATATTGACCATAGTCTTCCGAGTAGCCCCCACCATAGGCCGCACTCATGTCCTGCAAACCATTATACAAACATGCAAAGGCTGTAGAGTACACTTCGTTTCCAGTACCACACACCTGCAAGAAGCACATCCAATGCAGGACGACACTGCCATCGCAACAGCAACAAAAAGATAAATAAATTCAACCCCAACAAATTAGCCAAAGGTCGCCTTTTTTTCAAACAAAAGCAACTCAATTATTAACTTCAACTCCAACAAATTACCCCAAAGGTTGTCTTGTTCAATTTAACCAACTCTTATTATCCCTATAGGTTGTCTGGAAAACCAGGTTCTGTAGTTTTTCTTTTCTCACCCAATCTGCAAGAGCCATTATTTTTCTTCTTCGCTAGTTTCCTGATGACACAAGCTTGAAAAACAAATTCATTTGCATTGTTCATAATTAAATAAAAAAACCCTTTCCCCCCTCCTCTTCCCCCCCACTTCTCTTTCTCAATGTGAGAATTATTATTCCTTGCATTGTAAACAATATTATTTCCCATTAGTCCTAAGTTTGTCAAATGGTGCTGTTCACTTCTACTTCATGGATATAGTTTAGGTTTTGTTTAAATACAGGACAAGATAAAACTCTAGCTGTTGAATGACAATACATTGATTAAAAAAAATCTTGCACAGTACAAATAAAAAGCTAAGCAAGCATACATGACCACAACCTGAAAAAAGAACACTCCATTTATATCATAAATGAGCCGTTTGAATCCTATCAACACCCCACAAATAATTTAAAGAAGTTGGTTTGGCTGATTTATTAACATATAGGGTCAGAACTCTCAGAACGAAAAACAGTTTTATTCAAAAGGCTGTCTCATTACTTAATGACATGTGTGTGTGTGTGCGTGTGTGTGTGTATGTGAGTGTTTGTTTGCCCAAAATAATTTCATTTAACATTTGCAGCCCTTTAATGTTAGCATGCATAAGTGTAATTATATTCATATGTGACTGTGCATTTTTATCCTCATTGTCATTATGATTGTTATTATTATTATTGTGATGTTTATTCCCTGATTGTAATTGTACACCACAACGTAATTTCTTGTAAAAGATAATAAAGTTGTCTTATCTTATCTATATTCTGTGTTTCCCAAAACGCACATGTGTGCGTCAGAGACGCACAAAAACTGAAAAAGGACGCATGAAAAAAAAACTGGCGCGTCACAAGGGACGTAACGGTTTTTTTTTTACTGCCGTTAGGTATCCTGGCACCTCTGAGCTATCGTGCGCCCGAGCCGAGTAAGCGCAGTGATCTCCCCTACCCACTGACCGCGCTGACACGCATGCGCAGCCTTTTTGTTTTCTTCCGAAAAGCTGAAACATGTCGCTCGACACATGGCTACGGAAAACGATAACCCGCAGAAATGCGGAAGACGATGCTATCGTTGAATGTTGAATCATCATTTTCAGTTCTCCCTAGACTAGGCAATGATGATCTTGTCTGTAACACGCAGTTGAACAGATTTTTTTGTCTCTTTTTTTTTTCTTCTGGTCATCGACTTAGTCCCCTCTAACACTAACTGCTTTTACAGAGACAATTTGTCAGTATATGCAGATTGATGTGTGTAAATTGTCGTATGACCATTTCATGTTTGTTCTATGGTCATTTTATGTGATTTTAAGGTTCCTCTAGTCAATGATGGATTCCTTTGTAACATTTATCAGAACAGTATTCCTTTTGTTGTGTTGCTTGTTTTATGGCTATTCATAATTTTCAATAAAGTTGCATTGAAAACTAAGCTTTGTTTGACTTTGAGGTGTATTTGTGTGTCCGTGATGTTGGTTAATCAAAATCAAGGTAAATGTAGGAATTGTAAGGGGACTCTCAAATTTTGTAAAGGGACTCTTGAAATTTTGCACCAGAGTCCCAAGGACTCTCTGAAAAAAAAGATATTCCTCATCAAGATACTCAGACACACTAATTATAAAAACATGAGACTACTTCCAGTATGAATCATTCTTCATTTCAACCAATATTCTCTGGCATCACTTGTGTAACATCCATTACAAACTCTCCAAGTTACAAAATTATATTTCACAAAAATGTATCACTAGACTTCATTTAGGTATGACTGTGCCAAAAAAAGAAAAAAAGAAGATGCATGACATCAAAACACCAACAAATTCTTGTACACAACACAAGCATTTCACATAACTTTAAGAGTCTGTGAGCACACAAACCCTCACAAGGCAAAACCTCAAAAAAAAGAAATTCAGCCCGAAATGAAGAACAAACACCCGACTCAAGCGCACTCACCCCATAGCCACCAGTGTAGTCACCGAAGTTGGAGTAACCGTCGCCTTGTTTGTTGCCTCCCATCATTCCTCCGGCTTGGCTGCCTCTCCCTCCCTGGCCCATCCCCATCCCCCACCCTCCTTTGTTACCCCCACCCATTCCTTCCATCCCTCCTCCCCCCATCCCTCCTTTGCCTCCCTTGGACTTGTCCATGGGGACGTCCCCAAGGAGAGAGGACTTCTTGTCAATGGCAGATGCGATGTTGGCAGACGAAGGGTTGATGTTGGTCATCAGCGCCGACAAGAAGTTTTGGTTCTGGTTGCCCATTTTCTGCGGCAAAACACAAAAATAGAAGGGGTCCTTATGGATTATGGAGCTTGCAATATTGTACATGAAAATGAGTGCCCAGCAAAAAACAAAAAGAAATCGGTGGCATTTACCAAAGTAATACCGACTGTCATCTTTCTATGATCTTGACTTTGAGATGGCCTTGACCTCAGGCTCCAAATACACTTATATAGTAGATTCAAATAAACTACAGCAACAGTTGTACGATGCCAAAAAACAGTGACCTCGACTTTCACATAACCTCTCATGCTCATGTATGATTAAAGAACCCAATGTTGTTGCATACTATGGGTTAAACAGAGCCATTCTATGGTGCGATTAACTACTTTTTTGTATGTTTTTGCAAGGCCTAAATTTACCTTGACCTTCAAGATCAACACAAAAACCTGAGCATATATCAAAGATCAATCTATCATCTCTAAAAACAGCAAGTTTGGCCTTAATAGATCTCATAGTTTAGTCACCTATACAAACCGACTTTGGACAGCTCCAGTGACCTTGACCTTGGAGTGAGGTTGACTAAATGTGCAAATTATGTGTGTCTCATCGATATTTATCATGCATCAAAAAATCTGTTCAATATTAAATAAACTTTTTAAAAAGTGAAGTTTTGTGAAAAATTGTTATTTTTTAAAATTAACATTTGATGACCCAGTGACCTTAACCGTGAAGTGAAATCATTCATTCACTGATCATTTCTGAGGTCTCATGGGTATACACCATCTTACCAATATTTAGTTGTGATAGTTGAAATAGGTTCTGAGGACCAAGCCACTTTCCAGTTTTTGCAAAGACAGACAGACGGATGGATATTTTTTAAAATATCATTTTTGGACTATTTAGGACTTGTCTCAAACAGATTTGCAAAAATCTGGAAAAAAATATTTTTTTGGGGGGTGAGTACATAGATTTGCATAACTATGCATGTGAGTTAGTTAGTTTGTCATTGTTTATAGGGTCCAGCGAACTGCAAAGAGCCGAATCAGGACCACAACTTGGTTGAAAGAGGACTCACCCCTGATTCATATAAAAAAATCTACTGAAACAACCCTAGTGGTAACACTGAAGGCACTCCACCAGCCGGTCACTTTACAATAAAGGTATCCCATGCAGAGACACTGAGGCTATACTCTAATTTATCGAACCCCAGTTTACAAAAACAAAATACAATACAAACATTATTATAAAATATTAACAAAACATATATATCAGGCATGCCTACCCTCAATTTGAAATTTCAGAATTAGCTTTTTCAAATTTCAGTATTACTATTATGATTTTTGTATTTACTTTTACTAACTATTGTTTTTGCAATACAGAAAACTTCAGCACAGTCAAAAATGCATTATCTCCAAAACAATTTACAGATTAATACTTGAAAAACTGTGCGCTTCAAGAGAAACATATTTTGCTGTTTTCTTTGCATCCACAATGATGACTATAGCATGATCTGTTTTTCTGCTGGTCGATATTTACAATAACAAATAAGTTACTTAAGCATTTTTTTAAAAAGAAGTACAAAATATTAAAAGCACATCCCGTTTTACCACCATCTGAATTCAAAAACACTAAATTAACTTTCTTTCCATCTTCTAATATTCTAATAGTGCTCTCCCTGCTACCACATGTTTTTATGTGGCGAATGTATGTCTGTTGGGCATGTTAGTGCTTGTAACGCATGAGCATTCTGTTGGGCATGTTAGTGATTGAATCTCTTGAGCACCTATGCTTCCTAGGAAAGCAAAAAATAGTGCCCCATGAAGCTTTGTCCATTTGACATGCCACCATGATGTTAATGAAAGTCGACAATGGCAGAACACATGCAAGTCAACTTAAATCAACTACCCCCAGACCCCCTTCGCCCAACACTACCCCACAACAAAAAAAAATCTTAAAAAAAAACAACTAAAAAAAAAACTACTAGAACAGCATTGTCAAGCTCAAGCTTACCTGAGCGGCAACAGCCTCAAGGGTCTTCATGAAGCGCATGGCGGCTGGGTCACTGGCACTGGAAGGCTTGGGGACATCACCCAACAGACCCTTGCCAGAGCCTGGCGCGTTCAGAAAAGCGCTGAGAGCGTTGGCGCCATGCTTAACCAAGGAGGAGGCAGCGGCTGCAGCGGCCTGAGCAACAGGATCCAGATTCGTGCTACTGGACTGCATGGCCATGATCACCTGCCCCAAGTGGATCAGCAAGCTGGAAAAGAAAAATCCCCCACACTTACCACAATAAGCTTGGGAAAAAAAAGAAGAAGAAAAGAAACAAGAAAACAAACACATACAACCTAAAAGGGTTGGGACCACTGTTTTGACCTAATCCCACCATATAATTATTATTGCAGTATTAGAATTGAACTTGTGACTGGGGTACTAAATAAAAGCTTTACTAATGCAAATACTCCAAATTCTGGGCTCAAGGTGCCACAAGTTCTTTGGCGCATGGACCTTCTAGAAGAAAGGCAAAGAAATGCCTTGTATCCAACAGCAAACCCTCTATATACGTTACCTGCAAAATGCTTAATTATTCAGGCAACAAGGAAACTGCACAAATATTTCAGACAATACACAAATTCACGTATAACGTAGTTTGCGTATTGTTTAAAATTTGTAACCAGATTTACTGAAAGGAAGCACAGAGTCCCATTGCATAGTATGAGCCAATTCATAAACTGCCTAGGCAATACATGAATATTGATTGCCGCAAGTTATTTCCCTGGTAGCCATAGCTCGAGACCGGCTTGCCATCTGGCAGAAACAGCCGCCAATGTATGATAAGTACTCCTGCCTCGTTGCTATTTATAACATAAGCTTTGTATATAGTGTCACATTCGCCCAGGAAGTTTTATAAAGTACCAAGTACCATTGTGTATTGTGTCACACCCACTCATAATGTTTTAGGTAGTACCAAATACCGTATTGTTGATTAAAAAAATGTCTCGTCATTTATTAAGAGCCCTTTGTTGCCTATGACAAGCCCATTGTGTGGCCACCGAGTTGTAGCTTGTTGTGTTCCATCTGTCCGCTATCGTTAGGTAGTAATCAAGGTTGTTCTCGCAAAACGAGAAAAGACTTACATGGCAATGTTTAATTTGAAGGAGTTATGGGGAAGGAAGCTCTTACCTGAGGCTGAGGTACTTGGCATTCTGGATGAACTTCCTCATCACTGCCTGAACAGCTGGGTTGGAGGAGGTGGTGACCTCTTTCTTGGTGTCCTGGACAGGGACCTGGTTCAACTGCTGCTTCAGGCTGGTCAGGATGATGTTGGCCTGGGCCGTCAAGGGATCACCCAAAATAGACGGCTTGATCTTGGTGACATCAGGCTGATGTCGTGAGGGAATTGAGAAAAAAAAAAAGAAAGAAGTGACAGCCATGAAGGTTTTGAGAAGAACAAACAAAGTAAAAAGTAAAAAGTAACAACCCGAATTCCTTATTTCATTTTTGGTCATTCAATTGTTCCTATACAGAGCTTTTTTAGCTCCAAGGGTTCAAGTGTTTCAGGGAAAATTACTAGAAAACAAACTATTGACAGGAAAAAATACAACAAAAAAAGGCAAAGTAAGTTAGTCATTGTGTATAGGGTCCAGCAGACTACAAAGAGCCGTATCATGATCACAACTTGGTTGAAGGCGGACTCACCCCCGTGCTTTATAAAAGATCTGCTGAAACAACCCTATAATGGGACCACTGAAGGAACTCCACCAGCCAGTCACTTCACAATAAAGGCGTCCCATGCCGTGGACACTGAGGCTTTACTCTAATTTATCGAACTCCCGTTTACAAAAACAAAATAGAATATAAAAATCATTATAAAATATTAACAAAACACATACCTAAAAAACCGCCTAAATTGCTAAATAATACCCTAGAAAACCCTTGTGACCATTTTACCAATATTCCCAAGCTGACCTAACTGACCCCTGAGCTTTGGGAGAGAAAAAGGTAGGTGACTGGTCTAGCAAAGAAGATATGATAGAACAGATTAGGAATGAGAAAGAACAAATGAGAATGACAGAAACAGTGGTAATTTAAAGCACTAAATGTTCACAAAGTGAAGATACTATTTATACAAAAAACCGTCACTCCAACAGCCCCCCACCCCCCCTTTAAAAAAAAAAGGCAAAGACCATATTAACTGACTTGTGCTATTTCAGTATACAATCAACAGTTTGATAAGTCTTTTAATTCAATATTCAAATCAGCATGGAAATTACAGCCAAAAGGAAGGGTTCGGGTTGGAGAAAGAAGAAACAGAAACTCACCAAGGCTGAACCAGCGGGTGCACAATCACTCAAAGAGTTCAGCTGCTTTGCTAGAATTCCTGTGTTGAACTGGCATAAACAAACAACACAAAATTCTGTATAATGCCAGAGCAGGCAAATGCATCAAAGCTTCCAAAGCGCAAGAAACTAACAACTCACCTGACTTTACAGTGAAAAACAAAATTATTCATTGCAAAAGAATATGAACACTTGGGCACTGAACTTGCCAACGGTGGGGGGGTGGGTGGAGGGGAGGAGGGGGGGATTGCCAAGGAACTATGAAAGACTCGTGTATTTCTAGGCAGCTACTGGTATCAGGATTTTGCATCACTGTCGATCAACCACAGAAGTAAAACAAGATTAAACGCCATTGAAATATACACTTCCACACAGCACATTTGCAAATCTTTAACATAAACTTGTGTTCTGTTCTGTTTGGTTCATACACATGCTACAAATTAAAAATAAACTAAAATAAATAGCACAAATATATCAAAAGGTATAACAGACCGACTGACATTTGGCTCATTCCCATTCCTGACTATTTTTAAAGTATTTTCAGATAACATCTGGAAGTAGAAAAACAAAACGATGACGATGATGATGATAATGAATGACTGAAACAGCTTTGGTAACATTACTGATGACTTACAGGCTCTTTCTTCTCAGCATGCAAATGCAATACCAGGACAATCATCAGTCCCATCTGCAGATGGGGATTCATCATAGGGCTCATCGGCAGAGAGGGCGCTGGTCCCAGCAAACCTACAGATGGAAATAACCTCATATTAGTTACACAGAGCGCAAGGGTGAACCCTACATCACATCTGTATCGGAAAGACAGCACAGTAAGGGAGTTAGGGAGGCAGTAGACGAGTGAGGAGCTGACTCATCTTGATTCCATGTTCACGTGGATGTCAGCGTGTTATGCCTTGTTGCTTACTTGTGTCTACGTCAAGTGTACGTGAGACTCGGGTGCTTGCAGGCATCAAGTTTCTGTGTTCGATGTCTGAAAATGTTACCAACTTATTTATACGTGCGTGTGTGTGTGTGTGTGAAAAAGCATTACAACAGACATATTTATGATGCCATGTTGTGCCCGTTTCATGAAAAAATGTTTTCAGTTTTTAAATCCAGCTGTGAGCTCTAGTGAAGAAGTGTACCGAAACTGTGTAAAATATTATTATGTAAGATTACAGCTTTCTAGCCAATCGAGCCATTTTCATTGGACATTGAACAAAATGTGCACAGTTGTCGTGTCGTTTCTTCTATTTTACTGGTGGAAAATTTTGTTGTTTTTTCGTGAGCCAAAGAGAAGAAAGAATGCAGAAAATGAACTAAGATATGAGAAAGTACAGAGAACAGACAGTAAATCAGCATGAAGAAAGGTTTCGGGAAAATACAAAGCACAGAAAGAACAGACAGTGAACCAGCTATCATGGGAAATGAACCATCATAAAGTAGCATAAAAGAGAGATTTAGAATTAGCAGAAAAAGAATATAGCAGAAAACAAAAATAGGGTTGAAAACAAAAATAACCATGGCAGACATAGATGTACTGTTCTTGACACTACTAAAGCTTTGCTTCTGATAATGTTTCATTTCAAAAGCAGCTCCGAGTTATATAAAGGAGCAACTCAAACTAAAACATTTTCAAAAGCATGAGTTTACAGAACAGCCAAATAGCAACGTCAAAACATATAAAAGAGAGAAAGGCAGGGGAAGGACAGAGATGTAAAAAAACAAAAAGAGATAAAAAGAGAGGTGAGAGGTAAATAATAAAAACTATAAAGGCAAAGCCCGTATGACTCATAAGCTCCTTCGGGAACTATTCACATTCTGCATGAAAATCAGGGCCAAATATTGATGGAAGTAAAAAGCCAAGGTGGGTACTGCACCAAGTTACAACCATTTACCAGGCAAATGTGGCTCAAAATTGTCAATAATTTTACAATGTTTTTGCTAGAACACTATTAAAAATCAAATACATTTTTGAAAAATAATTAACATTTCTACATGATTGGAAAGAAGAATGTTAAATTTGGTTTAAAAAAAAAACTCTCCTAGTTTGACTAACATTTTTCTGAACTTGCGACATTGACATTACAGTGAGGTCATTCAACCACTAATAATTTTCTAGCTCTCATAACCTAGTTTGGTTTGGATAGCTGCATTAGGTTCCAAGCAATTAACAACATTGAAGTTTCCCTATGCATACAGACAGGTATTTTCCACAAACATTAATTTCGGGCTGTTTAAAACTCCACTTACGCATATTTACACAAATCTGGAAACGTTTTATGTTGGGGCAGCAACATAGACCCACATTACTGCATGCCTGTGAGTCAATAATTTGAATAAAATAAAAGGTACAAAATAATATTAAAATAAAAATATAATAATAATAATAATAATAATAATAATAATAATAAATAATGCATTGTCAAAACTTTGAGTGGAAAGACAGATAAGGTTTTCAAATTTTCACAAGCAATAAACATGCACAGAAGTAAACGAAATAAGGGGGGTAGACTCAGAAGAAAGCATGAGAAGGAGAGAAGTAACCCCTGTAACCATTAATTGTTCTCAAAAAAACATGTTTTTGAGAGATAGACAAGGGGAAAAGCACTCAAAACAGAAGGAAGAAAGACAAGGGATAGACAGAAAGGTGTCCCAGTCCTGGGCTGGAGGAGAGAACGGCTCACAAGGTATTTTCACAAAAAGTGGTGCATTTGGAGCAACATGCGTGTCTGCTTTACGAGATGCATCAGTGGCAATGTTTCTGTTAGCAGGTGTGTGGCTGTTGGTTGGTTGTGGTGGTTTTCTGTATGTCGTACTGCTCTATGTTGCCTGTGAATGTGTGGCATGTAGTAGGTTTGTTTGGTTTTATAGTAGTTTGTTTGGTGGTTGTATTTTTTCGTTTTGTTTTGGGCACACTGCTGGTGTGCTGGACAAATACCCAGTGATTACTCCTCATGGGTTGGAAGAAACTTTGGGTGTTCTTTGATATCTTAGAAACTGCGCTCCCCTCCTGCAAAGTCAACAAATCAACATGGTCAGGTTTGGTGCACCAATCATAATTATTACAACATAGATGTTGAGGAGAGGAGACTGAGATTGGGAGAATTAGATAAAAGAAGAGAAAAATAAACACACAAAAAACCCACACACAGTCCACTACAAAATAAAAAAAAGAACAGAGATGTCTTTGTCATTCAGGCCAACTACCTACAAATACACCATTTCATATTCCTCTGGAACTAAGACTGATAAAACTGCAGCATGCTGCTTGCTTGCTTACTTGCAAAAATTGCTATTCAAATCACTGCATTAAACAATACATTATTACCATCAGTACTAACATATACAAGAATTGTTAGAAACCTTGCAACAATACAGAACTCCTATAAAACTTGGAACTGGTATATACAATCAAAAATCCAGTTTCAATTCAATTGAGCTTAACAGAAATGAAACAATTTAGAAAGTTAAATTGTGAAACAATTTTCTAGCAATCCACTGATCAAGAAGAAACTAATTCACAGTGAATGTTATTTTGACAGCAACAGTCAGAATAAAAAGAGCTCATATATACATGGTTCACAAAGATGGAAACAATTTAAACTAAAACCAAGAAGTGAATTACGCATTAAAGTAATGCAAAAGGGCTTGCAGACATAAGACAAGCAGTGTAGTGTAAAACAGTTTTAAAAAAATTTCATTAATAGTCAGTCGTATTTGACACAGTGTGCTGCTTCAAACTGCCACTTACTATCACACACAAAATTCACTGGTTATCTAGACAAAAATAAATAAAAATAACATAAAAATATAAAAATTGAACAAAGAAAGAGATAGTGTTAATGAAGCATAAAAACAAAAAAATATATTCTGCAGCTGATTGCTTCTAAACTCGGTTGTTAGAGGGGCAAAGCTCATATGACACATGCCCTTTTGGGGACCTTTTCAAAATATTCTATATAAAAATGAATGTCAAGTATGGATGTTGTTACCTTGTTGCTCAGTTGGCTAGGATCTAGTTTCCCATGCCGAAGTCATGGATTCAAACCCCACAGGACATTTTCCATTAACATCAGTTTTGACAATTTAGAACTCAACTTGCATAGATGCTTTATTTTTTAAATGTTTGGAGTGAATACATAAGACACACCGCTGCGCTCATGCGAGTCCAAAATTATTTTCAGTCTAAATGATCACAATCATGAAAATTGTTAACACTCAACACATTGCTTGAGCAACCGTCTTTTATAACAGGTCGATAATAATTTACATAATCTCGACGATAAAGCTTTAAGCACAGGTAGACTGCAATTTTCTCAAATGTAAACAATTTTGTTTTGTTTTTCAAGCACCCATGTACGCGTCTAGAAGTGCGTAAAACATGAAATTGTCAGCTTCTAAAACTCCCAACGGTTAAGGCAAAATAAATAAAAGGGTAGTACAATACAATCTACAACCCAGCTGGCCACTGCTACTCACCTGGCTTGTTTCCTGGTGACAACATTTGCTGTACATACGCTTGATGCAGTTCAAACAACACCTTGGTGAAATCTTCAATCACTGAAAAATACAACAAAATTCATTTAATGAAGTTACAATCATTGAAAAACCTAGAAAAAACCCAACTAAACTAACGTGTGGATTTCGGCTGTGGCCAACAGCCTAGAGAGGATTGGGCCCTGCCAGGTCTTTTTGCCCAAGATGATGAAAAGATGATTAAAAGAATCACTCACTCCAAACCAGATCGGTCGTCGCCTGGGTTACCAAGGACTGCGCGTTCCGTTGCCACCAGGACAGAGGTGATAAGTGTTTTACTGATGGACAACTTAGCAAGGTCCGCACGAGAGACAACATCGTCATAGGAACCTGGAATGTCAGGACCCTAGCTGCGGAGGGAAAATTGGAAGAACTGGCCCACGAGCCGGACAACTACCGATGGAAGATTTTAGGTATCAGCGAACTGCGTTGGACACGCTGACTCAACCAAAGCTTTTAGGTTTTGAGGTTAGTTCAGCCAGGCTAGCTATAAATAGCTTCGCCGATAGCTTCGCCAGTGCTTCTTTCCTTTCCTTTCACTGGAAGGGAGGGTGTAGGCAAGCTATAAATAGCCTGCAGCCAGCAAAATGTGGGGGAACCTAAGAGTGCTGCTCACATAGGCATTGAGCTGGTGTGTGGAAAGGCATAGGTGAACAACGATCGACACAAGCATTATTTCAGCAGGAGAGATGACAGGCATGAACACTGCGTTGGATTCTTGGTCCACAAAGACATTCTAATCGCTGCCCAATCTCCAGTAGACTCATTACCATCCATCTGAGAGCCAGCCCCTTTCACCATCACCATCATCCATGCTCCAACATCAGACTATGACGACAGTAAAGCCGAGAATTGCTATGGAGATCTACAGGCTGTCCTTGACCAAGTGCCGGAGAAGGACATAGTTATAGTGCAAGGCGACTTGAATGCCAAGGTTGGACAAGATGCGCACCACAATTGGGGGAGACATTGAACAGATTTTCAACCTCAGAATTATTTGCGAGAAATATCTACAGCACCAACAACATCAATATCATGTGTTTGTAGACTTCAAGAAAGCGTTTGACTGGGTCTGGAATGCAGCTCTAAGGGCAACCATGAGAGTGTACAACATCAGCCCTAACATTATTGAAGTCATCAAAGCTTGTATGACAAGGCTACCAGTGCAGTCCTCCACAACAGCGCCATCAGGAACTGGTTCAGAACAACAACTGGCATGCATCAAGGAGTGACAGAACAAGAGCCATGTTGCTCAGTGGATCATTTTTCAGATCCATTGTTCAGTTCAAGAGGAGGAGGAAGTGGAGGAGGATGAAGTGGAGGAGGATGAAGTGTCGTTTGAGGCCGACCATTTTGATGCTGACACCGACACAGAAGCCGAGTATGATGAGGAAATGCTGACTCTGAATCGTCTGGTGGAGAAGAAGAGGCAGAAGGCAACTTGAATCAGCGTGTCGACACGAACTTGCAAATTTCGGAGGAAGAAGAAGAAGGCTCGGTTGTTGATGCAGGCCAGCGTCTTCGTGTTTTTTTCAGAAGCAACTGTGATGCTGAGGGCATGCAGAACGTACAAGAACCTCAAAAATAAGTGTTTTGAACTTGGGGAGAGGATTTGTCACTTTCCAGTTCCTGATCAACTGTCTGCTAAAGACCTTCTGCATTTTGCTCAGGACAAGACTGCTGTTGACCTTCTTGATATTAGCATGAAAGACCTGTGTCACCCGCTGTCTGTCCCAGCAGATGGGAATTGTTTCTTTAGCGCTGCGAGTTTGCTGTTGTTTGGAGACATGGAACACCACACAGAGTTGAGACCCCGGACAGTTGTGGAGATGTGCTGTCATGAAGATCTGTTTTTGGATGGCAGCAACTGGACATCACCAACCAGCAATGGCCTGGCTCCTCGACAGGTTTTGGAGGTGGCTGTGCTTACTTCTGTTTGCCCAGCAATGGCACCAGCTGAAGCTTTCCATGCAGAAGTCTTCCATGTAGTAAAAACTCCACCTATGCTGGACTCTGGGAGTTTTTTTGCTTTGTCTATGGCACTCAAGATGCCAGTTCAGTCAGTTTTACCGCACTGGGGCTGGCGACTTTATGAAAGGCATTGCAACTGAATCATGAAAGCTCGCAGCGTCTCCAAAAACCAGAAGCTTATAATATTTTGGTCGTCCTTGCACCGCCCAGTGGGATCTACTGAACACTGGATTCCCAATCATTTTGTGCCCCTTGTTCTTTCAGAGGACCAGAAGGAGTGCCTCATGTTGGCGGTACATATCTGTGTCCCTGGGCAGGCACTCTCTATCCCTGCGCTGTTCTTGAAACGGATGAGCTGATGAGGCTTTTACTGGTTCAGTTCATGAAGAAGAAGGGGACTGGGTGGTGTTGGAAGGAGGGGGATTATTCTTGGGAACCAACATCACTTTTGGGCAGAGAAATTGCCCTTCAGCTTGTGGAAGAATCATCCACTCAGAGGTGTCAGGTTTTAAGTATGTTTGAGTGTGTGTGTCTGCATTATAATTCTACCTTGGTACCTGCTTTTAGATTGGAAATCAGTTTTTGTCTGGCAGCAGTGTCTGGATTCATGTACATGACACTCTGATAGTAATACTGAACATGTTCCTGTTTTTTACAATGCATGATACTTTTTTCATTGTTATGAATTTTTGGGAGGTGACACTTGTTTTAACTGTTTGTTTTTAATTAAAGAATGGTGGTGATTGCTTATGAACATTTTTTGTTTCTCTTTTTTGTTTTTTGAGTTAGTTTGCCATGTAAAACTACTTTACACGCAGACTTTGCAACTCCACTTTCTCCATTTTTGAAATCCTAACATCCGACACTTTTTAAAAATTTTAAATGTTGCCTGTGGTCAACAAAATGAAAATCTTCATGATAATGACAATTACAATGGATACATACTGTAACTGAATTTCATATTGGCCCATGGAGCTTTAATTTCCTTAATCGCAACACATTCGGTATAAACTTGAAAAATTGATCTGTGTCAGATGTTAGACCTTTCAAAAATGTACCCCTGTAAAAAACCTAAAATACCAAACATTCAGTTACTAGTCTTGTTTGGCATGTTGTTTTTCACCATCTCATGCAATACACAATAAATTGCTTTCATTTTAACAGCATTATCTGGTATTTGGTTTTTGTAAGGTCGAACATCCGACACATTGCAATTTCTCAGCTTCAGCTGCTAATAGCACTCAAACCAAAAGTGCCATTATCTTTTGCTTGTACATAATGATGGGACTGATAGTAGGTACTCCAAACATTTTTTAAGAACATTGACTATTAAAAAGAAAATGCATTTAAATGAAAGGAAATGTCATGCTGATTCCAATGGTGTATTTGCTTTTTCTGTATGTGCATTAGTTTTCGAGCTATGAATTTTTGTTTATTTATTTAACGTTTGGTTTTTTCCCCCAAATTTGAAATTGCATATTTTGACATTTTCTGACCACTGCCAGACATTAAATATGAAAGTGAATGGTCACTAAATCATTTTTCTAGAGCTTCTATATTCCATACAACAAAAATAATTTATGTTTAGTCCATGAAGAAATATAATTATTCTTCAAGCACACCTTTAAAATCATGAAAAATGCAAAAAACTGTATAACAAATGCAATGAAACGACAACGCTAAATTTGTAAAACGCCAATATTTCACAACTCTGCTTCTAATTGACCTACAGAAAAGTATAATATACCAATGGAATCAGCAGGCTGAGAGAAATTTAATTAAATACCTTGTACATGCTTTTCACAGCATATAAAACATTTTAAATTTGCTTTACTTTTGTAACAATTGCATGTACGCTGCACTAATATCATCCACATCACGAACACCCCATATTCTTAAGTCATTTGTCACTGGCAGGCACTCAAAATCCCATCTAAACACAAAATGGGAGCTGACATCAAAATCTATGTCCTCTTTTTTGGGCCAACGAAACAAGTCTTAAATGCGATGAAACGACAATGCTGAATTTGTAAAACGCCAATATTTCACAACTCGGCTTCTAATTGACCTACAGAAAAGTATAATATACTGATGGAATCAGCAGGCTGAGAGAAATTTAATTAAATACCATGTAAATGCTCTTCACAGCATAGAAAACATTTTAAATTCACTTTACTTTTTTAACAATCGCATGTACGCTGCACTAATGTCATCCACATCACGAACACGCCATTGTCTAAAGTCATTTGTCACTGGCAGGCACTCAAAATCCCATCTAAACACAAAATGGAAGCTGACATCAAAATCTATACATGTCTTCTTTTTTTGGCCAACTAAACAAGTCATCTTCTGAGAGTGACCAGCTGGAGCTAGAAGTAGTCGATTCGTACACAACAAGTCTGATGGGGGGCGTGGTGGAGCACCTCGCTTGGTTGGCAGGAAACTCAGTTTCAGTTTTGTTGTATGTTTCATCAGCTACAAAAAAAAAAAAAAAAAAAAAAACAAACAAAAAAAAAAGAACAGCATTGCATTAATATGACACAGGAGGCAAAATATAAAACAAAACAAAAAGAAAGAAAAAGAGAACTTCAAGAAAAAAAGCAGTGGGGTGGTGAGTGAATAGAGGAAAGGGCAAATCAAAATAGTATGACAAGAACTATGGATCATCAATATAATAATAATAATAATAATAATAATAATAATAATAATAATAATAATAATAATAATAAATCTTTACAATGGCAACCATAAACATTAAAACTATACAACATAGTTTTTCATATCAAACAACTGTTAAACTTAAATTTAAATAACATACAAATGAACAACAATGGCATAAAAGTAAAGATAAAACCAAAGTAAAATGTAATCACTATTGCTTTTTTTTTTTTTTTTTAATTATCGCATATACCAGTAAAATTAATGTACACAACAACAAAAAATCCTCAATCCTGGCTAAGTAAAAGTACTAAAACTACAGTAAAACTAAAAGTTAAGTTAAAATTATATTTGGCTGCAATTTAATTTATGTTTAAAAACATTGGGTCTTGAAGTAATTGGGAGAGATTTGGAAGCTTGCAGAACAGCTCAAATAAAAAATCAATAACAAAAATAGCTTCAACACAAATTGCCCTAAAACATATAGGCCTAACCACTGCCACAAGTTTCTAGCTCACTAGCTGTAAATGAAAACGAAAGTAAACAGTGCTGAAGTCACGTGACTTAGCAAGATCGTTTTTTCTTAAGTCCCTGTGCATATTTTACCCCAATGGAATATATGCTAAGAATCTTTAACATATGCAGATAAAATTTGTTACCAGTTAAATCTGGTGGAAAAGGTGTATCTTAATTAATTTCACATATTTTTGACCATACCATTCAACCTACATCGATTCTCGATTGTCAACTTCCGGTCTTCAAATACTTGCTAAACAATTGGCCTATCATTTGAAAAAATATATTTATCGACAATACAAATGTTATTAACAAGTATTTAAAGGCTAAACTTACCAACAAGTGCCTTTAGATTGACTTGTGACGACGTGCAAGAAGATACACTGACGATCGACTGAAGCGGTTCAGTCTTCTTGTTTACATCGTACTCCGCCATTATCGACGCACATTGGTAGCTGTCGCGCTCAACACCACTCTCCATTTCTAAATAATCTCAGCTAGTGTGAACTCAAAAATCCTAAACTGATTACATATTATTGTAGAAAAAAGATTTGCCTTTCCAACGAGCTACTTTTTAAACAGATCGATTCAGTAGAAGCTATCTAAAAAAAGCAACAAAAAGTTCCACAACAGATCACAAAATGAATTTCCCACTGAATTAAAAAAAAAATTGCACCGGAAGAAAGCCAAAATAGTACAGATTCTTTCATTGGTCGATTTTTTTGTTGGAGACTTATTCCCCAACTGAGATTTCATTTTGTATGGAGGTGGTGTTGAGAGCGCCCTGTGAAGATGGCGTCTGTCACAACCGAGGCAGTGCATCGCAAAACACGTTTCGTACTTTGAAACTTGGATATCTTTCACTCAAAGAAACACACGCATAAAAGATCAAAGGCTCAGGCATTTATTTGGTATGTTTTTATTCAACATCAGGCAAAACAATCAAGAGAAGAATTGCAGTGAAAGTGGCCCTTTTGGCCCATAGGGCGGACACAGTAATGGCGACATTTGGAGTACCTACTGATAGCAAAGGTTTAAAAAAACACATTCAGATAATCTACATCTAAAACTTTATTTTCACAGCTTAATGTCCATATGTCACGCACACAGTTCACTTACATGTTGGGTTTTGTTTGACCAGCCCTAAGACCACCTGATTGTTGGAAATCACTGGCTTTGTGCCCACAGGGTCAGGCAGCAGGCTGCTCTTTTGAGACATCTTTTCAGACTGCAAACACAGATTACATTTTCAATGAATAGAAAAAAAATAAGAGGAAGAAGAAGAAGGAGTAGCAAAAGGGCAAGGAGGGAAAAGAGGAAGAGATGGAAAAGAATGAAGAAGAAGAAGAAGAAGAAGAAGAAGAAGAAGAAGAAGAAGAAGAAGAAGAAGAAGAAGAAGAAGAAGAAGAAAAAGAAGAATAAAGGCGCAAGAATGTGGAGGATATGCACAGTTCACTTCAGTTCAGGATGGCCTCTCAGCGCTCGGGAATGCCCATATGCACTCCATTCCACATGAACAGAGAGTGAGTTAATAAACTCAAGTGTGCCCTACTAATTCCACCCTTCTTTCTTCCCACAACAAATAGTACACACCGCTGATCAGGAACAGTCAACAACTGCTTGAATATGAATTCATTTTCCTTCATTTTTCTTCAAACAAAAATATTTTGCAGTTAAAACTCATTGTATCATATTAAAGGGTAAGGCAGAGCAACTTGCTTATTTGAATTTGGCGCCCTTAAGCGATGGTTGCTCCAAGGATGGTGGGTATGGGCTTATTCGAGAGAGTGGGGCTTAAAGTTTAGAGAATTTCATCAACGTCCTGTTTGGTGTGCACTGCCACTATCTCGAGTTGGCATAATTGGCACTTGTTTTTTTTAAATAAAACGAACAAGCAGTATTAGCGACATCTGACCATTATGTCAACATGATCAACGAGTTTTTCCTACCAACAATGAACCAGATGGGTGTGGGAGATGTATGGTTCCAGCAGGGCGGTGCCGCAGCACACACAGCGCGTGTGTCAATTACTGTTTTGCGGCAGAACTTCCCAAGACACCTCATCTCCTTGAGGGGCGACCTGCAGTGGCCAGCAGAGTCCCCTAATTTATCACCCTGTGACTATGTTTTATGGGGCTCTTTAAAATCAATTGTTTACAACGATTGTCCTAACACCCTGGCTCACCTGAAGAACAACATTTGTCAAGTTGTCGCCAGCATACCTATCGATATGCTGGAAAGAGCTGACCGAAACTTCAGAGTCCGATTAACGCAGTGTATTGAGAAGAATGGACGCCATCTGCCTGATACCATCTTTAAAACATCCAATTTAAATGTTGTACCTGATGCTGCTCAAAGAATTACATGTATATATTCATTACTTTTGTTTTAATTGATATTCCAAATAAGGAAGTTGCTCTGCCCCGCCCTGTATTTCAAATACATAAGCATCATAGTACTTAAAATCACATGGAGACACATACATTCCAGCCACAAGGTAGTACTCACAAATTTCCACATGATGCGGTTGTTGATGACCACAGCGGACTTGCCAGGCATGCAGAAGCTGATGGTGACATCTTTGCCATCGATTTTGGAAGTGCGGAGTTTCTCCCACGTTTCTTCTGCTTCATCTGCCTTGCGAAACTCCACTATCCCGTTACCCAGTGGTTCCTTGTCTAGCATTACAATCTGTGCAACACACCAACTAACAATCAAAACATGCAAAATGGAATCAGCAATATATGATAAATATTTATCCTTGCAAGTGTGTGTTTGTGTGTGTACACATGCGAATGCTTAGAGCAAGCTTTAAGTTTGGTTTTGTGCTTTAAAAAAATACTTATTACTATTATTAAATACAAAACACCCATGCTTGGAAGCACACACAACAAACATCACACATGGAATTTGGATTTCCTCAAGCACTTGTACAAAACTTTTTCTTCATGAAATCTTGGGACGAGGTTCTTTGCTATTCAATGACCCATCTTAAGATTGATGCAAAATACATTATATGAAAGATCAACTTATCATCTCTAAAAACAGAATAAGTTTGGCCTTTGATATCTCTCAGTTTAAGAGTCAAGGTCACTTAAGTACCCATACAAACCCCATGAAAGGCTCCAGTGACCATAAGATATACATAACCTTCGAGCAAGGTTAACCAAACTTGCATGGTAGGGAGACAAACAGTTTAGGCAGTAGTTGTTTCACCAAGAGAAAGGGGATTGGAGCTAAATGACAACGTCTTTGAAATCATCCTTATCAGATACTGTCCTACTATACTTGCATAGTAGTAGTAGTAGGGCATACAAAGAGTTAAAGGTAATCCCATAGCCTGTGGCCGTAGGGGAGCGTGATGTTGGAGATCACACTTATCTTGGGCCAGAGTAATGAGGGTGATGCCCATCTCTCTCCCTCGTTGCTTTACCTTCCCCACCCTTAAGAGAGTAGGTACTCAGTCACAGCTGAGTCAACTGTGGGCGTTGTTATTTCTCACTTCACATTTTGCGGTCACCCATCCAAGTGCTAACCACACTGGACGATACTTAACTTGCGACACAGTAGCGAGTGCTCCAACCACTGCTCTATCCGACACCCTATATGTGTGTATGTAGTGCATGGTAGGAGATTTTAACAAAAAGAAGTTAAATAATAATAATAATAATAATAATAATAATAATAATAATAATAATAAGAAGAAGAAGAAGAAGAAGAAGAAGAATATTTATAAGGCGCTTTTCCTAGAAAGGAACAGTTCAAAGTGCATCCTCAGGCATTCACACACTCATTAAACATTAGTACAAAACATATAGAGAATGGTTGAAAGCAGGAAAAAACATCAAAGCGGCCTTGGGGAGAGGCAATCATAAACAAAGTGATTCCCCACACGTCAACACACACACACACAAAATGAATGAGGTAATAAGGAAGAAGCAGTTTGAAGACAACAGATCATAAGACATTAAAGAAATGAGCTTGTGGTTTGCTTTGAAGGTGGTGTAATTCAGTATGCTTTCTTTGTAAAATTCAGTTTTGAAGTCCACAGGATTTGGGGGTTTGTACCATATGTATATATAGAGATTAAAACTTTTAAATGTCTACACGGCAACCCTACCTGGCAGTAGACAGGGCTGTGGATTTCGCTGAAGGTTTCACGTAAGTTGGCAATTTCCGTGTAGTCTTTGGGCAGGCCTGTGATAAAGAGGCATCGTGACTGGAGACGTTCCCAAGTTTGGAAGGCTGGTTCAATCAAATCGGCGTGCAGAAAGTGGCTTCCCACTTCCTTCCAGTCCAGCTCATCCTTCAGTTTCTTCACCTTTTCCAGGTCTTGCTCCTCAAACTCCACAAAGCCGTAAGACTTGCTGAGACCTGTAACATGTTATGTAGCATTCTAATGGCATATATAGAAGTCTGACATGTGTTCTCAAAACTCATTTTGAAGATAGGAATAATATTTTATGTAAGTATGGGGCATTTTACCCTTACTAATCTTCATTTAAAATAGGAAACGTGGAGTCCTTTACATAGTCACAATAGATGAAGTACGTTCATGTTATGTACAAACATTTACACTGTCACACAATCAACTCAGGACACAAATATGACTTCAGACAAGAATATATCCCTTTATTGTAATTGAATGATGATGTACTGACCTTAATTTTTGTATCTATACAACCAAAGGATGAGAAATGAATACACACTGGAAAATACTGGACCACAACATTTATCTGAACTCAACTCGACTCCTTACAAGATAATCCTCCATTACTGGTGAAAATGTCCAGTACTATGACGTTTTATCAGGAAGAAGTTTTGTGATCACACATTTTAATGTATCTAGCAACTTTTTATAAGCGAAACAATGAAACATAAGGCTTAGGAATAGACCACGAATCGTCATCTTCGCACTGTTCTACAAAGGTCATGAATTATCCTGTTATAAATTAACATAATGACAAAAAAGACAAGTTCTTGCTCAATATGAAGGTATATTCCTAACACTATGAATCATTCAACTTGCAAATCATTTTTTTTTCCAAACCATAGTTTAAGAGGCTCATAAGGGAAAAGGTCTGTAACTGAACTCAACATTACACTGTGACAAAAACAGCTGGCAGCTAAAGCACAAGTTAGTGGTGATACACAAAACAACTCGCAAGTGTGCTTTTCTAATACACACACAAATGCCATTGTCATTTTTGACCTTCGAGAATATGTGAAGTGCTACCCAAATGTATAGGTTTTAATAGCCAACTTTACACCATTTTGATCTGAAAACTGGGTTATCACAGAACCACTACCTTCAGTGTTCCCTCCACACACAAAAAATGAGAGTCCTTGGGACTCCCAGGTATAAAATTTTAAGAGTCCTTGTGCAAATTTTGAGAGTCCCCAAATCGGTGGATGAACAGGTTTTGGGCCCAGTCAACCAAGTCAGAAATGACATGATCGTGTATGATAGAATCAAAGAATGGATTAACGAAGATTTCTTTTGTTCAGTGAATGTATTGCTTGGAGGAAGTTTACAATGCGCGCGCATGCGATTTTTAAGGACAACTCCCGACACAATCTTTAATCGTCTGCAATGGCAGTCTCAGTTGGGTTCTGATTCTGATTATGCCGTGAATTAGTTCGCCACTCGTTGGTCGTATTTATGACTTCAGCGATTCCCAAAAAATGTGTGGACGCACACATGCAAATTTTCCTGCGTCATTTTTCATATTTTGTGCGTAATTGACGCACTACTGTGCGTAATCGGGAACACTGACCTTCAGCTAAGACTAACAAAAATTGAACAGGCTCCTGATGTTGATAGACCAACAAAGGCTAATTTCTTGCAAAAATGCAAAGAAATACGCCACCCGTGATTATGTAAACAACCAAACTGTTGGCGCTTGAGCATTGATGAACTCCATATTATTCTATGATGAAAACATCAAAAACAGCTGATAACTACAGGACATGTTAGTGGCACAGACACAAAACAACAACTGGCAAGTGTGCCTTTCTAATGCATACGCAATTGTCATAGTAACGCTTGACTTCAGAGTTAACATGAAGTGCTATCCCAATTTATATGTTCTTGTACACAACTTTAAACAATTCTGATGTGAAAGCAGGGTTATCAAGTCAATAGAACACATATCGTCAGAAGAGTCTCAAATAAAACAGACTTCTTATGCTAATAAAGCAATGAATGGTATTTTTTTTTTGAAAAAAAATGCAAATAATTATTTTATTTGTAATTTTAAAAAAAATCCAAACTGTTAAAGCCTTTTCTGGACATTACACTGTAATAAATTAAACAACTTTTAATATATACCTTAAGTGAACCTGCATACAGAAAAAAAACACACAAAAAAACCAACCTGAGCAAACATGATTTTTTTTAATTGTATGTCTTGGCTTAAGAGGAATTCTTAACTGATGCACTGTCAAAATACATAGTTGATAACCTGGTTGCACACAATTTTACATTATTTTGAATTGAATATTGCGCTACCAAGTCTACAGAACCTTCAACAAGGTTACAAATTAAATGTGCTCCTGATGTTAATAGACAGATGAAGGTTACTATTTAGAAACACATTTTAATTACACCATTTATGAACACTGACAAGATTGGATGATCAAATTTAAAAAAATCTCTTTGCAATATTAATTAATATACTCTTGATGTTTTTTAATATTACTTGCAAGTGATTGCGTTGCACCACGACAATACATGTAAATACATATTTTATGCTAATGCTGTAATGTTTTTATTACCCAAAGAATATTTGAATAGAGAATTTATACCAAAAGGAATCTGAATAAGGGAATTTAAACCAAAATGAATTTGGGTATGCTTACAAGTGAGTATGAACAAAACAGGTCATAATGCAGATAAACACGCACACACAACAAATACATGAATCATATAAACACAACCTTGTAACAAGAGACTAGATTTACACAGCACTTTAAGTTCTTGCCTTGTTTAGTCAGCTGTAACCTTAGTACAGTAATGTTACTCTGCAGCAGACGACTGAAGTCTGCTGTAGGCTACACTTTTCTATACTGACGCTCGCGCAGTAGGTAGTGACCTCATTCAGCTTACGTATAGCAGTAGTACAGCCAATCCGGACAGAGGGAGCTTAGGTTTACTACCCGGTTTAGGCAGACAGGCGAGGTAGTTTCATTCGTGTGGTAGACTGCAAGCAAGAAACAGCTACGCTCTAAGAGATCTCTCCACTAACCACGAAAAGCAGGAACTGTTGAAACTCTATTCAACCAAGTTAGCCATGGCCTGACATTGTCAAAAAGACGAGCAGGCACTGTGGGCCCGACCAGACGAAAGACAAGAAAAAGTCTTCACCGAAAGTCGGCCTGCATAGCCTTCTCAAGCACTGCTCGACGAGAGCCCACCAGTCAAGGAACAATGAGAAGAATCCACAACAACGCAGCTCATCAAAGAATCAACCACAACACAGCTCTTCTAATTTTGAGCTAAGTCCAAAGTGCTTAGTGCACCAAACCTGTTAGCTAAGGACAACACTAGTCCACTCTTCCAGAACTCTGACCCTTTGGACAGAACGCATCAAGTGCCCGATGATGATACAGTAGCTGCATAGAACTATCAAGGAGCGAACCATTCGAATTGACATTTGAACTTTTAAGTTAGTAGCGTACTTAGCAGATCGTGTATAGAGTAGAGGAAATAAATGTGTGATATTTACTGTTAAAAAGTGGCTGGACTACCTATGTTTCATAGCCGTGTGAGAGCTAGTGTGACAGTGATATTTCACCATTTTTCTTTCTATCGCTATACCCCAGCCTAAACACAGACCGAGCTAAACATATAAATGTATTAAGTTGAGTCACAGGGAGATTTCCTAGCGATCTCCATCGACGAAGGATGAGTGGGTAATAGCATTCCATTGTGCAGATCTCAGCAACAATAGACCCACCGACACAAACCTACACAATTTAAATGACAAAATTAAAATAAAAACTGTTGTAGAGGGATATTAAAAAAAAAAAAAAGGTACTTTAGCTAGAAACTACAGGTTTTAATTCTGAAAAAGTCTGCCACGGAAAAAATGAGTGTAGCTACCAACACTCTTGTAATCTCTGTCAAAACAAAGGAGCTGTCATATGTATCACTAGCAGGCGAAATAGAACTCGGTACTGTAAACTTCAGAAAGTGAACATATTGACTCTGCTATGAGCGATTTAATTTTTGATGCTATGTGAATGCATTGCAAGCATTCAACACAACTCAAATCATTATGGCAAGAGTAATTAAAGTCAGCACAATAAATATTCCTGTTAAAAAAGAATAAAACTTTTATTACTATGCAGGGCTGAGCTTTAACGTTCGCCAACTCGCCAATGGCCCCTAAAAATAGTGTGTGGCGAGCTCGATTTGGGGTACCATTCGCCCGGCTGGCGACTTGAAAATACCGCCAGTGGTAGAGATTCTGTACCTGTACACGGACTTTTGACTTGCAATGTCAAACAAAACACGCACCAACCGCTTCTGCAGTCAGCACCGGAGACCCGTTCCGATGCATGCTAGGAAGTTAGGTAACGCTAGCAAAGCGAGGGATTTGCGAAGTAAAAATAGCCTTTTCTCGCGAGACTTTCTTCTTTCCCTCGCCGCGAAACGCTACTGCCTTGCGAGATCCTAGCCTTCTTGCTTCCTTGCGTGTATTGGAACGAGTCTCTGACTTCATTGATGAGTCACGCGAGACTTGCTGTACTTTCGATATTCCCCATTCTCAGTCTTTTGTCAATCTCGAACCATGTGGCGCTTTTTAAGAGGTGTCTCAGAGCCTCCAGCAAAAAAAATAAAGTCCGAAGAAGAAAAAAAACAGCAGAATAAGAAATACGAAGAAGAGAAGCGAGATCATAGAAATGTTTCAGCCTGGGGGAGATGAGGGAGGGAGACAAGAAGAGGACAAAAAAGACAGAGAAGTTGAAAGTAATGATGAATATGATGATGCAGATGAAGAAGAACTGTTGGAGAGTCTGAGTGCTCAGGTAGATGATGATGATGACTTAGCTGGCCTGAAGAAGGCACACCCAAGTTCCTTCAAGTTTTGGAACATTGAGGAGGAGGACGTCGATGATGAATAAATTATACAGTGCTTATTTTAAAAAAATGAAACAGTGTTGTTGTTGAAATTTATCTTGTTTATTAGCTGCAATAGTTATACAGTTTTAAAAAAATGACCGTGCTTTCAATCAAGGGGTCTGGCAACCTGAGAAATATTTTGGCAACTTCAACTTCCCAGGTTAGGAGTCTGGCTGGCTCCTTAGCCTGGCTTGCTAAATCTCAGCCCTGCTATGATACATGAAATGAGTGTTTGTTTATGTTGACGCTACCTCAGCGGTCCTAATTTTGTTGTTGAAATTTGGACTTAGCATCACAAGAACTCAACTTGACTCAAACCATATTGGCAGGAGTACGTTAAGTTAAGAACAACTAAACACAAGCTTTAAAACCCCCCATCAAAGACAAAATCATAACAGTTACCAGGTTCTTACGCTTGTTTCCAAATGACTTTCAGAACCAAACAGATCCCACACTAACATAGTAACAATATTTCACAAAAAAACACTTCTTAAGGCTCGTGATTTCAGAAATGAATTAGTTGCTGCTAAGAGAACCCAACCCTTTGCGGTGGGATTTTGGAAAAGAAAATTTGATATCAATATAAATCAAAATTGGATTATTGCACAAAAAGCCACAAGGGAAAAAACAATATAAATCAAAATTGGATTTTTGCACAAAAAGCCACAAGGGAAACAAGACTTTAAGTCTTACAGTATATATATGTTTTCCTTGTGGCTTTTTGTGCAATAATCCAATTTTGATTTATATTGATATCAAATTTTCTTTTCCAGCTTGGCGACAGCATCTTCCAGAATTGTGCCATCTTCCAAGGTTACAACAGCTGAAATTAAATAAAAGGGCCTTTTGCTTGATGGATGTTTTCATGTTTTTTTTTAAATATAAATGAAACCCGTATAGGACATGAGTATCATGTTCTTTAAAATGTATGCGAAGGAATGCTGGCGACCCTCTGAAAATGTTAAAAGGCAATTTTTGTTTCAAATGTGACCCTCTGTCATTTTCAGAAAGAATTAATACTGGTCACCATACCATTCATCTTTAAATTTAGAAAGCACTCACCAGTCTTCTCCGATCGCATCAGGAAGCAGGACTTGACCGCACCATATTGTCCAACAAGTTTGAGAAACTCCTCCTCTGAGTAGCGTGGAGGCAAGTGAGCGACGCATATCAGTTTGTCGCTAGCACAGAAAGACACTGCAACATCATTGTCTTTGAGCTTTGTGTTGTCCAGCTTGGCGACAGCATCTTCCAGAATTGTGCCATCTTCCAAGGTTACAACAGCTGAAATTAAATAAAAGGGCCCAGTCAACAGGACAAAATATACACATGGAAAAAAACCGTGTGTAACTGTTAGCACAAATACAGCGTAATAATAAGCTAAAATGAACTATCCAACAGAATAGGTTTCGTTACCTGAATCAAGCCTGGGACTGATGTCAATGCATTTTGCCTTGAAAGGACCAAGAAACTCACGGATTTCCTGCGAACAAAATCACATAAATCATAGCACATTAGTTCAATTATTTAATGGGACAGATATTAGCGTCAGGTAGACTAGGAATATTAACTATGAAATTAAAACACCCCCTCCTCCCTTGCTCCCCCCAATCAAAATTCAGCCTTGTTTTGAATTTGATTTTTGAAGCCTGGGGTCCAATTTGAAGAATGTATATCGTTCTGAGTGTTGTGTGTGCGTGCAGTGATGCCGTTTTCGTCGGCAAATCGGCCATTCACCGATAAAATTCCAAAATGTCTGAAAGAGTCATGTTCTGATCGGCCCGCTGTCCCAAGATTTTATGCCTCAATCGGCCACCCTTTGTCCGTTTTGTGTTTGCTTGTCTCATGACCAGCCTGATACACGACAAGATGAACTGATGTTAGTGGACGCCCAGCTGATCAAGTGGATAGTGGACTTTCTGGTGGGTAGAAACCGGCACGTGTCTGTGGACGGCACGTGTTCCACTACCGTCACCATTAACACCGGCGCCCCTCAAGGCTGCTGTCTCTCACCCATGCTCTTCACTCTCTACACCAACGTCTGCGTCGCACAGAGAGGGCAACATGCTGGCCAAGTTTGCCGATGACTCTGCTCTGGTGGACCTGATCTCCAACGATGACGACTCGGCCTACATTGCAGATGTTGAGCATGTTGTGTGGTGGTGCGAGGACAGCAGCCTTGACTTCAACGTGGGGAAGACGAGAGAGATGCTGTAAGACTTGAGGTGGAAGAGCACCAACCCCGCCACCTTTGTCATTGCTGGGAAAGAGATTGAGCGAGCCGAGGAATACAAGTACCTTGGCACCATCCTCAACGCTGATCTCACGTGGACCCAACACATCGACAAGGTCATCAACAAATGCCACAGCAGACTCTATTTCCTTAGGAAGCTGAGACAGTTTAAGGTCAGTACGGACATTATGACCATGTACTACACAGTGATCGTCCTAGGGATTTGCAAAACCGGTACAACGTCACAGTAAACAAACCCACTCGAACGCAAACCGGTAGGCCAGTCACGGAAACCGGTATGACCCTTAGCAAAGCTTAATAATGCGTCACTATTTTATATAAGTAGACAGCGACTCTGTTAATGCACTTTCTGTTTCATTAGAAACATCTTCGTCTTTACATAAACTTCTTTTATCGCCCCTCTCCCCCCTAGAAAAAAATGAAAAAAAAAGATTTTTGTTTCTTCATTATTACTAGCTTATCTGCCACTGTTGCAATACATACTGACGAGCACGAGGGAAGAAAAAATCAAAAAGTGCGCGATTTTAATTTATCCGTATTCACGATAGCCTTGCGCCCGCCAATGTTATATCATTCATTACTCAAGCCATAACTCTTTTCTCTGTGGTCTGCAAGGTGCATTGAAGTGTATCAAAATAGCACCATCTCTGTCTCTTCTCTCTTCATTTCTCTTGTTTTTCTATCTCTTCTTCTTTATTTTTGAAACCAGTCAAACAAAATAAGAACCGGTAGGCTCTACCGGCTACTGATTTTTCAACCGGTATTTTTATTCTCAAACCGGTAAAATACCGGTAATTTCCGGTTAAATCCATCCCTGACTACAGATCTAGCATTGAGAGTATTCTTACTTTCAAAATGACAGCGTGGCACCATGCGTACAGTTCAGAAGACAGATACAGATTAGATAGAGTGGTGAGGCAGGCTGAGAAAGTGATCGGTTGATTGATTGATTGTTGCTTTAGGTCCAGCGGACTCTTCCGAGCCAAATCAGGACCGGACAACCCCCGATTCGCATAAAAGATCTGCTGAAACAACCCTAGTGGGAAAACTGAATGCCCTCCACCGGCCAGTCACTTTACAATAAAGACATCCCACGCAGGGGACGGCTGAGGCTTTACCCCAACTAATCAAATCCCCGGTTACAAAAACAAAATAGAATACAAACATCATTATAAATTATCAACAAAACACATACAGTAACATATAAAATGCCTATATTGCTAAATAATAACATCATAGGAAGCCCTAGTGACCACCCGGCAGAAAGCGTCCAATACTCCCAAGCTGATCCAACAGACCTCATACACAAACAAGGAGTCTTGTCCAGGAAGAGTTTTCAAGAAAAAAGGTAGGTCATTGATCTAGCGAAGAAGAAGATAGTATAGCAGAGTGATGGGACAGAGCAGGAATGGTAAAGAGCAAATGAGGAAGACAGCGACAGTGGGAATTTAAAGCACTAAATTTCCAGAAAGTGGGGATACTATTTATACTGAAACCCCCGGCACTCCAACGGGGGTACTGTTGCCGCAGTGAATCGGTGTTACGTTGAAACGCGAACGATAGCATGGCTGAAGCGTGTACGATAGATCTAATCGTTTCGATTTGCAAAGTATTCAATAATGGAGTTTATTTACCTTTGATTTGAGTTTGCATTGTTGTTAGGAGAGGCTTTGTATAACGTTGATAATTTGCGTTAGTCGATATTATTATTTGAGAATCTTCTGGATATGCGTGTTTACTCTTGATAGAAATTTCCTGATACATGTAGAAGCAAGAGGTCGTTCTGGAAGATATAAAAATATGTATTGACGTAAGTCAGTGATGACGATCTTTTATTCGATTGGTGGCAGTACGTCATTTTCTACCATGTACGAAATCTTTCCGGAAAAGAGAGAGGTTATTTAATCGTGTGCAGAGTTGCTGTTGAGAGATAGTAAAGTTGTTGATAGTGAAACTGAGAGTTGCTGTGAAAGTTGTTGAGTTGAATTGAGAATTGTATGCAGTTGTTGATGTGTGCTGAATAAAAGCGGAAAACTTCATACGTGGACTTTGTGACTTGTATGCTGTTTGGACGGGTTGCGTGAATAAACGAATCTGAGTTACACAACTATCAGGAATTCAAGCATCGGGGCTGAATCAGATACTGATAGAAAACACCAACATCGAACTGAGTGTAACATTTTGGGGGTCAAGCCGCGATTCACGCCATAGCCAAGGGTTCAACTGCTACAAGCGAGTCAACGTTACGAGAGGCAGTCATCGAGGGTAGCCGCCATCGAGTTGCGTCGAGAGGGGCCAACATACTGGGACTACATCCGATAGATTCGGGTTGACTGCAAGGGCGTGTAGTCGCTGAAGAGTTGCTTCGTGAGCGAACAACAGATCGGGACTACGTAGCTGCCGTAAGACTATGTCGAGGGACAGTCTCGGAGCTACATCGCCAGTATTAGAGAGAGCGACGAGCGGACGTCGCGTCTACTTCAGCACAGGAGCGTATACATCAACACCAGCGTGGTGCAGCGTCGCATACGACGAGGACAGCGGGGCCTGCGTCAGCGAAGGCGACTAGTGACAAGCATCAGCGCTACTGCAGAAAGCGTGCTGTTCTAGAACAGTCTAGAAAGGTACAGCACAGTCAAGAACTTTCCAGAAAAAAAAGAACTCTACAGTCAAGAACTTTCTAGAAAAAGAACTTTCTTGAAAAGAACTTTCCAGAAGCATCAAGATGGCTGACTTCTGGCAGAAAGGGGTTGAACTGAATCTAAAAGGCAAGCAGCTGACGGAGTACGTAAAATCCCAGGAGAGAATACAAGAACGAAAATTAGAAGAGCAGCGTCGCCGCGAAGAAAGAGAATTGGAAGAGAAGCGTCTAGAAAAAGAAATAGAACTAGAACAGAAGCGTCTAGAAGTAGAAGAGCAGCGTCGCCGTGAAGAAAGAGAATTTGAACTGAAGCGTCTGGAAATTGAACAGCAGCGGCAAGAAAGAGAAGATGAGCGCAGGCGTGAGGAAAGAGAAGCTGATCGGCAGTTCCAACTAGAGTTGGCGCGCATCCAGCAACAACAGCATGCGCCACAAGTTATCAGTGACAACACGGCTCCAAAATTGCCAGCTTTCGTCGACGGGAAGGACCAGATTGACAGTTATCTGGCGAGATTCGAAAGGTTCGCTGAAAGCTCTAACTGGCAACCTCAAGACTGGGCAATTCGACTGAGTGCACTTCTGACGGGGCAAGCTCTCGAAGTTTACACCAGACTGTCGAACGATGACGCCAAAAACTACGACGTCTTGAAAGAGGCCCTCTGTTGCAGTGCTACAACTTTACAGAGAAGGGCTACCGTAAACGCTTCCGTGAATGCCGGCCCAAGTCAGACGAAACGCCAAAGCAGTTTGTGGAGCGCCTGTCGTCATATCTACACAAGTGGGTGGAGTTATCAGGCGAAAGCAAGTCTTACGACAGTCTCCATGACCTGATCGTGAAGGAACAATTTCTCAATGCCTGTCACAAGGACCTAGCGACCCACTTAGAAGAACAAAAGCTGCAGACGCTTAAAGATGTGACTGAGGCTGCTGAAAGATATCTTATCGCTCATGGGAAAACCCTGGGGCCACCCAGCGCGACGAAACATTTTCAGAAGACTGCAAACCATGGGAACCAGATCCAAGGAAGCCAGACGAGCCAGAGACAGACTCCACGCCTCCTCCCAGGGAAGGGCATTCAAGGGGCTGTTTCACCTGCAACGCTACAGACCACAGAGCTTCTAACTGTCCTCAAAACAAAAGTAGCGGACAGCGGAGCAGTACGGACAACGCAGCGGCGGGCAACCGGCAGAGACGTTTCTCCAATCAACGGCAAACCAGTAGATCTGACCATCAAGTGTGCGGCGGGAGCGTCATTCTTCCGAGTGAGACCGAGCGCACAGCTACTCCTGCGGACGTGCAAGAGTGCATGACTGATGGCCAACTTCTCCTTGCCAACGGGAAATCCATCCCCGTCGTCGCTAGCGCAGCTGTGACCGTACAGAACATGCCTGTTTCCAAGGGACGCGTCGGAAATCATGAAGTGACTGTCTTAAGAGACTCTGGCTGTAGTGGGGTCATCGTCAGAGAAGACCTAATCGCTAAAGAACAATTTACTGGCGATTCTAAATGGACACTCATGGCCGACAGCAAATGTGTGAGAGCGCCAGTTGCGAAGATTCATGTCAACACCCCTTTCTACATAGGCGAAGTCGAAGCGGTTTGCCTGAAAAAGCCGCTATACGATTTGATGATCGGGAACATCGACGGCGCGAGACGACCCGACGACCCCGATCTAGAGTGGAGTCCTGCCTCAACCCAACGCGTCGAAGTTGTGGAGGAGGATCCATTGCCATTTCCCGATGGAGACCTTACAGAGCTGCTACGGGACAATGTGGTTACTCCGGCTCAGCCCTGCCGACCAGAGATCGTCGGTGCTGCTACTACCAGGGCCCAGGCCAAGAGAGACAAGACGTCTACGCCACTGAAGGTCGCCGACAACTCTAAAGCTGCCATCGTGGACAGAGATAAGCTGATCCAGCTCCAGGAAGATGATAGTACTTTAAACAAGTACAGGAACCGCCAAGACCACGTGACCAAGGGCAGTGGCACGGTCTATTTTGAGGTGAAGGCCAAGATCCTGTACAGAATCTTCCAGCACCCGAGGGTCAACGGAGGTAAACCACTACGTCAAGTACTGGTACCATTACCCCTAAGGCGCCAGGTGATGGAAGTAGCGCATGACTCAATCATGGGAGGTCACCTAGGCATCAAGAAGACGTCAGACAGAATCCAGGCGGTGTTCTACTGGCCAGGACTTCATGCGGACGTCAGCCGTTTCTGTCGATCATGTGACATTTGCCAGAAGACCATACCTCGAGGAAGGGTCCCTAAAGTGCCAATGCAGAGAATGCCTTTGATCGACCGACCTTTCAAGAGGGTGGCCTTAGACTTAATCGGCGAAATAAGACCTCCGAGTGAAGAAGGTCATCGATGGGTACTGACTTTAGTAGACTATGCGACTCGGTACCCAGAAGCAGTGCCACTGAAGAAGATTGACACTGAAACTGTAGCAGAGGCACTGGTGGACATGTTCAGTAGACTTGGAGTGCCTGAAGAAATTCTGACAGACCTCGGGACGCGGTTCGTCTCTGACTGCATGAAGGAGGTCAACAGACTGCTGAGCATCCGGCATTTGACTACGACACCCTACCATCCGATGTGCAACGGGCTTGTCGAGAAGTTCAATGCTATGCTGAAGAAACTGTGCAGCGAGCAGCCCAGACAATGGCATCGCTACATCAACGCCTTACTTTTCGCCTACAGAGAAGTACCGCAGGAGTCCACCGGCTTTTCTCCGTTCGAGCTGCTGTACGGAAGAACCATCCGAGGGCCGATGCACATCCTAAAAGAACTGTGGACGAAAGAAGTAGAGACCCCAGAGGTGAAGAACAGCTACCAGTACGTGTTTGAGCTACGGGAGAAGCTGGAGCAGACTCTCGAGATAGCCAGAGAAAACCTGAAGAAGTCCCAGGACTGTGGAAAGCACTACTATGACCGTAGGGCTGTGAACAGGAAGTTTAAACCTGGCAACAAAGTGCTGGTGCTGCTACCTACTGATCACAATAAGTTGCTGATGCAGTGGAAAGGCCCGTACGAAGTGGAGACTGTGGTGGGGATCAACGATTACAAGGTGAAGGTCGGCCAGCATTCCAAGATATACCACGCCAACCTCCTTAAGCTGTACGTGGAAAGGCCATCAGAGACTGTACACGCAGCCACAGCAGCTGTGACCGACGACAGCTTTGACAACGAAGAACTGTTGGAACTTGGAGACTTCCACAGCAAAGAAGGCATCGATGATGTTAAGCTAGGACCAAGCTTGACGGAAGGTCAAAAGATGGAGCTCAAGGACCTTATGGGCGAGTTTCCCCATAGCTTCAGTGATGTCCCAGGCTCTACGACTTTGGTCGAACATGAAGTCCACACCCAGACCTGGAAGGAGCATCTGCAGACCTTGAGGGAGCTGTTCCACCGTCCCGCAGAAGCCAACCTGACCGTGAGACCCAGCGAATGCATTCTGGGAGCTGACAACGTCGACTGCGTCGGACATCCGACGGGAGAGGAAGACAACGGAGGATGCACTGACTCCAGGAAAGCCCACGTGATCATCGTCTTTGACCCTGGGCCGATGACGACCGCAACTGACGAGGGCGTCGATTCCTTGCGAACGAAAGAATATTGACTGTGTGGACGAACTAAGAATATTGGTAATGACAGACTTGAAAATGAAAAACGTTGACTGGGTAAATGATCTGTGAACATTGACAGTATCCAGAAAGACTTGTAGATGAGAAACTTTGAATCTGTGTGAATGAACTGAGAACATTGACAGTGTTCAGACAGTCTGAAATAAGTTTTAATTCTGTACATTGTTTGTGCATTACGTTTCAACGTTGTTGAAAGAAATTGGGTAAATTTCTTCTTGAGTGGGGGGTTATGTTACGTTGAAACGCGAACGATAGCATGGCTGAAGCGTGTACGATAGATCTAATCGTTTCGATTTGCAAAGTATTCAATAATGGAGTTTATTTACCTTTGATTTGAGTTTGCATTGTTGTTAGGAGAGGCTTTGTATAACGTTGATAATTTGCGTTAGTCGATATTATTTGAGAATCTTCTGGATATGCGTGTTTACTCTTGATAGAAATTTCCTGATACATGTAGAAGCAAGAGGTCGTTCTGGAAGATATAAAAATATGTATTGACGTAAGTCAGTGATGACGATCTTTTATTCGATTGGTGGCAGTACGTCATTTTCTACCATGTACGAAATCTTTCCGGAAAAGAGAGAGGTTATTTAATCGTGTGCAGAGTTGCTGTTGAGAGATAGTAAAGTTGTTGATAGTGAAACTGAGAGTTGCTGTGAAAGTTGTTGAGTTGAATTGAGAATTGTATGCAGTTGTTGATGTGTGCTGAATAAAAGCGGAAAACTTCATACGTGGACTTTGTGACTTGTATGCTGTTTGGACGGGTTGCGTGAATAAACGAATCTGAGTTACACAACTATCAGGAATTCAAGCATCGGGGCTGAATCAGATACTGATAGAAAACACCAACATCGAACTGAGTGTAACATTTTGTAACGCAAATTATCAACGTTATACAAAGCCTCTCCTAACAACAATGCAAACTCAAATCAAAGGTAAATAAACTCCATTATTGAATACTTTGCAAATCGAAATGATTAGATCTATCGTACACGCTTCAGCCATGCTATCGTTCGCGTTTCAACGTAACAATCGGTCATGCCTATATAAAGGAAAGACAGGTTTTCAACTGGGGCTTTCACTTTTCCCTTAATAGGTTAGAACAATCCACAGTGGCAAGATTGCTCATGACCCCAAGGGGTAAAGTGATCGGTGCTAACCTACCGCGCCTAGAACACCTGGGAACGGTGAGGACAATCAACAAAGCCCGGAAGATCGCCAATGACCCCACTCACCCCCTCTGTTACACTCAGTTTGATGATGGTGTGTTCTTTATCAGTATCTGATTCAGCCCCAATGCTGAATTCCTGATAAGGTGTAACTCAGATTCGTTTATCCACGCAACCCGTCCAAACAGCATACAAGTCACAAAGTCAACGTATGAAGTTTTCCACTTTTTATTCAGCACACACCAACAACTGCATACAATTCTCAATTCAACTCAACAACTTTCACAGCAACTCTCCAAATCACTATCAACAACTTTACTCTCTCAACAGCAACTCGGCACACGATTAAATAACCTCTCTCTTTTCTGGAACAATTTGGTACATGGTAGAAATGACGTACTGCCACCAATGGAACTAAAGATCGTCATCACTGACTTACGTCATTACACATTTCTTCTCCTTCCGGATCGTTCCTTCAAATTTCTACAATTATCCCGAATCTTCGATCGATAGTAAACAAGCCGATCCAGAAGATTCTACAACAATATCGACTAACGAAAATTATCAACGTTATACAAAGCCTCTCCTAACAACAATGCAAACTCAAATCAAAGGTAAATAAACTCCATTATTGAATACTTTGCAAATCGAAACGATTAGATCTATCTTGCGCGTTTCTGACGTACTACCATTCGCGTTTCAACGTAACATAACCCCCCACTCAAGAAGAAATTTACCCAATTTCTTTCAACAACGTTGAAACGTAATGCACAAACAATGTACAGAATTAAAACTTACTTCAGACTGTCTCATTTACTGTCAATGTTCTCAGTTTATGCACACAAAGTCAAAGTTTCTCATCTGCAAGTCTTTCTGGATACTGTCAAGGTTCACAGATCATTTACCCAGTCAACGTTTTTCATTTTCAAGTCTGTCATTACCAATATTCTTAGTTCGTCCACACAGTCAATGTTCTTTCGTTCGCAAGGAATCGACGCCCTCGTCAGTTGCGGTCGTCATCGGCTCAGGGTCAAAGACAGTGATCTCGTGGGCTTTCCTGGAGTCAGTGCATCCTCCGTTGTCTCCTTCTTCCATCGGATGTCCGACGCAGTCGACGTTGTCAGCTCCCAGAATGCATTCGCTGGGTCTCACGGTCGGGTTGGCTTCTGCGGGACGGTGGAACTGCTCCCTCAAGGTCTGCATATGCTCCTTCCAGGTCTGGGTGTGGACTTCATGTTCGACCAAAGTCGTAGAGCCTGGGACATCACTGAAGCTATGCGGAAACTCGCCCATAAGGTCCTTGAGCTCCAACTTTTGACCTTCCGTCAAGCTTGGTCCTAGCTTAACGTCATTGATGCCTTCTTTGCTGTGGGAGTCTCCCAGTTCCAACAGTTCTTCGCTGTCAAAGCTGTCGTCGGTCACAGCTGCTGTAGCTGCGTGCACAGTCTCTGATGGCCTTTCCACGTACAGCTTAAGGAGGTTGGCGTGGTATATTTTGGAATGCTGGCCGACCTTCACCTTATAGTCGTTGATCCCCACCACGGTCTCCACTTCGTACGGGCCTTTCCACTGCATCAGCAACTTATTATGATCGGTAGGTAGCAGCACCAGCACTTTGTTGCCAGGTTTGAACTTCCTGTTCACAGCCCTACGATCGTAGTAGTGCTTTCCACAGTCTTGGGACTTCTTCAGGTTTTCTCTGGCTATCTCGAGAGTCTGCTCCAGCTTCTCCCGTAGCTCAAACACGTACTGGTAACTGTTCTTCACCTCTGGGGTGTCCACTTCCTTCGTCCACAGTTCTTTTAGGATGTGCATCGGCCCTCGGATGGTTCTTCCGTACAGCAGCTCGAACGGAGAAAAGCCGGTAGACTCCTGCGGTACTTCTCTGTAGGCGAAAAGTAGGGCGTTGATGTAGCGATGCCATTGTCTGGGCTGCTCGCTGCACAGTTTCTTCAAGGTGGACTTCAGCGTAGCATTGAACTTCTCGACGAGCCCGTTGCACATTGGATGGTAGGGTGTCGTAGTCAAATGCCGGATGCTCAGCAGTCGGTTGACCTCCTTCATGCAGTCAGAGACGAACTGCGTCCCGAGGTCTGTCAGGATCTCTTCAGGCACTCCAAGTCTACTGAACATGTCCACCAGCGCCTCTGCAACAGTTTCAGTGTCAATCTTCTTCAGAGGCACTGCTTCTGGGTACCGAGTCGCATAGTCCACTAAAGTCAGTACCCACCGATGACCTTCTTCACTCGGAGGTCTTATTTCGCCAATTAGGTCTAAGGCCACCCTCTTGAAAGGTCGGTCGATCAGAGGCATCCTCTGCATAGGCACTTTCGGGACCCTTCCTCGAGGTATGGTTTTCTGGCAAATGTCACACGATCGGCAGAAACGGCTGACGTCCGCATGAAGTCCTGGCCAGTAGAACACCGCCTGGATTCTGTCTGACGTCTTCTTGATACCTAGGTGACCTCCCATAATTGAGTCATGCGCTACTTCCATCACCTGGCGCCTTAAGGGTAATGGTACCAGTACTTGACGTAGAGGTTTACCTCCGTTGACCCTCGGGTGCTGGAAGATTCTGTACAGGATCTTGGCCTCCACCTCAAAATAGACCGTGCCACTGCCCTTGGTCACGTGGTCTTGGCGGTTCCTGTACTTGTTTAAAGTGCTATCAGCTTCCTGGAGCTGGATCAGCTTATCTCTGTCCACGATGGCAGCTTTGGAGTTGTCGGCGACCTTCAGTGGCGTAGACGTCTTGTCTCTCTTGGCCTGGGCCCTGGTAGTAACAGCACCGACGATCTCTGGTCGGCAGGGCTGAGCCGGAGTAACCACATTGTCCCGTAGCAGCTCTGTAAGGTCTCCATCGGGAAACGGCAATGGATCCTCCTCCACAACTTCGACGTGTTGAGTTGAGGCAGGACTCCACTCTGGATCGGGGTTGTCGGGTCGTCTCGCGCCGTCGATATTCCCGATCATCAAATCGTATAGCGGCTTCTTCAGGCAAACCGCTTCGACTTCGCCTACGTAGAAAGGGGTGTTGACATGAATCTTCGCAACTGGCGCTCTCACACATTTGGCGTCGGCCATAAGTGTCCATTTTGAATCGCCAGTGAACTGTTCTTTAGCGATTAGGTCTTCTCTGATGATGACCCCACTGCAGCCAGAATCTCTTAAAACAGTCACTTCATGATTTCCGACGCGTCCCTTGGAAACAGGCATGTTCTGGACGGTCACAGCTGCGCTGGCGACGACGGGGATGGATTTCCCGTTGGCAAGGAGAAGTTGGCCATCGGTTATGCACTCTTGCACGTCCGCGGGAGTAGCTGCGCGCTCGGTCTCACTCGGAAGAATGACGCTCCCGACGCACACTTGATGGTCAGATCTACTGGTTTGCCGTTGGTTGGAGAACCGCCTCTGCCGGTTGCCCGCCGCTGCGTTGTCCGTACTGCTCCGCTGTCCGCTACTTTTGTTTTGAGGACAATTAGCCGCCCTGTGGTCTGTAGCGTTGCAGGTGAAACAGCCTCTTGAATGCCCTTCCCTGGGAGGTGGCGTGGAGTCCGTCTGTCTCTGGCTCGTCTGGCTCCCTTGGATCTGGTTCCCATGGTTTGCAGTCTTCTGAAAATGTTTCGTCGCGCTGGGTGGCCCCAGGGTTTTCCCATGAGCGATGAGATATCTTTCAGCAGCCTCAGTCACATCTTTAAGCGTCTGCAGCTTTTGTTCTTCTAAGTGGGTCGCTAGGTCCTTGTGACAGGCATTGAGAAATTGTTCCTTCACGATCAGGTCATGGAGACTGTCGTAAGACTTGGTTTCGCCTGATAACTCCACCCACTTGTGTAGATATGACGACAGGCGCTCCACAAACTGCTTTGGCGTCTCGTCTGACTTAGGCCGGCATTCACGGAAGCGTTTACGGTAGCCCTTCTCTGTAAAGTTGTAGCACTGCAACAGGGCCTCTTTCAAGACGTCGTAGTTTTTGGCGTCATCGTTCGACAGTCTGGTGTAAACTTCGAGAGCTTGCCCCGTCAGAAGTGCACTCAGTCGAATCGCCCAGTCTCGAGGTTGCCAATTGGAGCTTTCGGCGAACCTTTCGAATCTCGCCAGATAGCTGTCGATCTGGTCCTTCCCGTCGACGAAAGCTGGCAATTTTGGAGCCGTATGGTCGTTGGTGACTTGTGGCGCATGCTGATTGTTTTGGATACGCGCCAACTCTAACTGGTACTGACGCTCACCTTCAAGACGCTTCAGCTCGAACTCTCTTTCTTCACGGCGACGCTGCTCTTCTCTCTCTTCCCGTTGACGCTGTTCTTCCTTTTCTTCTCGCCGTCGCTGCTCCTCTATTTCTCTTTCTTCACGACGTCGTTGCTCTTCAATTTCTAGACGCTTCTGTTCTAATTCTATTTCTTTTTCTAGACGTTTCTCTTCCAATTCTCTTTCTCGTATTCTCTCCTGAGACTTGACGTACTCCGTCAGCTGCTTGCCTTTTAGATTCAGTTCAACCCCTTTCTGCCAGAAGTCAGCCATCTTGATGCTTCTGGAAAGTTCTTTTCAAGAAAGTTCTTTTTCTAGAAAGTTCTTTTCTGGAAGGTTCTTCTTCTAGAAAGTTCTTGACTGTAGAGTTTTTTTTTTTCTGGAAAGTTCTTGACTGTGCTGTACCTTTCTAGACTGTTCTAGAACAGCACGCTTTCTGCAGTAGCGCTGATGCTTGTCACTAGTCGCTTTCGCTGACGCAGGCCCCGCTGTCCTCGTCGTATGCGACGCTGCACCACGCTGGTGTTGATGTATACGCTCCTGTGCTGAAGTAGACGCGACGTCCGCTCGCCGCTCTCTGTAACACTGGCGATGTAGCTCCGAGACTGTCCCTCGACGTAGTCCTGCGGCAGCCACGTAGTCCCGCTCTGTTGTTCGCTCACGAAGCAACTCTTCGGCGACTACACGCCCTTGCAGTCAACCCGAACCTATCGGTGATGTAGTCCCAGTATGTTGGCCCCTCTCGACGCAACTCGTTGGCGGCTACCCTCGATGACTGCCTCTCGTAACGTTGACTCGCTTGTTGTAGCAGTTGAACCCTTGGCTATGGCGTGAATCGCGGCTTGACCCCCAAAATGTTACACTCAGTTTGATGATGGTGTGTTCTTTATCAGTATCTGATTCAGCCCCAATGCTGAATTCCTGATAAGGTGTAACTCAGATTCGTTTATCCACGCAACCCGTCCAAACAGCATACAAGTCACAAAGTCAACGTATGAAGTTTTCCACTTTTTATTCAGCACACACCAACAACTGCATACAATTCTCAATTCAACTCAACAACTTTCACAGCAACTCTCCAAATCACTATCAACAACTTTACTCTCTCAACAGCAACTCGGCACACGATTAAATAACCTCTCTCTTTTCTGGAACAATTTGGTACATGGTAGAAATGACGTACTGCCACCAATGGAACTAAAGATCGTCATCACTGACTTACGTCATTACACATTTCTTCTCCTTCCGGATCGTTCCTTCAAATTTCTACAATTATCCCGAATCTTCGATCGATAGTAAACAAGCCGATCCAGAAGATTCTACAACAATATCGACTAACGAAAATTATCAACGTTATACAAAGCCTCTCCTAACAACAATGCAAACTCAAATCAAAGGTAAATAAACTCCATTATTGAATACTTTGCAAATCGAAACGATTAGATCTATCTTGCGCGTTTCTGACGTACTACCATTCGCGTTTCAACGTAACACCCTCCACAGAGAGTTATGCCTCCTACCATCGGGCCGGAGGTACCGCGCTGCCAAATGCAGGACTGAGAGGATGATGCGGACCTTCTTGCCCTCGGCTATCACTCTACTCAAATGTAAACATGACTGAAAATCGTCCTCATACCCCCCTCCCCCACTGCGACCTTAGCTGCACCACACTAGCAACCCCCAACCCGTAACGCCCTCACTTCCCCAACCCCACCTTCCTTTCTCCACAAAAGCCCTATACCCTCCACCACCATCTAATTCTCCCTCTCGCTTTCCGCCCTTCACTACTAGTACTACCTTTCTTGCTTGCTGTGCACTCCCCCCTCCCCCCCCCCCCCACCTCAGTTGTTGTATGCAGGTATATATGTGAATATATGATTGTGTTTGTTATGCAGGATTGCTTGCTTTTAATTTTGTGCTTTTTCTTCTGTATAAATATAAACGAATTACATATATATAGGCCTACACAACTGAGTACCCCATGCGCACCAAGATTTATTTCTTCAATGCAAAAGTTGAAGCGAAATAAAATGTCTTATGTCTGTTTCGTTGTTATTGCTTCTGGCCATATTAATTTCCTATAGGATAAATCGAAAAAGAAGCTGAAACTTATTAGTGGCTACCGCTTCCTCTCGTTTGGTGTTGTAAAAAAGGAAAAAGAGAGAGAGAGTGGAATAACCTCTCAGACTGTGACAAATCAGGGTGATGTAGCTCTATCGAACACTATGATATTGGACCTGTGAAAGTGCTCCTTCCAGTTCACTACACCAAGAGCAAAGGAGACTGGAAAATCTGCAGCCCCCTGTGGGTTTCAAGAGAAATGGAAGGCTCATCACCCTTGGCACAGCTCTTCAGAGATTAAGGGACATGACTAGTCATGTCAGGTGTCATACCAGTACATTTTATTTTTTTGTTTTTGTTTAATGTGTTTGCATCAGGGATTCACCTAAGTTCACAGTTCAGTTGAAGAGTTTATTAGTCATCCATTCTAGTCATTTCATCAAGTTTTATATTGTTTTGTTAAAAAATGTAAATGAAACTTTTTTCGTCAGTGTTCTGTGTCAGTGTGTGTATTAGTTAAAACATTTTTGTAATGTCAAAACGATGGCCGAAAGATTTTCTTAAACTAAAGGTTTGTGGCTGAAACGGCCAAATGGCCTATGGCTATGCTGAAAATTCCTAGCAACATCACTGTGTGTATGTGCGCACATTTTGTGAACTAACAACAGTTGAGACATGGTTTTAATTTCTAATAAACTATAAATTAAATCACTTGTCGCTAACCGATCAGGCACAAGTACACGCACAGGCACCTGCATTTAAACATACACTCACACAAGCGCTCCTGATCGACTGGACATCCTTCAGTCGCTGAGACAAGAAAAGAAAAGACGCAAAAACATATAACATGTAAGTTGTAACAAATGACAAAGATTTACGATCACAACTCATATGGAGCTACGATATGGGACCCTTATTTGAAACAGGAGGTAGATAAGCTTGAAAGAGTTCAACGCCAGGCAGCCCGCTTCATAACAAGAGACTTTAAGTCCCGGAACCCAGGTTGCGTGAGCGCCATGCTGGAAACCCTGAAACTCCCATCACTTGAAGAACGATGCAGGCAGCTTCGCCTCAAACTCTTCCACAGAATGGTAGATGGCGCAATCCCAGCACTACCTCCTGACAAGTTCCTCCACCCTGCCCCTACCGGCCGACGAAGAATACGTCCAACAAGGTTTAAAGACTACAGCAGTGACAACATCGTCCAAAGGCAAGCGGTGAATAACTCGGGCGGCTTCCGCATCCCTCCATGCAGGACCGAACAGTACAAGCACTCATTCTTTGTACGGACTGCAGTAGAGTGGAATCAACTAAGCAACGATGACATCGCCAGTGCAGCATCACCAGCGCTGAGGACGTCACCGCTAGGGCTGTCAATCCACTGACCAATTCCATGTTTTTAACCAGTTTTTAAAACCAGTGACATTTGAAGTTTTAACCAGGACCCTCCAACAAGTAGATTGCGCCCCCAGGCCCGTCACGACGATAGCCAACAAGGCTCCTGTGACGTATTATTCCAGATCCAGAACTCCAATCACACTTTATTCATACAACTAAACTAACTCACATTTACTGAGACACGCTAAACTAAATTTTGTTGGTGCTGTAGGTATTTCCCGCAGATTATTCTGAGGTTGAAAATCTACTCAGTGGTACTTTGCCCTGTCCTTAATCTTGCTTGTTCTTCAGCTATGACTTATTCAGTTTGGTGTTTCAACCTGTTGTCGTAGTGTTGAGTATTATTTTCAGGAAGCCTTTGCTGGGATGGCTGATGTCGGTGATGACTAAAAATGCATTAATTGATTTAAATAATTGCAGGTAAATAATTAACAGTCATTGGTATTAAATTCTTTAATATTTATCATAATTGAAAATGTTTATATGCATTGTCTGATTTTTTTAAAAAGATGAAAATAAAATAAATTATGTGTTAATGACATTGTCTCCCTTGGCCTTGTCTTATAACACAAAACAATAACTTTTTTTTTCACCACAGAACTCAGAAGGATAGCTTGATCCAATCAATCTATTGCAAAGAGGAGTGTATACCACACATTCTGGAATAATTAAACCAGCATTGTTAAATTTGTTGCCTTTGGTTTACTCGGTGTGCCTTTGGAGGGACGTGTTTTCAGACAAATTAAAATTTATGACCGTTTTGTGTAATAATAATAATATTTTAAAACAATTAATAATTATATTTATTTGATTATCTCAATTATTTCAAATAATATATTTGAACATAAAAAAGTAGTTTCAAAAGAAATTAATTTAAACAAAAAAATCATTGGTCCATGCTACATTCACTACAGTCTACACCGTACACGTGTGAAATTGAAATTATTTTATCATGTACGTTCAAAACTAAAGAAAAGGGTTAGCCTACCTCATACTGCATTTATAAGGAAAATAATGTTTCTGCAGTGTTTGTAGAACTCAAGACCGCCGGCGTGGCCAAGCATTTATTCGATCCGCTTGTTTTACGTTCAATGTGACTGCCCACTACCATTGATACTAGTGGCACTCTGCACTGTCGCTGTCTGCTCAGAACTACTACTAGGCAGAGACTCGGAGTCGGAGAGCCGGCTAACCCTAGCGATTTTGACCATGGCTGCAGTCACTACTAAGCCTGAGTTCAGATTTAAAATCGATTTATTTTAATTATTTACTTACCCCTTCAGTGCTGGGTGGAATATTTCTTAGCAAAATTCTTCTTATCTTGCTGAATTCTTCGTGTGCCTTATTTCTCAGCTCGTAATCTGATGGAGTTCTCGACGCCATCTTTTTAAGCTAAGTGGTTTGCTGCGCATGCGCAAAGTTTACTAAGCATAATATCTTTTTGCTACAAAGAACGATTCAAACCTAGAGAACAAGCCATTCAACAATATTTTCAGAAAAAACACCCACAAATATTAATTTGCATAATTATATTTATACTTTTAAAAATGTATCTAGTTCACACACATTCAATGATAATCTAAACTTATAACTATCGATCCTTGGAAAAACAACCTTGAAACTTTCTTTCCTTTTCTTCTTCTTCTTTTTTTTTTTTTAAAGCCAGTAAAGTGAGTCTTCAGTTCTGGATAAAAATGCGGGGAAAAAAAACACAAAATAAAAAAATCCCTAATTCACATATTGAAAGCAGGTGGGCATGTTGCCTGTTGTTCTATACATGAAATCTTGGGTCTTGCTAATAGTGTCAAAGAGCTATTGATAGTCTTTGATAGTGTGGTAGTGTCTTTAGAACCATAGAGGTTCAAACCATAATCTTTGTTAGAACCTTTCACTTCTATTCAGCTGCTCAAGACAAGGGATTTCTGACAACGGCAGGTGATTTAAGAGTTTTTCTTTTCTTTTGGTCTATGAGCACCCCTCTCTGCGCACACCATACCAAGTTATGGACTCATTTCCTTGAAGTCAGGGCATCCCCAATAATACTACGAAGAAGAAAAAGTATTGCATTATAATATATTGCCTATATGCAGATGTTCCCAAGGAGTATGAGTAACTGGATTCCTTCAGTAGGTGGTAATGTTTTGACCATTGAGCCAATCTCTTGTATAGTACATGCACAAAAGTCTCTATTCATGGCAAATTGGGGTTTTTGGACAATATGTATTGATCGGAAAGTGTTTTTGTTTTTTTACGGAAAGAGCGCAAAATTCATCTCAAAATGTAAGAATTAACAAATGGCTCTTTTTGTAAAATATTTGACCTAATTTGTCTTCTAACCCTAACCCTAGTATTTCAAATTTGTCCAGAAACAGCCTGTCCTGGATAGAGCACTCCCATATATATTTTACAACAGTTCCATGCACAACAAGAGCACTCCCATGTACAAAAAGAGAATTCCCATGTACTTAGAAAAAAGTGGGGCACTGAAATAAAGTGGGGCGCGAGGTAAATGCCCCATTTTGTGCATAAAAATGCAATTTAGCACCCCATATATATATATGTACATGAATACATGCTCACACACACTTGCTTACAAACTCACCTTTCATATCTGCAAATTGAAAAATAATGCTTTTTTTAAATTTCTGTGTTGTTGCTTTTCTGTCTTCAATCCTCTCTCTCTCACCCTTTCACACAAATGCACATACAACTACACATCCATGCATGCACACACACTAACAGAGATAGAGAGATAAAGAGAGACTGTTCATGTCCATGCAGTAGTTAGGGGAGAGTGGGGCGACTCTGAATGAAAATTTTATTTTTCAAATTAAAGCTTCCACATTCATCGATGCACAAACACTATTCAAATAAGTTGGAAATCAAATTTTAATGTCTTTTATCCTTTTCCACAAACACAAACATATAGAAACCATCGTATTAGTTTCATTTCATTACAACATGCAATAAAACGAGGCAACCACTACCTGTCCCAAACTGACCCTTAAGTCGGAACATTTTATGGGACAGGTTGGATCATGCAACTTAATTTAAATTTTGTACCACCAATAGGTGTGGAAAAAATGTGAACAACTTTTTTTTTAAATTGCACATTCGTTATCGTGTAGATTTAAAAAACAAACAAAAAACAAACAACAATTAAAGCAGGGCAGAAAATATCTTAAAATTCCACCCTGCCTAATATTTCATTAAAAATGAACAATTTTAAAATATATGTCAAAGATGCCTGTCTTGTGCATAGGTATAACTGGTCTCAGTTTCTATTTAAAGTTAAAAAAAACCACAACAATCTGCATAACAAATTATAAGGCAAGTCGACTCAAGCCACAGAAACAGCGTTACCATCAACATATGAACATATTGACGTTAGCTGAAGAACAATGGAGGTATTATCTAGATTTAAACCAGTCCCATAAATAGACTGGACAAAAATAAACTATCGCCAAACATCTGTAAATAAAAGGTTCATAACAAAAGTTTAATTAGGTAAAATTAAATTGTAAATGCTCAACTGTCAAATTCAGAGATGCAATTATTTTACTGATCATGAATTCATGATCAATTTACTGATGGACAGCAGGGTAAGCATGAGAGACAACATCGTCATAGGAACCTGGAATGTCAGGAACCTAACTGCGGATAAAAAATTAGAAGAACTGGCCCACGAGCTGGACCAATATCGATTGAACACTTTAGATATTAGCAAACTGCGCAGGAAAGGCCTTTGGCGAAACGACTGACAAAGGCCACAAGCTTTATTTCAGTGGGAGAGATGATGGGCTCAAAAACTGCATTGGATTCTTGGTCCACAAAGACTTTCTAGCCACTGTCATGGGTTGCCACCCAGTCCATTAGGCATTAGACTCATTACCATTCGTCTGAGAGCTGCCCCTTTCAACATAACTATCATCCAAGCCTATGCCCCAACATCGGACTATGACGAAGTGCGAAGTCGGGGATTTCTATGAACATCACACGTTGTCCTTGACCAAGTGCCGATGAAGGACATAGTGCAAGGCAACTGGAATGCCAATGTTGGCCAAGATGTGCACCACAACTGGGGAGACACATGTGGACCCACTGCAACAACGAGACAAATGAAGAGGGTTTGAGACTTTTGGAGGTTGCCAGATACAACAATCTGATATTGACAAACATGATTGGTCTCCACAAAAAATCCAGACGGACATGGCACAGCCCCAGCAGGGAGAATCACAACCAGATTGACTATATTATGGTCGAGACATGCTTCAGATCAACATCAACATTGGCAGGACACGCACTTTTCAAGGAGCAGACATCGGACAATTGACCACAATATCGTAATGAGGTATCTCCGGCTTGAATGGTAACCTTCAGGAGTGAAAATTACCGCACCATCAGCCTCATCAGCCATCCCAGCAAGGTCCTCCAAAAAATAATACTCAACAGGTTGAAACCCCAAGCTGAACAAATCCTAGCTGAAGAACAAGCAGGATTCAGGGCAGGGTGAAGTACCACTGAGCAGATTTTCCACCTCTGAATAATCTGCTAGAAATACCTACAGCACCAACATCTATATCATGTGTTTGTAGACTTCAAGAAAGCGTTTGACCGAGTCTGGCATGCAGCTCTGTGGGCAACCATGAGAGTGTACATCAGCAATAAAATTATTGAAGTCATCAAAAACCTGTATGACATGAAGGCTACCAGTGCAGTCCTCCACAACAGCGCCATCAGAAACTGGTTTAGAACAACAATTGGGGTGCCTACTCTCTCATGTCAGATGCTGTTGCAGATCATGAAGGCACAGTCAGCATAGGAGGTAGAGCAATCTCCAACCTTTGTTTTGCGGTTGACATTGATGGATTGGCTGGAGAGGAAAAAAAACTTGAACAGCTGGTACAAAGGTTTGACATCACCTCCAGAGCCTACGGAATGGAAATAAGTGCAGAGAAGACCAAAGTGACGACCAACAACACTAACTGCATCAACATGGACAACGCCAATCCCTCAATACAGCGCATAGCTTCAAATATTTAGGAGCCGTTGTATTAGACAATGGATCTCGACAGGAAATCCTCTCCAGGATCGCACAAACAACTGCGGCTCTGACCAGTTTGAAGCCCATTTGGAAAGACAGGACCATCACTCTACATTCTAAGGTAAGGCTGTTGCACTCCCTTGTCATCTCCATCTTCCTATATGCTTGCGAAACATGGACCCTCACAGCAGATGTACAACGAAGAATATAAAGCATGGAGATGAGGAAGACTTCTGGGCATTTCTTATATGCAGCACATCACCAACAACGAAGTCCTACAGCCCACCACACAAGCAATTGGACAACACGATTGCATGCTCACAATGGTGAAGAAACGGAAACTCCGATGATATGGTCATGTCACCAAAGCATCAAGGGTGCAGAAGAAGAGGGAGACAGATAAAGAGGTAAGAGGACAACATTCGAGAATGGACTGGCTTGACACTGAGCAAAGCCATGAGGGTTGCTGAGGTCAGAGAAAGATGGTGTACGCTGGTTAAACGATCATCTATGATGCCCCAACATCCTTGGAGTTACAGGATAGGATAGGAATTCATGCAAATTTGCACATTACTATTTATTAGCAGTTTACAAATGCACCCATCCTAACAGTAACTTGGTGCCACTCTTCCGACAATTGGTTAAATGTGGTTGCAGATTTCAGACAATGCGTGTTTTGACTGAAAATTGTTGCTTGATACTATACGCATTATCATCTGAACTTGCCGCAATTATCAATCCTCATAATGATTATCGAAATCACATGGAGAAGAGAAGTAGTATGGATAACTCAGATGAGTAAGTGCAGGTGTTTAATTAATAGTTCTAAATTAGTAAGCACATAAACCAAGGGTCTGGGTCTGAGACCCTCTTTAAGAAAACGTTTCTTTTTTTTTTTTTCCTTCTGGGCACTTCTAGGTGTTTATTGGGGTGGGCACTGTATAGTTTTTACAGTTCTAGTTAAATGTTACTCTGATTTATAAAACGCTTTTGAAAATGGTTTTTATTACTTCTTTAACCCATGTCACTAAGTGGTACTTTTTACTTTGAGCTATTTTTATAATTGCTTCATTATTTATGTGTGTGTGTATGTCTCTCTTTAAACATGCCTTTTCATACTTAGATGTGACGTTTGTTATTATTCTTTACAATGTTTTACGTGTTTTATCTGATAATGTTGTACCGTTTTGTTATTTTTTTTTTTTTACAATGTTTTACATGTTTTATCTCATAATGACAGGTTAATGTTGTACTGTTTTGTTAAAATATTTATCCTTGTTAGGTGTGATATTTGTATCATTTCTTACATGTTTAACTGTTTTATCTCATAATGTTGTACCACATTGTTTAGATATTTATCCTTGCAAGCTTATGTGTGTGTGTGTATCCCACATTGATTATATATTTATCCTTGCAAGCTTATGTGTGTGTGTATCCCACATTGATTATATATTTATCCTGGCGAGCATATGTGTGCGTATGCGTGCGAGCGCTTAGAGCAAGCGTTAAGTTTTGTTTTGCACTATAAAAAATTATTATTATTATTAAATAATATAAAGCCAAAGGCTGTTAGCCTATATGCCAAACTATTCTATGCTATGTTAATAAGGATGGACAACAACTTTCAAGTTTGACAATGTTCATGAAAGATGACATCAGGTCTCATGTACAAAGGCGATGCTTGACGAAAAGGCAAATATAAAATTGGCGCGATGACACATCGCCAAATGACGAGGAGGAGAAGCAAAAGGAAGGCGTAGATATAGAAAAATCTGCAAATGAAAGCGAAGATTGTACAGAATACAGAATACTTGGTCTCCATAAACAAGGAGATGTGGGTACAGCCTCCATCTGCATGAAAATATATTAACATTTGTTATAATCTTCTATGCACAATAAATACATTATAGTAGCAACATAGAATTTTAAATAACTAAAAATGTTGATACAATGACACTATCATACACAGCAAACAACATACTATCCACCCACCTGCCACCACCTCCCCACAAACACAGAGCTGAGACACACCAACGCCTTTTTAAATAGCAGCAACAGGAGTCACAAAGCAATCTTGTAGGTAATTCAAATCTGTGTACAATAATAAGGACTTGTCATGAAAACTGTTCACTCTCTCAACTGGGATAATGTTCATATGTTTGGAAGCAATACTAATAATATAAATTACTATACAACTTTTGCAAAATATAATATCAACAAGGCTTTTTGAGATCAGTTAACTGTTTAATTTTTAAAAATCAATTAGATTAATTTTATTATATTAACATTGTAAAAAATAATATACCTTTCCAATGTATTTTTAGTCATAGCTGAAAACCAGCATTTTTCAAAGAAGCAAAACAAAAACATGGCACATTTGGCCACTCTTTGAACTATATTGCTCGAAACAATTTAACGGCCATCTTATTTTATGCATCACATTTTTAAATTGATATATTGCATTAGATCTGAATCTGGATTCTTGTGACTCAGTGATGTTAATGCACGGGTCAGTCATAGGAGATGAACATGATTTTGCATAGATCAAAAAAAATCAAAATTCTCCAGCCAAATTTTCATAAGTGAGCATTGTAAGGCCTTTATGATTTTAATGAGATTTCCGGCTTCACCATGTTCAATGGCTCACATAAAATTGATGACAATTTCGACGAGTATAGCTCAGGCAAGATGTTTCAGCAGAAAGACACATGCACTGCATGTGGAGGCAACAGTTTACATTGTAAACACAGTTGGCTAATTTTCGAGTGGTCAAGGTGTATTTATACTAGCATAGTTTTTCAAGTCCTTTCAACTATGTCTCAAGAGGTGCCAATCACTAAGTGAAGTTGGTGGAGAGAGCATACAGAAATCTAATACAAAATAAAGTTTTCAACCAAACATTATTAGTATTACAAGTAAATGCAAAATCTGCTCATACAATTAGAGTAGGGTGACCACTTGCGGCCACGAACGAACACTTTCTCATACTTCTTTTGTTTATGAACCAATCAGAATCCAAGTTTGATTTTTTTGAATCGGGAGGTCGCAGTAACGGCACTGACTTGGCCGGGGTTCTATAAATGAAACATTGTGGACCTACTTAGCGATTTCAGCACAATTTCAGTGTACCATGATGCGGCCAGGTGCCCAAGGTGCGTCCAACAATAAGCCACAGCTGCGGCCACCATGCCTACACGCCACCTGTATTTCTTTTTCAGCCTTAGATTTTATGACTATTCTACATATTTACGTCTATTGGCATGCAATGTGAAATCCAATAAACACAAAAAGACATGCAGCTGATAATATTCAAGATGTGATAAAGATTGATGAAAACACCCACATGAAATCTCAAAAAAGAAACTTTTCTTGGGTCAATACTTACAGACAGTAAAATTCATATGCATATGCAGAGCGCGGCCATAAACCGGAAATCACGACAAAAAGGCTAAGGTAGACTCAAGGGAAGCAATTGTGATTCCTCAAAGCTTTAAAGCTAGTAGAATAGGAGTTATTAGAATTGGCCGCACCTCGATCTGGCTGCGTGATGGTCACCGTACTCTAGTCATTTTCATGTACATACTAACCACTATAAAACAATTAATTTACACACTAACCACTATTGATCAATTCATGTACACACTAACCACTATTGATCAATTCATGTACACACTAACCACTATTGATCAATTCATGTACACACTAACCACTATTGATCAATTCATGTACACACTAACCACTATAAATCAATTTATGTATACACCAACTGCTATTGATGAATTCCTTTACACACTAACCACTATTGATCAATTCATGTACACACTAACCACTATTGATCATTATTGAGCAATATCAGTAAGAAGGGGTAAAAAATAAATCACAATCACAAAAACATTAATAGGGCATAAAGCAACAACCGCTTTTTAACAAAAATTACTGGAAAGACTACTTTGTCTACAATAATCCAAGTGTCAATCCTATTATCACTAAAAATAAATAAATAAATAAAAATAAAAACAACTATATTTAAATTACATTGTACTAATTAAATACAATGACACATCATGTATACATTTTAGGTATTTTTGGTCAAAACAGTTATAATAATCATGGCATCTAATCTAGTAACTGGTTACAAATCATGGCATCTAATGAATGAATTGGTTATAATCATGACATCTAATCAATGAACCGTTTACAATGCAAATTTCTGTATAACATGAATACTTGTAAATAGCATGAAACAATCATTTTCAATGGTTCAGATTTATCAGCCCAGAAAATCACAATGCCTGATTTAATAAACAAGATTATTATTTAATATAACAATCAAAAGTGCACAGCTGTCTATTGTCTGTTGTTCTATCCTATCCTCCTCTTGTCATGCAATCTAATTTAATAAGTAATGTATACATATATTTTAACATTGTGAAGTACACTTTTTAGTATAGCCTATCAGAAACAGCCTGATTGTGAATCTAGCTTCTTGTTCATTGCAACATGTAAACACAGCATTGCAAGGGGATTAATCTAAGAATATATGTTATACCCAAGGATTGATAATTCTTATCATTCATACAAAACCAATTTGACATACATATTTTACAGGACAATACATTTGCATTGCCGTTATATGGTTTCCCATACATGTTAGTTATTTTTATTGTTGTTGTGGCTTGGCACTGTCAAATTACATTACATTACATGATTATTGCTTTAGGTCCAGCGGACTCTTCCGAGCCAAATCAGGACCGGACAACCCCTGATCCGCATAAAAGATCTGCTGAAACAACCCTAGTGATAAAACTGAAAGCTCTCCACCAGCCAGTCACTTTACAATAAAGACATCTTACGCAGGGGACGCTGAGGCTGTACTCTAATTTATCGAACTCCCGTTGACAAAAAACAAAATTGAATACAAACATCATTATAAATTATCAGCAAAACACATAGTATAAAATGCCTACATTGCTAAATAATAACATCATAGGAAGCCCTAGTGACCACCTGGCAGAAAGCGTCCAATATTCCCAAGCTGATCCAACAGACCTCATACACAAATAAGGAGTCTTGTCCCGGAAGAGTTTTCAAGAAAAAAGGTAGATGACTGGTCTAGCGAAGAAGAAGATAGTATTAGTATAGCAGATTGATAGAACAGAGCAGGAATGAGAAAGAGCAAATTAGAAAGACAGCGACAGTGGGAATTTAAAGCACTACATTTCCAGAAAGTGGGAATACTATTTATACTGAAACCCCCAGCACCCCAACAGGGGTGGCGCTGTCAAATAAACCGTTAATGAATAAACAAATTCTCATTGGAGTCAACATACAGACATTATTAGCTAAACTTCAAGGGACCTACTTTGACCAGGTCCCCTTTATAGATTCTTTTAACATTCACATTGAGTGTTGCCCCACTGAAAAAAACATGCTTGCAACAACAACAAAAAACCAACTCTTTTGAAAGTATAGTTATTTTTTAAATGAATAAATTCCGCAGTTTGTGTACCTATTAATAGCAAGGCTAGCCAACATCCTGAACCTAAAAATAGCAGCTATCAAAGCCTGTAATAGACAGAATCCGTAAAAACAATAGCTCGTAAGCTTTTCGTTTTAGGTTGATAAAATAGACCCTACTCTACTCCAAACACCAAAGACTCACACTTCAAGACACATTGTTCACTCAGAAGTAGGATTGAAGGTTACATTGCCGGCTGTACCGTTAACTCTTTGGCAAAGGAATGCAACTATTTAGCACTCAGCCCCAGCTATACTTGGAGAATTTTAAACAGCCCATGTCAATGGAAAGCAACCGAATGTTTCAAGATGTAGGTGAACACAATAATAATACAGGATAATTTCATGCACTTTCTTCATTTGAACTCAAAGCGCGGCGATTTGTAAAGATCCCTATTAAAGAAGTTGGAATTGAAATCAATATTTTTATTTTTGACAATTTAATTAACTGCATCCAGTACCGTAATACTGAACAAAAAGAAGAAAACGTCCCGCATGAAAAAGATGGCGGCATTGTTTTAAAAAAACAAACACACAGTAGCACTACATACCAGCATGTGAAACTAGCATTTCTAAAATGAGCAAGTTTAGAGCTTTCCAGAAATAAAAGGGCTAACTCTGCAGAATAATATTTCAATTTTAAATTAAAAAAAAACAACACAAAATAAACTTTAAAATGCGCATTCCGTGAATAACTGAGCTGACAGCCGCGTGTAATAAAGAGTTAAAAAATGGGAAATAACTCCGTCAGAAACAAAATGAAAAACTTCAAACTTTTAGCGGTTGGTTTGTGTTACGAAAGCCCACTTAATCGCTGTTTAATATAAAACAATGCGAATTTTAGTGTAAATCTGTTTTCGTCAAATATAAACAAAGCCTTCGACCTTTTAATAATAAGTGCAAGATGATACCAGACATAAGCTTAATCTGTCAAAACTTCACATGAAACCTATCAACACACAATGTAATTGTTAAAAAAAAGTATTATAGGTTACCCATATCTTGGAAGTGTAATATGAAGATTTGTCAACTTTAAGATGATAATATTATACAAACAGTGCATAACATTAATCAAGAGTTGAAATATTCATATTACACTTCTAAGGGACGATCTTATTTTGAGTTCCATTAAAATAATGAAACAAAAACAGGTTTAATATTGCTCCACTCATATTATTTACTCCTTTAATGTGCATGTGATACATATTAAACAAAAAAAGAATCAATTTTTTTTAAAAAGCAAAGAACTACTTTTTGATTTTAAAAGTTAATTATTTACTGTTTATAGGGTTTAGCAGACTGCAAAGAGCCGAATCAGGACCACATCTTGGTTGACAGAGGACTCACCCCTGATCCGTATAAAAGTTCTGCTGAAACAATCCTAATGGTAACACTGAAGGCACTCCGCCAGCCGGTCACTTTACAATAAAGGCATCCAATGCATGGTCGCTGAGGCTGTACTCTAATTCATCAAACCCCCGTTTACCAATCAAATCATTAAAAATATTAACAAAACATATACCCAGAAAATGCTTACATTGCTCAATAATAATACGATAGAAAGCCCTAGTGACCATACAACATAAACAAATAAACACATACTCGGTGAAAGCGAAACTGTTCTTTAGTTGTATCATATGGCTTCAAAGAAATATCACTGAATGGTTTGATAAAACATACCCTGAAACACGACCCAGTTTTAAAAAAAATTTGAAAGTTTGTTCATAGTACCAATGTACTGATTGTGCAATATAGTAAATAGTAATAATAATTTATAACCACATACTCAGTGAAAGCAAAACCATCTTTAGATTTAAAAGAAATATCATTGATAAAAAGATACCCTTGAAACATTGAAAAAAAGTTGAAAGATTGTCCTGCAGCACCAATGTGCAATGTAAGTTGTAACAACTACAACACTAATAATAATAAAAACAACAATAATAATAATAATAATACATTGTGTACCACGCAAATCCAAACAAAATGTTTGCTCCAAGTCTAAGCTCTCGCACATTTTTACATACATGTATTTAAAAGGATAAACAGTTTTAATATGACATAAATTAAACATCTAGCACTAGCAATAAGCAATGTAAACGTAATGGTATGAGTATTGTGTACAGCAACATGCTATACTTAGAGGATTCAAGTGCCTTCCTTATTGCCAGGGCCACTTTGTCTTACCTGCTTTGTGATCACCGACTTTTAATACATAATGTTGCAAATTACAATGCAAGTACGCATCTGCAATTATACAACGCCTGAAAGTCATACAAGTTATACAACGTATTATACAGGAGTCAAGAATACTGCAAGAATATAACTTAAAAGAGTTAAACAAAATATATACACTGTGTATCATAATATGATTGATATTCACAATACCATTCTGTATTCAAAAGCAAAACTTTCTAAAAAGGAAATGTATACAAAACAATGACCATAATTAGGAAATAATATCAATTGTTCTATTTATCAGTTTTCAATTTAACTAATAAGGCCAAATTCTGTGCTAAAATAGAACAGCTGCATAACCACATAATAATCCTAACAAAAGTCAATTACTGAGTAATAATCTAGTATTAATCGACTGAGAAAGATGCATTTGGATGGCATAGTTCAACCTAATGTAACTGTGCGATGCAGGCAACAACAAAGGGACATAACTGCAGCAAAGCCAACCAGTATTATGTAACATATAAATTGGAGATAAACCTGTCAGTTCGAACCTACTGTCACGTAAAGCTGAAGCTAAGTTGATCTTTGGTCTATCATCTTCATAAGGTCTTCCTCTTGGTTCATGACTGCAAACGCTGGGAATTTCTGAATCTTCTCACTTTTTGATTGCCGCTGGAGCGTCGCTTTTTGAAAACCTTCAGGTTATTCCCTAGCTGCTT
>CM072516.1:53898932-53953932 GCA_036898135.1 Oncomelania hupensis | reverse complement strand
GTCTGGTGCTAAGGAACAGGTTTGAAGTGCTTCAGGAATTATTTGAAGAAGAAGAAGACAGTGTACTCAACAGGTGGCAGAAAGTGAAAGAGGCACTAAGATCGTCATGCCAAGAAGTAGTGGGGCCAAAGAGACATCAACAGAAAAAGTGGATCACAGCAGAGACCTTGGTCAAGATAGAAGAAAGAAAGAAGTGGAAGGCAACAGTCAACAACATCAGAACCAGAGCAGCTAAGGCCAAGGCCCAAGAAGACTACACAGGAGCCCATAGAGAAGTGAAAAGAAGCATAAAAAAGATAAGAAGGCCTATGTGGATGGACTGGCGGCTGAAGCAAAACAGGCAGCGTACAGCGGCAATATGAAACAGTTGTACAACACCACTAAGCGACTCTCCGGAAAGTTCAGCAAACCAGAAAGACCTGTTAAGGACAAGCAGGGAAACACCATGAACAGTCTAGACCAGCAGTTGAACAGATGGGCTGAACACTTTGATGAACTTCTGAATAGACCAGCACCAACGAATTCCCCAGTCATTGAACCAGACAATGTATATCTTCCAATCAACTGTAAAGAAACCGACCAGGGAAGAGATCAAGAAGGCCATCACCCTGTTGAAGAACGGAAAGGTCGCTGGACCAGACGACATCCCAGCAGAGGCGCTAACAGCGGACTTGGAAGCATCAGTGGAGATGCTGTACTCACTCTTTGAGAGGATCTGGGAGGAAGAAGAAATTCTGGCAGACTGGAAGGAAGGTTACCTGATCAAGCTTCCCAAGAAAGGTGATCTCACATTCTCAGCAACTATAACAACTACAGGGGCATCACACTTCTATCTGTGCCTGGAAAGGTTTTCAACCAGGTCCTTTTGGAGAGGATGAAGCATACGGTCGACCCACATATACGAGACGAGCAGGCAGGCTTCCGAGAAAATAGATCCTGCACGGACCAGATTGCAATGCTCCGCATCATTGTGGAGCAGTCCCTGGAATGGAACTCGCCGTTGTATATTAACTTCGTCGACTATGAGAAGGCGTTTGACAGCGTGGATCGAGATACCCTCTGGAAGCTCCTTCGACACTACGGGAGTACGGCATCCCGGCCAAGATGGTCAATCTGATCAGGAACTCCTATGACGGCATGTCCTGCAGAGTTATCCATGGCGGACAGCTCACAGGCAACTTCCAGGTGAAAACCGGAGTCCGACAAGGGTGCTTGTTGTCACCTTTCCTCTTCCTCATCGCCATAGATTGGGTTATGAAGATGTCCACCAGGAAATCCTGAATGGAATCCAATGGACTCTGTGGAACCAGCTCGAGGACCTGGACTTCGCTGACGACCTTGCTCTTCTTTCCCATAGCCAACAGCAGATGCAAGAGAAGACAAATGCAGTGGCGGCCAAATCGTCGGAGGTCGGCCTCAACATACACAAGGACAAGAGCAAGATCCTGAAGATCAACTCCATCAGTACCAAACCAGTCATCTTGAATTAGATGCGGGCAGCTTGGACTTGCACTAGTCAGCCGAGCTGCCGCAGAGCCAAAAATGGCACCCAATCAATGTGGGAAAAAAACTATAAAACTATAAATTTACAACTAAAGAAACACATGGTGGATAAAAGCAATCATTACTCTTTTCAGCTGTGTCAATTTTAATGCTATAGGATCGATCTTTTATTTTTTATGAATTTATAAAAGATGCCCTCGCGCTGCAGTACGCGCGGTGTTGGTTCAAACTTCGGCAAACTCCGAACGCGCACTCTCTTTTTTATCGCCTAGCTCAATTTCCCTATACACACTACACGTCTAAAAATAGCACAGTTTTGCTGACGAAAGATTAACCTTCATTTTGATATGCAGCAGTCATGTACTTTTTAAATTTAACGTTTCAAAAATACAATTCAAAGAAAAGAATCGCAAATTTCTCCGATAAATTGTAAAAATAACCCCCCAAACCCTATACTTTTCTGAAAGCCCGACATCTCATCTTTCATTCTAGCCAATCAGAACGTCGATAACACTAATAGGGAATTTGAGCTTTCAATTCAACCGAGGCCACCCATTGGCTGATTCAACTGCTCTTTGTGGTGTGAAGCCAGTATGGCGACTGTGGATTACACGACAATGCTGAGCCGCATCAAAAACGATCTAGGTAAGGAATGCACTTTTCTTTCATTGAAAATGATTCTTTGTTGTATTGTTTGCATTATTTTGCCAATTGTGATAGTTTGTTTTGTGATTTAGAGCTAGTAACTTAGCATTTTCATAACGTGGCAAGCACACTTTTATGAACTAGTGCAAGTTTTACCCTTCGACTCAAATCGAGTTTGATTCCAAGCACATCGGTCAAATTTCGATATGTTCAGAGCTCAAAGGTGTTAATATAATGTCTTCCGAACATGCTCATTTTTTTTAGTTGTGTTTTCTGACGATAAACATGATAAAAACGAACTTTAAAACGACGAGTCGTACTTGTGAACAAACCGAAAGTAGGGCGCGAACGTGTTCGAAGTTAGCGTAGGCCTAGTTTGAAGTCCATGTCTATGTAAACATTGAAAGAAATAAGGCCTTGTTTATATAAAATAATGCTAATGCGTTAACAGTGTATAGGCTTAGTAGTTGTTTTTCATAAAGGCACAATGATATTGATAATTAAAGCTTATTTTTTAAATGAATTAAAAAGCACTCCATCCTCCAAAGTATGCATGTATATATAGGCTATGTGTATTTTTTATATAAATATTTCATCATCAAAATCGATGGAAAGCATTATAATTACTGAACTCTTGTTTATTTTCACTGTTCCAGATTGGCTATATAAGACTGACAACAACCCAACATTAAACATGGCCGACAAGCAGCAATCTGAGGGGAAGCCGAAGAAAAGGAAAAATAAAGCAGACAAAACTAATTGCTCAAAAAAATTAAAACAAGATGAAGGAAAAGAAAAACAAACTTTTTTGTCAGCCTTTGGCTTTGAGTGCTCGGTAAGAGAAGAAAAAGGTGGGCCGCAACCGGGCCCGGCTGAAGAAACTCACTGATGAAAAGACTTTCCACGCAAAGTGTTTGAATTCTTCGTTTTAAGGATATGGGGTGGGGGATGATATAAATGATAATGTGTATGCTTTAAACTGGGGAATATGATAAAAAAGTTTAAATACACTGATTGCTTGAGTAACATATTTAAATTTTTGAAATTGGGCCTTAAATAAACTATGTTTCGGCCGATTTGCCATGGGGAAGGGGAGGGGGGGGGGAACATGTGTGAGGTGTAAAAGTACATTTGAATTCTTTGCATTGTGTTGTGCTGCATATTGTAGGCATTTGAATCCTGATAATGGAGCATTTTAAATTTTTAAAATTGGTCAAGAAATGGCTGAGATATAACCATTTTGAAGGTCATTATGAGTGACGCGAGTCATTTTGCCATCGCGTAAATTACACGGAAAGCCATTTACAAGATCTTGTATTTTTTTATCTGTTGCTTGCATGGGTTTGGAAAAAAATAAGTTTGTACAAAGTAATAAGATGTAATGATGTGGTAATTGTGATATGTCTGCCATGTATAGTTTTGTTTTTACAATCCCTTGGTTTTGAGGATATCTTAAAAGTGGCAAAATTAAGCTCGATCATGCTGAAAAGACGTTTTTTTGTTTTGTCAATTTCTCAGCAACCAATAAAGATAAATTGAAAAAATTTTTTGTGTTGTGTTTAGTTTTTTATATATTTTGTCAAATTACATGTTGTTTGTTGTTTTATGTCCACACACAAAAAGTAATAAATGTGGCTGCCCCCACCTACTTGAATGGAAGTCCATTAGAAGAAGTGCAGTCCTTCACCTACCTGGGTAGCATCATTGATCAGCAGGGCGGCACAGATGTAGACGTCAAGGCTAGGATCGGCAAAGCAAGAGCTGTCTTCATTCAGCTCAAGAACATCTGGACCTCCAGAGAGCTGTCTTTGGCCACCAAGATACGGGTATTCAACTTGAATGTGAAGTCAGTCTTACTGTATGGAGCAGAGACATGGAGGACAACCAAGACCACCATCAAAAAAGTCCAGTCCTTCATCAACAGTTGCCTCAGAAGGATTCTCCAGATCCGCTGGCCCGACACCATCAGCAACGCCAACCTTTGGGAAAAGACCCGCCAACTCCCTGCTGAAGATGAAATCAGGAAAAGGAGATGGGGCTGGATAGGGCATACCCTATGCAAACCAGAGACGAACGTCACCCGGCAGGCGCTGAAGTGGAACCCCCAGGGAAAGCGAAAGAGAGGCCGTCCAAGGAACACCTGGCGACTCGACCTCGAGGACGACACCACCAAGATGGGCTACACCTAGAGTCAGTTAGAAAGAATTGCACAGGACAGAAGACTCTGGAGAGCTGTTGTTGGCGACCCATACCCTGGCAGGGGTGACGGGCATTAAGTAAGTATACAGGTACATCACCATGCGTGTGTATTTGCATGAATTGCTAAGGGCGAGTGCAGACTGGAGTGCATGCATGTGGATAGTGTTTTGGTTTGGGTGAGTGAGTAGGCGAACATGTACGTGCGGCGCAGGAGCAGTGAAATTAATATTTACCGGTCGTGGTGTGAAAAATTTATTTTGTGCCCTCATTTGTGTATTCTACATACAATTACACTCATATATGTCATGCATTGTAGTTGTTTTTAATTTTAATTAATTTATCAATTTGTAAATCAATGTACTGATCCTACTCACATCTTCCACTTTTTAAGTTTTTATGAATAAATAATTTATACTTGACAGTTGACTTGATGATTATCTAAAGAATTACTGAATCAAAAATTCATTATTTTTTACCTGGCAGATCAACTACTACTAAGTATTTTACATCATTGACATTAGTATATAAATTTGTACTTTCTCAATTTTACAGATAGCTCACACTTTCTCAATTTTACAGACAGTTCACTGTTCAGACCGTGGCCTACCATTCCATGTTTTCCGTTTGGTTTATTAGGATAAAGCCGAGGCACAACACCACCCAGAAAATTAACACTTTTGAAAATGCATTAAAGTGAAAGACACATTACCGAACAACAGGTCCAAACTGAAGCAGCGTGAAGAAAATTCGCAGAAACCAGACATGGGATGGCGTTTCATCAATCAGATGTTTTTTGTCCTTCTTAGCATATTCCTCTAACACTCCTTTTTCTGATTTGTAGTCAATGTGATACCAATGAAGGCCAAAGCAGCATGTGACAAGGGAAGGCCCCACAATCAAGGCTGTGGTGACGGCTGCATAAAACCACTCTACATCCATAAAGTAATCAACAGCAAGTTTGATATCTGTGGCAATATCCACAAAATACACAGCAATGGTAGAAACTCCAATTAAAAAGTCAAACCAGTTGAACTCATAGACAAAACCTCTGTCTTCAGCTGGCTGGTGCTCTGTACCACTTTTTTCTGTGCCCGCCTTTGCACTCTTCGCCATAGGCATGTCTACATGATCATGACCTGAAGCTTGTCTGACCAACTTCTGGCTACTGTCTGGCTCAACATGAGAAGAAGCTTCGTTGCAAGGCTTCTGTTTGCTATCTGTGGTATCAGCTGGAGGTGTGCTTGAAGTCAGCCTGCGTATGCCGAGCAATCTAGGGTCTCCATCTGTCGGTGGCTCGGACTCTTGCAGAAAGACACTTCCGTAGACTGAGTCCTCTGGCTCTGCCGTGGTGTCAAGAAGCTCAATCGAATCATGCTCCTCATCCCCAATGACGCTTGAAATATAATAACCTCTCGAGCGGTGACTCCGCCGGGAGAACAAAGTCTTTGCGTCTTCCATTTCTGCTTACCATAGATTGTCAGTCAACGCACATAAATGTAAACAATTTTGTCAATCCACAAAGTTGTGGCCATGTTTTGTCTGCAACAGGGAGGAATCATTATTTTACTCTCTGTTCTAAAAGAAATTATTTTCACCACCTCAAACGTTTATATTTTTAATTGTAATATTTAATTGAAAACAAATAAAAATACAACTACAGCAACATGAAAAAAAATTTTTACACGACAAAAACTTATTAAAATAAAAATGTTTTCCAACATTTCTCCCAAACTCTTGCGAAGAAAAGAGAACGAAAAGTATACTAGGCATAACATCTTTTGAGTAGAATCTTAGGAAGCGAAGCGTGTTGTGTGTTTGAACCACCAGCGGGTTTTATTTTTCTTCTCAACAACAAAACACAACAATGGTTTTCTATTTTACCAGTCATGGTAAGTGTGACAACGAATCGATATGGAGATGAAACAGTACAAATGCTTGAAGCGATTACTAATTTTCTAGTCAGTATTTGACATAAGTTGTAGTGGTCTTGTGGAGTTGTGTGTAAATGATGTTTCTAAGCAGACAAACAAAATTCGCATGCACGCAAACACATAAGTTGTAGTGGTCTTGTGGAGTTGTGTGTAAATGATGTTTCTAAGCAGACAAACAAAATTCGCATGCACGCAAACACATACGCTCACACACATAATGCGCTCATAGAGCTGAGAAATGTCACTATGATTATGAATTTTAAACGTTTTTAGTGTAAAACATGGGAAAATCATAGCGAGATATTAAAAAAAAGTATAGGTATGAGAAAAAGATCAGACTGTGCCACGTCTAACTCAAAGAACAGGCACACAAAGCTTTCATCCTTCCTCACCTAGATTATGTTTCCACAGTCTGGGACTCCACGTATTTCCTATACCCAGCACATCACCAACGACGAAGTCCGACAGACCATCACACAAGCCATTGGACAACACGATGACATGCTCACCGAGGTGAAAAAACGTGAACTCCGATATTATGGCCACGTCACCAGATCATCAGGTCTTGCAAAGACCATCCTGCAAAGCACAGTGCAAGGAGGTAGAAGAAGAGGGAGACCGAAAAAGAGATGGGAGGACAACATTCGAGAATGGACTGGTTTGACACTGAGCGAAACAATCAGGGTTGCTGAGGACAGGGAAAGATGGAGTACGCTGGTTAAACGATCATCTGTGGTGCCCCTACGACCTCCGAGTTATGGGATAGGATAGAATAGGATTGACTCCACCCAGCTGAAGCTCGTCACTAACATATATTGGTAATCTAGCATAAAGTAGCATGATTTGTAATTAATTGTTTTTGCACCTTGATGCAAGGTTCTAAAAAATGGAGTGTATTTTTAAGAATCTTTCTTACTTTAATACTACCAAAAATGTGTGCTGTTTGCATAGTCATAGTGCTGAGTATGTTTCTGTTTTGCAGTGGTTTCGCCACCATATACTATTTTCATGGGTATTGATAAACATGAAAGTAAGTACTGATTTATTTTATAATATAATTATAAGTTATCGATATCTGTGCTTTAAAATGATTTACTTAGAAAAAAACACTCTCTCTCTAGATATCTCTCTTTACTCTCTGTCTCTCTCTTTAAATAGTAATATTATTATTATTATTATTATTATTATTATTATTATGCCCTGTGGGTTCGGGCACTGATTAGAATAGACCCAACATTTCCCGACATGTCGTAAGAGGCGACTAAGAGGGGTGATGTCAGCACGGCATCACTGGGCGAAAGTATTCTACACAGAAGTCACCGGCCAGGACTGAGGAGCCTCATGTTACTACAGGTTCAACGACCACGTGCTTGGGGCCAAGGCGAGCCACGTTGTATTCGTGCATATCGGCTGTGGCCAACAGCTTGGAGAGGATTGGGCCCTGCCAGGTCTTTCTTGCCCAAGACACACTGCATGATGAATAAAACCATTTACTCCATACCGGATCGGTCATCGCCGGAATCAACAAGGACCGCGCCTTTTGTTGGCCACCAGGACGGAGACGATAAGTGTGCTACTGATGGACAACTTAGCAAGATTCGCACCAGAAATAACATCGTCATAGGAACCTGGAATGTCAGGACCCTAAATGCGGAGGGAAAATTAGAACTGGCCCACGAGATGGACCACTATCGATGGAACGTTTTAGGGATCAGCGAACTGTGCTGGAAAGGCATAGGCGAAACAACGACCGACAAAGGCCACAAGCTTTATTTCAGCGGTAAAGATGACAGGCACGAACATGGAGTTGGATTCTTGGTCCACAAGAACATTCTTGCCACTGTCATGGATTGCCGCCCAGTCTGCAGTAGACACATTACCATCCGTCTGAGAGCAGCCCCTTTCAATATCACCATCATCTAGGCCTATGCCCCAACATCAGGCTATGACGACAGCAAAGTGGAGGATTTCTATGAAAATCTACAGGCTGTCCTTGACCAAGTGCCGAGGAAGGACATAGTCATAGTGGAAGGCGACTGGAATGCCAAGGTTGGCCAAGATGCGTACCACAACTGGTGAGACACATGTGGACCCCACTGCAACAACGAGACAAATGACAAGGCTCTGAGACTGTTGGAGTTTGCCAGATACAACAATCTGATACTGGCAAACATGCTTGGTCTCCACAAAAAATCCAGACGATGGACATGGCACAGTCCCGGCGGGGAGCATCACAACCAGATTGACTACATCGTGGTCAAGAAACGCTTCAGATCAAGCATCAACATTGGCAGGACATGCACTTTTCCCGGAGCAGACATCGGAAGTGACCACGATCTCGTGATGATGTCTTTCCGGCTTCACTTGAAGAGAGTAAACACAGCACAGTGCACTAGACTAAAGTTCGACCTGGACAAACTGCAAGACCTGGAGGTAGCAGAAATATTTCAGGCCACAATTGGAGGGAAATTTGCATCACTGCTCATTTTGGAAGCTGGTGACTTAGATGTCAACACCATGACCACCACCTTCAACTTAGCTGTGACAGATGCCGTCACGGAGATCCTTGGAAAGCACCGGTCAAAGAAGAAGCTGTTGATAACACCTGAACTTTGGGATCTGTGTGATAAGCAGCAAGATAGTTGGCAAGAAGCAGGCGACTCTGGAACAACTGTTCCACAAAAGAGCCCTCAGCAAGGCAGTCAGAATTCAGAGAGACCCTACCCACCCACTTTCCTGTCTGTTTGAACTTCTTCCATCTAATCGCAGATTCCGCTGTGCACTAATGCGTACACAGCGCTACAAAAACACCTTCATCCCTACTGCCATATCAATGCTAAATGAGGCCAATGCCAGACCCTCAAACACAAGACTGTCTTGATGCAGGAGTCTCCCAACTATCTCGCTGAGTGTATGTGCATGTTTTTATGAAGACATGCGCGTGTGTGTTTGTGAGTGTGTGTATAATATGTGTGTGTTTACTATGAATGTCTGTAAACCAACTTTTAAAATACCATTTACGTGCTTTACCTGTATTTTTTGACAACTGTTATAATCAGTCAACAGTATTATTGCTTATGTTGATCATAGTTTCATACAGTTATATATTGTTGACCTACTAAGACTCATATTAAACTGAGATTATTTATCTAACACTGTTGCAACAAAATACTTTTTTGTAAGTCCAGAGTGGTAAACTATCATATACACTATGTTTGTATGTATTTTTATTATATTTTAACTGTCTAAAAAGGGCATTGACATACGTGTAATAGAACCAGAGTGCGTGGATAGGTGTTTGAAGGAAAAGATGAAGTGTAAGAGTACGCAAGTGATTAGATTTATAGAATGTATATAAATTTAGTATTGATTTTGTAGCTTTGTTAAATGTTATAACATGACTGTTTTTAATTATATGTTTTATATGCCTGACATACATTGCTGTGAAGTTCCTTATGGGATAATAAAGATTTGTTGTATTGTATTGTATTGTAAACGACGAGAGATGAAAAAGAAAAAGAGCACCTCATATGGAGCTGATGCCTACCGAAAAATCAACAAAGACATCCGAAAAGGCATGCACACAGCAAAGGAGAACTGGATAGAAGATCAGTGTCAGGAAATAGAGAACTGAACAAGAACAACAGCAAGAAGGCTTACCAGACTGTAAAGCGGCTGACAAGTGTTAAACAGCCCAAGGTCTCCACGATCCAAAGCAAGTCTGGCATATGCCTTACAGAAGAACAAGAAGTCTTGGACAGATGGACAGAGTACTGCTCTGAACTTTACAACCACACACCAAACGGGGACCCATCAGTTCTAGCATGTCCAGAGAACAGAGAAGAAGAAGAAATCCTCCCAATTCTCAGAGAAGAAGTTGAGGCAGCAGTGCAATCGCTGAAGAAGGGGAAGTCAGCGGGAGTGGACAACATACCCGTGGAACTGCTTCAAGCAGGAGGAAATGCGATGATTGACGCACTCACCATTATATGTAACAAGATCTGGCAGAGTGGGGAGTGGCCTACACCATGGACCCAGTCACTTGTCATCACTCTTCCCAAAAAAGGTAACCTTCAGAGGAATGTGAAAATTACCGCACCATCACCCTCATCAGCCATCCCAGCAAGATCCTCCTGAAAATAATACTCAACAGGTTGAAACCCCAAGCTGAACAAATCATAGCTGAAGAGCAAGCAGGATTCAGGGCAGGGCGAAGTACCACTGAACAGATTTTCAACCTCAGAATAATCTGTGAGAAATACCTACAGCATCAACAACATCTATATCATGTGTTCGTAGACTTCAAAAAGGCGTTTGACCGAGTCTGGCATGCAGCTCTGTGGGCAACCATGAGAGTATACAACATCAGCCCTAAAATTATTGAAGTCATCAAAAGCCCGTATGACAAGGCTACCAGTGCAGTCCTCCACAACAGCGCCATCGGAAACTGGTTCAGAACAACAATCTGTGTGCGTCATGAATGCCTACTCTCTCCAACACTCTTCAACATCTTCCTAGAGCGCATCATGTCAGATGCCCTTGCAGATCACGAAGGCACAGTCAGCATAGGGGGAAGAGCAATCTCCAACCTTCGTTTTGCGGATGACATTGATGGATTGGCTGGAGAGGAACAAGAACTTGAACAGCTGGTACAGAGGCATGACACCACCTCCAGGTCCTATGGAATGGAAATTAGTGCAGAGAAGACCAAAATGATGACCAACAACACCAATGGCATCAACACGGACATCAAAGTCCAAGGCCAATCCCTCAACTCAGTGCATAGCTTCAAATATTTAGGAGCCATTGTATCAGACAATGGGTCCCAACAGGAAGTCCTCTCCAGGATCGCACAAACAACTGCTGCCCTGGCGAAGTTGAAGCCAATTTGGAAAGACAGGACCATCAGTCTACATTCCAAGGTAAGACTGCTGCGCTGCCTTGTCATCTCCATCTTCCTATATTGCTTGCGAAACATGGACCCTCACAGCAAATCTCCAACGAAGAATACAAAGCATGGAGATGAGGTGCTACAGAAGACTTCTGGGCATTTCCTATACCCAGCACATCACCAAAGACGAAGTTCGACAGACCATCGCACAAGACATTGGACAACACGATGACCTGCTCACAGTGGTGAAAAAATGGAAACTCCGATGGTATGGTCACATCACCAGATCATCAGGTCTTGCAAAGACCATCCTGCAAGGCACAGTGCAAGGAGGTAGAAGAAGAGGGAGACCGAAAAAGAGATGGGAGGACAACATTCGAGAATGGACTCGAAACAATCAGGGTTGCTGAGGACATGGAAAGATGGAGTATGCTGGTTAAACAAAAATCTGTTGTGCCCCTACGACCTCCGAGTTACAGGATAGGATAGGATATTATTATTATTATTATTATTTTTTTTTTTTTTTTTAAATTATAATTTTGTATTATTGTCCAGCCTTCATAAGTTCATAATAGCAAGATTTTGAGGGTTCAGGTTTTGTGAGTGAGGGCATGTTTCGTGTTGGTATAATTTGTATAATATTTGTATAATAATATGTTTTAAAATTTTTATTCAATTATTATTATTTTATTTATTTATGTTTTTTTTTTAAACTGAAAAGGAGGTTGTTATGGGGTTTTATATGTGTCGCAAGCTCCAAATACCTCTGTTTGGATGTTCGAGCATCTATGATTATGCTTTTCACTCTCTTTCTCTCTCTCTCTTTTCTTATTACAACAAGGTCTTGAACTCATGTTGGCAAAAATCGTGGGTCATCGCATTTTTCCAATATATATCATATGAACAAGCCAGAAGATTTCTCCAAAAAAAAGGTCGATTGAACAGTGATTTATGCGAACATAGGGAACTGGTTCAGAACAACAATCAAGTGTCAAGGATGCCTACTCTTTCCAACATTCTTCAACATCTCAATAGAGCTTGTCATGTCAGATGCCCTTGCAGATCACGAAGGCACAGTCAGCATAGGGCGTAGAGAAATCTCCAACCTCCGTTTTGCGGATGACATTGATGGATTGGTGGCTGAAGAGGAACAAGAACTGAAACAGCTGGTACAGAGGCTTGACACCAGAACCTATGAAATGGAGATAAGTGCAGAGAAGACTAAAATGATGACCAACATGATGACCAACAACACCAATGGCATCAAAGTCCAATGCCAATCCTTCAACAGAGTGTATAGCTTCAAATATTTAGCAACCATTGTATCAAACAATGAGTCCCGACAAAAAGTCCTCTCCAGGATCGCACAAACAACTGTGGCCCTGACAAGGTTGAAGTCCATTTGGAAAGACAGAACCATCAGTCTACATTCCAAGGTAAGGCTGCTGCACTCCCTTGTCATCCCCATCTTCCTATACGTAACGCTTGCGTAACATGGACCCTCATAGCAGATCTTCAACGAAGAATAAAAAGCATGGAGATGAGGTACTACATAAGACTTCTGGGTATTTCTTATACCCAGCACATCACCAACAACGAAGTCTAACAGACCATCACACAAGCCATTGGACAGTACGATGACATGCTCACCGTTGTGAAGAAACTGAAACTCCAATGGTATGGCCACAATACCAGAGCATTAGACCTTGCAAAAACCACCTTGCAAGCCAAGGTGCAAGGAGGTAGAAGAAGAGGGAGACAGATAAAGAGGTAAGAGTACAACATTTGAGAATGGACTGGCTTGACACTGAGCAAAGCCATGGGGGTTGCTGAGGACAGAGAAAGATTGAGTACGCTGGTTAAACGATTACCTGTAGTGCCCCAATGACCTTAGTAGGATAGGATAGGAATGTTGTTCTCCATGCATATGAACAGAAAAGAAGAGGACACACATTTATTTTAAAGATATGCATTTGAGTCTGGAAATACATTTGAATGGCATTTACATCTTGTTTATTTATTTCAGATGAAGAGCTGATCCGCTGGGGATGGCCTGAGGATGTTTGGTACGGGCTGTTCTAGGTTTCATCATTTCATAAAATAATATTTTACTATTTTTTACCATCGAGGCCTGAATACAGTGTAGAAATAGAGCTTGGGCCTTTTGTCATTTTTCTTATTTTTATTCAGATTTGTATTATCCGATATATATTTATTCTGATCCAGTAATAAGCCATGTACAATTTTTCTGGTCACTTTTTGAGTCATGCTTGTAGCATCGTGTATCACTGTATGTATTCACACCAAAATGAACTTTTTGCAGATCTGCGAACCTTAATTCCTAAGTGTACTTTGAACTGACTTATCCTTAGGAAAAAGCGCTATAACGTCTATAAATTCCAGTGTTATTATTATAAAATAGTTTTAAAAAATTATGTTTATAAACATCGGTCATTGTGAGAAACTTTCAGTTTTTATTTATATTACTCTGAACTTATGGCAGTTATCCAAATGAAACTTGGTAGGAGAACACATGAGAGCTCAAAATGTATCAGTGAATGAATGACCTCACTGAAAGGCCAAGGCCATCACCTGGTTAAGAACAAAAAAGAAAGAAATTTTTTCATAAAATTTAAATGTCCTATTATTGATTGTGGACTTATTTTTTTAGGCATAATAGATATCGATGAGACATATAAACGCAGTTGGCTCTGGGGTATACACGTTGTATTTAAATATCAGGGGATAACATTGCAACCTGTAAAGGCAGTGGTTGAAGCCACGTTTACAGCCTGAAATAAAATAATAGCTGATGGTCTGGAGTAAAATAATAGTTGACGGCCTGGAGTAAAATAATAATAATAATAATAATAATAATAATAATAATAATAAATAAATAAAATATAAAAAAAAAACTGAAAGAAAACAACTGTGACAATGCGCTCCTATTCCTTTGGATGAGAGTATAAACTGAGGTATGTAAACGCACGCATTCCATCGCATGGACTTTAAAGATCCTGAGGGTCATGTCCACGAGTGAGTGCCGGCAACACAAATACTCTCAACATGCATAAAGTGGTCTCTCCTTCCCATCCGCAGTTGCCCAAGGTTGTGCTCAGTCGTCTCGCCCAAAGGTTGCAGGTGTGCTCCTCGGGTGGCTTGAGTTAGATCCTATATCGACCAGCGCCTTGAGCAGCTCTTGAGCTGGAAAAGTGCTATATAAGATTGATTAAATAAATAAGTAAGTAAACCATGCAGGTATGACCATGCAGGTGTGGTCAACATCACTTGAAGGTCAATATATCTGGAGTTACCCACCCATAGTTGGTTAGTATAAGTCATGGACACTATATATTACTTATAGAGTCCATGGTATAAGTACTTTGAAGCGACCTTAACCCTAGACTATGAGCGATTTAATAGTCCATAGGCCACAGATTGATCTTTCATATTTTTGAAGGCCAAAATCATGTTAGGCCTTGCGAAAAAGGGTCATACGTTAGTCATACAGTGGAATGACTGTATATTTGACCACAATCTAGGTTTATTTGATCAGTCATAAGCATCAAAGGTCATGTGGAGGTCAAGGTCTTTCAGTGTCAGTGTTGGTGTATAATAGAGTTCAACTGTTGCTTTTTTGTTTGATAACCATATCCAACTGTTCATGGTCATTCATGACGATGTCTCAAGGTCAAAGTCAATATTTCTTATCTTTCCTTTTTCTTGTATAAAGCCTCACCCACAGGACACTCTTATTTTGCGTTAAAATTTTATAAATACACACACACAGAAAGTAGATTCCTAATTAGTAAGTAAGTGCTTTGCCCTGCTAGTTTGTCAAACTTTGCTTTTACGTATCAGGTTCCACGTTGATAAGGTTTCCTCAGCTCACGTTTACCTCAGGTTACACGAGGTGAGTACTGATTATAGAAAAACATGAACAGATCTTGGGGACTATGGTTTCCAAGCATTCTCTATTGTCCCAAGATATTATATAAATGTTTGTGACACAGCTGAAACACTGACTGCTTCAAGAGGAATTTTCTCCAAACATGTTGTCGACAGTTGAATATTCAAGTTTTAGGATACTTTATTATCCTAATGAATTAAAAATACATTGAATTTTTTTTTGACGATTCGGCAAAATATTCCCTTGAGTTAAAGTTTCCATCAGTGAGGCAGAAATTTTTGTAGGCTAAAAGAATCAAGAAAAGAGAAAAAATAGTTTTGGATCGTAGATCCTTCATTAACAAATATGTATCACTGTGATGGTTTTGCTAAAAGGATTTTTTTTTTTGCAAGCTCTGTCAATATAGTCTGCTAATAATCTTGTAATGTGCTAATAATTGTGTGATGTTCTGATACTTTTGCATGCTATTTTTGTGCAGGGAGACACCATTGACGATGTTCCACAGGCTGTTATAGATGATTGTGCTCAACTAGTAAAAGCCAACAGCATTCAAGGTAGATGAATGTCTACTATTATGGCCCACAAACAAGTCAGCTTAAGTTGTCCTTACTGGATATTAGATCATATTATACATGCACTTCTTAAAATCCTTAATCAGACGAGAGACTCATGTATTGGGGAGGGAGAGTGTGCCTGTGGGGGGAAGGGATGGGGGTTTCTAAATCAGACTGGAAGAGAGGTGATCCGTAACCAGCATACAGGCTCACTTTATGCTACACACATTCTTTTAACATACACACCAAGCACACATTCATCACTCAGACTTATAGGGGTAAAAGCAGGGAGATTGGTATTAGAAGGCAAGAAGGAAGTTGGTTGAGCGTTTTTTAATTTAGGTGGTTGTAAAGTGGTTCATCCTTATTTTTTACATTTATTTTTGTCTTTTTAGAAAAAAATTTGTAAGTATGGATCGGCAGAAAAACAAAAAAAAAAGATTATAAAGTTATATTTGTGAATGCATACATAAAATAGCAATTATATCTGTGAATGCATACATAAAATAGCAACACTTGAGCTCACAAAATGCTTGAGTACTTATCTACAGTAGTTTTGAAGATCAAGCATTTATAACAAAAACGTCAGCACTGGGAATCACTCTGTTGTGTAATATTTGTTTGTAAAAGAGAAGAGTTAAAAGGTCAAAATCCCCAACATTATTGCAGATAAATACTTTAAATTTGAGCTCTAACAACACATGTTGCTGTTTTATTTGCATCCACATTGAAGATTATGCTGTTATCTTTTGGATTTTTTCTTTATCCTACAAGTCCATAAATCTGGATCTGGATTCTCCGTCTTGAAGTTGATCGACGGGTCAGCCGCAGGAGATAAAATAATGACTATAATATGCGACTTTGGGGAAATCACCAGTTCTCCATACTCATCTTTGATGGTCTTAGTTTTTGTTTTGTTTCAGGCAATAAGATGAACAACATTGAAATTGTGTACACAATGTGGGCAAACTTGAAAAAGACGCCAAAGATGGATGTAGGTCAAGTAGGGTTCCACCAAGACAAAGAGGTAAGATGCATAATATGAAAACGCTGAAAGCTGAAGGTTTTTACTCCTTCGGATAAAAGTATAAACCAAGGTCTAGTCTGTGCATGCATGCATTCCATCGCATGGATTGATGCTCATGTCCTAGACAGTTGAGTGCCTGCAACAGAAATACACCCACCTTCTATGTCCTTTCACTCCCCCGTCCATGGTTGCCCAGGATTGTGCTTGGTCTGGACGTCAGACTATGTGCCCAAAGGTTGCAAGTGGGCGCCATGGGACGACTTGAGTTATATCCTGTATCGACCAGCGCCTTGAGCAGCTCTTGAGCTGGAAAAACGCTATGTAAGAACGAAAAAATAAATACACTGGCAAGGAGCGGCAGCGAGGCATGGTGGTGGTCCTCTTCCATGGACCTTTTGACGCTAAGAGTTTGTTACTAAGGTGACGCTGACTCCAATCTGAGTGTCTGAGGCTGCTGGGGGTACATATGCCTACACACAGCCTATGCATGATGGATCAACACCCCAGCCAGCATCAAGGTCGCCTATGTAATGGAAACCGGACTGTCGGGGTGCTGTTTGTGCCTAAAGGATTTAATTTTAAGGTAGCAAGTTCCAACACTGTTGAAGAAGGCTGATCATGGAACTTCTTTGCCTTTCCTCGTGTTCAAGACTTGCTGCGCTTGATTATACATGTATTTGGCCCTAAAAGCAAACATTTTGTAGTTCGTGTGTGGGTGTTGCGAGTCTGAAATAACATCATGCGTTGACTCTTTTTAGAATAAGCATGAATTGCGCTTTTATAGCTGGGAGCAGTAGGAAATCTCATGTTCATAGACTAATACCCAACTTACTGACCGATGTTTGTTGTGTGGTGGAGTGGGAGGAGGTGAATGGTTACGCTTGAGAGAGAGTGTCACTTTGGCCACACTAAGTCTTAGGAGAAGCTGTTCTCCTTGAGGTGGCAAAAGGGAGTTGCTTCCCTTTTTTGCCACCGGTCCATTGATGTGTCATACTGGGAAGTGAGGCTGAGCGTGTGAGATCCCTTGAGATTGTACAGGACAAGGTTGTCCCCACTGCTTGGCCATTCATTTACTCCTGCACACTGGGCTAAATTGTAGGCTGGCATTCTATTGGGGGTTCTTGACATTGACTTGCATAATAGTCTGTCATGGCACTAGAGTCAGCAATCTTGTTCAGCAATCTTGTGTGCTTTTTATCTTGTGCGCTCTCAGTATGGAGATTCCTATCAAGGGTTTGACAACTCCATTCGTCCTCATTCCTGACGCAATAGGACATTAAACCTCATTCTTCGTTTATTCATCGCAGCATTTTTTCTGCCTCGCAAGGCATAACCTCTATGTCCTTTTCACTCAGGACAAATGAAAATAACTGTTTGAAGAGAGGCAGTGACCTCATGGAGTGTGGCGAGAGTTTGGAGTCCACTTGCCTACCGTTGTGTAACCTCATTATGATCTTAATTTGATTTAGTATTTAAATAAATAACGTCATTTTTCTCTTTTCAGGCTGGTTTTGCAACTAATTGAATTTTGGGTATAATTTCAGGTGAAGAAAGTAAAAGTTGAACGCAGGATAAATGAAGTGGTTAATCGATTGAATAAGACGAAAGAAGAGCGACTGAATGTGGACTTGAGAGGAGAGCGAGAAGAGCGGGACCGCAGTGAACGAGAAGACCTGAAGAAAAAGCAGCAAGAAATGAAACAGAAACAGAAAGAAGATGAGAAAAGAAAACAAGAAGTTGCTGAGCTGCGGTAAGCTAGAGTTACCTCGTCTTCTTATATGCATGTAGCACATGCATGCAGTGTTGACACTTATCTGGAAGTACCTTTATCTAGGTTGGGAATCAGAACTAGTCAAATGTTTTGTCTGTCCTTCGGTGAATGTCTGGGAATAACATCTGAATGGCTTGCCATTGTTTCTTTTTGTGTGTAAAAATTGCATTGCACCGGTGAGTGAACTAGCAGGAAAAAGCACATGCATCTCCTTAGGGAATGTGAGACTGTGTTAAGCACGTTGGCTCAGTGGCGTACGCAGTGTACTCAAATGTCGGGCAATAACATTGTAGCCTGTACAGCGATTGGTTCAAACCCCGTTAATGCCCTGGAGTAAAATAATAATAATTTAAAAAAATAAAAAATATACTTAAAAAGTAAAATTACCCTGACACATTGTGTCCTTACTCCTTTGGATGAGAGTATGAACCGAGGTCTAGTCTGTGCATGCATACATTCCATTGCATGGATTTTAAAGATTCTTACGCACATGTCCTAGATGAGTAAGTAGGCCCCTTCTCCCCACACGCGGTTAGCAAGGATTGTGCTCAGTCATCTGGACCTCAGACTATGCGCCCAAAGATTGCAGGTAGGTGCCTCAGTCAGCTTGAGTTAGATCCTGATTGAGCAGCGCCTTGAGAAGCTCTTGAGTTGAAAAAGCGCTATATGAGCGATTTTAAATAAAAGGGAAAAAAAACGCCTGCGGTAAGTATGTTTGGGCAGGTGATTTGGGGGAAAAGTGTGTTTATCCTATCCTATCCTATCCTGTAACTTGGAGGTCGTAGGGGCACCACAGATGATCATTTAACCAGCGTACACCATCTTTCCCTGTCCTCAACCCAGATTGTTTCGCTCAGTGTCAAACCAGTCCATTCTCGAATGTTGTCCTCCCACCTTTTTTTGGTCTCCCTCTTCTTCTACCTCCTTGCACTGTGCCTTGCAGGATGGTCTTTGCAAGACCTGATGATCTGGTGACGTGGCCATACCATCAGAGTTTCCGTTTTTTCACCACTGTGAGCAGGACATCGCGTTGTGACTGTTGTCCAATGGCTTGTGTGATGGCCTGTCGGACTTCGTCGTTGGTGATGTGCTGGGTATAAAAAATGCCCAGAAGTCTTCTGTAGCACCTCATCTCCATGCTTTGTATTCTTCATTGGAGATCTGCTGTGAGGGTCCATGTTTCGCAAGCATATAGGAAGATGGAGATGACAAGGGAGCGCAGCAGCCTTACCTTGGAATGTAGACTGATGGTCCTGTCTTTCCAAATGGGTTTCAACCTTGCCAGGGCAGCAGTTGTTTGTGCAATCCTGGAGAGGACTTCCTGTCGGGACCCATTGTCTGATACAATGGCTCCTAAATATTTGAAGCTATGCACTGTGTTGAGGGATTGGCCTTGGACTTTGATGTCCATGTTGATGCCATTGGTGTTGTTGGTCATCATTTTGGTCTTCTCTGTACTTATTTCCATTCCATAGGCTCTGGAGGTGGTGTCAAGCCTCTGTACCAGCTGTTCAAGTTCTTGTTCCTCTCCAGCCAATCCATCAATGTCATCCGCAAAACGAAGGTTGGAGATTGCTCTTCCCCCTATGCTGACTGTGCTTTCGTGATCTGCAAGGGCATCTGACATGATGCGCTCTAGGAAGATGTTGAAGAGTGTTGGAGAGAGTAGGCATCCCTGACGCACACCGATGGTTGTTCTGAACCAGTTTCCGATGGCACTGTTGTGGTGGACTGCACTGGTAACCTAGTAGTGTGTTAATAGCATCCATAATAATAATGATAATAAATTTTTGATTCCCACAAGTGTCTTATATTTTCATTGCCAAGTAGAGTGTGCTTAAAACTGATATCGCATGGGAATTGACCAATCAAAGATGGCTATATTTCTAGCAAAGCTTGAAATATGAAAGTCGTAAAAATACTTACACGGACTACGTACGACTGTTGTCCACCTAAAAGAGAAGATGAGCTTATAGATTCTAGATTTCCAGCCCGATGAAACCATTGATGAAGACGCATTTTCAATTCCCAACAAGGATTACTAGAAGGCACTAATAATAGTACAACTACATACAAATGTAACATAATTATTTGTTTCGTCGTCGAATTAAAGCAAAAGTGCACCCACGTTGTTTTAACCGCATTTCATGAACCTGCCACCTTCGATTCAGTTAATAAATCTATGGTTAGTGCAGAGGACAGAACTGCCTTCTTGCTGCTATTTACTTCAGATACTGCGAACATAACAATAAAGCCGATAGAATGCCCAAAATCTTATTTCTGTGCTGGATGCTAATAAAAACAATCTCCATAAGTGGTGCCATTTTTTTATAGTGATGTAGGCAACGTTGTCAATTTCCAATCAGTAGGACACTATAGGTCAACTGTCAACATGACGTGTAACGCTGCTTTTTGTCAAATTGATTGCATCTGTTAAGAATATTTAAGTGTTTATATAATGCAAAAGCATGAAACTTGAAAGTTGTTTTAAAAATTAAAATGTGCTGCAAATGTGTTCAATGGTCCAGTGCATGAAGTAATTTCATATGGTGTATTCTTTGGAAAGTGTTGTGTGAAGTGGTCTTTGACAAGGGCCTATGAACAGCTTTGGTATATTTATTGTTTTGGCAAATTTCTCATTTTATATTTTGATTAGATGAAATGGATACATACATCAGCATGTTGGCGTGGAATATGAGATATGTCCAACTTGATCGATTCAGTGTTGCACTCACCTTCGGCCCGTGAAAACATTGAATAGATCTCAGACATATTTTATATTCCACGCCAACATGCCAATAAAGTATATTATTATTATTATTATCATTGTGTTTTACTTTCCAGATCATATTCTACGTTGATGAAGTCTGAAAACATGACTTCAAATAAGGTAATTTATAATTGATAATGTTTTGAATAAAATTTCTAATGATGCATAATCATAGTACAAATTATAAACATGACTAACTCCTTTTGAATTTTCAATCATAATTATAAAGCCATGAGTGAAAAATTCATGACTGTTGCTATTTTCAAAGAATTGTTTTTACACAATTTAAAATTGTTGTTTTAAATGTTGAAAATAGTTTATCATTTTTTAAATGTTAGGTTCTGAAATGTAATGGCAATGTTATTTCAACATTTAAAAAATGATAAACTAATATTTTTCAGTTAATTTATTTAGAAACATAACATAACTGAACCATAGAATCATCATCATCATCATCATCGTCATCAATATTTTATTATTTCGTATGATCTCATGATTATCATCACACCATATCATCCTTTAGCGCATTTTCCTAGTATTTAGGCTTTAATACACTGTTCTGTTAATTTGTGTGTGTGTGTTTTTTTGTTTGTTTGTTTTTAGGATGCTGGGGACGACTCTGATGATTTCATGTGAACTGCTGGAAGATTCTTGCAGTATTTGACCACAGAAGTGAAAAGTTGTGCCTTCTGCCACACGAAAAAACTAAACAAAACAAAAAACTTTTACCAAAACATAGTTTTCTCATGAAATATTAGTGCGCAAACTGGAAATGTGGAGGACAGTTAATTTTGTCATCTCCCTCTGGCCATGAAGTTTTTGTTATTGGGGTGGTTAGAATTTGTGTATGTGTGTGTGTGTGCGAAGAAATTTTGTTGTAACCTCATTGTGTGCAAGAATGTATTGTATGTGTGTGTATGTGTTTCCCAGAAGAGAGTTGAGGTGGTGGCTTTGACTTCCTACTTTGAGGTACAGGTGCAGGTTTGAGAGTATCGTAAAAATATATTTGTAAGAAATGGTCCACAGGCTTCCACTACAAGTGGAAATATTTGCCAGGGTTTGCAGGAAACTTTTATATTCTTAGGATATCAATATGCAAAAGTGTGAGTCATGCCTTGGAAACAGTATTGTGGTAAAGTGGCAGTGACCTACACCTGCAATTAAGGTCATCATTGTTTCCTTATTTTTGTTCCTGAACATTAACTTTAGCTACAAGTAATATTTTTAGTAAAATGCCAAAACAATTTTAAGCTATATACTCTTCCATAATATGTGGTAACTATATATTTTATTTTCATACTTTGATGAAAATATTAAGTCAGCTCTTGAGAATGAGCGCACAGAGCTGAGAGAACAGCAATTTGAATATGTCGTCAGGCTGACATAAAATAAAAGCTGTTCTGTCCAAACAGAATACTTTGTGTTATAATGAGACATTTTCTCAAAATCTATATTTGTATAGTATATTAATTTCTATTTGGAATGCCGAGAGTACTGTGTCTTTTTCGTCAATATGGTTCAGTTTCTTCTGATGTAACATGAAAACATTGCAGGCACATGTCCACAATCTCTCGTTTATTTACTGTTATACTGTCTTTGTGGTTTTGTTTTCATGTATGATGTGGGGAAAAAAAAGAAAGAAAAAAAAGGCAAATTTACGTCCATGCATGTGTTTGAAACAAAATCACAGCTGATATAGCACATAACGATAACAAATAACAGACAAAAATATGTTAGATAACATATTACTTTTTTTTAATTGATCTGCAATGCATATACATAAAAGAAACAATTTTGATAACAAAATAAAAGTGACATGAAAATCAGCATAGCTTTTTAAAACTAAACCATGCATGGAACTACTAGCAAACCACACTATCATTGTCATACTAGACAATTAAATTAAATTAAAAAAAATTTATAAACCTATAATAAAAATCTATCATGAAAATCATGACTATCAAAAGTGACAAAGGAAGAGGGGGTAAAAACCCAAACGATTAAAATATAAAATTGAAGAAAAAAAATCTCTGGCAGTCAAGAGACCATCTTGAGAAATGGGAGGTAACTTATCATTTTGGTTTTAGTTACCTAGAGTTATCCGGGGGGACATCTCGTCTGGGAACAATAAATTATGAGAAAGACAAGCTACCCCGAGCTGCACGCTTTTCTTCGGGAAAGGATGTTGTAGTTGCCTGGCAGTGGAAGGCCGAACTTAAAGAAGCTAGCCAGGATTGCAACTGAAATCAATATTTCGGGTGATCCGGAAACTTTGATGGAGGACTGAGCACACATTTTCAAGTTCTAATAATAGTAATCATAATAACAGTAATAAGAAGTAAGAATTTTTACATAGAGCAGTTCCCTGTAACTAGGCTCAACGCGGTCATTCACACACAGTCATGCCAAAAACTACTTGCACAAAACAATGTCAGCATACAAGGCTTGCACAATGTCACTTCCTCACACCCTGCATAAATAGTAGGTCTCTGTACATCTAAGGAAAAAAAACCAAACCAATACCAGATTTAGAAACGCAATGTCAAATGTAACAAATTTATCTTCAGTTTTGATTTAAAAGAGAGTAAGAGTTATTATTAGACAACTTAAAAATGTAAATAAGCACAAAAATTTAATAAAAATCATAATTTTTGCACAGGTCAGTTTTCCTAATAAAACTAACGATGTCTGTCGACTAGAACAGGACTATACAAAATGGCAGTCCTGTAGTGAAATGGGTAAACACTATCGATAAAGAATACCTACCCACTTCGCATCAACTCTACTGTAACAAGCAGTACCAGTGTCTGCGATCGATAATCCTCGATACAAATTTCTTATCATAAAAAAGAAAAAGTCTACAGAATCTTCTCTCCCTCCCTATCCCTCCTCCTTCTCTCTCTCACCCGTGGGGTGCCGGATACAACAATCTAATACTGGCAAATACGCTTGGTCCCCACAACAACAAAAAAAAAAAAGACAATGGACCTAGCACAGTCCCAGCGGGGAGCATCACAAACAGATTGACTACATCATGGTCAAGAAACGCTTCAGATCAAGCGTCAACATTGACAAGACGCACACTTTTTCAAGAGCTAAAATCGGAAGTGACCACGATCTCGCGATGATGTCTTTCCGGCTCCACTTGAAGAGAGTAAACAAAGTAAAGTGCACAAGGTTGGACAAACTGCAAGACCCGGATGTGGAAGAAATATTCTAAGCCACAATTGGAGGGAAATTTGCACCACTGTTCATTTCGGGAACTGCTGGAGTAGATACTAACACCATGACCACCACCTTCAACTCTGCAGTGACAGATGCCGCCATTGAGATCCCTGGCAACCATAGCTTGCTGCTACACAAACTTCAGCATCCAGGGCAGAACAAACGCATGGCTCTCCAACTTTCTCAGCAACAGAACCCATGCAGTCGTGGTGGGAGGGGCTCGCTCTTCATTCGTTGACGTCAAGTCCAGCGTCCCCCAAGGCTCCGTGCTAGGTCCTTAACTTATTCCTTGCGTACATCAACGACCTGCCCGAGAAGTGTTGACGTCATTGGCGAGACTATTTGCGAATGACACGGCAGTCTACAGGATGATCTCCGAGAGCCTAGACCAAGAGTAGCTAAAACAAGATCTCCAGGTCGAGTGGGAGAATAGCTGGGACATGGAGTTTCATCCTGCCAAGCGTCAGACCCTGTCAGTGTCCAGGAGCCCCTTCCATTACGCATATGAACTCCATGGTCACACACTAGAAGCTGTTCCATCTGTCAAATACTTTGGTATTACTATTCACCGAGAGGTGAACTGCAACAACCACATAAACGGCATTCGCAACAAAGCCGACCGGATCTTGGGATTCCCCAGACGGAATTTGAAGATCAACAACACCAGTATCAAGGAAAGAGCCTACAGAGCCTTCGTGCGACCCTTGCTGGAATATGCTTCATCAGTCTGAAATCCCCACACCAACAAAAACATCGACACAATTGAAGAAATAGTGTCGTTCAGCGCCTTTTATCCTTAACCACTTTCGCAATACTTAAAGCGTCAACAGCATGTTGGACCAGCGGGACTGGCCCTCACTGGAAAAGCGACGGCGACTTTCCAGGCTCTCAATGCTTTTTACGGTGCTGCATGATCAGGCCCGCTATCCCAACATCAAGGCAAAGCTCATTCCGCTTCCTCCTCGGCAGCGACGAGGTCACGACCACGTACCAGTTCTCCCTCATCTCCACCGGAATTCAATACCGCAGTTTTTCCTTCCTCCCACCAACCATCAAGGACTGGAACGATCTCTCAAGAGGAGCAGCTGAGGCCACAACTCTTGACGCGTGACACGTTTGTGTCAAGAGTCTCCCTTCAGCAACCCTCCCTGTTCCCCCTCCTTCCCCCACTCCCACCCCGTCCTCTTTCTTCCCCCCTCCCTTTTTTTTTTTTTTTAATTGACTGGGTAATATGATTCTAGACAGAAAACTCGTTAAATGCCCTTGACCAGATCGAACTGAAACTGTTTCAAAACCTCTATAGAGAAAAGGACGCGAACCCCTCGCAAAACAGGTGCCAGAATGATCGACGAGTTGATCGTGGTCCCTCAGCGGAAAGAAGAAGAAGAAGAAGAAGAAGAAGCCTGTCTCATTTTATCGAAGCGTTTTTAGACTACAACATTTGGATAGGGGAAATAATGACTAATGGTTTTATGGGGGAGAGAAAGGGAAACAATTTCATTCCCATGGCAACAGAACAAAACCCAAATAAAACAATAATAATAATTAAAAACAAACAAACAAACAAACAAACAAAAACAACAACCAAGGGGAAATAGAGGTTTTAAGATAAGACCAATATTATTACTAAACGCACTAGTATAAACCTTCCAAACATGCAGAAAAAGAGCTGAACTCAAGTGTTCCCACTGAAGATTTTACATCGAAGTAGACATTGGAACTTACCAAACGTTTTCTCACCATCTTGGCACATTATCTAGTCTACAAGTAACAACATCGCGAGCTACCATTTACAAAATAAAGGAAAAAAAAATACCAGCATTACATTGCCGAAAGGCGTAACAGCTGCAAGAATCAATAGCTTCAGTTAAATGAGTAAAAAATGAATAGATTTTTCTTCTTCTTCGTACTTTGATGACATTGAGGTGTGTAAAAATTGTAATAATCTATTCATTTTATTCATATTTCAAGTTTGCCTACAATGTAGAATGTTCAAGTGTTGCAACAATATAACAATCGTTATTTTAATTTAAAAAAAAATTAATATAGACAGCGAATACGAGATTTTCCAGTTACAACATCTCAAGTAGTTCTATTACTGTACGTATACAATATATATATATATATATATATATATATATATATATATATATATATATATATATATATATATATATATATATATATATATATATATATCAACATATTTCTTATTATGTACATTATCACTTACAGTATTTCTAATATTTTACGATAACCAAGTGTCCCTAATAAATACAATATCGAAGCATTTATTGTTATGTACAAGATAAAGCGTATATATATATAAGCATTAACAAATTCAACAGATTATGCAATATCCATCAGGCATTGTCTAAAATGATATCAAGGGATGATCCCAGCATCTAATCAAAGAACGTACAGCTACGCACGTGGCTCTACGTTCTTTGATCTACCTCAGCCAATTGTGGATAATCAATCAAGCTTGCATTTGTATGAAATGAAGCTCATACAATGTCTTATCACTTCGGTAAAGAAGACATTTATAACAACAACATCATCAACAACAACACATAAATAAATAAAAGCTCGTACATAAGTTCAACCAAGTATAGGATCGATCTATATTATGCATTATCAAACTTGCATGGCATGAAATGATTTCAAGGAGTTGAGCTAAGCATACTAATTCAACAAAATAAGGATCATCAAACCTTCCTCCCGCCACCACCACCCTCCCACCACACTCCTCCAACATGATTTTAATGGGATGGTCCAAACATTTAAAATTCGACAAAGACAGGCCTAATAGTATACGCATCATCGAACTTGCAGTTGTAAAAAGTATTTTAAGGGGCTGAATACTAATTCAACAAATTATATGGGCTAAACAATGTTTTTTATTTTTTTTTTTCAAACTTAAAATTTGTTTGAAATAATGTTAAAGGGATGATGCAATCATGTAAACATTCATTAATGTAGGGCCTATTATGCATTGTCAAACATGCCTTTGTATGAAATGATTTTAACCCTTTTCCTGCCAAGGGAGAATTGCAATGAGTTGCAATTATTTCCCAGGCAAATCTGGCTCATCATTGCACACAATTACAAAAAAAAATATAACTTGAACAGTATTAGAAATAATTAGATAACACTTAAACATTTATAAAAGGCAATTTAATTTTCAAAGCGAAAAAGGAAAAAAAAGAAACTTAAATAACATTTTAAACTTGTTCTAAAACAAATATTTAATAATTTATTTATTTTCAATCCAAAGGAGAAAGAGAGAGGGTCTAGGGTGGCAATCGCATTGCATTTGTTATAAATTTTGATGTACGGATGCGCATTATTTTGTTCATTTCATCTATGTCCCTGTTTAACGTATATTTGAGGGTATGTGGGTGGGGGCATGTTTATCATATTATTATCTAACTTATGATGTTAAACAGCCAATGTTCTGAGCTTTCCAATCAGTATGTAGTTGTTTTGCTGACCGTTTTAATCATAGCGAGGGAAAAAACAAAACAAAACAAAAAAAATCCAACAACGTCACAATGATGATGACGAGATAATATGTCATTGGCATATTTCGTCGAACTATTGTATGACGACTTATTTCGTCATATGGAGCCAAAGTACCGCAAAACGTGAATCATAAACACAAGCATTTTGATGAGCTAATTTTAACGATCGATCCACTTCGATCCGATGGCACTGCTCAAACGACTGATAGTACGGTACAACACGTCGCGTGACTATAGGGTTAGTATCGAATGATGGCCTATGAAACAAAAAGATCTCAGTGAACAATCCGACTAAATGCACAAAACTAGAAACTAAACAAGGTAAACTCGGATAATAAGAAGCGGAGCGTACTATGAAATTTTGCTTTTCCAGCAAAAGGAAAACAGTACTTGTAATTTCTGTGCCTTGCTTCAAGCAAGTAATGTAAAATTTAACCTTCAAGGAATCCACAGAAATTACATCTCCGGGGTTTTCTCTTCGCCGGAAAGGCCACATTTCATAGTACAGTACACTTCCTTTCATAGTACCCAACTTGCCCCTACATTATGTTTACAACTTCTATTGACGCACGGTCGAACGAATGCTAGGATACGATGGTGCCCCATAGTACAACCGTCCAGTGCAACCGTTCAAGTTTATAATTAGATCTAGTAATTTTAACATTACAAACTTCGTCTTGAATCTGCTGTTTTGGCAGCGATAATGCAAGATTACTAACTTCAAGGATTGACATTTACGAAGATGCGTCTTTATTATTTCGCAGTTTTACAGAATACCTTCATGTTACAACCAAAGACTGTGATGAATAATGTCTCTGATACAGTATAACAAGTGCACGCTGAATTTACACAACTCTAATTATCCGTTTCTTCTTGTATGAAAATAAGACTTGATGATTGTAATAGTAGAATTATTGAACCCAGAACACACAGACTACAAGCAGTATTAAAGACGTCCCTGTCATTATTCTATTAACTGACGTCAGCATACAGTACGTCAGAGAAGTATACGTCATCACAGTCTGTCCTCATTGGGAGGGTCGATGAACCATACAGTGCGAATAAGCTTGGACGACAAATCCAAACTAATTGTTGGTGTCACTTGTGTCTTAGCTTACATAACAAAATTAAGCCTTTTAAATGCCGTATTCTGCCTGCTCGGTGAGAAGTATTTTTGTCACTTAAAAATGATACATCACTCCCAAAAGATGTTAACAGTGTTTTCAGGATCATGATGATTACCGGTCTGTTAACCGCAGGAATCCATTTAAAAAAAACCAAAATCACGTTCAATGTTCAAAAGTAGTTCATTATTCGAATATTCAGTACATAAGATCTTAGTCCCGAAGTTCAGTGTTGAAAGAGGTGTGATTCCAAAGACTTTTCAGCAAGTTGCCGAAGAACAAAACTGCTTGATTTATTTATTTAATATCTTTTTAACGGAAATGAATTCCACAGTCTGGATGCTTTGTTTCCCTTTGCCATGCGCTTCACAGCTTAATGTACAAACTTGAGTAGGTTATTGTTCAGCTGTTGATATGCCACATGTTATTTCGTCTTCGTAGCGTATGACAAAATCTTCACTTGAGGGTGACGTCTGCGTCAAACGCGTTGGCGTCTGATTGTCGTTTTGACCGACTAGAGTTTGCCACGTCCTTCCTATCCTATCCTATTCTATCCCGTAACTCGAAGGTCGTTGGGGCACCACAGATGATCATTTAACCAGCGTACCCCATCTTTCTCTGTCCTCAGCAACCATCATGGCTTCGCTCAGTGTCATGCCGTTCTCGGATGTTGTCCTCCCATCTTTTTGGTCTCCCATCTTTTTGTTCTGTTTCCTTCTTATTCTGCCTCCTTGCACAGTGCCCTGCAGGATGGTCTTTGCAAGGCCTGGTGCTCTGGTGACGTGGCCATACCATAGGAGTTTCCGTGTCTTTACCACCGTGAGCATGTCATCGTGTTGTCCAATGGCTTTTGTGATGGTCTGTCGGACTTCGCCGTTTGGTGATGAAAATGCCCAGAAGTCTTCTGTAGCACCTCATCTCCATGCTTTGTAGTCTTCGTTATAGATCTGTTGTGAGGGTCCATGTTTCACAAGAGTATATTGTTAAGTCACACACCAATATCTGCGTCATACGCGCTGACGTCATCAGACTATCATTTTGACTAACTCGAGGTCCGGTTGTTACGTCAGACACTAATATCTGCATTAGATACGTGTTACGGGTTGACGACACGTGGTTGCCCTGACTATTTAAATTTTTTTTTTTTTAAGTCACTGTATTTCCTGTGCGTGTCTCATTACGATCGCAGCGTCTTTTTGTTCACTGATTTATATAGTGTTGTTATCCTGTTGCCATATCATAGCCATGTCCTAGTAGTGTTGTTCAAGGGTTCACTTGCGATTGTGACGTCACCTTATTATGATGTCAGACGGCGTTGACCTGCTGGTCTTCTTTGAGAGGGAAGGTTTCTCTGCGAACGCTGTCAGTCCTGGAGTTCCTCGTCGAATTCTGGAGCCCTCCGCGGTCCGACTGGCCCAGAGTCCCCTGAAAATGAAAAGATGACTGTAGAGAAACTGTTTAGTCGCCTTTTATATTAGTTCAACGTAAATTACGTTTGAGGTCGAGATTAAAATTGTACATCAAACAAAAAGTAATAAATAAATAATATAATTAAAAAAAATAAATAAATAAATAAATAAATAAATAAATAAAACAAAATAAATAAAATAAATTTTAAAGAAATAAATAATTTAAATAAAATGATAGTTTCCCCAGCATACGCTCGGGAACTTAAAATGTATAATTCACGCTAAGGGATGACTATCTGCTAATAAATTCGTAGGTGTGTGTGCGTGTGTGTGTGCGTGTGGCTAGGTAGAAACGCCTTTATTCTGACATACATTTGAACCTCTACGTACTTTCTTTTGACGGACCCCGTTATCTTGACGTCAAAACAGTGTTCCGTTAGGGTTAGGGCTGTGTTAGGCTTAGGGTTAGAGTTAGGGTTAGGGTTAGCTTCAAAAAAATTGACAAATTTGTAAAAAAAATGTCAAAGTAACGTATGTAGAGTTTCATGAAAGTCATCACAACGGCGTTTCTACACGGTTGTGTGTGTGAGTGTCTAATTCTTTTTTTTTGTTGCGAAATTTGAATCCCAAGCAGCAAAAAGGTCGTCTGCTAAAGATACTGAGTGGCTAATTATAGCCATATGAATACTTGAGTGATAGATGTGTTTCTTGTAAGTGTGAGAGTGGGTGAAAAGTGCAACCATGTATATTGGTACCGATCACCGCGTTTTGAGGTTGATTGGTGATTTGGGAAGAACGCATATACAACATCTATTATTATTATTATTATTATTATTATTATTATTATTATTATTATTATTATTATTATTATTATTATTATTATTATTATTATTATCATAATTATAATTATAATTATTATTATTATTATTATTATTATTATTATTATTATAATCATCACATATACAGGCGAGGCAAACTTAGAGTTATATGTGCGTGACTCCTCGCAATTACAGTACCAGCGTAGCTCCTGTTTGTGTTTCTATGCGACTTGGTTTCTCGGCCTGTTTGTATCGTTTGACACATACCAGACAGCTTCTACTGCATAGTAAGAAACTCGCAAGGCAACGTTATAAAATAGATGCAATGTTGCTTCCTTTTTGTCTTTAAAAAAATTTTAAACTGGTTATTATGCTTTCCTCAAAGCTTTCATCTCACTAATGTGGTATTATAAGCTCTTCTATGAGAATGCTATCCAGTGGGAAAAACGACCACAGTCTCACTCACTTTAAAGCTGGTCTAACCTATGTTTGTTTCTGGATGGAGACGAGCGGGAGAGATTTTACTCAAACGTTTTTGACATCTAATTCTATGGTGACTGCATTTCAGTTTTAATCACTCGAAACCACGGATGGTGGTGGTCTAAGAATAGAGAGGTACGTTAAAGAACCCGTCCATTCTTGTCATTTTATAAGCGAACGGAGATGTCGTGACGCGTTTTAAAATAAACACGAACACGCCTATGTCTGTCTGGTGGTTATGTATGTATGGCTGAAGAGATAGACAGTGCGCGAGAAATTATCCAAATGTCTATAAAATGCATCAACTGATAATTCAAAATCTAAAACTAGGTTATTAAAACTGAGTTGTCTTATTGGAATCAACTTCTCTCTATTTAAAAAAAACTAGTATCTCATCATGATCAATACACTGAAATAGATTAGAATTTGCCTCTAGATTGCTTTCTTCTTGGTTATAACCATTTTTTCTTGGTTATAACAAGTGATTTTTCCTGAATTTGAAAATCGCAATATGCTGACTCTTTACTTTACATTTTGTGTGATTTACGTGTTATTTGTTTTATTGTGTTGTATTGTTATTATGTTGAGTTGGTATTGTTCTGTGTATTTATTTTGTTGCCACATTTATTTTTGTGTTGTAAATTCCTTAGTGTTTTGTCTTAATGTATTACGCTGATCTACAGCAGTCCAGTTGCTGAATATATTATAAATGTAGCTGTAATGTTATACAGTGCCATTCATGGTACAAATGATATGCGTAAAAGTTCAAAAGTTCCAAAAGGTTGGCGTCATGGGCTATTTTGAGTTCGATCACAGGGGCATTGCACAAGTATAGTGGATTCTCGATAGCAAAGCGGTAGCAGCCCTATGTATCGTATTATGGTAGTAGGGGCTGTAGCTACCGCTTTGCTATCGCGGATCCACAATACTACCTCTGTGCTATGGATTGATTGATTGATTGATTGTTGCTTTAGGTCCAGCGGACTCTTCCGAGCCAAATCAGGACCGGACAACCCCCGATCCGCATAAAAGATCTGCTGAAACAACCCTAGTGGGAAAACTGAACGCCCTCCACCGGCCAGTCACTTTACAATAAAGACATCCCACGCAGGGGACGGCTGAGGCTTTACCCCAACTACTCGAACCCCCGGTTACAAAAACAAAATAGAATACAAACATCATTATAAATTATTAACTAAACATATACATATAAAATGCCTATACTGCTAAATAATACAATCATAGGAAGCCCTAGTGACCACCCGGCAGAAAGGGTCCAACACTCCCAAGCTAATCCAACAGACCTCATACACAAACAAGGAGTCTTGTCCAGGAAGAGTTTTCAAAAAAAAAGGTAGGTCATTGATCCAGCGAAGAAGAAGATAGTATAGCAGAGTGATAGGACAGATCAGGAATGGGAAAGAGTAAATGAGGAAGACAGCGACAGTGGGAATTTAAAGCGGGGATACTATTTATACTGAAAACCCCCGGCACTCCAACTGTTGCCGCAGTGAATCTGTCTTGCCTACAAAGGAAAGACAGGTTTTCAACTGGGGCTTTCCCTTTTCCCTTTATAGGTTTGAACAATCTACAGTGGCAAGATTGCTCATGACCCCAAGGGGTTGTGCTATGGAGGATCCACTAATAGATCTACTGTCTTGTATAATGCCCCCGTGGTTCGATCTTGTTGCGGTCAGCGTCTTTCGTAGCTCTTTGAGCTGGCAAGGCGTTAAATACAACACTTTACTTTAAGTTTAGCCTAAGCGGATTCAGTGAAAGTGTCTATTTATTTATTTATTTATTTATTTATTTATTTATTTATTTATTTATTTATCATTTTTATATTGCGCTTTTCCAGCTGAAGAGCTGCTCAAAGCGCTGGTCAATACACGCACTTAACACTAGCCGCCCGCGGCGCCCACCTGTAACCTTTGTGCGGGGATGGGGAGATCGGACCTAGTACGTGCGGATTTAGCATCAGAATCTTTAAAGTCCATGCGTTGAAGTGCGTGCGTGTACATACTAGACCTCGGTTTATACTCTCATCCGACTTGAGGGATCTAGACTATAGAGCCCCTGTTGGACATCAGAGATCTAGACAATGAATGTAGACTTTCATGGGATCCATACAGTGCCTGTTGGACATCAAAGATCTAGTCTTTGCCTGTAGAATTTTATGGGGTCTAGACAGTGCCTGTTTGACATAAGCGATCTAGACATTGCTTGTGTAAATTTTAGGGATCCAGACAGTGCCTGTTGCGTCGATCTTTTAGTATATAGTCCTTGCACGAGTGTGGGGATCCAGTTAAGTGCAAATGCGCGCGTGGTTAGGCGTTTAGAATGCTTGCATAAACATATACAGTAACAGTAGCTATAGAAAAAATGTAACTGGCTTAAAGTGACCTACTTTGACCACGGCCCCTCCACATATACTTTTAAGCTTCATAGTGAGTGTTGCCCCACTGAAAAAAAAGCTTACAACAACAAATAACTCTTTTCAAAGTTTAGTTATTGTTTTTTTTTTTTTTTTTTAATGAATAAATAGACTTTATTCGGGAATGGGAGGTAACTTGTCTTTTTTGCTTTGTTTTAAGTTACCTAGAGTTATCCGGGCGGAACTCTCGTCTCTATGAAAGCTACCCCGAGCTGCAAGCTTTTTCTTCGGGAAAGGGTGGTGGTGATTGACTGGGCAGTAGCAGATATTAGGCGAGAAATTGTAATGTCCGCGTCATGTTAGACAACTCTGGGCGCAACATTGCGGGCAAGCAGGCCAAAGTTGTCTACCCTCGTATTTTCCGTGCATGGTCTATTCCGTCATTTTTATTAAATAACAACCGCTTGCCAACATTCTTGAGCTAAAACTATCATCTACCAAAGGCGGTAAGAGACAGAATCCATTGAAAAAAAAATTTTGTTCGGTAAATTTTTTCGTTTTAGGTTGATAAAACAGACCATACCCTACCCCAGACACCAAAGATACCCTCTTCAAGCTTCGTGGTTCACTCGGAAATAGGGTCAAAAGTCACACGACTATGGTATAGGCCTAACTGTGTACTGTTAATCAGGGGAAATCACTCCCTGTCAGAACCGAAATTGAAAATTCAAACTTTAGTCGTTAGTTTGAGCAACGAATCCCCACTCTTTCATTGTGTAATGTGACAACAACGCGAATTTTAGGGCAAACCTGTTTTTGCCAAAAGTAAACAAAGCCTTCGAATTGGGGCTTTTAGAGTCCAAGATTCAAGATATTATGTATCGTCGAGCATCCATAAGGTCTCTTACCTTCCTGAACAGTCCGTGGTGACACTGGCATTTCAGCAGTCGCAGCATGGTCTGCTGGAAGGCTCGATGCATCAGGCAGTACAGGACGGGGTTCTGGGCAGAGTTGGAGTGCCCAAGCAGCAGCGTGAACGGATAGAGGGTGAGGAGGATGTTTTTAGACACGGGGTCAAAGTTCAGGCAGAGGTTGATGATGTAGTAAGGGAGCCAGCAGGCGGCGAACAGGACGGAGAGGATCACCATCATCAACGCCAGCCTTCGCCTTGTCAACACCTGTGGACGGCGCAGAATAAAAATTATATTGAAATTAAGAATAAACTCAAGAAGTCTTACATATTCTTGAGATGTTACTTGTCCATGTGCAGGTAAAATATCAGCAGATCATATTTTTTTCCGTATATTTTTTTCGAGACCCCAGTCAACTTTTTCCCAAATTAGAATTAGAGGACGGTCTAAAAATTAAGGACTTTGGTCCATCAAAAAATATATTTGATATAATCGAAATAGTGTTAAAATTGTTAATGCGCCATTTTAAAAATCACCAGTTGGTAGAGTTTTATAAATTTTGTTTTAAAGTTAAATTAATTATTATTTTTGTTTGTTTGTTTTTTGTCGTTGTCTAATATCACCATGTGCGAACAGACCTGAAATTAAAGAACTGAACTGAACTGGACCGAACTGGCACATCAGATCACGATGGCAGTTAGTCCAAGACGTGAGCGTTTACAACGTTAAATCTGACACACCCACACACCAGCTTATCACCTTAAAAAGCTGCTCAAAGGGGTGGCCAAAAACAGGATCTGAACCTAGCCGACCCAAGATACAAACTTGCTGGGTTGATGAGCACTATCTAAAACTTAAAACACCTGAACGATTTTGAACGATCTAAATGTATGCACGCTTGTTGTTTATTTGCGCCTGTCATCTGCCTTTTCCACAAAGTGATGATGTTGTCCATTTGTAAGACGCAATATCGTCCATGCTAGTAGCATGCTCAGAGCAGGTACGGGAGGGAAAATAGGGTTTTGGGCGGGGAAAGAAGTAGGAGATTTAATGATGCACAGCTGGGTGGGGGAAACAAATCAGCAATCAAAGAGATGCATCTTCAGATATCTGCTTCTTGAAGACATCTGTATATACCGGGATCTACAATGTGCCGGTGGGAGGTGAAACATCGTAAAAAGAATCATTACAGAAAGTCGACTAATTCCTGGGAGAAAACGATTCCGTCATCGCCAAGACACAAATCATTGTCACGGACAGGCGAGCAGGATTTATACTGCGATCGCGAGCGTTCTACCATTGAACAACTCTGTTTCTTTGAAGTTGAAGAAGATCAAAGAAGAAGAAGAAGATCAGAAACAAAGTACAAGAAGAAGAAGATCAACAACAACAATATTACCACCACCAACATCGCCATCATCACCATCACCACCACTACCAGTCATCGAACCTTGAGCCTGAACGTACCATTTTCCCGTCATTGGTAACGTTAGAGTTTTGCCTGCTTAGAGCTTGGTCCGTGACCCATAGCGTGGTCCCGATCCTGGCGTACAGGAAGACAGTCAGAGTGCCAGGCACGACGTATACCAAGCACAGAAAGACGATGTCGTACACGTTGCGGCTGGTCGGTGACGGCCAAGCCTCGAAACACAAGGTCAAGGACATTTGAGGGAAGCCGGCGGAGGGAGGCAAGAGGGCAACGCTGTTAAAAGCCAGGTTAGAGAACCTAAAGTCGTGCACCTCCACCTGTGGATGTATATAAGACTCTTGTTAAATCAACAACGTTATGATGGCGCGTAATGAAAATCATCATCATCATCATCATCATCATCGTCGTCGTCGTCGTCATCGTCATCATCATCATCATCATCATCATCATCATCATCATCATCATCATCATCATCATCATCATCATCATCATCATCATCATTTTCTGCCTCCTGTTCGTCCTCGTCATAGTCATCACCATCCTCCTCCTCCTTCTGCTGTTCCTCATCAACTGACCCTTCTAACGATGAGAAGAGGTATAAGGAGTATGGCCGCCAGGAGCCAGGTAACGATGATAAGCTGCTTGACTCGTCGGACGGTGAAGATCTGCCTGTTCTTCATGGGGTGGCGGATGGCGAAGTAGCGGTCAAAGGCCATGCACACGATGGTCAATACGCTGGCCACAATACTGATACCTGTACAAATATTAATAATGACAGGAGAACAACTGCATGGTGGCTACATTTACATATATATCATCCAACGGAGGCCAGCCCATTTGGAATTCGTGCAGAAACAATTAGAGTGTAAAGTTGAAGATTTTTTTTTTCTGCAGCAGAATACCAGCATTGAAAGCCATAACGATCGGAGTTCTATTCTCGCATAGCGTGCGAACTGTTTAGAAATTAAAGTCTGTATTTGTTGTGATGTTTTTAAGCATCCAGACCAAACGGGGAGCGTCTTTAGTGGTTGGTATCTGGCTGCTGAGAAAAAAACAACAACCGACAAGCGCTTGCCCCTTGTGCCATCACAAGGCTATTTCGATAGTCTAGAGCTCACACGACATAGATCTAGAATTTCCTCTTGTATACTAGGTAGGCTACAATGCAGAAGATGAAGAGTAACAAAGCTGGAACTGAAGGAAGACTTGTAAGCGACCGACGAATGACATGCTGGGATTAGAACGTTTATTGCACATGCTCGTCTGTGCACATGTGTCGGTAACCATACGAAATGCGATTGCTTACCTTGCAAGTAATCAATGGCCTTGCACATGGCGTCCCCGAATACCCAGACTTGGTACACAACTCTGGCTGCCGTGATCGGGATGCAAAACAACGCCACTGAAACACATAGCTACTATATACACACGTAATCACTCGATCTACGAGACGTCATTTCATACATCATCACTCTGCCTACATAATTTTTTTAGTGATTCAAGAGATAAAAAGCACAAACAACCTGTGTTAAAACGATACACATTTTCGATTTATAAAACTTTTTTTTTCAAGTAAAACATGTATGGACTAATAAAATTAGACTTTTGCGTGTAATTACTTTTATGCAATAGATTAAGCGAATCACGCTGTCTCTGCGTTACATCAGCATTTTTTTGGCCTGTATGGCTAGCACAAACTGTGCTGTTATAAATTCTACCCCCACCACAACAGCAGAAGCAGCAGCAAAAATAACAGCAGCAGCAGCAGTAACAATAGGCATGCAGACGACGGTGAACAAGCGCCTCAATATAAAGAAGAAGAAGAAGAAGAAGAAGAAGAAGAAGAAGAAGAAGAAGAAGAAGAAGAAGAAAACAACGACAACAACAACAACAACAACAGCAACAAGGAATCAAAGATAGAAACAAGGATAGAAACAAGGATAAACACTGAGAGAGAAACACAGGAAGGAATGGCCCGAATATTATTAAATAGAAATGTTGTGAAGCGTTGTGAAGTGTTATCTTGTCTACATAATGCTCTTGCTTATTTCAGATCCTGTCTTGGACAAATAATGATCGTGTCCAGAAATTGCCAAAGACGCTATTGCCACATAACGTCCTAAAAATGCGGATGTTTTTGTCACGTCAAAGAGGAGACAACGTGAAAACATAGACGATACAAATATACTACGTCACTACTAAAGGGCGAACACTCCGAAAATTGCAAAAGCTCCCCCAGTCATCAAAGGGGAGACTACTGCTTTGAAGGGCGGACATTCTGTTGCCGGAAGTGGATGTGCTAAGATGGCTGAAAGGCGGATGTCTTTTGATACAAGCCTGACAGAATAAGAGTGTCAAGTGGCTTACAACGTGGAAGTTCTGTGGATTGTAGTAGTAAAATCTATGCCACTGGATCAAAGATGTAAGGATTTTCACTGTCAACAAGAAGACTTAGAGTTCTGAACATTATAAGAATAAAGGCTTGTATGTCAAGAGTGTGTTTGGTGTTGCCAAAGCACACCCCCCTCTCTCCCCTCTTTCTTATTCTTTTGTGTATCTGTCTGTTTCCTCCTCCTCTTTTTTTCCTCCGCCTCCTCATCCTCCTCCTCCTCATCATCATTATCATCATCATAACCCCATCGTCATCATCATCATCATCATCATCTGCTAAACTAAAGGCACACGTTTTGTCCCCAAAACTGTAGTGTGGAAAGACACACAGGTACATCAAACAACTGACTGCAAACAAGGGCAAGCCGGCCCAAGCTATTTGTAAACTATAGAAACGAACTGTACTTTGATCTTCAAAACGAGCAGCAAGGTGAAGAGGAGGGAAGGGGAGGAGGGCGGGAGTGTGCGTGGAGAGAGGTAGGGGTGAGGGGTGGGGGTGGAGGTGGTTTGTCTCGTTTAACAATTAGTTGGACTAAGTAGGCCTACTTAATTACATCACAATAATTCTGAGTACTCTTTATAATATTACACGCATTATTCTCCTAAATCGAACTCAAAAGAGCAAGGCGATCTGGAACCAACATAGGCGCTCAGATGCTACGCACTCAACAATAAAAACACATTGATCACTCAGACGAAGAAAAAAGGCTTGGTACAATGAGATCTACAGCCAATCTACTTTGCACAGGAGATAGTTCTAGATAAGTTAGGCTTACATTATAATATTGACGTTGGTCCTTCAAAAAGGAGTATTGTGGGGTTGTGGATTGGGGTAGGTGGAGGTAAAGGGCAGGGGGAGGGAATGTTAGCTCGTTAAACAAACAGACGAATTTACATGGTTACACGGCCGGCCATGAAGCAGTACGATTGGCAGTACTCACTATCGACAATAAACAGGAACACCTAGCTGACTCCAGCTTGTGTCCACTGGAACAAGAACTATAGACGCTCCTAGCCTATCCGCTGAGCTTCATATTGTGCCTTGAGCAACTCTTTGAGCTGACAATGGCGTTATATAAAAACCACATACGCCCGTATCTGAATGTGAGAGGTGCCGAAGCCTAATAGTAAGGTTTATATAGAGAGCACAGGCGTATTAATCAAGAAATATGGATCTTAGGAAAGAATTAGTGGATCCCGGATAGCATAAGGGTAGCAGTAGTATCTATCAATATAGGCTACATATTGATACATACTACTGTTACCCCTATGCTATCGGGGATAGCTACCGGCTCCACTAACGTTTTCCAAGGATGTGTGATAAAACGGTCTCACTAGTAGACCTAGTCTACGTTGTTCACTACATGGGCAAGTAATTTCGAGCATGAACGTGTATAGAAATAGTATTGTCAGAGGAGATGCTATGAGAATATCCTGTATTGTTGGAAACTGTGGGTGCCTTGTTTTTTTATTTAACTGCGTGCTAAACCGCCACGTGACCAGACCCCCCCCCCTCTCTCTCTCTCTCTCTCTCTCTCTCGCACTCTCCCTCCCCCTTGTCTCTAAACCGCCAAGTAATCGGACCACATCCGTAATTAAGTGCAAAGCGGGTCATCAAAAATGGGCGACGTGTTCTATCTACGAAGAGGCAAAAAATGTCCTCAGACAGCTGCTGATTGGCTCCCTCTTCCACGATGAACGGAACGGATCGACGAGCATCGGAATATACAGAAAGATTCCAATAGGTGGCCGGACTCTTTTTTTTTTCTTTTAAAATTTTTTTAAAACACAACTCTCTCTCTCCCCCTCTATTTCTCCTTCCCTCCTCTCTCCCCTTTCCCGCTCTCTTTTGTATACCTCTCTCATTTTCTATCTCCCCCACCCCATTCTCTCTCCTTTCCTCCTCTCTCTCACGCTCTCTCACTCTCTTCCCTGCTCTGTCTCTCCACACCTCTCTCTCCCCCTTCCCTTCACTTCCATCCTCTCTCTCTCTCTCTCTCTCTCTCTCTCTCTCTCTCTCTCTCTCTCTCTCTCTCTCTCTCTCTCTCTCTCTCTCTCTCTCTCTCATCGCTTCCTTTCAGTTATTTGTTTGTTTGATCGTTTCAACAACGCTAACTTGGCAGTTTGCTAACAATACAAAACATACCGTATAGCGTAAAACTTCCTTTAGCAAAATGCGACAATCATTCAAAGCAGTTAACACAAAACGAAATACATTTTGTTTCATTTAGAGAAACACAGAAAATTAACTTTTTATCATGTAGCTGAAACACGATAACATTAACATTTTATCATCTGGTTAAAACACACAAAATATTCAAACTTAATATCATCTAGTTGAAACGAAATAGTATTAACTTTTAATCATCTAGATAAAACACAATTTTAAAAATAATTATTCTGTTAAAGCAACTGCTGATTCACGCTTAAGATGGTTTCAGCTTAGATTGATCCAAAGGGTACTCACGACGCAACGTTACTTACTTGAAGAGAGATTTCTCTTATATAGCGCTCTTACAAGCTCAGAGAGCTTCTCAAGGCGCTGGCCCGTAATATCCAGCAATCACACAATAGTTTGCTGAAGTCAGGATTCGAACCCACGTCGCCTAAGACGCACTCACACAAGTCGTGCGCTCTGACCACTGAGCTATCCCTGCAACCTGCAACTCACTTAACTTGTTGTTAAGGAGACTTACCATCTCGCATGCATACAATACAATACAATACAATACAATACAATACAATACAATACAATACAATACAACTTTATTCATCCCAAAGGGCAATTACATTATAAGTTTATGAGGCAGCATAAAGAAACTCAAAAAACGTATCATAAACCATTTTTGGAAAAAAACAAACAAACAAAAAAACAAACAAGAAATACATAAATTTAAAAACCATCACACAAGCACACACACGCGAATCAAGATCACAAGTGATATCACAAAAGACAACAAAATTCAACAAGTTGATTAAAAAGTTCAGCCAGTACACATAGACACTAAAGGGAGACTCTCACTATATATAACAAATAAGATTCCCAAAGTGCCGAAAACTAAAAGCGGTGAGTACTATTAAGAAGTCGGATTGCACTGGGAATAAAAGATTTAGAACGCCGATTTCCCTTACAGATGGGCATAGCATATCGGCGTCTGGATGGCAACAGTGTGAACTCGGGTTTCAAACAATGTTCCTGATGACTATTAAGGATGCTCCCGGTTTTCCGTAAGATCTGCTGATCACAGAAAGAAGAAAGATCTCTCTGCCTAACTCCAATAATCTTTGAGCAGACATTGACTATGCTATTCAGGCTGTTCCTATCCTTCACAGTCAGACCGTGAAACCAACAGATAAAAGAAAAAGTCAGCAAACTTTCTATAAAAGACTGGTAAAACAAACTGAGGATCTTTGTGTTTACAGAGAAGGATTTTAGTTTCCTAAGAAGATACATTCTTTGCTGACCACGTTTGACAAGACTGTGGGTGTTGACATCAAATTTCAGCTGACTATCAAAAACTGTACCCAAATAATTATATGTGTCAACAACTTCCACATCTTCACCATGAATAACACATGGACGGACATCATCCTTCACTGTCCTAAAATCAAAAAGCATTTCATGCAGGTTTTGCAGCCGTGATGAACCTAACTACTTCTTGCGGATGACGGCTGACAGTTTGATTTATATAAAAAAAGGCTTTGGTCACATTCAAAGCTTTCGGATCGAGCTACGATAAGCCTGTACAACCTGTTGATGACAGAGGTACTTTCATCCGCAATGCAAGTTCTGACTTGCATTGCAAATGACATGACTTAGCAAAAGAATGTTAAAAACACAATTAGCTCTTTCAAGTGTCAAAGTTTCCAACAGCCAGTCTCGCTTGTTAGTTTCATCGAGATGTGTCCAATACGGACATTCCTACAGTGATTTATAATTAGATCAGCAAAATTTTCCACAGACATTCTGACGGTTACGCCGGGCAAAGAAAAAGAAGGGGCATTAGGAAAATGGAGAAAGAGAAGAAGAAGATACGATAAGATAAGATAAGATAAGGTAAGATAAGATAAGATAAGATAAGATAAGATAAGATAAGATAAGATAAGATAAGATAAGATAAGATAAGATAACAATTTTATTTTGAAAGGGTAAAAGAGTAACTTGAGCTGGAGGCGCTTTTTTTACATCTTGCCCTTGGGGCTTTAACAATGACCAATAAATACAACTCAATGTTATAACATTCACATCATGGAACAATAACCAATAAACAAAGTCATTATTAGATTAAAAAAATCATGTTCAAACAATTGAAATCAAATTAGAAGAAGAAGAAGAAGAACGAATAGGTGGGAAAGGAGAAGGAGAGAGTGACAGAGAGAGAGTGAGAGAGTGAGAGAGAGCAAGATAGAGAAAGAGAGAGAGAGAGAGAGAGAGAAAGAGAGAGAGAGAGAGAGAGAGAGAGAGAGAGAGATATTGAATGAATTAATCTGACACCCATTCGTAATGTAAAACGGTATCACCGGCCATCGTGTCATATTTTCCGTGCATAATGAAGAATATTGATGCCGTAGAGCGAGAGTGCAAATGGAGCATTTGTTGTTGTTGTTGTATCAATTGTTGTAGCAAATGGAGCAAGAAGATGCAGAAGGAAGAGAAGGAGGAGTCGAAGAAGAAGTTAAAAAAAAGGAGGAGGATAAGAACAGAAGTAGGGAAGAAGGAGGAAGAGAAGGAGAAGTAGCACCCGGTACACGTTGGTCGAAGGCTAACAGAAGCATAGTTTAGTAGTCGCCTCAACAGGCCATAAAGCATGCTATCATGCTTCAAAGCACTGCTTCCTATACTGTTCAAGCTCTATAGTGACGGAAAAAGTGCAATTTCACTGTAAATATATACAGAATGTTTCTCTACAACATTCCGCTCTTTCCATCTCAAAAACCCATTTGCCTTCTTGGATTCCTAAATTGTATGAAACCAAGTGAGGACTTTATCCGGCGTCAACAAACGGTTCAAAAACATTCTCAAACGGTTCGTAAAAGACAGTAGACCTAGAAACAAATACAGTTTGACCTAATTCGTCCCCTAGAGGAGACGAAACTTACATTTTCAATTTTCATGAGTTTATTGGTCAATGCTCCTAGGGCTTGAAGAGTATAGGAAACAGTGCTCTGGAAGCATGAGAGCATGCTTCATGGCCTGTTGAGGCGACTACTACAGCATGCTTCTGGTAGCCTTCGACTAATGTGTATCGGGTGGAAGTAGAGCCGGGGGAGGGGGGGGGAAGAAGAAGAAGAAGAAGAAGAAGAAGAAGAAGAAGAGACAGTGGGTTGGGGTTGGCGTGAGGTGCAAAATGAACTTAGAAAAGGAGCAATGAAGAAGAAAATCAAAATAACATAACAAAATACGATCAGATGAGGAGTAAAGAAAAAAACATGAAGACCAAACAAAAGGAGAGGAAGAAAAATCGGAAAAAAAGAAAATTATTTTAAAAAAAAACGTAGAAAGGAAGAAAACAAAAGAAAAGAAATGACAGGACCTCAGGAAGGCAGACAGACAAAACAGGAAAGTAAGAACGAAATAAAGAAGGAGTGGACGAAAAATATAAAGGTAACCCTTTTTCGTTTAATTGACAGATTGAAGTTCAGAATAAAACTGGATTTTCCTCTCACATAGGGTAATTGGGTCCGAAAATAAGCACATAATTTTATGTTTAGCTACACAATAAAAAAAAAAAAGTTACGCTAATCAAGCGACAAGAGACCCACTCCATTTAAAGATAATTTTCTGCCCGTGTTTAGAAACCCTCATTAATTTTGTTTTAAGGCTTTTGTAATTCCTAAAGTGGCCTCTGACCCCTTGTTAAACTGTTTTGTTTCCCGCACATTCTGCTAGTACCGAAGATAATGGAAATCCATCTTCTTCTTCTTCATCGTCGTCTTTCTCGCTCTTCTTCTTCTTTCTCTTCGTGATCATCGTCGTCGTTGTCCTCCTCCTCCTTATCATCATAATCGTCGTCGTCTTCGTGCTCATCGTTGCGCTTCTCTTTTTTTCTCCTCCTCCTCCTCCTCCCCCACCTTCCCCTCATCATAAGTAATTATAACCTCACCTACAAGATGGCATTTGACGTAAATCATAACTGCTGCTGCTGAGCTTATAAATCATTTCTTGACTTCAAACCCGCCATGACATAACCAATAACAGCAGCAGCTATTACACATAATGTGTGTGCTGGTGAGGGACGAGATGTGTGGGGTGGTGGTAATGGAAATGGAAGAAGAAAGAAGAGGCTTGATGGTATGGTGGGGGATAAGGGTGATGAATAGGGATGATGCGGGATGGGGGAGAGGGGAGAGTGACGGCGTTTGTTTTACAAACAATTATTGAAAATAGCAGGAGGCAGCTGTCACAAGGTAACGTTACACTTAAATCCCTGGATGGTTTCCTCCCAAGAAGACGAAGACACAAGACATAAAACATAAGACATAACACATTTATTCGTTTAAGAGTTTACAATGGAAAAGTTGTTTCCGGCCGTGCAAAACAAAAGTAATCAGATTAAGAAGAAACGATGACGACGACAATGATGATAACGATGACGGTAATGATGCTGCTGACGACGACGACGATGATGATGATGCCGACAATGAAAACAATGTCAGATATAGCGATTGTATGGCGACAAAAACAACGATGATGATGACGATACACACGCACACACACATACAGCTTCACACATACATTGCGAATATATCCCTCCCTTTAAATGTAAAAACAACATGTCCCAAGACATGAAATTGGATTTTCCATTGCACAAATAATGTTAAAGTGCAGTCAGTTGTCCTTAAGCGGCATGCAAATAAGGTTACCGGGTCATTGGAACGCAGTGCACAGTCTTGCTGCCAGAAATTCAGTTTGTCCCCAAATCAGGAAACTGGAAATAGTAAAGGGAAAAACAAGATGGGCCAGTCATTAATATGTATTCCCAGACACTGAGACACACCGAGCACACATCAGCCAATTTGTACATATAAAATAAGCATTTTGAAAAAAAAAATCGTTATGGTGCTAATATGGCTCAACTTTATCCTACACAGAAGCAAAATTAAAAAAGACAGCATGATGGGTCACACTATCTGAATGAACTATATGTAAGCTAAAACAAACTGTCAAGTCTTTTCCGCCAATCTTCAGATACAATGCAAAACACCTTTGGAATATTATGGACTTCAGTGACTTCGACCTTTGTAAAAGTGCAAATATAAATGCCGTAACAGTAGTAGTTACAGTTATCTGCCTATCCTATCCTATCCTATCCCGTAACTCGGAGGTCGTTGGGGCACCAAAGATGATCGTTTAACCAGCATACTTCATCTTTCTCTGTCCTCAGCAACCCTGATGGCTTCGCTCAATGTCAAGCCAGTTTATTCTCGAATGTTGTCCTCCCACCTCTTTTTCGGTCTCTCTCTTCTTCTACCTCCTTGCACTGTGCCTTACAGGATGGCCTTTGCAAGGCCTGATGCTTTGGTGACGTGGCCATACCATCGGAGTTTCCCTTTTCTTCACCACTGTGAGCAGGTCATCGTGTTGTCCAATGGTCGTAAGAGATGTGCTGGGTATAGGAAATGCCCAGAAGTCTTCTGAAGCACCTCATCTCCATGTTTTGTATTCCTCGTTGTAGATCTGCTGTGAGGGTCCATTTTTCGCAAGCGTATACGAAGATGGAGGTGACAAGGGAGCGCAGACTTACCTAGGCTGATGGTCCTGTCAATGACCTCGACCTTTGAAAAAGTGTAAGTATAAATGCCGTAACAGTAGTAGTTACAGTTATTTGCCTAGTAAAAACAATAAAAATAAATTAAATAAATCCTAATGGAAATAATTATTTTAAAAGTTTTGAACATAAAAGTTAAATATATACAGTTGGACGGACTGTCCGAATGAGCTGAAGTACATAAAATACCAAAAATATCAAAATCAGTCCAACCGTTTTTGGAATTGTGAACGCACGGGAGGATATTCGTGCGGCCCTTTTCCCAAATTACGTAATGATTTCAGGGGGATGCCGCACCACATGTCCCGGTTGCTTCGGTAGATCTTAAAATAGGGAGTGTGTGTAGTTGGAGGAAATGATAACACCAAAGACGGAAACACGCTCGTACTTGCACTGATGATGATGACACGGTTCGCTTGTCACTCAACGATTATGATTAATAATGGGTGATGAGGAAATGAAATAATCCAAATTACTGCAGCGTTGTTGATCTTTGTATTGTTCCAGTATTTGTTGATGACAATGTAGACCAAGCGAGTGAAACCGTGGTTTGTCTTTGGCGATAATATTAAATCTTTCACTTCTCTTAGATTCTCGTATCGAAGCTTGGCCTCGTTTCCAACGATGACGTCACTGGCGACTTTACGTACTCGCAAACTGGTCTTGATTTGGCTCGGAAGAGTCCGCTGGACCTAAAGCAATAACCATGTAATGTAATATAATGTACTCGCAATTGCTGCGGTCTCTGCTGCGGATCTCACTTAAATGTACAGGTATAGTTTATCGTTCCTCTTTCGTCGAGTCTATCCTATCCTATCCTATCCTATCCGATCCTATCCCGTAACTCGGAGGTCGTAGGGGCACCACACGACCGTCGAGTCTACATGGCATTAAAATATTCTACAACGTTAATATTATACAATGAATGATAGATGGGAGGACTGATGATCCTTTCTTCATGCTTCCACTTGCTTACCTTACGTACATTGACATAAAAATAAAACACTTCTGCCAAGTGCTCCTCAAACTAGACCTTCTGAAATAGATCTAAATCTAAACATAGATTAATCAATGATTTGGGTTGCTGTCTGAAGGATTTAGGAATCAGCCTAGACGAGCTGTCGCTAAATATCTGATAAACAGTGACGGAAGAATGGCACTTCTCTAACACAAGAATAAAACTAACCTGGAATAAGACACATTGTTATTATTGTTTTTGTTGCCTATATCGCTAGCTATCTGGCATATGTTTGCTGTCACGTGGGGTTTATGGGCTCTGCACAATGGAATTATGGACCCTCACGTTTATTCGGTGGGAACTGCTAGTAAGTCACCCTATGAATTACTTTAATAAATTTATTTGTTTAGCTCGTTCTGTGTTAAGGTGGGGGTACAGAAATAGATAGAAAAATGGTAAAAGATACTGTCACACTAGCTTTCACACGGCTATGAATCATATGTAGTCCAGCCCCTTGATAACAGTTAAAATCCCACATTTATTTCTTCTACTCTATACAAGGTTCTCTAAGTACTAATCTAACTTAAAATGTCTCAGTCACTGCTAATAGTTCGATCGCTGATAGTCTAGGCAGCTGTTATTTCTTCCTCGGGCACTTTGCTATAATATTTCATGCAGATTTGGACTCCTGTGGTCCGTTTTACAGTTTCTGAAGAGTTGGACTACTGTGGTCCTGTTATGATCAGTTTAAGTGCACTTCTGGGTGTACACTTAACTTTCTTATGGTGCGGTCGAAGTCCTTCTGTGAGGTAGCTTCTGGCACACCTTTGTAGTTGTGTAGTTGGGTTCCCTTGCCACGCTGTGGGGTCTGACAGGGTGTCTTTCAAGGCAGCTCTTTCCGTCTTGTGCGGTAGAGTCTCCTCAACCAACTGGTCGTTTCTGTGGAGTGGGAAGCACAGGATAGCTCGGGATAGCTCGCCTGCTCGTCTGTAATATAAGAGACGAAATTCTGCACAACCCTGAATAATCGGTTTGTGCAGAGCGTCTCACTGAAAGCCAAGTAGCCCTCAGTGATAGCTCCACATCTCTATACATAAGCGACGAACATTCTGCTACTTCCGGGTTCCACTGGAATCTCAACTCTAAATTCCTATACATACATAAATATCAATCGTGTCTAACTATACACATACAGAATTAATAATAATATAAACATTCAGTGGTACAGCCACTGGTCTGCAAACATACATATAAGTTAAACAACAGTGGTTCCGTACGGGATACAACATGGCGGCGCAACCGGTCGTGTTTCACCACGTGTTCGGCTTTCCCACATGGTCACGCAAATTCGGATTAACAATTCACATTTATGCATAGCAAATTCTTCAAACATAATTTCAACAATAATATAAATATATCACGATGAAACAGAAGGGTGTTCATTTACCTGTTTGACAAGTTCAGGCCCGTGATGACTTGAGAGAATTCTAAGATTTCAAAGTCCTGCTTCCTGGTCTATGAGTGTAGAGATTTCTCTAGCTGTGGAGATGTTGACTCTACCTCGTCTCACACACGACTGATTCAAACTGTCTTAGGTTCTGACACAGTCAAAACTGCTCTACCCACTGAGCCTGCTCTGATTGGTTAAAATGGTTACGACTCTCGCACACAGTGTTGATTGAGTCACTACGCTGGCGTGGGTCGGGCTCGCGGTGTGTGGTCTGCTGTGTAATTGCTGCTGTGTTATAGTCTAACTTCTAAAGTTACAAGTACTACACATGGCTAAATAGTCACTGGGCAGAGTTAACACTAGCCAATTCGTGACAGGCTCCCTCAACTGAAAAAAGGCGATGACTACTGGATTCGACCTTTTTCTACTACAGAGCCTAGTTTAACGCTGCACTATCCTAGGGTCCTATTTACAAACTAAGTAAGTTGCTCTACCTGAGCTGCAATGCTGGGCCAGGTAGCTATGGACACTAGTGACAGGGTTTTACTGGACGGGGACGAATTCTGGTGCTGTGGCCCTTAGTTGTGTTGGGTGGGCGACAGCTGCTGTGTCCTCCACGAGATGGCGACTGAGGTAGTCGGCTCCGTGGTTCTCTTTGCCGGGGATGTACTCGATTTGGAATGAGTATGCCTGAAGGGTGAGTGCCCATCTCATCAGGCGAGAGTTCAAAGACTTGGAGGCTGCCAGGAACGATAGTGGTTGGTGGTCCACCTGAACTGTGAAGTGGGTCCCATACAGGTAGAGTTGGAATTTCTGTATGGCCCAGACTAGTCCAAGGCATTCCTTCTCCGACGTGGCGTAGTGGGTCTCGGCGGGTCTCAATTTTCTGCTGGCGTAGGCGACCGGGAATAGCGTCTCTGCATTCTTGGGGTCGCGCTGTAGCAGTACTGCTCCGAGGCCTAAGTCGCTTGCGTCGGTACGAAGAACGAATGGCTGAGTCAAATCGGGTAGGTGGAGTACTGGCGCCGATGTCATTCTGTCCTTGAGTGTTTGGAATGCTGTCTCGCATTCGGCTGTCCATACTACTTTGTCCGGGGCGATTTTCCGGGTTCCATTTGTCAGTGGCACGGCGATGCTGTTGTAGTTGGGGATGAATTTCTGGTAGAAGCCGCAGAGTCCTAGAAACGACTGCACTTCCTTCTTGGTCTTGGGCCTAGGAGCGTCGAGTAGGCGTTTCACGGTCTTTTCTACCGGTCGCAGGCTTCCTTGACTGATAGTGTGTCCCAGAAATTCTAGCTCTGTGAATCCGATCTGACATTTGGTGGGTCTTGCCGTCAATCCTGTGTCTCTGAGGCGTGCGAGTAGTTGTTGTAGGAGAGTGACATGTTCCTCCCACGTAGGCGTAGCGATGAGGATGTCGTCCATAAACGAGTGTAGGTGCTCGCTGCTCAGGGGTGCCAGGAGTTTCCGCATCATTGCGCTGAAGATGCTGGGTGCGTTGTGGAGTCCGAATGGAAGCACGTTGAATTCGAAGTGTCCTTCCATAGTGCTGAAAGCTAGGTACTTTCGGACTTGTGGTTGTACTGGTATCTGGTAGTATCCTTTGCTGAGGTCGATGCGTGAGAAGTACTTTGCTCGCTGTAGCTTGGCAAATAGGTCTGTCTGGTCCGGGAGTGGCTCTGGCTGGAACTGCGTTACCGCATTCAGTAGTCTGAAGTCGATGCACAGTCGATGCTCTCCGTTGGGTTTTCGCAACAATACCGTGCCTGCGCTGTAGGGTGAAGTAGACTCTGAGATGATTCCGGCTGCCAGTAAGGTGTCTATCTCTTCCTTGATGGCTCGCTGCTGAGACAGTGGCATCGGGTAGAGCTTCTGGCGGACGGGTGTTGGGTCGGTCACCGTTAAGGTTACTTCGACGAGGTCTGTCCTCCCTGGTCGGTCTGTGAGCACAGTCTGATGTTGTCGAATGACCTGTAGTACTTGCTGTTGCTGTTTAGCGGCTAGGTCTCCGTTGAGTATCACGTCTTTGTAGGTTTCTTTGGAGTGCAGGGGATACTCTACTGCATTGGTCTCCATGCTTTCTCCTTCTTCCGCGATGGCGATGGCTAACAAGTTGTGAGTGCTGGGGGTCGCTGGTCGGTCCGTGTATTTCTTGAGGAGATTGATGTGGTGGTATCGGGCTCTCCCGTTCACCTCTACTTGGTAGACTGTCTTGGATTTCTTGGCAGTCACCCGGTACGGTCCTCTCCAAGCGATGTCCAGCTTGTTGGTTCCACTTGGAAGTAAGAGTAGCACTTGATCGCCGACTTGCAGTTCTCTGTCCTTCGCGTGGCGGTTGTAGTACTTCGCCTGACGGGCTCTTGCCTTCTTCAGTGCTTCACCAGCTTTCTTCCACGTTGCTTTTAGGGTTTCCTGCAGGTCTGCGACGTACTTGGTGGCACCTCTTGGTGTGTCGTCTATCTTGGCCTCCGTCCAACTTCTGCGTAGGGCTTCTAGCGGTCCGGCTAGAGGTCTGCCGAATAGCAATGTTGACGGGGTGTAGCCTGTGGCTGCATGGGGCGTTTCTCGGTATGCGAACAGTGCCGCATTCACGTAGGTGTCCCACGCTTCTGGATTGTCGTCGGCGACTTTCCTGAGAATGGTGAGAAGGGTTCCATTCAGTCTTTCTACTTGTCCGTTGCTGGCTGGGTGGTATGGTGGTGTGCGAATGTGATGAACTTGTATCAACTCGAACACGTCTTGCATCAGGCGGCCGGTGAACTGAGATCCGTTGTCCGTTCTAATGCTGTCCGGGAATCCGACTCTGGTAAAGATGGCGATGAGTGCATCTGCAATCTTCTTGGTGTCGATCGCTGGCAATGGGACTGCTTCGCACCACATCGTACATGCGTCGACGAGTGTGAGTAGAAATCTGTTCCTCTTCTTGGTCATGGGCAGTGGTCCTACTATGTCTACTGAGACTTGCTGGAATGGCACGCCGACTACTACTGATGGTCCTAAGGTAACTGGTACGGTGTGATGTCGCGGGGAATATCGTTGACATTGGTGGCAAGATTTCACGTAGCGCTTGACATCCTCCGTGATTCCTGGCCAATAGTAGTGTGCGCTGATTCTCTGCACTGTGGCTCCAATTCCCATGTGTCCGCTGAGTGGCATGCTGTGGCCTAATTCTAGTACTTGGGCTCGAAGGGTGGCTGGTAGTACTAGTTGGGTGTGATCTCCATCTCCTTGTCGATGTAGAACTCCCTCTTCCATGTAGAAGTCTCCCTTGTGCGGGGGTGTGTGCGCCTTGGGTAGCTTCTGGAAGCACTTCGCTATCGAGGTGTCTTCTTTCTGTGCTGTTTTGATCTCTTCGAGTCCTGGGTTCGGAGCGAACTCGGGCTGGGGTGGTTGGGTTTTAGCTTGGGCCCTGGTTTGCACTGCAGCTATCTCTACAGTTTTAGGGGCCGTGCCTAAGAACACATACCTACAACCTACCACTAGATCATACAGGGGTTTCTGTAAAACAGCTGCTTGGATTCGTCCTGTGACGTACCTACTCTCTACTTCGATCCATGCTATTGGGCAAGTAGTCGTCGGTTTCGTCAAGTCTGCTCCTTGTAAGTCGACTGTCTTGTCTGTCAAGTCCGCGCGCGATACAAGAGATTCGCTAACTATCGCGTCGTATGATAGACCTGTGTCATACAGACAGTTCGCTTCTTTTCCGTTGACCTTGACCGTGTCTGTCACCGATGGGTGATCTCCGATCGTGTGTGGCTTGTTACCGCTACTTTGAGTTAGAACTCTGTGCGCTGGCCGGCTTTCGCGCTCTTCCCTACGTTGTGCGGCCAACTTGAAACATTCTGCGGTGGAGTGATTGTTTCTGTTGCAGAACGAACAATACCGTCTCTGTTCTGCAGGACCTCTTTTCCCGAATTCCGCGTTGGGTCCTTTATTTTGCCCAGGTCTGGGGTTATTCGGCTTATTAGCGGTGCGCTCTTCCCGGTTAGGGCTTCGTTTCTGTGCCTCTTTCCCGTTAGGCTTTAGGTCTCGCCTGAAGCTCTTGGCTTCTCCGTGTGCGGCCACGTACCTATCTGCGACCTTGACCAGATCTTCTAGTCTTTCCGCGCCCTGCTCTACTGAGAATGTTCTCAGCTCGGGGGTCATGGTTTCCCGTAGCTGTTCCCATACTAACAGTTCTGTCAGTCCATCATACGTCTTAGCCGTGGCTGACTGGCTAATCCACTTATCCAGCGTTGTGGACAACCGATCCGCGAACTGCGCATAGCTCTCTCCTTTCACTCTCCGATTGGTGCGGAACTTTTGCCGATAGCATTCTCCTGTTAGTTCGAATCCCGTTAGGAGTGCCTCTTTTACTTTGTGATAGTCAGTCACTCTGTCAGTCGGTAGCTTACTGTAGATGTCATAAGCCTTTCCTCTAAGCCCTTGGCTAAGCTTAAAAGACCAATGAGTGGGATCTAGTTTGTACTCTGTTGCTAGACGCTCAAACCTAGTCAAATAGAGATCTAAACCTTCTTCTCTCTCATTGAATGTTCCCAGTGGAAATGACATTCCTTGTACAGGGTTGGATGCTACCTCTAGCTGATCTGAGTGGGGAGGGGTTGAGGAAGAACTTGAAGCTCCTGATCCCAATCTTCTTAGCTCTAACTCATGCTGTCTGTCTTTTTCCTTTTCTGCCCTCTCATACTCCCATCTCCTACTTTCTGCTTCTCTCTCTGCTGCCAATGCTGCCTTCTTCTGTTCTACTTCTAATTCTAGTTTCTTCTGTTCTGCTTCTAATTCTAATTTCTTTTGCTCCCTTGCTGCTTCTAACTCTAGCTTCTTCTGCTCTGCTTCTAATTTCTTTGCCTCTCTCTCGGCTGCTCTCTCTGCCTTAGCCTCCTGCTTCTCTACCTCGGCATTGATATACGCAATTAGGTCTCCCCCTGCTAAGTGTAAAGCTTCTCCCAATTCCTTGAAACGCAATCTCAAGGCCACTGGGTCCGACATTGCCAAACGTGTCTATGAACACCCTCTGAATCAAGTGGAATACCAAAACACTAGCAATATTGCAAGTCAATAAAAACAATGCAAAGACAATCAAATTCGTAATCAATAATAGAATAAAACAAGAGTTAAATGGCATACAACAGTTACTTAAGCAAAACCTGCAAAAGAACAATGCAACATACAGACACAAAAATAATTGAAGCAAAAAAGTTTTTAACTAAAGAATAGTGCACCCAACTGATCAGTGTTATACCCTTACACTATTCTAAGTTATTCTACTTCTACTGTTATCTAATTTTATTGTACTTAGGTCCGGTTATACCCAATTCCTATTATACACAGATCCTAGCTAGGCTCGCCAATTAAAGTGTCACGTGGGGTTTATGGGCTCTGCACAATGGAATTATGGACCCTCACGTTTATTCGGTGGGAACTGCTAGTAAGTCACCCTATGAATTACTTTAATAAATTTATTTGTTTAGCTCGTTCTGTGTTAAGGTGGGGGTACAGAAATAGATAGAAAAATGGTAAAAGATACTGTCACACTAGCTTTCACACGGCTATGAATCATATGTAGTCCAGCCCCTTGATAACAGTTAAAATCCCACATTTATTTCTTCTACTCTATACAAGGTTCTCTAAGTACTAATCTAACTTAAAATGTCTCAGTCACTGCTAATAGTTCGATCGCTGATAGTCTAGGCAGCTGTTATTTCTTCCTCGGGCACTTTGCTATAATATTTCATGTAGATTTGGACTCCTGTGGTCCGTTTTACAGTTTCTGAAGAGTTGGACTACTGTGGTCCTGTTATGATCAGTTTAAGTGCACTTCTGGGTGTACACTTAACTTTCTTATGGTGCGGTCGAAGTCCTTCTGTGAGGTAGCTTCTGGCACACCTTTGTAGTTGTGTAGTTGGGTTCCCTTGCCACGCTGTGGGGTCTGACAGG
>CM072516.1:53861432-53893932 GCA_036898135.1 Oncomelania hupensis | reverse complement strand
ACTCGTAATAAATTTGTTAGTAAACATATCCGAGTTCTTGGTCTAACCCAGTCAGATAACTCATTCTACACGCCATGGTACCTGCTTATGCACTTACAATTCATTAGCTCCCGTCAAAATAATTTTTTCCCAAGATAGCATCAGTTTGCACTAAAAACTAGCAGCATTACGCTGGGGGAAAAAAATCAAACAATTTTACCAAACAAATTGTGTACATGCATTCCTTTAAGCATACAATTAGCATACTAACTGAGAATATAGCACGTAAGTTATTCATTGCTTACAGGGTCCAGCGGACTGCTAAGAGCCGAATCAGGGCCACAAAATCAGGACCAGAACTTGGTTCAAAGAGGACTCACCCCTGATCCGTATGAAAGATATGCTGAAACAACCCTGGTGGTAACACTGCATTCCTTTTAGCATACTAATTGAGTGTATAATATTCCTTTTAGCATACTAACTGTGTATATACGCATAAACAATAAACAATATTAATCTATATGAATTGGCATGCTAGACTGCTTTATAAATTAAAACATATTGGAATAAGCGATCATATGTATCATTCAGATCATCAGGCCTTGCAAAGACCATCCTGCAAGGCACAGTGCAAGGAGGCAGAAGAAGATGGAGACAGAAAAAAGGTGGGAGGACAACATTCGAGAATGGACTGGTCTGACACTGAACGAAGCCACAACTGAGCACAATCCTGGGCAGCCAGGGATGGGGGAGAAGGAGCAAGTGCATGCTGGGTATGTTCTTGTTACCGGCACTCACCCGTCTAGGACATGAGCGTCATGATCTTTAAAGTCCGTTATGATGGACTGTATGCGACACACAGACTAGACCTCGGTTTATACTCTCATCCGAAGGAGTAGGTAACGGGAGTAAAGTGTCTTCCCCAGGGACACAACACAATGGCCCGGCCAGGGCTCGAACCAGGGACCTTCAGATCCGCAAGCCAAAGCTCTTCCATTAGACCACCGTGCCTCTCTAATCGTGCCTATATATATGAATGGTGCCAACACTAACATACTAATTGTGCACACGCATTCGCAGTTCTTTTGAAACACGTTTCGTGTGTTTTCGCGCTTCTGTGCAGTAAATCAATCAATCTTTTATTTTAGGTTTATTCACACATGTAGATGATATTAGACAATGAAAATTGAACTTTTTAAACACTTTAGCTATTTAAAAACATAATTTTAAACAGTCTATAAAAGTCTGTGGGTTCGGTTGCTCTGTGGGTTCGGGCAAATAGAATAGACCCAACGTTTCCCGGCGTGTCGTAAGAGGCGACTAACAGGGGTGATGTTAGCACGGCATCACTGGGCGAAAGTCTTCTACACAGAAGTCACCGGCCAGGGCGGAGGAACCTCACGTTACTACAGGTTCAACGACTACGTGCTCAGGGCCAAGGCGAGCCACACTGTATTCGTGGATTTCGGCTGTGGCCAACAGCCTGGAGAGGATTGGGCCCTGCCAGGTCTTTTTTTGCCCAAGACACAACACATGATGAGGCTATCCACTAATTCCATGCCGGATCGGTCGTCGCCCGAAACAAGGACCGCGCCTTCCGTTGGCCACCAGGACGGAGGTTAAAAGTATGCTACTGATGGACAAATTAGCAAGATCCGCACGAGAAACAACATCGTCATAGGAACCTGGAATGTCAGGACCCTAACTGCGGAAGGAAAATTAGAAGAACTGGCCCACGAGCTGGACCACTATCGATGGAACGTTCTAGGTATCAGCGAACTGCGCTGGAAAGGCCTAGGTGAAACAACGACTGACAAAGGCCACAAGCTCTATTTCAGCGGTAGAGATGACAGGCACGAACACGGCGTTGGATTCTTGGTCCACAAGAACATTCTAGCCACTGTCATGGGTTGCCGCCCAGTCTCCAGTAGACTCATTACCATCCGTCTGAGAGCAACCCCTTTCAACATTACCATCATCCAGGCCTATGCCCCAACATCAGACTATGAAGACAGCGAAGTGGAGGATTTTTATGAAAATATACAGGCGGTCCTTGACCAAGTGCCGAAGAAGGACATAGTCATAGTGCAAGGCGACTGGAATGCCAAGGTTGGTCAAGATGCGCACCACAACTGGGGAGACACATGCGGACCCCACTGCAACAACGAGACAAATGACAGGGGTCTGAGGCTATTGGAGTTTGCCAGATACAACAATCTGGTACTGGCAAACACGCTTGGTCTCCACAAAAAATCCAGACGATGGACATGGCACAGTCCCGGCGGGGAACATCACAACCAGATCGACTACATCATGGTCAAGAAACGCTTCAGATCAAGCATCAACATTGGCAGGACACGCACTTTTCCAGGAGCAGACATTGGAAGTGACCACGATCTCGTGATGATGTCTTTCCGGCTCCATTTGAAGAGAGTAAATACAGCTGAAGTTCGACCTGGACAAACTGCAAGACCCGGAGGTGGCAAAAATATTTCAGGCCACAATTGGAGGGAAATTTGCACCACTGCTTATTTTGGGGGCAGGCGAAGTAGATGTCAACACCATGACCAATACCTTCAACTCAGCTGTAACAGATGCCGCCACTGAGATCCTTGGCAAGCACCGACCAAAGAAGAAGCCGTGGATCACACCTGAACTTTTGGATCTGTGTGATAAACGAAGAGAGTTAAAAAAGAAAAAGAACACCTCACAGGGAGCTGATGTCTACCGAAAAATCAACAATGACATCCGAAAAGGCATGCGCACAGCAAAGGAGAACTGGATAGATGATCAATGCCAGGAAATAGAGAACAATCTGAACAAGAACAACAGCAAGAAGGCCTACCAGACTGTGAAGCGGCTGACAAGTGTTAAACAGCCCAAAGTCTCCACTATCCAAAGCAAGTCTGGCATTTGCCTTACAGAAGAACAAGAAGTCTTGGACAGATGGACAGAGTACTGCTCTGACCTTTACAACCATACACCAAATCGAGACCCATCAGTTCTAGCATGTCCCGAGAGCAGAGAAGAAGAAGAAATCCTCCCAATTCTCCGGGAAGAAGTTGAGGCAGCAGTGCAATCGCTGAAGAAAGGGAAGTCAGCGGGAGTGGACAACATACCAGCGGAACTGCTACAAGCAGGAGGAGAAGCGATGACTGATGCTCTCACCATTATCTGTAACAAGATCTGGCAGAGTGGGGAATGGCCTACACCATGGACCCAGTCGCTTGTCATCACTCTTCCCAAAAAAGGTAACCTTCAGGAGTGTGAAAATTACCACACCATCAGCCTCATCAGCCATCCCAGCAAGGTCCTCCTGAAAATAATGCTCAACAGGTTGAAACCACAAGCTGAACAAATCATAGCTGAAGAACAAGCAGGATTCATGGCAGGGCGAAGTACCACTGAACAGATTTTCAACCTCAGAATAATCTGTGAGAAATACCTACAGCACCAACAACATCTATATCATGTGTTCATAGACTTCAAGAAGGCATTTGACCGAGTCTGGCATGCAGCTCTATGGGCAACCATGAAAGTGTACAACATCAGCCCTAAAATTATAGAAGTCATCAAAAGCCTGTATGACAAGGCTACCAGTGCAGTCCTCCATAACAGCGTCATCGGGAACTGGTTCAGAACAACAATCGGTGTGCGTCAAGGATGCCTACTCTCTCCAACACTCTTCAACATCTTCCTAGAGCGCATCATGTCAGATGCTCTTGCAGATCACGAAGGCACAGTCAACATAGGGGGCAGAGCAATCTCCAATCTTCGTTTTGCGGATGATATTGATGGTTTGGCTGGAGAGGAACAAGAACTTGAACAGCTTGTACAGAGGCTTGACACCACCTCCAGAGCTTATGGAATGGAAATAAGTGCAGAGAAGACCAAAATGATGACCAACAACACCAATGGCATCAACACGGACATCAAAGTACAAGGCCAATCCCTCAACACAGTGCACAGCTTCAAATATTTAGGAGCCATTGTGTCAGACAATGGGTCTCGACAGGAAGTCCTCTCCAGGATCGCACAAACAACTGCTGCCCTGACAAGGTTGAAGCCCATTTGGAAAGACAGAACCATCAGTCTACATTCCAAAGTAAGACTGCTGCGCTCTCTGGTCATCTCCATCTTCCTATATGCTTGCGAAGCATGGACCCTCACAGCAGATCTCCAACGAAGAATACAAAGCATGGAGATGAGGTGCTACAGAAGACTTCTGTGCATTTCCTATACCCAACACATCACCAACGACGAAGTCCGACAGACCATCACACAAGCCATTGGACAACACGATGACCTGCTCACAGTGGTGAAGAAACGGAAACTCCGATGGTATGGCCACATCACCAGATCATCAGGCCTTGCAAAGACCATTCTGCAAGGCACAGTGCAAGGAGGTAGAAGAAGGGGGAGACCGAAAAAGAGGTGGGAGGACAACATTCGAGAATGGACTGGTTTGACACTGAGCGAAGCCATGAGGGCTGCTGAGGACAGAGAAAGATGGAGTATGCTGGTTAAACGATCATCTGTGGTGCCCCTACGACCTTCGGGTTATGGGACAGGATAGGATAGGATAGGATAAAAGTCTACCAACGGGAGATTTAGCAATAACTTTCACGATGTCTGTAGCATTTGGATAATACAGAACCATGTCTACCGAATGTCCATTTATTTTATATACATTTACTTTAAATATGTCTTTTAAAACTGAGTATTCAAATAGAAGGTGATGTACTGATGGAATTGTATTACATACACATTGAACCTCTGCGGAGTATTTAGTATTCTTAATTTATATATTAATTTAGAACATTACATTACATTACATGATTATTGCTTTAGGTCCAGCGGACTCTTCCGAGCCAAATCAGGACCGGACAACCCCCGATCCGCATAAAAGATCTTCTGATACAACCCTAGTGGTAAAACTGAAAGCTCTCCACCAGCCAGTCACTTTACAATAAAGACATCCCACGCAGGGGACGCTGAGGCTGTACTGTAATTTATCGAACCCCCGTTTACAAAAACAAAATAGAATACAAACATCATTATAAATTATCCACAAAACACATACATATAAAATGCCTACATTGCTAAATAATAACACCATAGGAAGCTCTAGTGACCACCTGGCAGAAAGCGTCCAATATTCCCAAGCTGATCCAACAGACATCATACACAAATAAGGAGTCTTGTCCCGGAAGAGTTTTCAAGAAAAAAGGTAGATGACTGGTCTAGTGAAGAAGAAGATAGTATAGCAGATTGAAAGAACAGAGCAGGAATGAGAAAGAGCAAATGAGAAAGACAGCGACAGTGGGAATTTAAAGCACTACATTTCCAGAAAGTGGGTATACTATTTATACTGAAACAACCGGCACCCCAACTGGGGTTTAATTTAGAACGTGATCTGGAACAATTTAGTATAGATATATTTATAATGCTATTATCATGATACACTTCCTTTTCTAGTAAAGAAAACATTTCATGATTACACATATTGCAATTTGTTATAGTTATAGAATCTGACAACCTTTGTGCTCCTTCCTTGGCTAGTCTGTCACAAACCTCATTCCAATGAATTCTTCAATGTGATGGAACCCAACAGAAATCAATATTTTTCCTCTATAAATCATACAATTCATCATAATTTTGTTTAATTTTAAATATAAACTCACTTCTAACTTTACAGTTCCACTGTTTTAATGCATTCAGAACCGCTTTTGAATCAACACATACTAGTATACCAAATAATTCTAAAGATGAAGTCATGATTAAATTTAAAGCCAATAAAATAGCATATAACTCATCTATAAATTTTTTTAAAACCATTTTCCTAAATAATATGATGTTCTTATATTTTTTGCAGGAATAGTATACGCTAATCCACTATCTGAAGAATCTAAAATTCTGCATATGCATATGGTTTTTGTAATTACTTTCAATATGCTCTTTTACCTCAGTAACTACTATATTAGGATTATCCTCTTTTTTAGTTTGGGTACAGTCAATTACAAAATGTGTACATCTGTGGAATCAATGGTGCTAATGGAAGAACTAAAATTGATGTGATATCAATGCCACACTTATCAAAAAAGTTATTTTGTATAGTTTCTAATTGGCTGCAAGTACTTCATATTTTTTGGGATTCTTTTTGGATAATCTTGTTGAGCGTCAATATACATGTTATCATTCACCGAATTTGGATGTACACCATACCACATATTTTGAAGTAGCCATTTGACTTTGTTGATTTAATTTTGTTGATTTAATGGTAATATTCCAGCTTCGTGGTATATTCGTAGAGTGTAAGCATGAACTGGAACTACTCATGCAATTTCAATAGCCCTAATGTCAATACTTTGTAATTTATTTAATAATGAATTATTTGCTGGAAAATATACTTCCTGACCATAGATAAGCTTTGATTGAACAAGTGGTATGGCTAAATGTAATAGAGATGTAGTATTTTGACCCCGTATTTGCATATTAATAATTTTCAATAAATTCAAGGTTTTCCTTGCTTTTGTTATTAAATGCTCCATATGTAACTTCCAGTTCAGTATTTGTTAGTTGAACTCCGAGAAATTGTACATGCTGCTTGTAAGCAAGAATTTGATAACTTAATTTCAAATCGGGTAATACTTTATGATTTTTCCATTAATGAACAACATCAAATAAGTTTTCTCTGTAAAGAGTTCCATGCCGTTATTTTTCAAAAAAAAAAGAAAAAAAAGATTACTCAGTTCTTCTTGAAAAGAAGAGATCTGCTACTTAAATAATTTTGTATGGAACGATACATCCTATCCTATCCCGTAACTCAAAGGTCGTAGGGGCACCATAGATGACCGTATTTTAGAGGAGAAGGAGCAGACTTAGGCAAAGACGGATTGAGTGCGCTCAGAAAGATACGATTTGAACCGCCTCCGTGCAACAAAACACTACACGGAGACGTTGGCAGAGGATATGGAGGTCGACAGCGTCGAATTAAAGAAAGTAAGTATCGAAGAAGAACAAATAACTTTAGGCAAAAAGAAGAAGAAAATGTCATTTATCTGGTGTCAAATATCAGACAATATTTTCCATAAAGGGCGCCGTTTCATTCTTTTACTGTATCAACAAAGTCCCGAGGGGAGGGGCGGGGGGGGGGATTAAGAAATTTCGCATTCATAGCACGTGTGGCAAGAGAGTGCGTAGAAAGGAGGGAGAGAGAGAGGGTGTGGCGAGAGAGAGAGAGAGAGAAAGAGAGAGAGAGGTGAACGGATGAAAGAAAGAGAGAAAGAGACATAGTCAAAGAAAGAGAGGGAGAGAGAGAGAGAGCGCGAGGAAGGAAAGGAGGGCAGGGGGAAGGGGAGAGATAGCAACAGAAACAAAGAGAGGAGAGAGAGGGAGATGGGGGAGAGAAAGGGAAATGAGGAGAGGGAGAGGGTGACAAATGTATGTGTTTGTGAGAGAGAGACAGACAGAAAGGCAGAGACAGAACAGCAATGGTCCTAAAAAGGAAGGAATAGACGGTTTTCGGAAATGGGAGACAACTTGTCTTTTTGTTTTGTTTTTAGTCACCTAAAGTTTTCCGGGCGGACATCGCGTCTATCCCGAGGTGTAGGCTATTCTGCTGCGGGAAATGTGGGTGATGATTGCAGGGCAGTGCAAGGCTGGACTAGCGGAGTTAGCCAGGATTGCAACTGAAATCAATCTTTCGGTTGATCCGGGAGGTTTGATGGAGGACAAAGCAGAAATTGTAGGCGAGAAACAGTGTTCGTTTGAAAAAGATGTCCGCCTCAACGTTAGACAACTCTGGCACAAAATGCGGGAAAGCCGGACAAAGTTGTTTCCCCTCGTACTTCCGAGCATGGTCTATTGCCAACTAAATTTATTTCATTGGGTCATCGAAGGTCCCGCTGTGCTTTTGAGATATTTTACATTCAGGGGTTGTGTCGGGAGACAGTGCGTATGCGTGTGCGAGAGGGAAAGCGAGAGTGTGCGAGGGACTGGGTGGGAGGGTGGGTTGGTAAGTAGGGAGAGAGAGAGAGAGAGAGAGAGAGAGATTATCTTCAGCTGAGCCTATGATTCATATATGAATGTCCTTTTTGATTTATAGTTCGTTTATTCATTTTATGTAAAGCTTTGCGCCCAAGTTTTGAGAGAGAAAGAGACAGACAGACAGACAGACAGAGAAACAAACAGACGGACAGACAGAGACCCGGCGAGAGAGAGAGAGAGACAGAATGCGAACTCTAAATTTTCATTTACCGGATCAGAAAGGATCAGTGAAAGAATAGAGGCAAATTACATGCATAGCTTGTGGTCAAGAAGTGTGTGTGTGTGTGCGTGCGTGTGTGCCTGTGGGTGTGTGTGAAATCAATCTTTCGGTTGATCCGGGAGGTTTGATGGAGGACAAAGCAGAAATTGTAGGCGAGAAACGGTGTTCGTTTGAAAAAGATGTCCGCCTCAACGTTAGACAACTCTGGCGCAACATGCGGGAAAGCCGGACAAAGTTGTTTCCCCTCGTATTTCCGAGCATGGTCTATTGCCAACCAAATTTATTTCATTGGGTCATCGAAGGTCCCGCTGTGCTTTTGAGATATTTTACAGTCAGAGGTTGTGTCGGGAGACAGTGCGTATGCGTGTGCGAGAGGGAAAGCGAGAGTGTGCGAGGCATTGGGTGGGAGGGTGGGTTGGTAAGTAGGGAGAGAGAGAGAGAGAGAGAGAGAGAGAGAGATTATTTTCAGCTGAGCCTATGATTCATATATGAATGGCCATTTTGATTTATAGTTCGTTTATTCATTTTATGTAAAGTTTTGCGCCCAAGTTTTGAGAGAGAGGGAGAGAGAGAGAGAGAGAGAGAGAGAGAGAGAGAGAGAGAGAGAGAGAGAGAGAGAGAGAGAGAGACAGACACAGACAGACGGACAGACAGAGACAGGGCGAAAGACAGAGAGAGAGAGAGAGAGAGAGAGAGAGAGAGAGAGAGAGAGAGAGAGAGAGAGAGAGAGAGAGAGAGAGAGAGAGAGAGAGAGAGAGACAGGGAGAGAACGAAGGAACCAACGAACCAACGAACGAACGAGTTTATTCCGTGTAAGGCCATAGCCCCTCTTGGAAGGGGTGTGTAAACAAACACAAACAAAACAACAAATTAATGAGCGGAAAGAAGGCATCAAAACATCAAGACCTGACAGAGACAGAGAGAGAGAGAGAGAGAGAGAGAGAGAGAGAGAGAGAGAGAGAGAGAGAGAGAGAGAGAGAGAGGGAGAGAGAGAGAGAGAGAGAGAGAGAGAGAGAGAGAGAGAAAGAGAGAGAGACAGGGAGAGAACGAAGGAACCAACGAACCAACGAACGAACGAGTTTATTCCGTGTAAGGCCATAGCCCCTCTTGGAAGGGGTGTGTAAACAAACACAAACAAAACAACAAATTAATGAGCGGAAAGAAGGCATCAAAACATCAAGACCTGACAGAGACAGAGAGAGAGAGAGAGAGAGAGAGAGAGAGAGAGAGAGAGAGAGGGAGAGAGAGAGAGAGAGAGAGAGAGAGAGAGAGAGAGAGAGAGAGAAAGAGAGAGAGACAGGGAGAGAACGAAGGAACCAACGAACCAACGAACGAACGAGTTTATTCCGTGTAAGGCCATAGCCCCTCTTGGAAGGGGTGTGTAAACAAACACAAACAAAACAACAAATAATTAATGAGCGGAAAGAAGGCATCAAAACATCAAGACCTGACAGAGAGAGAGAGAGAGAGAGAGAGAGAGAGAGAGAGAGAGAGAGAGAGAGAGAGAGAGAGAGAGAGAGAGAGAGAGAGAGCGAGAGAGAGAGAGAGAGAGAGGGCGAGAGAGAGAGAGAGAGAGAGAGAGAGAGAGAGAGAGAGAGAGAGAGAGAGAGAGAGAGAGAGAGAGAGAATGCGAACTCTAAATTTTCATTTACCGGATCAGAAAGGATCAGTGAAAGAATAGAGGCAAATTGCATGCATAGCTTGTGGTCAAGAAGTGTGTGTGTGTGTGTGTGTGTGGGTGCGTGTGAGTGTGTGTGTGTGTGCGTACATGCATGTGTGCCTGTGTGTGTGTACGTAAATAACCGCACAACTGGGGATATTTTCATATAAACGTCGTAAGAAATGGGGCGGTTGAAAAAATTTGAGAAGCAAAAATCTTCCCCATTTAAAAAAACACACACCATATTTTCCAATCAAAAACAGTATAGCACAACCGTGAATATCGAGAAATCGCATCTTCCCATTTTGTCGAAAAAATGAGTAGACAAGTGTGTAAATTGAACACACCGGTACAGTAAGCTGCGCTACGAACAAAACAAGTTTAAAGGGCAGATTACCTTTTAATCCTGTTTGTCATTCATAAATCTACTTAATTTTTTCAGATACATTTGATTTGTAATTATTACTGAGAAAAAGACCATTTCCCAATTGTACCCTGTGTTGGCAACATTACCGATTGATCGGCTTATACACGTATGTACCCCTTGGGGTCATGAGCAATCTTGGCACTGTAGATTGTTCTAACCTACAAAGGGAAAAGTGAAAGCCCCAGTTGAAAACCTGTCTTGACTTTGTAGGCATGACCGATTCACTGCGGCAACAGTACCCCCGTTGGGGTGCCGGGGGTTTCAGTATAAATAGTATCCCCACTTTCTGGAAATTTAGTGCTTTAAATTCCCACTGTCGCTGTCTTCCTCATTTGCTCTTTCCCATTCCTGCTCTGTCCTATCACTCTGCTATACTATCTTCTTCTTCGCTAGATCAAAGACCTACCTTTTTTTCTTGAAAACTCTTCCTGGACAAGACTCCTTGTTTGTGTATGAGGTCTGTTGGATCAGCTTGGGAGTATTGGACGCTTTCTGCCGGGTGGTCGCTAGGGCTTCCTATGATGTTATTATTTAGCAATATAGGCATTTTATATGTATGTGTTTTGTTGATAATTTATAATGATGTTTGTATTCTATTTTGTTTTTGTAACCGGGGGTTCGATTAATTGGGGTAAAGCCTCAGCCGTCCCCTGCGTGGGATGTCTTTATTGTAAAGTGACTCGCCGGTGGAGGGCATTCAGTTTTCCTACTAGGGTTGTTTCAGCAGATCTTTTATGCGGATCGGGGGTTGTCCGGTCCTGATTTGGCTCGGAAGAGTCCGCTGGACCTAAAGCAACAATCAATCAATCAATCAATCAATACACGTATGTATGTGTTTGTTTGTGTGTTGTGTGTGTGTATGTTGTGTGCAGGCGTGCATGCATCCATGTGTGTATAGGCACCAAATATCTATCGTTAGAAAATCCACAATCAGTAATGGCATCAACGTATTTCATATTCATCGCTCATGAGCCGGAATGAGTGTGGGGGTGATGGGAGTAAAGACTGGGAGTGCAAAAACAGAGAGAGAGAGAGAGAGAGAGAGAGAGAGAGAGAGAGAGAGGGAGAGAGAGAGAGAAAGAGAGAGAGAGAGAGAGAGAGGGAGGGAGAGAGAGAGAGAAAGAGAGAGGGAGAGAGAGGGAGAGAGAGGGAGAGAGAGAGAGAGGAGACGGTGGGGTCGGGTAGGAAGGTGAACGTGTGTTTGTGAGCATGAATGAGGAGAGGGCGGTCGGAGGGTGATTTCGCCAAATTTCTTACGTTAGGCCAGTGATCAGAGGGATCAACAAAAGGACCGACGTTGTTTCTTTTCATTGCTTAAAATGATAAATGTGATGGCTGTTTTCGTGATGTTTTCAAGGGATAGGTTGAAGAAGAAATGCAGACGAACAGCTCCCCATCCTCTCCCCCATCCCCGGGAGTCTGGAAGGTTTCTCCAGTCTGTCCATTAAGTAAGACGGCACTGCTGGCTTCTATTGCTTTTTCTATATAGTATATATGCATGTTTCATCCATTTATGGCGCATGCTTTTCAATATGAATGGAGGAGTCATAACCATCATTTGCGGGCCTTGAACCTTATTTGAAAACAGCAATGCCATGTAAAATATTTAGCCGTAAAGGATCCCCTTAATCAAATATTTGCTTCTTGTGGTTCAATTGCTATTTTGTTGCCGGGGTATCGAGAATGGACTGGCTTGACACTGAGCGAAGTCATGAGCGTTGCTTAGGACAGAAAGATGGAGTACGCTGGTTAAACGATCACCTGTGGTGCCTCAACGACTTTCGAGTTAGGGGATTGAACAGGCTAGGGCATGATGATGATGATGATGATGATGATGAGGATGATGATGATGATGATGATGATGATGATGATGATGATGATGATGATGATGATGAAAAGAAGGAAAGATGAACAAAGGGAGAGTAGAGGAGGCCGGGGTAGAAGTGCGGGATTTTGGGGTCTGGCAAACCGCATGCATAGTGATGGATCGCGGCCTTAGCTCCAATCAGGGTGTATCAGACCGTTGACAGCGACACAATGCACCCGACTCCACTGCCGACGTCTCTCTGAGAAATTTACACAAGATGAAGAAGAAAGTGAGGAGAAGAAGGACGGGAAAGGGGAAGATGAGATGGAGGATAATGGTAGAGAAGGAGGAGAAGTCACCAAAAGAAGCGGTAAGTTGGTAAAGTTAAAGTAATAATAATAATAATAATAATAATAATAATAATAATAAGAAGAAGAAGAAGAAGAAGAAGAAGAATGAATGAATGAATGAAGATGGTAATAATAATAATAATAATAATAATAATAATAATAATAATAATAATAATAAATAAATAAATTAACAATAATAAGAATAAGAAGAAGAAGAAGAATGAATGAATGAATGAATGAAGATGGTAATAATAATAATAATAATAATAATAATAATAATAATAATAATAATAATAATAATAATAATAATAATAATAATAATAATAATAAATAAATAAATAAATTAACAATAATAAGAATAAGAAGAAGAATGAATGAATGAATGAATGAAGATGGTAATAATAATAATAATAATAATAATAATAATAATAATAATAATAATGCCAATAATAATAATAATAATAATAATAATAATAATAATAATAATAATAATAATAATGATAATAATGATAATAGTAATAAATAAATAAATAAATAAAAATAATAATACATTAAAACAAAGTAAATAAATAAATAAATAAATAAATAATAATAATAATAATAATAATAATAATAATAATAATAATAATAATTATAAATAAATAAATATATAAATAAATAATAATAATACATTAAAACAAAGTAAATAAATAAATGAATAATAATATTAACTAATTAATTAATTAAACAATAATAATAATAATAATAATAATAATAATAATAATAATAATAATAATAATATTAAACGTAATAATAATAATAATAATAATAATAATAATAATAATAATAATAATAATAATAATAATAATAATAATAATAATATAATAATATTAAACGCCCCAAATCACTGAGCCAAATCGATCAACATACTGACTCGAAAGTCTATTATTATCCTTTTTCAATGTGTCCTCCTCTCTGTCTATGTCTGGCTCTCTATCTCTCCCCATCGGGACGATGTGTGGGTTCAGTTTATCTGGCGCGGGTTCTAGCGTGAAATAATATCGATTCTGTTTTACGGTGCAAAAGCAAGGTGCATGTCTTTTCTTTTCTTTTTTAAAAATATAGTCTCCGATAAATCGATCTTTATATATAAAAAAAAGTTTAATTTACATTTTACTGCGGAAGAAAAACAAAACACCACGAGCGATACACAAACACACAAAATACTCGCGCACGAGCAAACACAGACAGACAGACACACACACATACACACACAAACACTCATTTTATGCACGTATATACAAGATACACGCGCGCTCATAATATACACACACAAGCATCCGCATAAAGCAAACAAAAGCGCGCGCGGTCGAGGAGCGTTCACGCGCTAGCAACATGTGCTATTTTCTTTCCCTTTTTGCTGGGTGCAGCTGATGAGGAAGTTAGTTATTCATTGCTTACAGGGTCCAGTGGACTGCAAAGAGCCGAATCAGGACCACAAAATCAAGACCACAGCTTGGCTGAAAGAGGACCCTGATCCGCATAAAAGATCTGCCGAAACAACCCTAGTGGTAACACTGAAGGCACTCCACCAGCCGGTCACTTTACAATAAAGGCATCCCACGCAGGGGACGCTGAGACTATACTCTAATTTATTGAACCCTCGTAGGGTAGGGGGGTGTGCGTGTGTGAGCGCGCGCGCCTGTGTGTGTGTGTGTTGTGTATCTCTCTCTCATATAAGAAAAAGCTGAAGCTGAAGCCAAAAAAAGAGGTGGGAAGACAACATTCGAGAATGGACAGACTTTACCGTGAAGCTATGAGGGCTGCAGCTGAGGACAGAGAAAGATGGAATACTATGCACGGTTAACTCAATGAAGTCGTGCCGTATCTATGTTTACGTCTGTGTTTCCTTTTTTTTATAACAGAAAATGAGTACCAAGGGAACTAAGCAATACACATACTTGAAAGGGGTCTTTTTAGAGTAGATTGCTTCCCTTTGACCATATTTTTGCGATCTTGCGATTTTTATAAAGCTGGTAACATTCATTGTTAACAAAATGGCTTCCCGTTATGAACGCCGATTGTTGGGAAAATTTTGTTTTAGTTATGTGACAAATGCCTCTTCAGATTGTGCTTTCATTATTATTTTTGTGTAAAATTCATTTCTACAGTGTTTTTACATCATTAAAAACAAGAGAATCAAATATTTTCATATCAAAAATGGGTGCAACATATAGGTATTGTGCTTCTTATAAAAAAAGTTTTTTTTAATGCAAAAGTGATGTGTTTTTGGTGCAAAATATTTTTTTCTGGAGGATTATAGCAGATTGATGGTAAGTGAAATTAAAAATACATACTTTAAGCTTTCATTTGCAATTTATTTTATGTTTCTATGTTGTCTAGTACATTTGGAGTGATTTTTTTTTAAAATAGCCTAAAATCCTGCGACTCTGGAATGATGCCGAGTCTGGCACTCTGCGACTTCAATGAGTTAAACGATCATCTGTGGTGCCCCAACGATTTTCGAGTTACGGGATAGGATAGGATTGCCAAGAAAGATTATAACGTCATTCATTTATTCTTGGATACAATTGTTTCACGGAAGGAAGACATCAATACAACGCAACCGAGTAGGCCTATACTTTTGACAAAGAAATTGAGAGACAATCGTACGCCTCGCTTTAGTCCACGAATTTAGTCTCAGTTTCTCAGTGTGGGAAGAACTACTATTTCAATGGAATACAAAGGTCTATCATGTACCACAACTCCGTATCTCAATAAATCAATATTTCAATGTTATTATTATATTTGGGTCATAAAACAATGCAAAAGTTAAGTTTAGAAAATGCAAAGGGTCAAAGAAAGGATATGAAACCCTTTTGACTTATATCTAGCGTCACAACGTGTCTTCGTAACGAAAGGGCGAGGTTCAGAAGCCCACACCCAACGGGTAAAATCGTTATCTCGCTGCATGTGCAGTATTAATTCATAGACAACATCGAATCGCGATGGAATGAAAATATAATATAGTATCACGGAACTGTGTTCTATGACACCGTTTATTGAACTAAAACGATTGTGGTGAGGTGGTATGGTGAAGAGAGAAAGAGAGAGAGGGAGAAAAAGAGTGAGACAGACAGACAGAGAAAGGTGGAGGTGATGTGGGGTGGAGGGTGGAGTGGTGGCAGAAGAAGGTGGGGAAGGGGGGGGGCAATTGATCCGCGCTGCAAAGAAAAAATCCCATGTGGTGTGGTCAATAACCACGCTCTCAACTTCGAATAAACAAAATTTTTAAAAATATATTTTTTATTCGATCGTTCTTCTATAGAGTATGTTCAGCTCCAGAGCTGCTGAAGATGCTGACCGACTAAGAAATCAATTATAAATATGATAGAAAAAAAAAAACACAAAAACTCGCACAACCATCATATCTGACAAGTCGAAAATGCAGTTTTGTAACATGACCAAACAGGCCACATTATTCACTTAGGTGTAACTTCCTCTTAGAAACTGCTTTATATAAACTGTAATATATCCACTGCAATATATAAACTGCACTGTAAACTGTAACTGGGATCGTACACATACACTCCCAGAGAGCGAAAGACATTAACATTTACTAGTATATTCTTGGGAAGCTAAACATACACAGCATAACGGTAACATTTTTCTAAGCTGCATGTTAAACGTATGTGTTAGTGAGGGCTTTAAGCGATCGTGTTAGCATTCGTAACACAATAATGGCAACAAGTTGGGAGGTGGTGGGCGGGGGAGGAGGTTGGGGGGGGGCGGGGAGGTGGGGTTCACTTACGAAGAAACGGTTATTTGGGTGTTTTCCATTATTCCAGAATTGTTTATACGTACAGAACAAGTCCACAAGGAAAGAATTTAAGGCTGCATCACACATATAAACGGTTACACGAGGATCGGCGGTGAGCAGTCTGCGTAATAATCTGTCAACAAATAGATGGGCGTTCTGTTTCTCTTCAAAGCCTATTATTACACTGGTGGCTACATGTAACATACACTGGTGGCTACATGTAACCAGCAGGTCTGGTCCTGATTTGGCTCGGAAGAGTCCGCTGGACCTAAAGCAATAAACTTGTATTGTATTGTACATGTAACCAGCTACGTTGTAGCCACGGACTTTCTTATCAGGTTTTTGATGCCGTGAACGCCTGAGCCGCAGTCCAGACACATATTTTTTGTGTATTAGACATGCACACACACACACTCACACGCACACACAAACACACGCACGCACACAATCATACACAGTGTCTTTTTCTATTTGTCTCTCTCTCTGTCTCTCTCTTTCTTCCACCCTCCCTCCTCCCCCTCCTCTCCATCTCCCCCATAATTACACAAAACACTCATGAAAAAAACTGAGCTACTGCCGTACGTGGCATGGCTACAAATTTTCGCTGAAAATAGAAAAAAGGTCTTGTGCGGAAAATTGATTTATATTTCTGACATTAAACTTTGTTTTTAAACGTTCTTCTCTTCTGCCTCATTCAATGGACGACATGCCCACATCTTGTTTTTGTTATCTTTTGTTTTGTTTTGTTTTGATGACGCACTTACTGGAGCTCGCAAATGCTAAAGGAACCTGACATTCAAACTGAAACTGAAGATTAAGGTTACAAGGATATACCAACTCTTTATTGCCTAGTGACCACACACAAGGACTACACTTTGGTCTATACTGCAGCACACTCAACAGATTTTTTTTTTAAAAGTGTTCCCGTAACCGTTCGGTCGTTGGAGAGAGAGAGAGAGACGTTTGATACCTCTCTTTTCTTTGGCCAGCTTAATGTGGGCGGTGTCAATCTCCTCTACTCCGCTGCTGTACCTTCACCGGTTCTAAACAAAGCCAGGTGTACCCCCATTCACAGCTGGGTGAACTGGGACGTTTTGTGCGCTTGATTTGTTCTAATATTTTTGTGTCGTCCGATGGTTGCTCTCCGAGCACGGTCACTCATCCAAGTACTAACCGGCCCGAAACATTATATAGGGTGTGACCAAACAACTGCGTTACTGTGCACCACTCGAAATATTACACGGATAAAAAACAAATACAAACGCTAAATAATAATAATAATAATAATAATAATAATAATAATAATAATAATAATAATAATAATAATAATAATAATAATAATCTTAAAAAAAAATAATAATCTAAAATAATAATAATAATAATAACAATAATAATAACGATAATCTAAAATAATAATAATAATAATAATAATAATAATAATAATAATAATAATAATAATAATAATAATAATAATAACGATAATATTAAGAATAATAACAATAATAATAACGATAATATTAATAATATTAACAATAATAATAACGATAATATTAATAATATTAACAATAATAATAACGATAATAATAATAATAATCCTATCCTATCCTATCCTGTCCCATAACCCGAAGGTCGTAGGGGCACCACAGATGATCGCTTAACCAGCATACTCCATCTTTCTCTGTCCTCAGCAGCCCTCATGGCTTCGCTCAGTGTCAAACCAGTCCATTCTCGAATGTTGTCCTCCCACCTCTTTTTCGGTCTCCCCCTTCTTCTACCTCCTTGCACTGTGCCTTGCAGAATGGTCTTTGCAAGGCCTGATGATCTGGTGACGTGGCCATACCATCGGAGTTTCCGTTTCTTCACCACTGTGAGCAGGTCATCGTGTTGTCCAATGGCTTGTGTGATGGTCTGTCGGACTTCAACGTTGGTGATGTGTTGGGTATAGGAAATGCACAGAAGTCTTCTGTAGCACCTCATCTCCATGCTTTGTATTCTTCGTTGGAGATCTGCTGTGAGGGTCCATGCTTCGCAAGCATATAGGAAGATGGAGATGACCAGAGATCGCAGCAGTCTTACTTTGGAATGTAGACTGATGGTTCTGTCTTTCCAAATGGGCTTCAACCTTGTCAGGGCAGCAGTTGTTTGTGCGATCCTGGAGAGGGCTTCCTGTCGAGACCCATTGTCTGACACAATGGCTCCTAAATATTTGAAGCTGTGCACTGTGTTGAGGGATTGGCCTTGTACTTTGATGTCCGTGATGATGCCATTGGTGTTGTTGGTCATCATTTTGGTCTTCTCTGCACTTATTTCCATTCCATAAGCTCTGGAGGTGGTGTCAAGCCTCTGTACAAGCTGTTCAAGTTCTTGTTCCTCTCCAGCCAATCCATCAATATCATCCGCAAAACGAAGATTGGAGATTGCTCTGCCCCCTATGCTGACTGTGCCTTCGTGATCTGCAAGAGCATCTGACATGATGCGCTCTAGGAAGATGTTGAAGAGTGTTGGAGAGAGTAGGCATCCTTGACGCACACCGATTGTTGTTCTGAACCAGTTCCCGATGACGCTGTTATGGAGGACTGCACTGGTAGCCTTGTCATACAGGCTTTTGATGACTTCTATGATTTTAGGGCTGATGTTGTACACTTTCATGGTTGCCCATAGAGCTGCATGCCAGACTCGGTCAAATGCCTTCTTGAAGTCTATGAACACATGATATAGATGTTGTTGGTGCTGTAGGTATTTCTCACAGATTATTCTGAGGTTGAAAATCTGTTCAGTGGTACTTCGCCCTGCCATGAATCCTGCTTGTTCTTCAGCTATGATTTGTTCAGCTTGTGGTTTCAACCTGTTGAGTATTATTTTCAGGAGGACCTTGCTGGGATGGCTGATGAGGCTGATGGTGCGGTAATTTTCACACTCCTGAAGGTTACCTTTTTTAGGAAGAGTGATGACAAGCGACTGGGTCCATGGTGTAGGCCATTCCCCACTCTGCCAGATCTTGTTACAGATAGTGGTGAGAGCATCAGTCATCGCTTCTCCTCCTGCTTGTAGCAGTTCCGCTGGTATGTTGTCCACTCCCGCTGACTTCCCTTTCTTCAGCGATTGCACTGCTGCCTCAACTTCTTCCCGGAGAATTGGGAGGATTTCTTCTTCTTCTCTGCTCTCGGGACATGCTAGAACTGATGGGTCTCCATTTGGTGTATGGTTGTAAAGGTCAGAGCAGTACTCTGTCCATCTGTCCAAGACTTCTTGTTCTTCTGTAAGGCAAATGCCAGACTTGCTTTGGATAGTGGAGACTTTGGGCTGTTTAACACTTGTCAGCCGCTTCACAGTCTGGTAGGCCTTCTTGCTGTTGTTCTTGTTCAGATTGTTCTCTATTTCCTGGCATTGATCTTCTATCCAGTTCTCCTTTGCTGTGCGCATGCCTTTTCGGATGTCATTGTTGATTTTTCGGTAGACATCAGCTCCCTGTGAGGTGTTCTTTTTCTTTTTTAACTCTCTTCGTTTATCACACAGATCCAAAAGTTCAGGTGTGATCCACGGCTTCTTCTTTGGTCGGTGCTTGCCAAGGATCTCAGTGGCGGCATCTGTTACAGCTGAGTTGAAGGTATTGGTCATGGTGTTGACATCTACTTCGCCTGCCCCCAAAATAAGCAGTGGTGCAAATTTCCCTCCAATTGTGGCCTGAAATATTTTTGCCACCTCCGGGTCTTGCAGTTTGTCCAGGTCGAACTTCAGCCTAGTGCACTTTGCTGTATTTACTCTCTTCAAATGGAGCCGGAAAGACATCATCACGAGATCGTGGTCACTTCCAATGTCTGCTCCTGGAAAAGTGCGTGTCCTGCCAATGTTGATGCTTGATCTGAAGCGTTTCTTGACCATGATGTAGTCGATCTGGTTGTGATGTTCCCCGCCGGGACTGTGCCATGTCCATCGTCTGGATTTTTTGTGGAGACCAAGCGTGTTTGCCAGTACCAGATTGTTGTATCTGGCAAACTCCAATAGCCTCAGACCCCTGTCATTTGTCTCGTTGTTGCAGTGGGGTCCGCATGTGTCTCCCCAGTTGCGGTGCGCATCTTGGCCAACCTTGGCATTCCAGTCGCCTTGCACTATGACTATGTCCTTCTTCGGCACTTGGTCAAGGACCGCCTGTATATTTTCATAAAAATCCTCCACTTCGCTGTCTTCATAGTCTGATGTTGGGGCATAGGCCTGGATGATGGTAATGTTGAAAGGGGTTGCTCTCAGACGGATGGTAATGAGTCTACTGGAGACTGGGCGGCAACCCATGACAGTGGCTAGAATGTTCTTGTGGACCAAGAATCCAACGCCGTGTTCGTGCCTGTCATCTCTACCGCTGAAATAGAGCTTGTGGCCTTTGTCAGTCGTTGTTTCACCTAGGCCTTTCCAGCGCAGTTCGCTGATACCTAGAACGTTCCATCGATAGTGGTCCAGCTCGTGGGCCAGTTCTTCTAATTTTCCTTCCGCAGTTAGGGTATAGGTAATAATAATAATAATAATAATAATAATAATAATAATAATAATAATAATAATAATAATAATAATAATAATAATAATAATAATAATAATAATAACAATAATAATAATAATATTAATTTTAAAAAATAATAATAATACAGGAGTAGGCTACAGCTGGTGTTTAAATGTCACCCAATGGATCCAAACCTGTAATAAGGTTTATGACAGAGCAACTGAAGTTTAATATTGAAGATTTTTTGCAGTAGCACACCAGCATTCAAAAACCGAAACTTTCAGAGTGGCACTCTCTCACAAGTGTGCACTAGGTTTTATAAAATACGCCTGAATTTCCTTTTTTTTAAAAGCTAAACTGACCATACTCTGGCAGCGTCTTCAGTTGTCATTTGGCTGGTGAAACAAATCAAACTTGGCTCATGTGCCATCACAAGACTATCTTGACCGCCTCTGAAACGGTCGAGACAGTTTGCCTGCCAAAGTTTCCTCTAGTGTGCTGCTACAAGGCAGAGGATGAATTGTCGGGTGAAGGTTTGAAAGATCTTCTGCCCGCACGTGGACCCAGAAACCAGTATGTCAAGTAGCTAAAGGTTATTTCAAGGGAGGTAAACAAAAGCGGTTCAGAAGACCTAGCATTAAAGCAGAATCTACCCTATGCAACTAAGCATAAGCAAGGGCGACCACCACGATCCAAATGACTGCTACTACTACTACTACTACTACTACTACTACTACTACTACTACTACTACTACTACTACTACTGCTGCTACTACTACTACTACTACTACTACTACTACTACTACTACTACTACTACTACTACTACTACTACTTTTGTTTTAAAGTAAAAAATATGAACTGTTTAAGATTGATGAAAACACAAATCTAATGTTTGAAAATAAAAACAAAAACAGTCTAAACTGATGGTTTTTTTTTTAAATTTATATAGCAGCGAAAAATTACTAGCTCAGCAAGCATTTCCAACTGCATATCTCTTGTCGATATTCCGATCTCCTCAAATTACCCCCATCTTTCCACATCACCTTACCCTACTTCATCCCATCCTCACTTCCCACTCCACACGCCCGTCCCCCTGCTCATCAAGACAGACTGCGGGACAACTTACAGAAACGTTTTGATTCAATAAGCAATTTGGAAAGTGGATCAGATTAGAGTTTTTCATGGCGGTTTCTAATTTCTCAAACTAATACCTGACATCAAACCACTCAGTTTTTTTTGTCTGAGAACCAACAAGTTAAGAATACAATTTTTGTATTGCTATACTCCAAGTCCGCTATATGCTGACGTGTCCGGGGACGTTAATCTACTTAATGAAATGAAATTGCTATACTTAGTTAATAACGATAGTAATATTTAAAAAACTATTCCTATGACGCGCGATTCCCCGTTTAAAAATCCGAGCTCAAAATGCATATCTGTAGCCTTAAATAAGGTAATATAATGTGAAGATGGTAAGAACAGCGTTCAAAAATCAAGCCAAACTTCCAATTTCTGAACCTACAAACCCTTCTACAGTCCTGGACTTCACATCTCCATCAGGACACTTTGCAAAGTGGCTGAGAGCGTTTGGACATGAGAGCTATGGACACAAAAAGGTTCAGCAAATGAAAGTTAATGGTTTTTCAAAAGTTTCGACAATTTAGCACGCAGCACCACTCCGTGGCAATATTTGCTGATGCAGCTCCTCCGTAGAAAACTGTGTTCCGCATTTCAAAAGCGTGTCAGTAATTATTTGTAAGTGGGTTCTATATTTTCGGCAGTTAGCATAGCACGTATAGCATAGATCTAAACAACAATTGTTTCGTTCTGGCTTCTACGACTTTTAGTAACGAAGGAATCACGCCCGAAATTGTCAAGACGTGATACGAAAGGGATGCTTTCTTGGCTTTCCCGCACGATAGCTATGAACTTGCGTGGTGGGCAAAGGACGAGAGTCTGAAAAGCGCGTGCTATTTTGGGTAGTGCAGCTTGATACATCAACAAAACAAAAGTCTAAATCTTAAAATGCTGATGTGCCCGCACATTAGGGAACGAGTGGAATTACTTTCGCGTATTGATACAAATCTTTTCTCTCCACATCTTATCTCATCTCAAACTCAATCTCAATCGCACTCTCACTCACTCACTCTCTGTCTCTCTGTCTCTCTCTCTCTCTCTCTCTCTCTCCTTTCTGGCAATGCACCATCCTATCTTTCTCCTCTTTTTTCAAAAAAAAAAAACCTGCCAGATCGTTCACAAAATTAAATGTTCCAATTCCAAGAATTGATCTCTACAAAACTAGTCTAGCTTATTCCGGTTCCATTTTGTGGAATAACTTTCATGAAGATCTCCGCACTCCAGCATCTAAATTTACATCATTTAGAACACCTATCCTAAAACACATTAAAAATTAAATACACATTAATTGTTAATGTTGTTGATTGAGATTAACAACATTAATTTGATTTCAATTGTTTGAAAAGGATTTTATCTAATGATGACTTAGTTTATTTGTTATTGTTCCATGATGTGAATGTTATAACCTTGAGTTGTATTTAATAGTTATTGTTAAAGCCCCAAGGGCAAGATGTAAAAAAGCGCATCCAGCGCTTATTCTTTTACCCTTGCAAAATAAAATTGTTATCTTACCTTATCTTCTCTCTCTCTCTCTCTCTCTCTCTCTCTCTCTCTCTCTCTCTCTCTCTCTCTCTCTCTCTCTCTCTCTCTCTCTCAGTCTTACAAAAGGCCACATTTCTGTGACCCTTTGCATATTCGGAGGCGATTTGTTAATCATACATCTAAACGACAATTGTGTGTTTTCTTTTTTTTTTAAGTATATTTTTATATATTGGAAACCCCATTAGCCTAATAGATACATTTTATTTTATTTATGTTTTTTCCCCCCGTATATTTTTTTTATTATCACCAACCCACCCCCGTTTTCTGGTCCCCTTTTGTCCCCAAATTAAGTAAAATAAAATAAATAAATAAATTTCAACCGATTTCGGCCATTATGTTTAAAAACAAAATCCAGGTTTTCAACTTCTTCCAAACGAGAAATCACGATTCTGGTTTGAAAAGCTAAAACGCATTCATGTGGTTTTAATAAAGTTAAATGATCTCGTTTGTGATGCAAGTGACGCTAGCATTTCCTTTCGCGGGAGCCCACTTTAGAAACACAAAATAATTGGGAGGACGCTAATTATACAGAGAGAGAGAGAGAGAGAGAGAGAGAGAGAGAGAGAGAGAGAGAGAGAGAGAGAGAGAGAGAGAAAGAAAGAGAGAGAGAGAGAGAGGAGATGACGAGGGAAAAGGTTGAAGGAGGGAAAAGGCAATAAAGAGCAAGAAGGAGAATAAGAAGACTGAGTAGGAGCAGGAGGAGAAGGTGAAGGAGCAAAAGGAGGAGGAGAAGAAGGAGGAGGAAAAAGAAGAAGAAGAAGATTACATTACATTACACGGTTTTTGCTATAGGTCCAGCGGACTCTTCCGAGCCAAATCAGGACAAGAAGAAGAAGAAGAAGAAGAAGAAGAAGAAGAAGAAGAAGAAGAAGAAGAAGAAGAAGAAGAAGAAGAAGAAGAAGAAGATTACATTACATTACACGGTTTTTGCTTTAGGTCCAGCGGACTCTTCCGAGCCAAATCAGGACCAGAAAAAGAAGAAGAAGAAGAAGAAGAAGAAGAAGAAGAAGAAGAAGAAGAAGAAGAAGAAGAAGAAGAAGAAGAAGAAGAAGAAGAAGAGTGTAGTAGTAGAAGGAGGCGGCGAAGGAGGAAGACGAGAAGAAGAAGAAAAGGAAGAAGAAGACGAAGAAGATAAAGGAGGAGGACGAATAAGAGGAGGAGAAGAAGAAGATAAAGAAGATGATGATAATGATGATAAATGATGACAATGTCGATGACGACGATGATGATGATGATCATTATGAAGGAGGAGAAGAAGGAGAAGAGAAAAAAGTAGGAGAAGAAGAAGAAAAAAAGAAGAAAAGAAGAAAGAGAAAGTAAGAGAAGGAGAAGAAGAAGAAGAAGAAGAAGAAGAAGAAAGTAGTAGTAGTAGTGCTAAAAGGATGAGGAGGAGGAGGAGGAGGAGAAGAAGAAATAGAAGGAGGAGGAGAAAGAAAAAAGTACGGGAAAGATATAAAAAAATATTAAAAAAAAAACACAAAACAAATGAAAGAAAATAAAAATTGGGAACACAATTTAAATAAAAAGAAAAGATGACGCGACGTCGGAAAATAAACCAGGAAGAACCAAACATATAATTAGGCCAATTTACTTCACTTCAACTGAAAATGTCAGCACGTCAAGAAGAAATCGTTAAGCGAACGTCCAAAAAGACATGACATTTGAAACCAAATGAGTGCAACTTCATAGAAGAAGATAACTGACGTTAAGAAGAAGAAGAAGAAGAAGGAGAAGAAGAAGAGGAAGAAGAAGAAGGCGGAGAAGGAGGAGGAGGAAAAGGAGAAGTAGAAGCAGGAGCAGCAGCAGCAGCAGAAGAAGAAGAAGAGGAAGAAGAGGATAACTGACGCAACATTTCAGAAGAGGAGGAAGAAAGGAACAAAATACTAATTTATAATTGTAAGCAATACCCTCAGAAAGCTGTAATCTTCCAAACAAACGAACAACAACAACAACAACAACAACAACAACAACAACAACAACAAATGGATGGCCGCCCCAAACCACCAGCTTTTCACGACTACGTCATTGCCCGGAAGTTAGCATCGGAGATTCCCGAGACAGGCTTTAAAAGAGGGCGGTCTTCCTTTCTTTAAAAAGTGTTAGGCGTGATCAAAAAGGTCCGCGTTTCCTAACGGGCTAAATGGCAAGTGTTTTGATTGGGAGAAATGTCTAGCGGCGCAACAGCCAGCCGCAAAGCAAGTTGGTGCTTTGGGCGGCTTAAAAAGTTACATCCTAGCATTGATCCACCGTCGTGAGCAGCTTTTTAAATGAACCCACTTTGACCACGTCCACTCGACAGATCCTTTTAACATTCACAGTGAGCGTTGCTCAATTGAATAAAATAAGCTTACAACAACCAAAGGAAAAGAAAACTCTGTCTAAGGTATAGTTATTTTTGAAGAAGAAGAAGAAGAAGAAGAAGAAGAAGAAGATGATGATGAAGTTGTTTTGTCTATTAATAGCAACAGCCGTTGGTTAGCCAAGCCAACATTCTGGAGCTAAAAATAGCATCTACCAAAGCCGGTAAGAGACAGAACCAATAAAAAAATAATTGCTCGAAAAGGTTTTTTGTTTTAGGTTTGATATCCTAGCCCCAGACACCCAAGACACACTCTTCAGCTTCGTTGTTCCCTCAGAGATAGGGTCAAAAGGTCACAGAACTATGGTATTCGATGTACCGCTAATAAGGGGGGAATCACTCCCTGTCAGAACCGAAATTAAAAATTCAAACATTAAAACATTAAGGGATGGTTTCAGCAAAGAAAACCCACTTAACCATTACTGTAATGTAATAGCAATGCGAATTTGAGGGTGAATCCGTTGTCGCAAAACGTAAACAAAGCCTTCTTATTGGAGTCTTTTAGGCTGGAAAAAGCGGTTAACAAAAATAATCCACAACATTTCAACCCTAAACACACCTAACACTATCAAATGTCAGCACGCTCGCCTCTAGGAAAGCAGATACTCTTTCTTATATAATGTGATCGAGATTACGTGTTTGGGGTTTTGAGGTCACTGGGCCGACAGGAAAGACCAAAAATTAAAAAATTAAAAAATAAAGACAACAGTTGAGACAAAGTGGGTGGGTGGGTTAAGCCAATCATCCAAGTTTGCTGTCTGTGGATCGAACGAAAATGGGGGTAATAGGACGGCCGTACGATGCTGGTAGGGCGCCTATGGCTTTTTTTATTGGACAATATGCAACGAAACGAAGAAGTGGATATTGAATTATGGCCCCCCAAAGTTAAACATTTAGTTCCCTTTTCCTCTGACCCTGGGGAGTGCAGTGCAGTGAGGGAAAGAGGAGATGCAGAAGGGATCGCCTTGATAAAGCAGGCCCTGAAAAAAGATTAAACAGAATAGCCCTTTTTCTAGAGGTGACTTGTGTTATGCTCTCGAAAGTAATCCATAATCTCAGGTTAAGCTCATCCCGAAAACACACACACACACACACACACATGCGCACACACACACGCTCACACATACACGCGCGCGCGTGCTTACACCCACACATACACACAAACACTAAAATATAACCCATCTTAATGATTCAATAAGTCTGGCGACTTTGTTGTTTTTTTAAAAAAAAGTGCAAATTCTTCTTTCTTTAATATTTTACGGTGTTTCAACAACCTCGTGTCGCTCCAACAGCAAGTTAAAGAATCCGGTTATTCTGCTGTTACAAGTGTGACAAACAGGTATGTACATAAACCAAAAGAATTATAATGTGGACATGCTTGCAGCCCTCTGTTTTATTCCATCACCCTTTTGTTACTTGTGACAGACTGAAACAAACGCGCATACATTGAAGTCCTTCAGAATCGCTTAGTTGCCCGAGGCGTTATACACAGCGCATCTAGCATCAAGTGTTAGGATGGCGACTGGATTTAGATCCACTTTTGGGCCACCGCTCGGAGCAGCTCTTTAAGCATGTAAGCGCTAACTATAAAAGAACAATCCTTGTACTTCTATATAATAAGAGAACGTTTTCATAACTGCTAACAGTAGAGAGCCTTCTTGACAGATCCGTTTAACATTCATAGTGAATGTTGCCCCACTGAGAAACTTAGCTTGCAACAACAAAAACAAACAACAACCACAGCAACAACAACAACAAAAACTAACTCTTTCAAAAGTTTTTTTTTAAATTTAAAATCAACAAATTCCGCAGTTGTTGTACCTATTACTAGAAACGGGTTTGCTACCGCTGTAGCGCGAACAAAAATATCATCTAGTTGATCGTAGAGCGTATTGGCGTACCGTTAAGCAGGGGGAAATCACTCCCTATCAAAATAGAAATGGAAAATCTAAACTTTAGCTGTAGCTTTGAGCAAAAGAAAGTCTATACTTTATCATTGTTTCGTGTACTAACGACGCGAATTTTAAGGTAAACACATTTTTGACAAAAATAAACCAATTCTTCCACCTGGCGTCCTGTAAATGTGTGAAAGTATAAAATCAAGTGTTTGGAAATAAAATGATCAAGCTCCGAAGGTCTGAAGTTCCAACAGAAAGGGGGTTATCAATTATTCTATTTTGACACCTCTCCAACAGGAAGCGCTGTCACCAGAGTAATAGGATTTCACGAGCAACTGTACGGTTTATCTAACATGCAATCTGATCAAAAGCATCCTTCTCTTCCCCTCCCTCCCTCCCCCCCACTTTAAAAAGGTACACTTTTCAACAATGCTGACACGGCAGCAACCACAGGAACACAACAAGCTTATCAATGTCAGTTTATTCTATTTTCACGTTTCTCCAACCTGATAGGTTGTCAGCACGATATTATTTCAAAGAGCAAACTATACAGTCTTTAATTTTACTACTGTTAAAGGGTCCAGAGATCACGCATTTCATTTCATTTAATCGTTCTAATCGTATATGCTAAATGCAGGTTACTCTGTTTCTGGTATAAACTTTGTATTGATTGCCGCAATGATTCCGTTAAAATGTCAATTTTTATGTTTCGACTCTGTTCCTATTTATTTTTAAATTCTGAATATAATCTGTCTTGGTTATGTACTGTTCATTCTCTGCTACACGATCCTGGTCTGTCTTTCATATTACATTACATGTTTATTGCTTTAGGTCCAGCGGACTCTTCCGAGCCAAATCAGGACCATGTCTTGTCTTTCATATGGTTATGTGGCTGTAAATACTCTTTGAATTGTTTTAAGACTATGGTCAAACAACGTTTGAGCGACCAGTTCTTGCATATCAGGATGCATTTGATCATAATATTTGTATTACTTATAACATTTTTTTTTAGAATACATTCGGTTTCGAGGACTATTTAGTTTACTAGTCATCTTTATTGAGAATAAACTTACTAAAATTTAGGCTCAGCTCTCACACACTACCTATTCAATCACAAATACAACTGAATATCCAGAGAGAAGATAGACTGTGTACTATATATGTGCGATTTCGACGAAGTAGATGATGAATTTCATTATCTGTTTAGATGTACAAATCCCGTATTGATTGTTAACAGGCTTTCTTTAGTACCTCTATACTTCAGTAATCACTCAAATGGGAGTTAATGAACTCTAAAATCCAATCGCAGGTTGTCTGATTTAATTTTTTAAGCCGTTTTATAGTTGTTGTTTTTTTCTCACTTTTTCAATAGTGAACCGCAGTTTTCTTCTGCTATTTATTTCGAACTCATACGTTCTTGGTTGAGACCTACGTGTATTCTTTTGGGGATTATTTTTCCTCGTGTCGGTTACCGTTCTTAATATAATTATGGATTTTTTTATTGACGTATTCCCCCCTCCTCCCTCCCCCTCCCCCCCATTCGTTGCACGTTAACAACGTAAAATGTCAATGTGTCAATTTCTGTGTTTTCAATTATTATATTCCTCTATACCGTTAGGCCGTTCTTGTTTACTTCTTATGTTGTTTTTTTTTGTATTCCCATCATTTCCTCTCCCCATTATTTTGGCAATACCGCCCTCCTGGGCTGGGAGCCTTATTAATACAGTTTGATGGTGTTGAATGAAATTTGTCCCCTATACGCACTGTGTCCGGGGACGTTAATTTATCCACTGAACTGAACTGAATGAAATAAAAGGACAACATTCCAAAGTTCCAAAAAGTTCTTATTTGTAGCGCGATTTTTCAGCTCAGAAGCTGGCTCAAGGCGCTGGTCAATACAGGATCTAACTCAAGCCGCCCGAAGGGCCCACTTGCAACAGTTGGGCGCACCGTCTGACGCCCAGACGACTGAGCTCAATCCTGGGTGGCCGCGGAGGGTGAGAAGTGAACCTAGAGCTTCATTGCTGGATGCATTTGTTTAGCCAGCCGGCACCCACCTGTATGGGACATGAGCGTCCGGATCTTTAAAGTCCGTGCGATGGATTGCGTGCGTGCACAGATTAGACTTCGGTTTTAAATCGCATCCGAACGAGTAGGGTAGTTTTTATTTTTTTAATATTATTATTTTAAAAAAAACACCATTATACTCCAGGACCTTCACGGGCTTTCAACCATTGCCTGTATTTGTATAGACCGCAGTGTTGCCTGACATTCGAGTTCCCGGCATACACCACTGAGCCAGCTGATCGTCGCAGATCCTTCTCAAAATCAAAGTGAAATGTGGCCCCACCGGAAAACTTCAGATTAGGCCAACAAAGTAACCCCTTTAAAATGTACGGTTAAGGTAGAAATCAATCAGTCTGGTCTTGTTATGTGTCTATTAATAGCATCAAGGTTGAACTCAAACATAGGCAAGTGTGCATAGAAGGCAGAGTTGACACCACAAAAGAGAAGACGGACGCCTGAAATCCAAAGCTTAGCGGTCGGGTTGGGTTTTAGGTAACATTAATAACGATTTCCCAACTAACATTAATGGTCACACACACACACACACAGCACACACACACACACTCTCACACAAAACCACAACAAAATTCTTGAAACCTCGGTTCTTTAATACGCCAGCACAGCTTTTTTCTATTGAAAGCGTACTTTACCTAATTTGTTTTTGATGTTATATTTACAGTGTAGTCTATATCACTATAATATTGTATGATATCTCTACAGCCCAAATGGTGGTTAAATTCCACCCAACAACTGGTTTGAGAGAAAACATTGTTAAGATGTTTAATTTTTTAAAAATGTATTCGCTTTTATACAGCAGTTTTCCAGTTCCAAGACTGCTCAAGGCGCTGATCAATACAGGATCTATAAACTCTAGCTGCCTTATGCGCCCCCTTGGTGCCTTCAAGCACGGCGTCTGGCGCCCAGACGACTGAGCACAAACGAAACCATCCGATATACCATATTCTAATGGACCTCAACATTATTATTATTATTATTATTATTATTATTATTATTATTATTATTATTATTATTATTATTATTATTACTATGATGATGATGATGATGATGATCCTGATTTGGCTCGGAAGAGTCCGCTGGACCTAAAGAATTAATCATGTAAATGTAATGATAATGATGATGATGATGATGATGATGATGATGATGATGATGATGAATATTAGTATTATTACTATTGTTATTATTATTATTATTATTATTATTATTATTATTATTATTATTATTATTATTATTATTATTATTATTATTATTATTATTATTATTAAAAGTCCACATTTTGCGTTAAGTGCGTAGATCTAGATTTTGGCCAAACCTGAACACCGTGACTAGAAAAATATTAAAACCCCAAAAAAATGTTAACGCTGCTGCCAGAAACTAGAGAAGAGGGATTGCGGCTATCGGATCCGATTTTCGTGATTTACATTGCAAGTGGGAGGGCTTGGTTTTGCACGAGAAACACACACACACACACACGCACACACACACACACACACAAACACCCACACACACACACCCATACACACACACACACATACAAACAAACAAACAAACAAACAAAAAACACACACATTCTATTAACCAAGAGATGCTTCTTCTTTTCTATATAACAGCACACGAACAAGGGCAGTAAAATAACTCCTTTTCTGTTTCCTTCGTATTCAACTATAGCTGTTGTTTTATTTTATATCTTGTGTTGTTGTTTTTTTCGCTATCATAATAATAAGTATTATTATTTTTTCATTTTTTATTCTGTACTTTCCTTACATGTTTCTTTCCTTTGAGTTTTATGTTTTCGTTTTTTTTCTCTCTCTTATTCTTATCCTTCTTTCTCGTAAAATCATTAGAGTGTGTGCAAAGGAGGTGGGGGGTAGGGGTAGGAGAGGGGTGTATACGTGTCTTTCTTTCTTCTCAAGTTCGATCCTATATCAGCGCTGCCGCCAGCGACTTGGAAAATCTTTGAACCGAAAGGAATAACAAGAAAATTTCCTTCCTTCCTTTCTTTCTTCTTTATTTGTGTAAAAAATAATTTCTTTGTTTATTTGTTTATGTCTTTCTTTTTTTCTTAATATGTAATTTCATCTCTCTCTCTCTCTCTCTCTCTCTCTCTCTCTCTCTCTCTCTCTCTCTCTCTCTCTCTCTCCCTCCCTCTCTCTGTCTATCTATCTGCCTCTCTCACTCTCTCTCTCTCTCTCTCTCTCTCTCTCTCTCTCTCTCTCTCTCTCTCCCTCTTCCATCTCTCTCTTTTTCCCCTCTCTTTCTCTTCCCTCTCTCTCTCATTTTCTCTCTCTTTCTCGCAAGGATCTGTTTTAGGACCGTTGTTATTTTCTATCTACATAAATGATCTCCCCCTTTATATTTCTACTTCTTGTGAACTCTTTGCTGATGACACTACATTACATTCTCAAAATAGAGACTTGAATAAACTCTCCTCCTCATTACAAAAAGGGGCTAGTGAACTACAGGAATGGACTGAATACAACCACATGGCCCTCAATCCAGACAAAACAAAATCCATGCTAATTACAACAAGACAGAAAAGACAAAATGTATCAATAAAACTTCTTCCATTAAAAATTGGCAATACAATAATTGCTGAAGTACAGTGTCATAAACTTCTTGGAGTAACTATAGACAATAATTTGTCCTGGGTAAAACATATTTCAAATATTAGTAAAACTATTTCTAAAAAGACTTA
>CM072516.1:53828932-53856432 GCA_036898135.1 Oncomelania hupensis | reverse complement strand
CGCTATCCGACACCCCGCCGCCGTCTGAATGGGCTATAAATGAATGAATGAATGAAAACTTGTACAGCGCGAATACAAACTTCCACACCCGGAGCCGTGCTCACAGCGCTTTTGGGAGAGTAGGGAGTGTGGGAAAAAATGGATATAGACATTAAAAGGGTTTGAAAACAAAAACAAATTCATGACAAGGAATGGGTACGCGAATAGGACGAATACAGAGAAAGACACAAGATGGACACAAGGTATAAATGGAGAAGAAAACAATTAAGTCAAAAACAACAAAATCATAATAGTATCACAGAGAGAGAGAAAGAGAGAAAGAGAGAGAGAGAGAGAGAGAAAGAGAGAGAGAGAGAGAGAGAGAGAGAGAGAGAGAGAGAGAGAGAGAGAGAGAGAGAGAGAGAGAGGCTTTGAAACCTTTTTATCAGGGATAAAGATTTTGGACTAATGATACAGTCTAATCTTCCAATCTGTCCCTTACCAAATTAACATAGTAGAGAACTTTTAACTTGGAAATCATAAAACTCGCACACACATGCACTCAAGCACATGCACACACGATCACACCAACATCTTCATCATTATCTTTAAACAATTTTAGGCCACACACCCCTCACCCTTATAATAGTAAAATAAACAAGAGAGAGAGAGTGAGAAAGAGAGAGAGAGAGAGAGAGAGAGAGAGAGAGAGAGAGAGAGAGAGAGAGAGAGAGAGACACACACAAACACACAGTGCTGTATCAGATCCTACGGATGGTTGAAGGGCAGAAATCAGAAGTAGTGTGTTTTTAAAGGAATCTATGGTTCGCCTCTCCTTGATAATCTCAGGATGGGGGTCCCATTAGGTGGGAGCGAGGAATTTCAATGCTCGCTGGTCCCAACACTTGATATGGGAATCTTTTGGCCTGGAAACATCAAGGAGAAGTTTAGAAGACGACCTGAGAGACCGGACAGGTGTGTATAAGGACAGAAGGTCTGTGAGGTATTACGGTATTTGGCATCTAATACAGCGGTACGTGAGCGATAGTGGTGTGTGGTGGATGCACTCCTGGAAAGGAAGCCAGTGAAGGTCTCTGAGGATAGGAGAGATGTGGTCAGACTTTCTGCATCGTGCAACCACTCAGGTTGCTGTATACGGTACAGCCTGTAATCGCTTTATCTCGGTTTGAGGTAGACCTGGAAGTAGACTGTTACAGTAATCAAGTTTGGAAAGAAATAGTGAAACAGCAACACTGTTTGCAGCTTGGCGAGTCAGATAGCTACGGGCCTTACTGAGATATCCGTTATGGCAATAACATGTTCTGACAATGGAGGAAACTTGATTGTGCATAGAGAGGCCAGCATCAAGTGTTTTGACAGAGCTGGAGAATGAAATCTCAGCATCACAAGCTGTAAGAGCAGTTAATGGAATATTACCGCGCCTCGATGCGGGACAGCAGAGAAGAATTTCAGTTTTGTCTTCATTTAGTTTTAGCCTATTTTCAGTCATCAATTGCTTGATCTCAAGACAGCAAGCCCCAAGATTTCTGAGTGCATGGAGAACAGAAGAGCATTCATTCATTTATTCATTCATTCATTCATGAAGGGAGTGAATGGAAACATGGCTAGAGCCAAGAGTGAAGACTTTTGAGATAAGAGATATAAATGTCAGTAAGGTAGAAACTGAAAATAGCTGCAGGGAAACTAAACGTCCCTGGGGCGTACTTGGAAAACGTTTAAAACGTCATTAACACCGGTCTGGCCGTCTCCTGGAAAGCAAGTTGGACATTTTCCTGGAGTTAAATCGTGCAAAAATGAGAAGAAGAACAACGCGCCCAGACACTGACACACGCACGCACACACACAGGCACGTTCGCACGCATTCTTTAACACACACGCCTGAGCACGCACACACACACACATACACACACAAACACACACACAACCATATCACCGTTACATTATTGTACTAAAATAAAATAACCAGATACTAAAAGACAACACACTAAATAAACTAAAGGGACAAATTAAAGGTCTCCGGAACAAACACACCGTGCTTGGAGCATACGCGGAGCTCCGGACAATTTTGTATTGAATCCAGGACAGCAACAGCCAGCCAGGACAGCTTTACAGCGCAGATCTCTTAAATCTCCTGGTACTCAGCCCAACAGCCACGACAGTTTGATGACAGTAGGCCTACATGTACATCATAACTTCCCAAATTTGTGGACTTTTCCAGTGAACGCTTTACGCTAGAGATGTCAAAGGTTATGTCAGCGATGTTGAACTCGATTAAAAAAATACCCAGAGAAAATCAACTGTGGGGACTGTTTTATGCATTGGGGGATGCCTCGTCGTACAGTGCATTAGTCGACGGTTCCGTATGCCGAATGTCGCGGGTTCGATTCCAGCAAGGTTCGAACTTTTGTGACTTAGGTACGAGACTATTCATGTCACCGAGGGTTTTCTCCGGGTACTCCGTTTTCCTCCCTTTCTTCAATAATTGTACTGGATGCTGTCAATCCAAAAAGTTATAAAATTAAAACTTTGATTTCCTTTTCCGTCTTCTAATAGCGATTTCTCTGTTTTTACACCACATGTTTGACTAATAAGGCCCAGCCAGACCTACCGATTAAATCATACAATTTGTTCCTTGCGATTTAATCTCAGGAATGATCCCACAAAGAAACCGGTCACACACTAAAATTAATTCCATACAACAGAGGTGGAAGTTGGTTTTCGCTGCGGCTCACTGAAAGGCCTCTTCTGTAGTGCTCTCCCGTGTTGCTACGTCAAGTCCCCTATATGCCCAGTGTGTCCGGGGAGTAAATATGTATGATGAGGGCTTTTTAGCCCAATTTTATTGTCCTTAACGCTCATGCAATAGGACGTTAAGCATCGTTTTTCGTTCGTTCGTTAATCTACATGCATGCCTGCCTGCCTGCCTGCCTGCCTGCCTGTTGCTACGTTGTCCCCTGTATGCTAAGCGTCCGGGGACTTTAATCTACCAGCGCACAGTACGTACGTTGCTACGTACATGTTGTGAAAGTTATGGCCAACAGTTTGAGCAGTTCGAAGACAAGATTGAGAGACAAGTGTGTTTGCCACATTTAGCTCTTTTAGTAGCAGATGGGAGGAAATTCGACAGAGAGACGACATTCATTCAGAAAGATCGAGACTTATTCCTTGATGATGTAGTGCTCTCCCTTTTTGCTGCGTAGGCTACGTGTTGTAGTAGCTATTATAGTATGGCTAACAGTTCGAGTTGGAGCAGTCCGGAGAATGAGAGAGAAGATTGTTTGCCATATTTAACAGTTTTAGTAGCAGACGAGGAGCAACCTTTTGTTATGGTGGGTACGGCCATAGATCGGGAGGAGGGAGGCACTCGGGGCTTATTCTTCTCTTGGATCCGATGACAGCCTTTGTGTTGTGGTGTCGGCCATTTTCTTCCGTCGCAATGTCAAGGACGCCACAGCACGTTCTGATGGTCCGGACTTATGATTTCATCGCAGGAATTAGAACATGGATTCGGATGCGATTTTATAGTAAGTTTTTACAACTTTTTGCAGCCTGTGACCGGGTAAATCTTAGGAGAATCGGTAGGCTTGACTGGGGCTATAGGTGTGGGTTTGTTGTGTGTGTGTGAGTGTGAGAGCGGTTGATACATGTAAGCGTGTATTTTGGTAAAGATCGCCTTGCTTTGAGCCTGATTGATAATTTGGAGAAAAGCACCTGTATAGCATCCATTATTATTATTATTATTATTATTATTATTATTATTATTATTATTATTATTATTATTATTATTATTATTCCTATCCTATCCTATCCCATAACTCGGAGGTCGTAGGGGCACCACAGATGATCGTTTAACCAGCGTACTCCATCTTTCCCTGTACTCAGCAACCCTGATTGTTTCGCTCAGTGTCAAACCAGTCCATTCTCGAATGTTGTCCTCCCACCTCTTTTTTCGGTCTCCCTCTTCTTCTACCTCCTTGCACTGTGCCTTGCAGGATGGTCTTTGCAAGACCTGATGATCTGGTGACGTGACCATACCATCGGAGTTTACGTTTTTTCATCACTGTGAACAGGTCATCGTGTAATTATTATTATTATTATTATTATTATTATTATTATTATTATTATTATTATTATTATTATTATTATTATTATTATTATAATTATTATAATTATAATTATAATTATTATTATTATTATTATTAATTATTATTATTATTATTATTATTATTATTATTATTATTTTATCTTCATATAAATTGTCCGTGACTTCGTTATAGTGTACAAATTAAAAAAAAAAATCAAGTTTGCTTCTTCCTTGTGATTAAATTGAACGCGCGTATTTATTCCTTCGGATGTTTGCATGAATCACTGTTGAGTCGCGTATGAGCAGACAGACAGAGGCAGACAAACAGAGATTAACAATCAGATAGCTCTTCAAAGTTCCAAGGATGAGATTTTCGAGTTCATACTGAAGTCTAGTCAGTGCACGCACGCATCCCATCGCACAGATTTAAAAGATCCTGACGCTCATGTCCCAGACGGGTGAGTGCCGGCTACACAAATACACCCAGCAAGCACTATAGGTCCTTTCTCTTTCTTCCCTCCCCACTTCCACCGTCCCCTCCTTCCTCCACCCGGTCGCCTTGGATTGTTGTACTCATGTATCTAGTCTGGTTTCTTTTCATCAAGAAAGACCTCTAGAGCCGAAATCCACGAGTACAGTATGGCTCGCCTTCACCCCGTGCAGGTGACCGTTGAACCTGTAGTAACGTGAGGTTCCTCCGTCCTGGCCGGAGACTTCTGTGTAGAAGATTTTCGCTCAGTGATGCCGTGCTGACATCACCCCTGTTAGTTGCCTCTTACGACACACCGGAGAACGTTAAGTCTATTCTATTCAGCGCCCGAACCCACAGGGCATTGATCTTCACAGTAGATCTACAACGAAGAATACAAAGCACGGAGATGAGGTGCTACAGAAGACTACTGGGCATTTCCTAAACCCAGCACATCACCATCAACGAAGTCCGACAGACATCACACAAACCATAGTATAGGACAACACTATGATCTGCTCACAGTGGTGAAGAAACGGAAACTCCCATGGTATGGCCATATCACCAGAGCATCAGGCCTTGCAAAGACCATCCTGCAAGGCACGGTGTAAGGATGCAGACGAAAAGGGAGACAGAAAAAGAGGTGGGAGAACAACATTCAAGAATGGACTGTCTTGACACTGAGCGAAGCCATGAGGGTTGCTGAGGACAGAGAAAAATGGAGTATCCTGGCTAAACGATCATCTTTGGTGCCCCAACGACCTTAGTGTTACGGGATAGGATAGGATAGGATAGGATGGGATAGGATCTAGTCTGGGCGTCAGACGATGCGATAAAAGGCAGCTAGTGGGCGCCTCTCTGCCTACTTGAGTTAGATCCCATATTGGTCAGCGCCTCGAGCATCTCTTCTTGAGCTGGAAAAGCCACTATATTAGAAAGCTTAAATACATTAATGAATTGGGACTAGATAACTGAGTACAATCCAGGGCGACCGGTTATGGGGTAGGGGGACGGGGTGGGCGGGGGTGGAAGAAAGGACCTATAGTGTTTGCTGGGTGAATTTGTGTTACCCGGCACTCGCCCCGTCTAGCACATGAGCGTCAGGATCTTTAAAGTCCGTGCGATGGATTGCGTGCGTGCACGGAGTAGACCTTGGTTTATACTCGAAAATCTCATCCTTTGAACTTGGAAGATCTATCTGATGGTTAATCTCTGTTTCCCAATTCATTAATGTATTTAAGCTTTCTTATATAGCGGCTTTTCCAGCTCAAAGAGATGCTCAAGGTGCTGTTCAATACGGGATCTAACTCAAGCAGGTCCTACTAGTGTGGCGATGCTTGGTTGGAATCTTTTAGTTTTTTTGTTTTTGCTGTGGCCATAGGGCCAGGCGCTTGTATTTGGACACGCGAGCGCCTATGCCTGTGGCGCGTCTTCCTTCGGGTTATCTATGTATCCTTCTGGTTATCTATATATCCTTCTGGGTATTTATGTATCCTTCTGGTTATCAATGTATCCTTCTGGTTTATCTATACATCCTTCTGGGTACCTATGTATCCTTCTGGTTATCTATGTATCCTTCTGTGTATCTATAATACATAGATTACCAGAAGGGAGACGCACCTCAGGCATAGGCGCTCGCGTTTCCAGATACAAGCGCCTGTGCCATATGGGCACTATGTGACTTAGTTTCCACTACTGCGCAGAGAGGTTTGCTTTCCATTATAGCGCCACAGGACATTATAGGACATCACAGTCAAGTGTTTCAATTAAAGAACAGCACGGTCAAGTGTTTCCATAACTCAAAAATAGAAACCATAAGATCTAGTGTCTATCGCTGCGGTATAGTCGAAACTTACACACTGCTCTGTAATAAGGTGGTCCTGATTCGGCTCTTTGCAGTCCGCTGGACACTATAAACAATGAATAACTAACCAACTAAGAGGTAGTGAAAACCAAATGGGTGCAATGTTCCTTGGGACGTATGGCTGCATAACACAGTGATACGAATACTCTCGCTCACGTGTCGCGGAGGAGAGCAATGTTTAATTACCCATTTCTAGATCTGATGATGACGGTAAAAAGTTCCTCACAAGAGTGGAGACTCTTTATAAAATGTCTCACTCTTCACTGTATTCCGCGTTAAGGAATCCGTTTGTTTTGTCAGGGTCAGATATGATGATGATGATGATTGTCAACTTGAAACGCGCCAATTAAATCTTCATGTCTTTTAATTATGGTGATGGTGATGATGGTGATGATGATGATGATGATGATGATGATGATGATGATGATGATGATGATGGTGGTGGTGATGATGGTTGTGATAATGATGATGAAGATGATGATGGTAGCCGTGGTGGTGGTGGTTATGATGAAGACGACGACGACAATAAGGATGATGATGATGATGATGATGATGATGATGATGATGATGTCAACTTGTAACTTGCCAATAACATCTCCAAGTCCTTGGAGGTTAATGCTCGCGGTGCATTAAATCATAATAGGAGCTCTACCGTGCGAGGCGTTAGACAACGTACAAGGTGCAGTACGTTGAAAGCCTTGGGTCTCAAGACTTCCATCTTGATTTCGACTGACGTTTAAGCTGTTTGAATTCAAGTAGCCAAGAAGTCATGCAATTACCTGCTGCTTCGAGCGCAATGTCAAGGCTAGTGTCACGATTTTCCATCTTGATTTCGACTGACGTTTAAGCTGTTTGAATTCAAGCAGCCAAGAGGTCATGCAGTTACCCGCTGCTTCGAGCTCAATGTCAAACTTGGGTGTCACGTGTTCCATCTTGATTTCGACTGACAGTTTAAACTGTTTGAATACAAACAACCAAGAGGTCACGTAATTACCTGCTGCTTCGAGCGCGATGTCAAACGGCCCGAACAATTAAGCCAACCCTAATCCAATGATGCTTGTTTTATATTCATGAGTGTGTGAATCCGTGAAAGCGCGTTTTGAACTGTTTCTTAGTTTTTAAAAAAAGAAAACGAAAAAGCACTATATAAATATCATCATCATCATCATCATCATCATCATCATCATCATCATCATCATCATCATCATCATCATCATCATCATCATCATCATCATCATCATCATCATCATCATCATCACCACCAGAGCCTCTCGCCATCTCTTTTTAAAAGTTCTTTTAACGAACGGCTGCGACGACACTGTGAAGAAAAGGGTCACCATATAAAGAGTTATTACATTTTATAGAAAGTCGGGGAAGAAAACATTCCACGGCAACCGCGTGGATCGAACCCAGTTTCTCCTGCTGCGCGCTTCTGACCACTGCGCCATTCCGAGTGTGGCCTACCTCTGCTACGCAGGTAGTCCTAAGTACTTCTATTGAAAAATATCCCAGTAGATGGTCATCGATCGAACCGAGTTCATCTCTGGCTCTCTCTGGAGTTTAGCACTCCTCCAATACTGGGCTTTTAAAAATTAAGGCTAATTTTACGCTGTTGTACAGATTTGCATTTGTACCTCGAGTCTGGCGGGGGGAGGGAAGAGGGGGGGGGGGTTCAGAAAGTTTAGAAAGCAGGAGAGAACGAATGGAGGAGTAAAGAAAGAATAGATGGTTGGAAAGAAGAAAAGAAGTGAATAAATAAAAGAAAGAAAAGAAAGAAAGAAAGAAAAGAAAAAGAAAGGGAAAGAAAAGAAGGAAGGAAGAAAAAAGAAAGACAGGAAGAAAGATCAAGAAAAATCAATAAATACAGAAATAAAGAAAGACACAGACAGAACAGTTTAACACAAACACACACACACGTGTGTGTATAAACGACGTTCTGATGACTGTTGTGGGAAAAAAAAAAAACAGATATTATTTTGACACACTTTCCATTTCTTTGACATTATTTTGACATTTTCCATTTTTTGAAGCTATCTCTAACCCTAACCCTTAACCTAACCCTAATCCTAAAACAGCTCTAACTCAACGGAGAACTATTTTGACGTCAAAATAGGGCGGCTTTCCAAAAAAAAGTCCAAAGAAACCATGTGAAGTTTCATGTGTGTGTCAGGGTTACGTCGTTTCTACATCCCCCCCACCCCCCCCCACACACATGAACACACAACCGTGTAGAAACGACGTTGTGATGACTTTCATGAAACTCTACATACGTTACTTTGACAATTTTACAAATTGTCATGAACCGAGCAGTTTACCATTGACTGTTTAGCTTTGTGTAGTCATTGTAACATTAGAGAGTTAGTGTATTACACAGCCAGCAATTAAGGTACACAGAGGGCCACACACGGCGAGCCGGCCGCACACAGCGTAGTGACTCAGCACTTGAGCTTTGAATCTGACCGTTTTAACCAATGAGAGCTCATGCAAAGCGGGTAGAGCAGTTCTGACTGTGTCAGATCCTAGGCAGTTTTGATCAGTCGTGTGTGAGACGAGGGAGAGTTAACATCTACATAGATAGCTAGAGAAATATCTTCACTCATAGACCAGGAAGCAGGACTTTAGAATCTTAGAATTCTATCAAGTCACCACGGGCCTGACTTTGTCAAACAGGTAAATGAACACACTTCTGTTTCATCGTGATATATTTATATTATTGTTGAAATTATGTTTGTGGAATTTGCTATGCATAAATGTGAATTGTTAATCCGAATTTGCCGTACCACGTGGAAGAGCCTACCACGAGGCGAAACACGACCGGTTGCGACGCCATGTTGTATACCTGACGGAACCACTGTTGTTTAACTTATATGTATGTTTGCAGACCAGTGGCTGTATCACTGAATGTTTATAATATTATTAATTCTGTATGTGTATAGTTAGACACGATTGATATTTATGTATGTATAGGAATTTAGAGTGAGATTCCAGTGGACCCCGGAAGTAGCAGAATGTTCGTCGCTTATGTATAGAGATGTGGAGCTATCACTGAGGGCTACTTTGGCTTTCAGTGAGACGCTCTGCACAAACCGATTATTCAGGGTTGTGCAGAATTTCGTCTCTTATATTACAGACGAGCAGGCGAGCTATCCTGTGCGCCCCACTCCACAGAAACGACGAGTTGGCTGTGTAGCCTCTACAGCACAAGTCTGAAAGAGCTACCCTGGATCACACCCTACAAGACCCCACAGCGTGGCAAGGGAACCCAACTACACAACGACACAGGTGTACCAGAAGCTACCTCACAGAAGGACTTCGCACGCACCAGACGAAAGTTAAGTGTAAACACAAAAGTGCACTTAAACTGATCGAAACAGGACCACAGTAGTCCACTCTTCAGAAACTGTAAAACGGACCACAGTAGTCCAATCTACATGCAAGCTAATAGCAAGTGCCCGATGAAGATATAACAGCTGCCTAGAATATCAGCGATCGAACTATTTGCATTGACGGAGACTTTTTAAGTTAGATTAGTACCTAGAAAACCTTGTATAGAGTAGAAGAAATAAATGTGTGATTTTAACTGTTATCAAGTGGCTGGACTACATATGATTCATAGCCGTGTGAAAGCTAGTGTGACAGTAATCTTTTACCATTTTTCTATCTATCTCTATAACCCAGCCTTTACACAGACCGAGCTAAATAAATAAATTTATTATAGTAATCCACAGGGTGACGAACTAGCAGTTCCCATAGGATAAAGCGTGAGGTTTACATCAATCCATTGTGCAGAGCCCTAAAACCCATAAACCCACGTGACACAAATGTGTCCATTTTTTGAAGCTAACCCTAACCCTAACTCTAACCCTAACCCAAATCCTAACCCTAACCCTTAACCTAACCCTAAGCCTAACACAGCCCTAACCCTAACAAAACACTGTTTTGACGTCAAAATAACGGGGTCCGTCCAAAGAAAGTACGTAGAGTTTCAAGTGTATGTCAGAGTAACAGCGTTTCTACCCACACACAGAAAGTCTTCCAACCAAGAACTCACTCACCAACCTAACCACTCACACACATAGGTCTCCACCTATCCACTAAACTCTATCTCGTTCCAGACATATTTTGTAGTGAAAATAAAAGAAACCTTAGTTAACCTATGAAAGGTTTTCTGTGGATGACGAAAATGAAAAGCGACGTCATACTTCGGCTTTGAGAAAGAAACGGAATTCTCCAGGTAATTACATTTAGAAGTCCGGTACTAAAGAACCGTCTTTCCAGTTTCCATAAAATCAATGAAACTTTCTATGGAACGGATAGAAAACAGACTCATCATATCTCGAAACCTTCAGGGTTTTTGAGCAACGAGTGATCCTGACCACATTAGTCCTTAACAGTTCACAACGCGTAGAATGAAATGATATTGTCCCGGACGCATTCATCGTTGGGACTCATTATGTAACGAGTCACTCAGAATGTGTACAGCAAAAGGGATCTGACTGTGCTTAGAGGAATGTCATTCCTATAGACACCGAAAGGATTGAGAATACACTTTTAATGTGAACATCGGCGCTATATAAGATCATCATCATCATCATCATCATCATCATCATCATCATCATCATCATCATCATCATCATCATCAGAAACAACAAAACATTTGGGACTAAAACCATCGCCTATAATACTCTATGAACTGCGACAACTGTTGGTTTTTTCCCCTTTATTTTTTTAGTTTTGTCTACGAGAATTAATTTAAGACAGCTCCATGAATCAGACTTCTGAAGCTTACAGACACCAAAATGATGTAATAATTAATCAGACCCAGAGATACCAATAAGCTTTATTAATCTATCAGGAAATTAAATTTTACACGTGACTGTATGATTGCACAATATGGCCGATTGCGTCTTTTAAGCAATTATTCGTGTCTGGAGTCAGATAGGAAACCAACACTGCCATAGAATCAAAGATGGTATGGACTGACGCTTTCTCCTTTCTCTCCCCCCCCCCAATTTATCCTCTTCCTTCTCCTCTCTCCTCCTTCTTCTCTGGGGGTTCAGCGCTGTTGCCTTTTATCTGCTCCAGTGCCTTTGCCCCAGAGTCTTGGAGATTGAGGATTGTTTTGTGTGTGTTGTTGTTGACGTTCTTATTTCTTTTTCTGTGATTATAGGCCGATTCAAAGTATTGTAGTTTTCGAATGGAATGAACAAATCTGTTCTGTACTCGGTTAAGTGCATCGAATTTAGCACCACTCTATCAACAAGCTAACATCCCGATAACAGAACCTAGTTGCTCTCGATCCGAGTCCCGTTGCTACTACGAACACTTTATTAGCTCAACAGAAAAATTCCATTGTAGTGCCAACACTGTACATGCAATTATTTTTAAAATGTACCAAATATATATAGACTCGTCGAAAGACTTGCTTCGGAACAATATCTAGCAAAACACATTCCACATAGCACTAATTTAAGCTTATATCGCATGGCAATCACAGACTATTTAAAGGCAAAACGCAGTGCTCTTATTCCCTTTGGATCAGAGCACTAAACCGAGGACTGGTCCAATAGATGCAAGCAGTGTATACCACCGCACGGACTTTAAAAGATCCTGACGCTCATGTAGCGTCGCTATAGGCGGGTAAGTGCCAGATAGTCAACCAATGCAAATTCCGCAAGAACTGCTTTCTAGTATTCCCACTCCTCGCTTCGAGTAGAGCTAAACTGCGGTAGCCGTGCCTTCGCTGAAAAAGAAGCCCAAATTGGGCCTGAATGGGTGGCGAATATTCCTATCCTATCCTATCCCATAACTCGGAGGTCGTAGAGGCACCACAGATGATCGTTTAACCAGCGTACTCCAACTTTCCCTGTACTCAGCAACCCTGATAGTTTTGCTCAGTGTCAAACCAGTCCATTCTCGAATGTTGTCCTCCCACCTCTTTTTCGGTCTCCCTCCTCTTCTACCTCCTTGCACTGTGCCTTGCAGGATGGTCTTTGGAAGACCTGATGATCTGGTGACGTGTCCATACCATCGGAGTTTCCGTTTTTTCACCACTGTAAGCAGGTCATCGTGTTGTCCAATGGCTTGTGTGATGGTCTGTCGGACTTCGTCGTTGCTGATGTGCTGGGTATAGGAAATGCCCAGAAGTCTTCTGTAGCACCTCATCTCCATGCTTTGTATTCTTCGTTGGAGATCTGCTGTGAGGGTCCATGTTTCGCAAGCATAAAGAGACGACAAGGGAGCGCAGCAGCCTTACCTTGGAATTTAGACTGATGGTCCTGTCTTTCCAAATTGGCTTCAACCTCGCCAGGGCAGCAGTTGTTTGTGCGATCCTGGAGAGGACTTCCTGTCGGGACCCATTGTCACAAGGGCGGATCTTGTTCTTGTGCCACTTGTGCACGTGCACACCCCCCCCCCCCCCCTGGCGGCCAAAAAAAAAAAAGAAAAGGAGGGAGAAAATGAGAAGAAAGAAGAGAAAAAAATTACTAATTCTCACTCACCACACAGTTTCATGTACCTCCAAATTAGTTTTTTTGTTGTTGTTTTTTTTTTGTTGTGACCAAACTTGTACATGCATCAGGTCAGTTTTGAATAAAACTGATGTGAGTGGCTATTTCTTGTTTTATTTGCAGTAACTTTATCTGTCTTTGTATAAGCCTTTATGCAAGATGTTCTGCTATTGTAAATTTTATCATCAGAGTTGGCAGAGGGGTGTTTGTGTGTGTGTGGGGGGGTGGAGGGACTAAAAGAGGACTTTTAGCACAAAACAATACTATTTTCAGTCCTTAAAATAATGCCCAAAATGCACCAGATTGCACAGATTTTAACCATTATTTTCAATTTTTTCCGGGGGGCCATGCCCCGGACCCCCCTAGTACACTCGCCTGCTTCGCAGGCTCGCGCTTGTGGCTATGCCACTTCGCATTAGCTGTGCACACCCCCTCAACAATGGAAAGATCCGCCCCTGTTGTCTGATACAATGGCTCCTAAATATTTGAAGCTATGCACTGTGTTGAAGGATTGACCTTGGACTTTGATGTACGTGTTGATGCCATTGGTGTTGTTGGTCATCATTTTGGTCTTCTCTGCACTTATTTCCATTCCATAGGCTCTGGAGGTGGTGTCAAGCCTCTGTACCAGCTGTTCAAGTTCTTGTTCCTCTCCAGCCAATCAATCAATGTCATCCGCAAAACGAAGGTTGGAGATTGCTCTTCCCCCTATGCTGACTGTGCCTTCGTGGTCTGCAAGGGTATCTGACATGATGCGCTCTAGGAAGATGTTGAAGAGTGTTGGAGAGAGTAGGCATCCCTGACGCACATCGATTGGGTGGCGAATATTAATATCCAAAAATGTCAATTCAAATCCTTCCACTTGCACCAACCTCGGGCCTCGGGCGGCTTGAGTTAGATCTCGTTTGGGTCAGCGCCTTGAGCAGCTTTTGAGTTGGGAAAACGCTATATAAGAATGATTAAATAAATAAATAAACAACTCTATATCAAAGGGGTGTCGGATAGCGCAGTGGTTGGAGCACTCGCTACTGTGTCGCAAGTTAAGCACCGTCCAGTGCGGTTAGCACATGGACGGGTGACCGCAAACCGTTAAGCGACAAATAACAACGCCCCCAGTTGACTCAACTGCGACTGAGTGCCTACTCTCTTAAGGGTGGGGAAGGTAAAGCAGCGAGGGAGAGAGATGGGCATCACCCTCATTACGCTGGCCCAAGATAAGTGTGATCTTCATCATCACGCTCCCCTACGGCCACAAGGCTATGGGACCACCTTTACCTTTACCTTATATCAAAGGCCTCAATTCAAAAGCTTTGTGTAGTTTTGGCGAAAACGGGGTTACCCTAAAATTCGCATTGTTATGACATCAAACAATGGTAAAGTGGACTTTCGCGCCTCAAACCAACTGCTAAAGTTTGAATTTTCCGTTTCGGCTCGGACAAGGAGTAATTTCTCTTTTTTTAACAGTACAACAATACCATAGCCGTGTGCCTTTTGATCCTATTTCTGAGCGAATCACGCGCTTCGGAGAGTGCGTCTTTGGTGTCTGGGGGTAGGGAAGGGTATATTGTATCAACTAAGACAAGACTAAAACCTTTACGAGCAATTTAATTTTTATTTTACCAGTTCTGTCTCTTACCGGCTTGGGTAAATGCTATTTTTAGCACCAAATGTTGGCTAGCAGTTGCACAAATACTGCGTAGTTTATTAATTTAAATACTAATTATACTTGAAAAGAGTTCTTTTTTTGTTGTTGTAAGCTTATTTTTGCAAGTGGGCAACACTCACTGTGAATGTTAAAAGGACTGTCGAGTAGGCGTGGTCAAAGCGGGTCCTTTTAAATATAAACCAATGAAAAACGACGCAGCTATAGACTGCTCAGGAGGACGAACATGAATGGTACGTAACCTTGCATTGATGGAAGAGCAGAGGTGACCTCCTCCATGCATGTATAAACAACTAAGTTAGGACATGGATTATTTGTGATAACACATTCTGAGATGGAAGTAATACCAATGGTGTGTATCGAAAAGTACATTTCATTCGTAAAGCATTCGGCATCGAATCACTCCCACGGGTGACACAATACGTTTTAAACCTCAAACCAAACTTTTTTTTTTGTCTGTGGAAAGGTCGTAGCCTAGTTTTCGGCACATTAATTGAATACAAGAAACCAATCTTGTTGTTGTTGTTGTTGTTGTTGCTGTTTTGTTCGAAGAGTCGTAGCCTAATTCTCTGCAGGGTAATTTGTATCAGAATCTGAAGCTGGGGTTTGATGGATGGATCAGTCCTATACGAATTGTCATAAACAATAACACGAGTTGTCCCAGTTCAAAATGAGTTTGCCAGCGATGAGTTTGCTCCAAACTGAGTCCCAGACTTTTCGCATTCTCAGCCTATGTCTCGTTGTACAGTGCGATGATGATGATAATGATGATGACGATGACGACGACGACGACGCTTATGATGATGATGATGATCTAGTCCCAAACCTTTTGTTTTTAAGTCTGTGCCTTTCTGTACTGAACAGACCTCTCACTCAATTCCACCCGCACCCCATCCTTAAATCTCTCCTGTCCTATCAGCCCATCTCCACCCTCACCCATTCCCCACCCTCCAACCTCCGCCTCCTCCCCCAAAATATTGTTTAACAATCGTACTTTCATATAGACGTATCGAATCGGAACCCAAAATGAGGGAAAGACGATATATTCAAAGGTTTGCTACGTATGTCTCTAAGGGCCAGGCATCAAAAAGGGAACAGGCCAGACGGATGATAAATGAAATCAGATTTTCCGGGGAATCAGATGATAGGTTACGCACTACTGACTCAGTGAAATCGTTTTTCCAGACACATTTACTAAAATAGATTTTTTTCCTCGCCCCCAGACGCATTTATTTGGCCGGCCAGTAAGTCTCGGCCAAAAGTCTCCGTTTTGATTTGACTAGGCTACTAACTGCGACATGATGAAACAGAAGTCTGACGCGTCGACAAATTAATAATGAAACAGAAATCAGCATGTGCTAGCTGAATGATGCTTGACAGTATGAAGGGTGTAAGTCTGGCTTAAAATTACAGGTCATTTATATAGAGAATTGACGTAACAGACGTTGGTATACTTGATAGACAGATTGTTAGTTAATAATATAATATATGCCTCCCCCTCCCCTCCCGCCTCACCTCTCTCTCTCTCTCCCTCTCTCTCTCTCTCTCTCTCTTAGCAACAAACCAATAAACATATTTTCCGCCTCCAAATCTGCTCCCCAAATTCTTCTTCTTTCCTATTCTTAATGATAGGCCTACAACCAGTCTGGCAACCCACTGCTGACTACTTTAAAAATAAAAAGTAATTTGTTTTAAAATGAAACTTTTTAATAGTATTGGATGCAGTCTGTCTACACATTAAAACTATAAAAATTCGAGTTTCTTTTCGTCTTCTCATAGTCACCTGCTTATGCACCACGTGTTCGAGTGTTGTGCACATAGGAGTATCTGTAACATGTGAGCAAATATGTTGGTTACAGATCGCCGCGCTTTGAGTTTTATTTTAGGAGAAAGGCGCGTGTAGCGTCCATTCTTCTTCTTCTTCTTCTTCTTCTTCTTCTTCTTCTTCTTCTTCTTCTTCTTCTTCTTCTTCTTCTTCTTCTTCTTATTATTATTATTATTATTATTAACATCCAATCAGTTTACTCTTTTCGCCAGGCCAGTCGGAGTTCAACGCACACATACGTTTAAGTCTAAATTGAATAGTCTAACCTGCCTTGTTAGCGAGGGACTGATATGACATAATCATATTCCATTCCAACATTTTGACATTACAGGCAATTCTGACAAGACAAACTATAATATAGATGAACGTAAGCTAATTTACTAGTTCCTGACGTAATGACCTATACAAATCATTGTAATGGAACTTCGTCCTAAGAAAACCTCCAATCTTTCGCGCTTTCCACTGTCATATTCGGTCGAATTGACGAAAACGTAATACACTTGTACTTGATAGAACTAAAGACTAAATCTTTTCACGTCAAGCAAAGAACATATTAAGCTTACTTACTTGGCGCTCGTACTACTAGAATATAATAGTAGTATAGAGATCCCGAAAGCAAACTTGTTTTTTCCAACCTAGTTCCAGTCATTCGCGCAAAAAGGCAATCACCGAAGTCGAACGAAGCTCTCCGATGTGTTACGAAATGATGCTTGCATGACTACGACTAGTTGACATTAAAAATAATCGCTTTACACAGATTTAGCATTTCACAACGGTATACTTTGTTAAGATGAGAATAATTATTATCGACCATATTTAATAGTTGCGTTCCTTGATTTGCATTTTGTTAGTTCTCAGCAGTAGGCTAATAATAGCATTCCCCATTTCCTGCCTAGAACCAAGTAGACACTGTTATACAGTATACACATTATATATTATAAGTCAGTCTCCGCGCGCAGCAAAGAATCTCACACTAGCTGAATCATAATTATTAGACTTGTATTGTTTGTTTTATACGTAAATAAATGTATAAACTATATCTATTCTAATTAATAATATTTAGGCCTATACTTTATAATATTAGAATCTTTAAATTTCGGAGAAGGACGAGTATGCTAAGCGATTTTTTTTAAAAATAACTCAAGATCAGAGTTAAATTAATAGTTAGTTAGTTATTCATTGCTTACAGGGTCCGCGGACTGCAAAGAGCCGAATCAGGACCAAAAAATCAAGACAACTCGAGATCAGAGTTAAATTAATAGCTAATTAGTTATTCATTGCTTACAGGGTCCAGCGGACTGCAAAGAGCCGAAATAGGACCACAAAATCAAGACCACAACTTCGCTAGTAGTAGTAGTAGTAGTAGTAGTAGTAGTAGTAGTAGTAGTAGTAGTAGGAGTAGTAGTAGTAGTAGAAGGAGTAGTAGTATAGTTATTTAGTTAAATCTTTAATTTATTTATTTGTTTTGGTTGTTTGTTATTATTATTATTATTTTTATTATTATTATTATTATTATTATTATTATTATTATTATTATTATTATTATTATTATTATTATTATTATTTGTTTGTTATTAGTATTATTATTTATTATTATTATTATTATTATTATTATTATTATTATTATTATTATTATTATTATTATTATTATTATTATTATTATTATTATTATTATTCCTACTTAAAAAAAAAAAAAAGGATAATGTGCTGCTGTGCGTGCTCAATGGTGTAAATATTGTCAGTGACGTTTTGTTTATTTTTGCTGAAGTTGGGTGTAACCCGAAATATTCAGATGGTGTTACTAATTACTTTTTCTTATAGATTTACCAAAGTTTTCAGATGATTTATGGCAATTTCCGCCTGCCACGCAACATTTTTTTAATACGTGTTTCTCATTAAAATACATATAATTCAAATTGAAACACTGTTACACTCGGTTTGATGATGGTGTTTTTCTTTATCAGTATTTGATTCAGCCCCGATGCTGAAGTCCTGATAAGGTGTAACTCTGATTCGTTTATCCACGCAACCCGCTCAATCAGCATACAAGTCACAAAGTCGACGTATGAAGTTTTCCACTTTTATTCAGCACACATCAACAACTGCATACAATCGCCTTTTCACTCTCAACTTATTTACTTTCCAACTCACTATCAACAACAACTTTCACAGCAACTCTTTCACAACACACAAAGCATCGAATATATAATTTTTTCTATCCTTCGAGATGACGACAGTTTGTTCTAGAAATGACGCATTACAACTAACCAATCAGAATTAAAGATCGTCATCACTGACTTACGTCATTCATCTCTCCACACATACCCCGAACCTTCTCTTACTTCGACAATCATCCCGTAACTTCGATCGATAGTAAACAAGGAGATCCAGAGTATTCTCTAACAATATCGACCAACGAAAATTATCCACGTTATACAAAGCCTCTCCTAACACCAATGCAAACTCAAATCAAAGGTAAATAAACTCCATCATTGAATACTTTGCAAAACGAAACGATTAGATCTATCGTGCGCGCTTCCGACATACTTTCGTACGCGTTTCAACGTAACATAACCCCCCACTCAAGAAGAAATTTACCCAATTTCTTTCAACAACGTTGAAACGTAATGCACTAACGATGTACAGAATTAAAACTTACTTCAGACTGTCTCATTTACTGTCAATGTTCTCAGTTTATATACACAGAGTCCATGTTTTTCATCCGCAAGTCTTTCTGGATACTGTCAATGTTCACAGTTCATTCACACAAGGTCAATGTTTCTCATCTGCAAGTCTGTTTAGATATTGCCAATGTTCTCCACACAGTCAATGTTCTTTCGTTCGCAAGGAAACGACGCCCTCGTCAGTTGCGGTCGTCATCGGCCCAGGGTCAAAGACGATGATCACGTGGGCTTCCCTGGAATCAGTGCGTCCTCCGTTGTCTCCTTCTTCCATCGGATGTCCGACGCAGTCGACGTTGTCAGCTCCCAGGATGCATTTGCTGGGTCTCACGGTCAGGTTGGCTTCTGCGGGACGGTGGAACAGCTCCCTCAAGGTCTGCAGATGCTCCTTCCAGGTCTGGGTGTGGACTTCATGTTCGACCAAAGTCGTAGAGCCTGGGACATCACTGAAGCTATGGGGAAACTCGCCCATAAGGTCCTTGAGCTCAATCTTTTGACCTTCCGTCAAGCGTGGTCCTAGCTTAACATCATTGATGCCTTCTTTGCTATGGAAGTCTCCCAGTTCCAACAGTTCTTCGCTGTCAAAGCTGTTGTCGATCTCAGCTGCTGTTGCTGCATGTACAGTCTCTGATGGCCTTTCCACGTACAGCTTAAGGAGGTTGGCGAGGTATATCTTGGAATGCTGGCCGACCTTCACCTTATAGTCGTTGATTCCCACCACGGTCTTCACTGCATACGGGCCTTTCCACTGCATCAGCAACTTATTGTGGTCAGTAGGTAGCAGCACCAGCACTTTGTTGCCAGGTTTGGACTTCCTGTTCACAGCCCTACGATCATAGTAGTGCTTTCCACAGTCCTGGGACTTCTTCAGGTTTTTTCTGGCTATCTCGAGAGTCTGCTCCAGCTTCTCCCGTAGCTCAAACACGTACTGGTAGCTGTTCTTCACCTCTGGGGTGTCTACTTCTTTCGTCCACAGTTCTTTTAGGATGTGCATCGGCCCTCGGATGGTTCTTCCGTACAGCAGCTCGAACGGAGAAAAGCCGGTGGACTCCTGCGGTACTTCTCTGTAGGCGAAAAGTAAGGCGTTGATATAGCGATGCCATTGTCTGGGCTGCTCGCTGCACAGTTTCTTCAGGGTGGACTTCAGCGTAGCATTGAACTTTTCGACAAGCCCGTTGCACATTGGATGGTAGGGTGTCGTAGTCAAATGCCGGATGCTCAGCAGTCTGTTGACCTCCTTCATGCAGTCAGAGACGAACTGCGTCCCGAGGTCTGTCAGAATTTCTTCAGGCACTCCAAGTCTACTGAACATGTCCACTAGTGCCTCTGCTACAGTTTCAGTGTCAATCTTCTTCAGTGGCACTGCTTCTGGGTACCGAGTCGCATAGTCCACTAAAGTCAGTACCCATCGATGACCTTCTTCACTCGGAGGTCTTATTTCGCCGATAAAGTCTAAGGCCACCCTCTTGAAAGGTCGGTCGATCAGAGGCATCCTCTGCATAGGCACTTTCGGGACCCTTCCTCGAGGTATGGTCTTCTGGCAAATGTCACATGATCGGCAGAAACGGCTGACGTCCGCATGAAGCCCTGGCCAGTAGAACACCGCATGGATTCTGTCTGACGTCTTCCTGATGCCTAGGTGACCTCCCATGATAGAGTCATGAGCTACTTCCATCACTTGGCGCCTTAGAGGTAACGGTACCAATACTTGACGTAGTGGTTTCCCTCCGTTGACCCTCGGGTGCTGGAAGATTCGGTACAGGATCTTGGCCTTCACCTCAAAATAGACCGTACCACTGCCTTTGGTCACGTGGTCTTGGCGGTTCCTGTACTTGGTTAAAGTACTATCAGCTTCCTGGGGCTGGATCAGTTTATCTCTGTCCACGATGGCAGCTTTAGAGTTGTCGGCGACCTTCAGTGGCGTAGACGTCTTGTCTCTCTTGGCCTGGGCCCTGGTAGTAATAGCACCGACGATCTCTGGTCGGCAGGGCTGAGCCGGAGTAACCACACTGTCCCGTAGCAGCTCTGAAAGGTCTCCATCGGGAAATGGCAGTGGATCCTCCTCCACAACTTCGACGCGTTGGGTTGAGGCAGGACTCCACTCTGGATCGGGGTCGTCGGGTCGTCTCGCGCCATCGATGTTCCCGATCATCAAATCATACAGCGGCTTCTTCAGGCAAACCGCTTCGACTTCGCCTATGTAGAAAGGGGTGTTGACATGAATTTTCGCAACTGGCGCTTTCAAACATTTGCTGTCGGCCATAAGTGTCCATTTTGAATCGCCAGTGAACTGTTCTTTAGCGATTAGGTCTTCTCTGACGATGACCCCACTACAGCCAGAGTCTCTTAAAACAGTCACTTCATGATTTCCGACGCGTCCCTTGGAAACAGGCATGTTCTGGACGGTCACAGCTGCGCTGGCGACGACGGGGATGGATTTCCCGTTGGCAAGGAGAAGTTGGCCATCAGTCATGCACTCTTGCACGTCCGCAGGGGTAGCTGCGCGCTCGGTCTCACTGGGAAGAATGACGCTCCCGCCGCACATCTGATGGTCAGATCTACTGGTTTGCCGTTGATTGGAGAAACGTCTCTGTCGGTTGCCCACCGCTGCATTGTCCGTACTGCCCCGCTGCCCGCTACTTTTGTTTTGAGGACAGTTAGCCGCTCTGTGGTCTGTAGCGTTGCAGGTGAAACAGCCTCTTGAATGCCCTTCCCTGGGAGGAGGCGTGGAGTCCGTCTGTTTCTGGCTCGTCTGGCTCCCTTGGATCTGGTTCCCATGGTTTGCAGTCTTCTGAAAATGTTTCGTCGCGCTGGGTGGCCCTAGGGTCTTCCCATGGGCGATGAGATATCTTTCAGCAGCCTCTGTCACATCTTTAAGCGTCTGCAGCTTTTGTTCTTCTAAGTGGGTCGCTAGGTCCTTGTGACAGGCATTGAGAAATTGTTCCTTCACGATCAGGTCATGGAGACTGTCGTAAGACTTCCTTTCGCCTGATAACTCCACCCACTTGTGTAGATATGACGACAGGCGCTCCACAAACTGCTTTGGCGTCTCGTCTGACTTAGGCCGGCATTCACGGAAGCGTTTACGGTAGCCCTTCTCTGTAAAGTTGTAGCACTGCAATAGGGCCTCTTTCAAGACGTCGTAGTCTTTAGCGTCATCGTCCGACAATCTGGTGTAGACGTCGAGTGCTTGCCCCGTCAGAAGTGCACTTAGTCGAATCGCCCAGTCTTGAGGTTGCCAGTTAGAGCTTTTGGCAAACCTTTCAAATCTCGCCAAATAACTGTCGATCTGGTCCTTCCCGTCGACGAACGCTGGCAATTTTGGAGCCTTGTTGCCGCTGATAACTTGTGGCGCATGCTGATTGTTTTGGATACGCGCCAATTCTAGCTGGTACTGACGCTCACCTTCAAGACGCTTCAGCTCGAACTCTCTTTCTTCACGACGTCGTTGCTCTTCTTTTTCTTGCCGCTGCTGTTCAATTTCTAGACGCTTCTGTTCTAGTTCTAGTTCTTTTTCTAGACGCTTCTCTTCTAATTCTCGTTCTTGTATTCTCTCCTGGGACTTGACGTACTCCGTCAGCTGTTTGCCTTTGAGATTCAGTGCAATCCCTTTCTGCCAGAAGTCAGCCATCTTGATGCTTCTGGAAAGTTCTTTTCTGGAAAGTTCTTTTCTGGAAAGTTCTTGACTGTGCTGTACCTTTCTAGACTGTTCTAGAACAGCACGCTTTCTGCAGTAGCGCTGATGCTTGTCACTAGTCGCCTTCGTTGACGCAGGCCCCGCTGTCCTCGTCGTATGCGACGCTGCACCACGCTGGTGTTGATGTATACGCTCCTGTGCTGAAGTAGACGCGACGTCCGCTCGCCGCTCTCTGTAACACTGGCGATGTAGCTCCGAGACTGTCCCTCGACGTAGTCCTGCGGCATCCACGTAGTCCTGATCTGTTGTTCGCTCACGAAGCAACTCTTCAGCGACTACACGCCCTTGCAGTCAACCCGAACCTATCGGGGATGTAGTCCCAGTATGTTGGCCCCTCTCGACGCAACTCGCTGGCGGCTACCCTCGATGACTGCCTCTCGTAACGTTGACTCGCTTGTTGTAGCAGTTGAACCCTTGGCTATGGCGTGAATCGCGGCTTGACCCCCAAAATGTTACACTCGGTTTGATGATGGTGTTTTTCTTTATCAGTATTTGATTCAGCCCCGATGCTGAAGTCCTGATAAGGTGTAACTCTGATTCGTTTATCCACGCAACCCGCTCAATCAGCATACAAGTCACAAAGTCGACGTATGAAGTTTTCCACTTTTATTCAGCACACATCAACAACTGCATACAATCGCCTTTTCACTCTCAACTTATTTACTTTCCAACTCACTATCAACAACAACTTTCACAGCAACTCTTTCACAACACACAAAGCATCGAATATATAATTTTTTCTATCCTTCGAGATGACGACAGTTTGTTCTAGAAATGACGCATTACAACTAACCAATCAGAATTAAAGATCGTCATCACTGACTTACGTCATTCATCTCTCCACACATACCCCGAACCTTCTCTTACTTCGACAATCATCCCGTAACTTCGATCGATAGTAAACAAGGAGATCCAGAGTATTCTCTAACAATATCGACCAACGAAAATTATCCACGTTATACAAAGCCTCTCCTAACACCAATGCAAACTCAAATCAAAGGTAAATAAACTCCATCATTGAATACTTTGCATAACGAAACGATTAGATCTATCGTGCGCGCTTCCGACATACTTTCGTACGCGTTTCAACGTAACAAACACATATAACAAATTTACTGTATCAGTTAAAAAGAATAACATTAGTTTAATAAATAATTGCTTTGGTGCTTGCAATCAAAATGTCACCGTTTTTTGAGACCATTATAAACTTGCTTTGCCATGTTGTGCTGAAGGGACATCAACGTATCCATAGCGCTTTGAAGTTTTGTCATGGTTTTATTGTTGATATAGATGTGAAATCGTTGTATGCGTGCATTATGTTTTATGTATTACTTTTACTCTTTATTACTAATTGTGTCAGTATATTAATCATCATAAAATAACAATAATACTAACTGCTTCAAAATGCGAATCTCGACTTGACTTAAGCTTGAAGCTGTGCAGATCGAAACAGAATTAGATTTAGAAGCAACAGCGGCTATTTTTATGCACGGATGTTTCACCACAGGCTCTGAAGTCTTTTCTTTTGTCTTTGTAAACTCGTGGGCCTCCTACATACATACGTAGTAAAGAATGTAATTGAGGCCTACGAAAGATGAGACATCCCAGCCAGTGGTTTCACGTAGTCCTGCCAGCATTCGTTCGTAAAACATCGGATAGCTTCGCTCGACTCGGAGAGCTTCGTTGGACTTCGGTAATTGCCTTTTTCGGCGAATGACTGGAACTAGGTTGGAAAAAACAAGTTCGCATCCCGAACATTCCGATAGGGGGCGATTGTTGCTGGTAGCTTTTGCTGTTCTTCCAAACACTTTTTTCCCCCAGCAAAATTGACTGTGATGATACTTTTATACTTGTGTGGGTCCCATTAAAAAAAAAAACATTCTGAATAAACTGGGTGATCCAACGACCCCACAGAAAATTATTACTGACATGCTTACTGGAATCCTTTCTTTTTTTTCAAGACACGAACGTTCCACAGACCTTGCCCTCACACCGATGTAAAAAGAAATAATTTTCTTCTCTGTGAGAGGGAACGGGGGAAAAGGGTGGAGGGGGTGGAGGTGCTAGTGTTACAGGAACACGGATTAAAAACATTTGTTATTCATCACTCATGTGGACGAAATTCGGGCTTGGCTGTAACGAAAGCAAACGCTGTTCTCAAATGAAATAGTGACCGAAAGACCTCCTGGCTTTGGAATCAACTTGTCCTCCAAAACTCTCGCTCTCTCTCTACTGGAATACTGTCAGTCGAACAATGAACAGAAAAATAAGTAATATATTTTTTGTGACTGTGCGTTGGTGCTATTTAATTAATGAAAAAGTCGGTCGCACTAGCAGAGAAATACACCCCTTGGGGTCATGAGCAATCTTGCCACTGTAGATTGTTCAAACCTATAAAGGGAACAGTGAAAGCCACAGTTGAAAACCTGTCTTTCCTTTATAGGCAAGACAGATTCACTGCGGCAACAGTACCCCCGTTGGAGTGCCGGGGGTTTTCAGTATAAATAGTATCCCCACTTTATGGAAATTTAGTGCTTTAAATTCCCACTGTCGCTGTCTTCCTCATTTACTCTTTCCTATTCCTGCTCTGTCCTTCACTCTGCTATACTATCTTCTTCTTCGCTAGATCAATGACCTACCTTTTTTCTTGAAAACTCTTCATGGACAAGACTCCTTGTTTGTGTATGAGGTCTGTTGGATCAGCTTGGGAGTGTTGGACGCTTTCTGCCGGGTGGTCACTCGGGCTTCCTATGATTGTACTATTTAGCACTATAGGCATTTTATATGTATGTGTTTGGTTAATGATTTATAATGATGTTTGTATTCTATTTTGTTTTTGTAACCGGGGTGTTCGCGTAGTTGAGGTCAACCCTCAGCCGTCCCCCGCGTGGGATGTCTTTATTGTAAAGTGACTGGCCGGTGGAGGGCATTCAATTTTCCCACTGGGGTTGTTTCAGCAGATCTTTTATGCGGATCGGGGGTTGTCCGGTCCTGATTTGGCTCGGAAGAGTCCGCTGGACCTAAAGCAACAATAAATCAATCAATCAATCATAGCAGAGAAATACACTTTTTAGATTACTAGATTGAAAAAAAATACAATAACGGCAAAATTACTGTTAAAAAGTTCGCTCACACTAGCAGAAAAAAAAAATTTGTTTTAGATTATTAGATTAAAAAAACAAAAAGGACAAAATTATTGTTAAAATGTCGCTTATGTTAGCAGAAAATATACTTTGTTAGATTGCTAGATTGAAAAAAGTGACAATTTTTTTTAATCGCTTGCTCTAGTAGAAAAAAATTGATTAATAGACCGAAAAAAAGACAAATATTATTATTATTATTAAAATGTCGCTTACACTAGCAGAAAAATATACTTGTAAGATTACAAAGTAAAAAAAACGAAAAAGAAGAAGACAATTTTGTTTAAAATCTGTTGCACCGCAGAATAATAAGGTACTTGAAATTACTAAGTTGACTAATGGCTTGGCTTTGAACCTGACCAATATAATCTCAAAATACCTTGCCTGACAAACGTTCACACGGTCCTCCTTGCGTTGATGGTTCAATATACGCCATTGGTATTTTTCTTGTTGTATGTATACTTCTTAAAAAATGGAATACCTTACTCGGAATGAAAATACTTTTCTATAAGTAAGCCCACTACACTACAAATACCATTACTATAGATGACTTTGGTTACTTACATGTATAGGCTTATAGGGTGCTGACCTCCTATGCCGAAAGTTCAGGGTTCAAACCCCGCATCGTACGAACTAACGAGACACTTAGTAGGTACGAGACTGTTCAGGACACTGAGGGTTTTCTGCTGGTACTCCGGTTTCCTCCCTCCTTTCAATAATGGTATTGAATGGAATCAATCTAAAATTCCCGCGATGTACTACCGATCATTTAGTTAAACTAACATCACATATAAAAAAGCAGTTTTCTCGTAGAAAGTCTACGTTAGCAACATTTTTTGATGTACGTAAAGCGTATGATAGTGTTTGGCATGCACGTTTACTTTACAAATTGAAGAATATAGGAATATCCGGAATAATGTATCAATACTTTAAGAATTTTTTATCTCAAAGATACATTTGTACCCGCGTTGGTAAAACATTTTCCTCCTTTCAGCAGATTGACATGGGTATTCCTCAAGGATCAATAATTGCCCCAATTTTATTTTCTATTCTTATTTACGATCTTCCAAAAGACATGTCTAAACACACTAATGTTGTGCAATATGCAGATGATGTTGCTATTTGGATTAATACTAATTTAAGAAAAAATACATGCAAAAGAGTTGTAAGCTATGTACAAAAGATATATCAGATAGAACTTAATAAATTGAATGTATTTATGATAGAAAATGGTCTTCAGTTATCTGCGGAAAAAACCTGCCTGGTGTTGTTTAATAATGGTGTAAATTCAAAGTGTTTGCCTAAGTTAGAACTAAATGGTAAAATTCTAAATTATAAGCAAAATGTAAAATTCCTGGGTGTATATCTTACTCCAAAATTATCTTGGAATTTTCATATTAAATACTTAATATCAAAAGCTAGTAAAAGGTTAAATTTTTTAAAACTACTTTGTGCACAGCCATGGAGTCAAGACACAAATACATTACTTCATTTGGCAATATCTCTAGTGAGGTCAGTGCTTAGTTATGGACAAGAAGTATATTTTTCAGCTTCAAATTCATTGCTAA
>CM072516.1:53816432-53823932 GCA_036898135.1 Oncomelania hupensis | reverse complement strand
GCCTTTCAAACGATTGGACAATGGTGACTGGATCACAACAGTATCGCATTCAAGGAACATTACGACTGACTTGGCTCGCATATAAATTTTAATTGGGGTTCGATTGGACCTGACAGAAGTTAATTATAGTCGCTGGGGCAAAAATCGACCAAGGCAAATTTCTGTGACTAGTGACTAGTGCATTGCGGTTTGAATTTGTTGTCATTTTGAGGTCAGAAAGACTACAAAGGAGAAGAACGAAGAAGCAAGGAATTGCGTCCCTTCTGAGCTCCAACAAAGTTGCTCGTTCCCCAAAGGCGGCGGACATTTAATTCACGACTAACCCTTTACCAGGCCCTTGTGCGTTATGGGACAAAAATCAAACAAACAAACAAACAATAACAACAACAACAACAAAACTCCACAGGATGACAAGCCATTTCAATGTATTTCCAGAGACTTACACATAAAGGGGAAGATTAATGTTTAAACAAAACCTAGAGAAACCTAGACTATAAACTGGTATTTTCTATCACACACACACACACACACACACACACACACACACACACACACACACCCACACACACACTCACAAACACACACGTTTCTGGGTTGTTATACTCCAAGGAACCAACAGAAAATATATACGGTTCGCTTAAAGTGATGGAAGTTGGAGGGTGGAAGGAAGCCTAGAAGTAAGGTATGGAGGCTGGAGAGGGAGGAAAAATGACTGGAAAGGGTAGGACGGGGGTAAGTGAGATGGAGAATGTTTTGCCCGACGAGCAGAGTAGGAAGGGTGTGGAGGCCGATATCCAGACAGTTGGGAAGAGGTATATGGAAGGCGGAAAGCCTCAAATTCGCGTGCAATTGAACGCGAAATGCACACGTAATTGCAAGCCCATCTAGTAGCTGATTGGTCGAAATCTTACACCTCAAATTGAGCAAGCGCAAACGCACGCGCAATTGCACGCGCATTTATTTACCTACGAGTCACATTAAAAAAGAAATATCCGGAATTACGTTCTATGAACCAAAATAATGTAATATAAATTTACAAATGATTTACAATGAAATCCTTGCCACCCACATCCTCACATGCCTCCAAATTAAATGTTGTAATAATAATAATAATAATAATAATAATAATAATAATAATAATAATAATAATAATAATAATAATAATAATTGTTGTATTATATATATTTTAAATATATTTATGTTATTATTATTATTTTTATTTATTTATTTATTTATTTATTTTTTATTTGTTTTTTTTTTAATTTGGGGTGCGGGGGAGTGGGGGGGGGGTTTAGCCTTCATCTTCTTAGATCTTAGATGTTCTGAAAATACTAACTTGAGTAGCAGAGTAGGGTTATTTATCATTTCAGACCACGTTTGATTATTTTTCAAGGAGAATGTAGTTGGGACTGTGTGTTTAGTTATCTGGAAGTCTGGATCTAGTTTTCTAAGATTTCGTTTACATCGCTGAATAATACGTCATAGCTGACTTTCGTCATCTAGAACTCTTTGGGCCTAGATCTTCACTACAGCTTTGTTTTGTTTCTTTTCCAGATTTTTTTCATCGCTATGTTTTTTTATCGCTACACTACGAAAAGTTTTCACAGCATCGCTAAGTTTTCATCACTGCGAATACACTTTTGGTGACACTATCTGTATTGTTCTTGTTGTTGTACAAAGTAAAGACAGAATAGTAAATATAAATTATCATAACATTTAATTTGGAGGGTTGGAGGCAGGAGAGGGTGTAGGGTTTTATTGTAAATTATTTGTGAATTTATATTACATTATCTTAGTATTTAAAAACGGATTTCTGGACATTCCTAGTTTTAATGCGACTCGTAGGTAAATGCGCGTGCAATTGCGTGCGTGTGCAATTGCGCGTGCATTTGGGCTTGCGCAGATTTCCTGTAAGTTTTCGACCAATCAGCTACTAGACGGGCGTGCAATTGCGTGTGCATTTCGCGTGCAATGGCAAGCGCATTTTGACGCTTTCCGCGTTCCATAGAGGTAAAGCCCGTCGGATGCGTGTCATAACTACAGTCTGGAATCTGGTCATGTCCGTATAAATATATTTGTCACTGGCTCACTTTGTTCATCGCATGGAAAAGAAACCCCGACAGGCCTTTTGTTGCGTCACTGTTAATCGACGTTTTTATAACATTAGGTCTGGAGTATTGTCATGCCTGTATAAATACATTGCCAGTAGGTCACTTGGACGAATCGCATAAAAGAATAGAAAAACACAGACCTTCGCATGCATTATTGTAAGACTGGCTTGTATTACGAGTTACTTCTTTATGCCATAAATTATTGCTGTCTGGAATATTTGGCATGACTGTTTAAATACATTGTCAGTAGGTCACTAGGTCCATCACATAAGAAAGAAAAGCACAGACGCTCGCATGCATCAATGTAAGGTAAGCTTGTATAATATTACGAGTTATTTCTTCATGTCATAAATTAATGTTTGGAATATTTGGCTTGTCTGTGTAAATATATTGCCAGGACATCACTATGATGAATCTCGTAAGAGTAGAAAAGCATAACTGTCGCTTAATGCATCATCATGGTTGCGTGTTGATAACAAGACTGATCATTTATCTCTATGAGTGGGTCCTGTAACAAGACTGATCATTTATCTCTGTGAGTGTGAGTGTGTCCTCTAACAAGACTGATCCTTTATCTCTGTGAGTGGGTTCTCTAACAAGACTGATCATTTATCTCTGTGAGTGTGAGTGGGTCCTTTAACAAGACTGATCATTTATCTCTGTGAGTGGGTCCTCTAACAAGACTGATCCTTTATCTCTGTGAGTGGGTCCTCTAACAAGACTGATCCTTTATCTCTGTGAGTGGGTCCTCTAACAAGACTGATCCTTTATCTCTGTGAGTGGGTCCTCCCTTTATCTATGTGAGTGGGTGCTCTAACAAGACTGATCATTTATCTCTATAAGTGGGTCCTCTGTACTGTTTTCCATCGTTGTCGTTATTTAAAAAAAAATATATTAGCGATCAACTTCTAATGACAGCGTAAGTGGATTTACTCTGTATTTGTGCGCTTTTCTCTCCCAAAAGTGATAGATCCACTACTGTCAAGTTTGGAACGATTATTACTGTTATCTGGACAACTGGGTCGGCAATACCCCTAGTTCAAGACAGAACGATGTTGACGTTCGCTACTTATACTACACCCATACTGTCATATTGACATTCACCTATTATAGAACAAGGGCAGACAGAGGCGGGCTGAAAGTCAAAAAAGGTATAACTCAGCAGATTTAAACAGCTCCCCGCATGAGTATTTCCCAAGGAGTACTAAAGTCTTTAGTACTCCTTGGTATTTCCCTAAAAGTTTCTTCAGAAGTTAAAGGCCCAATCTATTATTTTTATAGTAAGCTTACACAGCTATACTATTGGCACACCTCCTTACTCAAGTTGGAATAATAAAACATTCTGATTCGGATTCCGACATGAATTTTACTGGATGCTATACTCGCCTTATTCCTAAAATCAGACCCCAAGCGCGGGGAGCTGTAACCAACGTCCGCCTTCACGTGTTACCACACACTGCTACATACATACACAACAAACACATTCATCCGTAAAACTTGCGGTGTAAAAGGCAAGTCGCCATTAGAAGATGGAAAGGAAATCGAAAGTTATTTGGAAATGTTTAGTTTGACCGCACTCAATATCATTATGGAATGACGTTGACGAGTGATGTTGGCTATAACACAATCCTGGAATATAAATTACTTGTAAATCGTTCTTGGTAATACACAAGAGAGCGTGTAGGTATGCGTGGGAGCGCATGCAATTGCTGTAGTATGTTTGTAAGTGTGTTCGGTGGTTGAGAAAGAGAATGAAAGCAAGAAGACAAGTGAGTAATTACTAGTTCAGAGGAATGTAATTAATTGGAATGCGCGAGAAAACTGCGTGATAACTGTGAGTTGTCGTAACTAAACGTAGTGTTGAAGAAAGGAATGTATAATATTCATATCATAACATGCTGAGACTCGACAGAGTAAAGACGACAGAAATTAACACTACGTCTTTATTCCACTTCTTATATATTGAATGAAAGTACAACAACTACAACATCACCATCAACAACCGCAGCAACCCCCAAGATCCATACCTTCGTACTAAAGATATCTCATGTCAAACACATTCTTTACATTTCGTAGTTCTTATGAATGCATACGGTTACAAATTGGCATCGATGTCTTTCTTCCTTGAAAGAACACGTGGAAAAAAGAAGACTTAACGTATACGATGATGAAAGAAGACGGATACTCAAACAAATACAAAGAAGAAACCCAACTGTATCACAGTCAGAAGAAGAAGAAGAAGAAGAAGAAGAAGAAGAAGAAGAAGAAGAAGAAGCATCCATTTTTATTAATCAGATTAACTGTAACTTGTCACTGGTGTAGAAGAAAACGAAGACGAGGAAGAAGATGATGATGTTGATGAAGAAGAAGCAGAAAAAGAAGAAGAAGAAGAAGAAGAAGAAGAAGAAGAAGTCCCGTTTTATTGGGAAATTCTAAGCAGCCTCCCCTGGGGAAGGCGTAGTCGCAGCCTGTGGCGCGCCCAAACCCAACCTACCTAAATTAGTTATGTTTTTTAAATTTTGCCGGGGTAGGGAACCGGAGTACTCGTGGAAAACCGCCGAGATGTTGCCCGAATCGAAAGTAAATAATATTCGGAGAAACATAAAGCCCAGATGCTGGATCGATCCCATACCTATCACTATCAGGCTCCATTGGTTTCTAGCCTGTGGACAAGGCACATTAGTCAGGCCTTAGACCCCCGGGGGCACAACACCCGGTACACATTGGTCGAAGGCTGCCAGAAGCATGTTTTACTAGTCGCCTCAACAGGCGATAAAGCATGCTCTCATGCTTCATAGCACTGCTTCCTACACGCTTCAAGCGCTATAGTGACGGAAAAAGCGCAATTTCACTGTAAATATATACAGAATGTTGCTCTACAACATTCCGCTCTTTCCGTCTCAAAAACCCAATTGCCTTGTTGGATTCTTAAATTGCATGAAACCAAGTGAGGACACTATCTGGCGTCAACAAACGGTTCAAAAACATTGTCAAACGGTTCGTAAAAGACAGTTGACCTAGAAACTAATACAGTTTGACCTAATTCGTCCCCTAGAGGAGACGAAACTTACATTTTTCTATTTTCATGAGTTCACTGCAGTGAAATTGCGCTTTTTCCGTGACTATAGAGCTTGAAGCGTAAAGAAAGCAGTGATCTGAAGCATGGGAGCATGCTTTATCGCCTGTTGAGGCGACTTATAACGCATGCTTCTGGTAGCGTTCGACCAATGTGTATCGGGTGCGGCCACAAAGCTCGCTAAGAAGAAGAAGAAGAAGAAGGTGAAGGTGAAGAAGGTGAAGAAGAAAACCAACAGCAACAAAAAAGCTAAGAAACACGAAGAATAAGAACAAGACCATTAACAAGGACTGGGAAAACAAAAGAAGTTAAACAGCAAAACAAAAGCAAACAAACGAAATACGCGCACAAATGACAATGCTGCGACAGAAGAATTGTAAATTACAAAAAATAAATAGATGACCGATAAACAATGTGCGTATGGGACCATAGCTTTTAAAAACTCAACAATACGCTACTACTACTACTACTATTACTACAACAACAACAACAACAACAACAACAACAACAACAACAACAACTACTACTAATTCTACTACTACTACTACTACTACTACTACTACTACTACTACCTACTACTACTACTACTACTACTACTACTACTACTACTACTATTACTGCTACTACTACTACTTGAATTTGTATGGAGCACTTATATCACAGACAAGAAGTAACCCAAGGCGCACGGTGCACTATAAGAAGACTATAAATAATATTTAAAAACAAAACAAACTCACCCAGCAGATCAGCGATGGCGAGGTTACAGAGAAAGAAGTTTGGTGCCGACTTTCTCATCCTGGTGTCCAGCAAAATGACCACGATGACAAAGATGTTGCCCAGCACGGCCAGCAAGAAAATGGGCACGTACGTCGCCACCAGCACAATGGTCGCCACGCTGTGGCTGGTCAGCACCGACTCCTCAGCGTATATCTCTTCCACGGAGAAGTTGCCCTTGTACAGGTCGCTACTGGTGTGGTTGAGGTCGCCGCTGTTGTGGGTGAAGGGTTGATATGGGTGGGAGGAAGGGCTGGGGTCGCGGAGGTTGTGGGCTCGGTCAGCGTGGGAGGCGTTGAACGTCGTGGGCAAAGGCCCCAGCTCGATTTCGTAAATCGTCGATGACGTCATGTTGAGGGGGGGAAGCAATTATGGATGACGTCACATACTATAATTATTGACAGTTGAAGAAAATTGGAGAAACCACCAATAAATAAACACAGAGATCACGCTGACGTCACAGAGTGCACACACAGTTGAACAAGATTAAAGAAACTTCGGATAAATAGCTATCCCATAAGCCAGTGACCAAACACAATAACTATTTCCAAATTCACAGAGACTTCACTTGATTTCAAATTAAATGCACTCTCTGGTCGTACTTCTAGTTGTTGAAGTTTTATTTCAATGCCGACAAGTGATTGGACGCTTAAAGCGTGCGTAAATAATTCATTTTTAATAGGCCTACTGGCGTCTTATTAATTATGTGTGTGGGAAACTACAAACAAATATCATAGGTGAAGAAAACAGCATCCATTTTATCATACACTGTCGATCATTCTGAGACTTGCAGATTAACTAGGTTTTATGGGGTTGCTTGCACACCTCATCCTTTTTTTTAAATTCATCCTTAGGAACATCATTTTTGGGCAATTTCTTGTTTTTCCGCATTTAAAAATAATAGCGTTTGGATGATTTTGACTTGAAAACAGTCATCATTAATTATTTTCTCGATATATTGCTTTTGCTCCATGACTGCTTAGTGGTCGACCCCTATCACATCCATGAGAAGAAGTTCTCTTTGTTTTACAACTTATCAGTTCTCTTTGTTTTACAACTTATCATTGGCTAATCTTTATTACATACGAAGGAGATCCGTTTCGTTAACGACTAATTATTATTGGCTAACGCCAATCACATGGGGATAGAGTCGAAACCATTTGGTTTCATCCCTCTAGTCTTTTGAGTGGTATCTTGGCCTATGAAATAACAACGTAAAATCTGAACCTATCTGGCGTGCTCCTTCTACATGCTTTGAGAGTTTTTATGCTGTATCATGCTGTTCAGCACCCTATAGTATTTTCCCGTCAGATTTCTGTGGGCAGCCTGGTCACGTTGACGATTTGCTGTGAAGCCGCGCTAGAGTTTTTGCATAATTATGCTCTCACTGCTTTCGTTTCTCCGTTTCTTGAAACTTCCGTGGTTGTGTGATTTGCTTTTGTTGTGTTAGCCAGTGCAGTGTGGGATGAGTCCTGTGAACACACACACACACACATATACACGCACGCACACACACACAAATCGTGTAAGTCATTATCA
>CM072516.1:53806432-53813932 GCA_036898135.1 Oncomelania hupensis | reverse complement strand
CTAAGGTGCCCCCACGACCTTCGAGTTAAAGGATAGGATAGGAATAGGGGACAAACGTCCCAGTAAAAGTACTCACGTCTCAGTAAAAGTACTCAGTTCCCAGTAAAAGTACTCAGTTCCCAGTAAAAGTACTCACGTCCCAGTAAAAGTACTCAGTTCCCAGTAAAAGTACTCACGTCCCACATTCTTTCACTGAGCACTCGCATGCAACCAGAAAAAGAACGAAGTCCTCAACCTCTCTCTATCTCTACCTCTACCGGACACAAGACAGTATTAGAACTTCAGAAGTAGAAGAAGGGAGGGAAAAAGCCTATTTGTTCCACAGTTGCTTTTAACAGATCACTGCCGGCATTAAGCACTCTTAACTCTGCTGGCGTTTCCTACTGGGGCTAAGTCGCTCATCTATCTTCCCAAGGCCCAGATCTCCTTTTTAACAAGCATGTCGCTGAGAATTCAGAGGCCGCTGGATTCGACGCAGAATCTTCAAGGGATTCACTTTGACCACGCCCACTCGACAGATCCTTTTAACATTCACAATGAGTGTGGCTCCACTGGACAAAAAAAGTATACACCACCAACAACAAAACTCTTTCGAAAGTATAATTTTTTTTAAGGAATAAATTCAGTAGTTCTTGTGCCTATTAATAGCAGCATTCTGTTGCCAGCAGTCTGGAGCTAAAAATAGCAACTCTACCAAAGCCGATAGGAGACTGAACCCGTTTGTAACAAGAGGCCAGTTTTACTCAACACATTTTAAGCTTTTGCCTTGGTTAGTCAGTTGTAATACTAAGGTTAATGTTAGTCTGTAGCAGACGATAGAAGTATTACTGATGTGTGCTACACTCTGCTAGCTTGACGTGAGCGCAGTGTAGTGACATCATTGCAGCTTACGTTAAGAGCTCATCGAATTTACAGCCAATCGGAACAGAGAAAGCTTAGGTAGACCAGTTCTGCCTGGTTCAGGCAGACAGGTAGAAGAGTGATTCTGCGTTCAAACTGCGAGCAGTACACAGCTACGCTCCAGAAATCTCTCCATTGACAGACAAGGGAAGCAGGACTTGTTGAAAATTCGAATCGATCAAGTTAGCCACGGCCTGATATTGTCAAAAAGGTAAATGAACATACTTTTGTTTCATCGGGATGTATTGAAATTATTGTTGAATTATGTTTGTGAAATTTGCTATGCTTAGAAGTGAATTGCTAGTCCAACGTTGCGTGACCACTTGGCGAACACGACCGGTTTTGACGCCATGTTGAATGAACTGTTGTTTAACCTATATGTATGCTTGCAGACCAGTGGCTGTACCAGAGAATGTGTATAATATTAATTATTTCTCTATGTGTATAGTTAGCCATGATTTATATTTATATATGTATAGGAAATTAGAGTGGAGATTCCAGTGGACCACGGACTTAGCAGAATGTTCGGTGCTTATATATAGAGATGTGGAGCTAATCACTGAGGGTACTTCGGCCTTCAGTGAGACGCTCTGCACACACCTATTATACAGGGTTGTGCAGAATTTCGTCTCATATGTTACAGACGAGCAGGCATCGTATCATGAGCCCAACCAGGCGAACAAAAAGAACAAGTTGTCACTGAACGATGGCCTGCCTAGGCATCTCAAGCACTGAGCGAAGAAAGCCCACCAGCCTAGCAACAAGGAGAAGAAGCCACAACCAACACAGCTCATCACAGAATCCATGACAACACAGCACCTTGAACCTTAGCTAAGTGACTTTGGTATCCGTGCACGAAACCTGTATCACAGGACCACAGTAGTCCACTCTTCCAGAACTCTGATCATTAGGGCAGAAAGCATCCAGATGATGATACAGTAGATGCCTAGAACTATCAAGAAGCGAACCATTCCAATTGACATTTGAACTTTTAAGTTAGTATCGTACTTAGCAGATTGTGTATAGAGTAGAGGAAATAAATGTGTGATATTTACTGTTATCAAGTGGCTGGACTACCTATGTTTCATAGCCGTTGGTTGGTTGGTTGGTTGAATTTATTGTCTCTTCACGACAGTGATGTTAGACAATTAATTTAGTTACAAAACAATAAAACAAACAACTGTAGTGATATCAGTTACAACACTGTTGATAACGACGATTTCATGATGACGTTTACGATATCATAAATAATAGGACTTCGCACAACTTCTCGAATGTCACAAGTTGTTACGTTTACACCATTGTCCTTGTACATTGATTGCAGCACTGGGCAATCAACAATCAGATGTTGGACTGTAATGTTTTCTGAACATATACATGTAATATCTTTCACATATTTCGTACTCCATGAATTCAATCGTAATTTATAAACCAGCCGTGACACACTTCTAGGTCCTTTTACAGCACTTCCTAGTTTAACATTTCTGTAAGCAACTTTTTCCAAAAGGGCAAAATATTCACATGCAGCTAAGACAACCTTGAGCATGACAGCGTCAGAATTGTCCGCTCCTGACTTAGCCAACGCATCCGAGAGCTCATTACCATAAATACCTACATGAGATGGTACCCAACAAAAAGTCACACTGGTACCTCTCATACGTAAACAATGTATAAGAAATCGTATTTCAAACAATAAATCTGTACGATTTTTGCTTTTCCAATTTCTTAAGGCAAGGAGCACAGCCTTAGAATCAACACAAATTGCTACTTGAAGTATTTGTTTAGGAATAGATAAAATGTATTCTGTAGCCATTAATATAGCAACAAGTTCACATGTGAATATTGATAAATTATTACCCAAACAATAAGAACGGTTGATTTTTAGTGCGGGTATACTAAACCCTGCACCACATGCTGATGACTCGAGTACACTACCGTCTGTGAACACTTTTAAATGTTGAGAGTAATGATGTGAAATATGCTCTTGAAACTCAGATTTAAGCATATTATCATTTTCATTTTTCTTTAATTCGGTGTAATCTAAATCAAATTCTGCTTTTAAGTGTTCCCAAGGTGGAATTCTTGGAGAAACAGGCATTATCGGAATGTTTGCAATATCAATATTACATTCCATCATAATGTCTTGTGTATAGTCTTGTGTTGTTTGAATATAAGAAATATTCTGTGTTACTTTAGGATATTGTGTTTTCGAAAAGTTTATAATTTCCTCTTTTACTGAGTTCTCTACAGACAAACCTCTTATCAAATATTTTGCAGTTGCTAATTTTCGTTGTTCTGACAATGACAGTAAACCACACTCCTTATACACATTTAATGTATTGGTGTGCACTGGAACACCCAGGGCCACTTTAATGGACTTACTGTCAAAACTTTGAAGCCTGTTTAAGAGATAAGTAGGGGCTGAAAAATAAATTTCTTGGCCATATAACAACTTTGACCTAACAAGGGACGTCGCTAAATGCAACAAAGTTTTAGTGTCTTGGCTAAATGGTTGAAAACTTAAAATCTTTAATAAGTTCAACCTTTGCCTTGCTTTTTTAATTAAATACTCAATATAAGATTTCCATTTTAACATGGGAGTAAAATGTACACCTAAGAATTTAATATTTTGCTTGTAGGATAACACTTGATTTTCTAATATAAGGACTGGTAATTGTTTTGGATTCGTACCATTATTGAATAACATGAAACTCGTTTTTTCACCAGACAGTTGCAAACCATTTTCTTGCATAAACAAATTTAGGTTGTTTAATTCAAGCTGATACAGCTTTTGTATGTATAACACTGTTCTTTTGTTGGTTCGTTTTCTAAGTGTTGTATTAATCCAGATAGCGATATCGTCTGCATATTGCACAACATGTGTATTTTTAGATAATACACGTGGGAGGTCATAGCCGTGTGAGAGCTAGTGTGACAGTGATCTTTTGCCATTTTTCTATCTATCTCTGTACCTCAGCCTAAACACAGACCGAGCTAAACATATAAATGAATTAAATTAAGTCACAGGGAGATTTACTAGCAATCCCCATAGACTAAAGACGAGTGGGTAATAGCATTCCACTGTGCAGAGCCCAGTGAAGCCCACCGTCACACCGTTTAAAAAAAAGTTGCTCGTCAGGATTTTCGTTTTAGGTTGATAAAATAGACCCTACCCTATCCCAAACACAACAGACGCGTGGGCCACTCAGAAAAAAGGTCAAAGGTCACACGGCTCTGGTATCGATGTGCCGTTAAAAACAGGGGAAATCACGACCTGTCAAAACCGAAATTGAAAATTCAAACTTTAGCGGTTGGGTTGAGCAACGAATTACATTACCTTACATGATTATTGCTTATAGCCGAATCAGGACCACAAAATCAAGACCACAACTTCGCTGAAAGAGGACTCACCCCTGATCCGCATAAAAGATCTGCCGAAACAGCCCTAGTGGCAACACTGAAGGCACTCCACCAGCCGGTCACTTTACAATAAAGACATCCCCACGCAGGGGACGCTGAGGCTATATTCTAATTTATCGAACCCCCGTTTACAAAACCAAAATAGAATATAAACATCATTATAAAATATCAACAAAACACATACATATAAAATGCCTACATTGCCAAATAATAACATCATAGGAAGCCCCGGTGACCACCTGGCAGAAAGCGTCCAATATTTCCAAGCTGATCCAACAGACCTCACACACAAATGAGGAGGGTTTTTTTTTCCGGCAGAGTTTTCAAGAAAAAAGGTAGGTGACTGGTCTAGCGAAGAAGAAGAAGTATAGTAGATTGATAGAACAGAGTAGGAATGAGAAAGAACAAAGGAGAATGACAGCGACAGTGGGAATTTAAAGCACTAAATTTCCAGGAAGTGGGGTTACTATTTATACTGAAACCCCCGCCGGCACCTTCACGGAGGGGGGGGGGGGGGGGGTGAGCAACGAATGCCCACTTTATCATTGTTTAACGTAACAATGCGAATTTTAGGGTTAAATCCGTTTTGGCCCAAAGTAAACACAGCCTTATAAAGTGCACCTGAACCCTTGGTCATAAATGTAGAGAATAACAACAACACAACAACATTTATTGTCTACTTCGCACTAAAAGATGACTATCTGCTTTTAACAGTGATACATTTATCTTTGTGTCCGTGTCTTGCCCACAAAACCTTGTCGCCCAAGCCCAGGATTTTGCTCAGTTGCCGGTAGCAACTCTTGCGATGCGCTCCCAAAAGGCGAGTCGATCGGTGGTGCCTCAAACGGCTTGAATTACATTCTGTATCGGCGCGGCCTGCAGTTGCCTTGAGCGGCTCGTGCGCGGAAAAAGCGCTATGTAAGAACGATTAAATTTATTTAAAAAAAAAATCCCGCCATTTTCTTAAGTTTGGGAAAAACGGCTTAAGATTGGCTTTAAAGCCTGAAGGATGTACAGTACATGTGACATTCAGTCTGGATTCTATTTGCCACGCTGACTATTTGAGACTGCTGGAGGTCTTCGCCTGGCACTAAACACTTGAGATCTTTTATATGATTAAGAATTGTGGATGCTATTTGCGCTGCTTTTCTCTGGTTGCCATTTACGCTACTTTCTCGTGACTCAAGCGCGGCGATCTGTAATCTATGTAGGCTACGCTCTCACATGCTATCCTCAAACGCTACTTTTGACCACTTTTGAGTTTAGAGTGGCCTTAGGCAGCTGACACAGTAATAATAATAATAATAATAGTAATAATAATAATAATAATAATAATAATAATAATAATAATAATAACAATAATAATAATAATAATAATAATAATAATGAAGGAGAAGAAGAACAACAAGAACAGAAACAACAATATACACACAAATGAATAAACAAATGAATAAATAAACAAACAAATAAATAAATAAATAACAATAGTAATAACAATAGTAATAGTAATAATAAAAACAACAATAATAATAATAATAATAATAATAATAATAATAATAATAATACACTGATTTAAAAGGTAATAAAACAATAATAATAATAATAATAATAATAATAATAATAATAATAATAATAATAATAATAATAATAATAATAATAAAAATAATAATATTAATAATAATAATAATAATATTACTACACTGATCTAAAAGGTACCCCCGTTGGGGTGCCGGGGGTTTCAATATAAATAGTATCCCCACTTTCTGGAAATTTAGTGCTTTAAATTCCCACTGTCGCTGTCTTTCTCATTTGCTCTTTTTCAGTCCTGATCTGTTCTATCAATCTGCTATACTATCTTCTTCTTCGCTAGACCAGTCACCTACCTTTTTTCTGGAAAACTCTTCCGGGACAAGACTCCTTATTTGTGTATGGGGTCTGTTGGATCAGCTTGGGAATATTGGACGCTTTCTGCCAGGTGGTCACTAGGGCTTCCTATGATGTTATTATTTAGCAATGTAGGCATTTTATATGTATGTATTTTGTTGATAATTTATAATGATGTTTGTATTCTATTTCGTTTTTGTAAACGGGGGTTCGATAAATTAGAGTACAGCCTCAGCGTCCCCTGCGTGGGATGTCTTTATTGTAAAGTGACTGGCTGGTGGAGAGCTTTCAGTTTTACCACTAGGGTTGTTTCAGCAGATGTTTTATGCGGATCAGGGGTTGTCCGGTCCTGATTTGGCTCGGAAGAGTCCGCTGGACCTAAAGCAATAATCATGTAATGTAATGTAATGATTTAAAAGGTGTACGTATCTCACCGTTGTTCATCACTGGAGAAGCGAGTGGCGAAAAGTGTAAATCTAATGGAAAGATAGAATATTGTATCTATTGTCTTAGAATGTGGAGTGGACAATGGCCAAGATATCTCTTTCTCAATCCTCCATCTGATACTGTCTGTGATGCGGCAGCGAAGAGTTCAATTCACAGACTTACAAGTATTGGCCCCGCAGCTTTGTTTCTGCGCAAGCGAGATTGCTTGCTAATGTTAGTTAGTTATTCATTGTTTATAGTATCCAGCGGACTGCAAAGAGCCGAATCAGGATACAAAAAATCAGGACCACAACTTGGTTGAAAGAGGACTAACCCTTGATCCGTATACAAGATCTGCTGAAACAACAACAGTAACACTAAAAGCATTCCACCAGCCGGCTACTTTACAATAAAGGCATCCCATGCAGGGGTGCTGAGGCTTTACTCTAATTTATCGAACCTCCGTTTACAAAAACAAAATAAAATATAAACATCATTATAAAACATTAACAAAACTCATTCATATAACATGTCTAAATTGCTAAATAATAATACTATAGAAAGCCCTGGTGAGCATTTGGCAGAAAGCGACCAATATCCCCAAGCTGAATCAACAGACCCCACACACAAGGAGGCATGTTGACTTGTTTATAGTTGTGGGAGAGTTTTCAAGAAAAAAGGTAGGTTATTAGTCTAGCGAAGAAGATACATGTAGTAGAATGATAAAACAGAGTAGGAATGAGAAAGAACAAAGGAGAAAGTACGCGACAGTGGGAATTTAAAGCACTAAATTTCCAGAAAATGGGAATACTATTTATACAGAAACCCCCAGCACCACCAAGTGGGGATGCTTGCTAATGGCTTGTCTTA
>CM072516.1:53781432-53803932 GCA_036898135.1 Oncomelania hupensis | reverse complement strand
GGAAAACAATCAACCTTCAGCTGTTGGTTTGAGCAACGAAAGCCCACTGTAACGTGCCGAAAGCGTCCCTGGCCCAAATTAACTCCCGGGAGTAAATCTGGGACGGCCTGGTTTTACTCCCGGGAGTTATTCTGGTCCTGGACCAGATTGACCCCCAGCCTGTTCCAAAATGACTCCCGGGAGTAAAACTGGATCACAGGACCAAAACAGCCCCCCCAACTTCTCTTGTCTTTTCAATGTATTCTTAGTTCTTAATATGGGAGTTAAAAACGGACAAGCCCAACATCGCCCCCTCAGCTAATCAAAGTAAGTAGGGGAGTCAAACGGGGACAGCACCAAAACCGACCCCTACCGATCAGGTGCATCAAATTCTGCACAAGGGAGTTAAACGGGGACAGGACCAAAAACGCCCCCCTTACACATCAGATGCATAAAACACTGCATAGGGGAGTCAAACGGGGACAGGACCAAAACCGCCCCCCTTACACATCAGATGCAGAAAACACTGCAAAGGGGAGTCAAACGGAGACCGGACCAAAACCGCCCCCCTTACACATCAGATGCAGAACTCACTGCATAGGGGAGTGAAACGGGGACAGGACCAAAACCGCCCCCCTTACACATCAGATGCAGAAAACACTGCATAGGGGAGTGAAATGGGGACAGGACCAAAACCGCCCCCCGTACACATCAGATGCAGAAAACATTGCATAGGGGAGTCAAACGGGGACAGGACCAAAACCGCACCCAGCCCCTTACACATCAGATGCATAAAACACTGCGTGGGGGAGTCAAACGGGGACAGGACCAAAATCGCCCCTCTTACACATGTAGTTGTAACTACAAAACACTGCACAGGGGAGTCAAACGGGGACAGGACTAAAACCGCCCCCCTTATACATCAGATGCAGAAAACACTGCATAGGGGAGTCAAACGGAGACAGGACCAAAACCGCCCTCTTACACATCAGATGCAGAAAACACTGCATAGGGGAGTCAAACGGGGACAGGACCAAAACCGCCCCCCCCCTTACACATCAGATGCAGAAAACACTGAATAGGGGAGTCAAACGGGGACAGGACCAAACCCCCCCCCCCCCTATTCATCAGAAGAAGCAAACACTGCACAGGGGAAGTCAAACGGGGACAGGACCAAAACCGCCCCTCCTACACAATTAGTTGTAACTACAAAACACTGCACATGGGAGTCAAACGGGGACAGGACCAAAACCGACCCCCTTCCCTCTTACACATCAGATGCAGAAAACACTGCATAGGGGAGTCAAACGGGAACAGGACCAAAACCACCCCCCCCCCCTTACACATCAGATGCAGAAAACACTGCATATGGGAGTCATACGGGGACAGGACCAAAACCGCCCCCCTTACACATCAGATGCAGAAAACACTGAATAGGGGAGTCAAACGGGGACAGGACTAAAACCGCCCCCCCCCCCCTATTTATCTGAAGAAGCAAACACTGCACAGGGGAGTCAAACGGGGACGGAACCAAAAACGCCCCTCCTATACAATTACTTGTAACTACAAAACACTGCACAGGAGAGTCAAACGGGGACAGGACCAAAACCGCCTACCTTACACATCAGATACAGAAAACACTGCATAGGGAAGTCAAACGGGGACAGGATCAAAACCGCCCCCCTTACACATCAGATGCAGAAAACACTGCATAGGGGAGTCAAACGGGGACCGGACCAAAACCGCCCCCCTTACACATCAGATGCAGAAAACACTGCATAGGGGAGTTAAATGGGGACAGGACCAAAACCGCCCCCCTTACACATCAGATGCAGAAAACACTGCATAGGGGAGTCAAACGGGGACCGGACCAAAACCGCCCCCCTTACACATCAGATGCAGAAAACACTGCATAGGGGAGTTAAATGGGGACAGGACCAAAACCGCCCCCCTTACACATCAGATGCAGAAAACACTGCATAGGGGAGTTAAATGGGGACAGGACCAAAACCGCCCCCCTTACACATCAGATGCAGAAAACACTGCATAGGGGAGTAAAACGGGGACCGGACCAAAACCGCCCCCCTTACACATCAGATGCAGAAAACACTGCATAGGGGAGTTAAATGGGGACAGGACCAAAACCGCCCCCCTTACACATCAGATGCAGAAAACACTGCATAGGGGAGTCAAACGGGGACCGGACCAAAACCGCCCCCCTTACACATCAGATGCAGAAAACACTGCATAGGGGAGTCAAACGGGGACAGGACCAAAACCGCCCCACCCCCCTCTTAAACATCAGATGCAGAAAACACTGCATAGGGGAGTCAAACGGGTACAGGACCAAAACCGCCCCCCCACTCCCTTACACATCAGATGCAGAAAACACTGAATAGGGGAGTCAAACGTGGACAGGACCAAAACCATCCCCCCTACCCCCCCCCACCGGTATTCATCCGAAGAAGCAGACACTTCACAGGGGAGTCAAACGGTGACACAATTAGTTGTAACTACAAACACTGCATAGGGAAGTCAAACGGGGACAGGACCAAAACCGCCCCCCTTACACATCAGATGCAGAAAACACCGCATAGTCAAACGGGGACAAGACCAAAACCGACCCCTACCCATCAGATGCAGAAAACACTCCACAAAGGAGTCAAACGAGGACAAAACAAAAACCGCCGCCCCCCCCCCCCCCTCCCCCTACCCATCCGATACATAAAACAGTGCACAGGGGAGTCAAACAGGGACAGGACAAAAACCGCTTCCGTAACAAAATGAATACAAAGTCTAGGCCCTGGAGTTAAACGGGGACAGGAAAAAAAAACGTCCTCCTACTTCTTCAGATGGAACAATGACTGAACAGGAGAGTTTAAATTGGCACAAGGCTGAAATCGTCCCCCTCACCTAACACACATACAAGTCTTTATTGTAAAGTGACTGGCTGGTGGAGAGCTTTCAGTTTTACCACTAGGGTTGTTTCAGCAGATCTTTTATGCGGATCAGGGGTTGTCCGGTCCTGATTTGGCTCGGAAGAGTCCGCTGGACCTAAAGCAATAATCATGTAATGTAACACATTTCACATGAGAGTAAATCGACCCTTGCACACAGGATGTAATGGAAATATTTGTATTAGCTTTGCACTACATTTGTAAGTCCACTTTGAATATTACTGATGCTGTTGTACGGGTACCCTGTTGTACGCAAGGTCATGTTGATAGGAGGAATAACGAAGCTTAACGTCCTATTGCATCAGCGTTAAGGACGATCACCACGTCGCCACCCTGACAACAACGATCATCATCATCATATCAAAGTTGAGATTGTCATGTTGATATTATGTATGCATGACTATTTAAACTGTAGGCATATTGAGTCTCTTTATGCTATAGTGTGTGTCGGTGGGTAGGTGGAAAGAGGGTGCGTGTGGGTAGGTGTATGCGTACGAGTGTGTGTACGTGCGTATGTGGGTGTAGACAGCGACAGCAACAGCAGCGACAGCAGCGGCGACAGCGGCAGCAAAGAGCGCGACAAGAAAAAAGCAAAGAACAGTGATGTGGGTGAAGACAGCGACAGCAGCAGCAGCGGCGACAGCGGCAGCAAAGAGCGCGACAAGAAAAAAGCAAAGAACAGTGATGCAGGTGCAGACAGCGACAGCGGCAGCAAAGAGCGCGACAAGGAAAAAGATGCGGGCAGAGATATTTGCAGCATGGATAGCTTGTACGAAGAAGTCTACAGAAATATCAAAAAAGCACAAACTAAACAAAAAAAATATTACGACAAAAGATTCAGCTCAACGCACAACTTGCATCCTGGTTCAGTTGTTTTTCTGAAAAATTTCAGAAGAACGACGCGTTTAGGGGACAAGACACAACCTTTCTGGGTCGGACCTTATGAGGTTGAAAAGGTACTAGACAAAGGCAGAGTCCAGCTGAAAAACCTGAAGACAGGGAAAATCCTGAAGCACCTGTACAACGCTTCGAACTTGAAGGTGAAAGAGCAAGCTGATAGTGAAACCAACCAGTCCAGCAAACAAGAACTTCCTACCAGAAATGGGACACAATCAAAACCAGAGACTTCGGAACCAGAGGCTACACAAAAAAACCAGCAGTCTCCCAATGAAGGCGGAAGTGTCCATGGCTCTCGCAAAAGGAAACAGAACGTTCCATTCAAAAGAGCCATAATGCCTAAATCGGACTCTACAGAAAAACCACAACCAAACGCACAGGGGTTTTCAGATAGGCAAATGCATTTCAGACCAGTGGATTGGTATTGGCAGGAGAACGTGGCAGACATTCTGTATGTAGACATAGAAAAGAAACATTACGTCCAGGACGTCCCCAACGTGTCTGTGCATGATGCCCCGAAGGACAGTATCAGAATAATTGGAGACGGAAATTGCTTCTACAGAACTCTTAGTTTTTTCATTGTCGGTTCTCAGAACAAACACCTAGTCTTGAGGAGACTGATTGCAACTCACGTAAAAGACAATGAAGAAAAGTATTTTCAAATATCCAACAAAGAAGACTATGTTCGAACAAGTCGTATGGATCAACCAGGAGTCTGGTCGACTGAAGTAGACATCTTTGCATCAGCGACCTTTCTCAACACTGACATATTCGTGTATACCTCGCAAGGTCGTGCTGCGCCATGTTGGCTCAAGTACCAGCCTCTAAACAATGTCCCACAGCTGTTCCCACGCTCGGACCGATCAATGTATATTTGCAATTTGCATGATCATTTCACGCCAGTTTTGAAAGTTTAAATTAAAATTTGAATTTGCATTACGTTAGTCCACACTTGATCCTCATGTACATTCTTCTATTATCTCGTGTCTCTTTCTTTCTTTCTTTCTTTCTTTGCGTAATGTGTCTGTGCGCGCACGTGTGTGTAGCCCGTGTGTGTGTGTGTGTGTGTGTGTGTGTGTGATTACTGATAATAAAATCTGAGCGATGTGGCATATACATCACAAACACGCACCCCCCCCCCTCTCCTATCTCCTCCCAAAAAAAAGTAGAAAAGAAAATAAAGTATTGTGCAGACAGTATGTCAATTCCGCCCACGATTAGCAAAAACTAAACCAAAATAATTGATAACAGGCGCAGAATTTCAGTAACTAAGCATCATTTTGACAACCAACATGCGATTTTTTTCAAAATCCTTGCACTTGTACACTAATATTGTGTGAAAAGATCAAAAGAATATAAAGAGATTATGTAAAAATAAAAACAAAACAAAACATTAGGCTATGGTAACTCAAACGTTTGCTTTGCGCATGGATAAAGAAAACATAAGATAGAATAACAACACTTTCTTAAATAAGACAAATAATAATAAAACAAATTACGTATACATCCACACAATTGTCACCTCCTTCTTCCCTCCCCCCCCACTAACAATGTTTCCTCCAAATCACAAATATTCAGGGTTGGGACAGCTAGTTTTAATGAACATTTTAGCCGCTACATTTCCGCTACTATTTTATGAAAAGTAGTCGCTACCTTTTCGCTACTTTTTTCTAAGGTGCATAGAAGGCAATAAAGCACACAAACACAGAGTTTAAAATAAAAAGAAAGAATACATTTTTATTCATAATACTTTTCACTTTCTAATGAAAATCGCGAATATTGAATGTAGTAATTTTCTGCAAAAAGTAGTTTTTTACGCTTTTTAAAAAATATAAATTATTATGAATTTAAATTTAATTTATTTGATTTTTTTTCCAGTGAGTACGTCACTGATCACCTTATTTTACCTCATTGAACAGAGAGATGCGCCGCCCGCAAATGTGTTATTGTTAGCCGCACTCGACACGTTGCTTGCGGGCACGCACAGTTACCCTTACCGCGCTTTCCGCATCGCTGAATGGTCACGGGTCGACATTTCTGTGTCACAATTTGTGTGTATCCGATTTAAGGGGGAGGGGGTGGGGGGTGGATAGCAAGAACATATAATTTAGTACTTAACAAATACTGCGCTGCACAATTTAATTTTGTTCTGATGATAATAATGCAGGATATTGATACGCGCAATTTCTCAAATTAATACTGACTCAAAGCGCAGCGCCCGTAGGTCTACACCAACACACGCTCAGAATACATCACAAACAATGAACACAGAAACAGAACAGACAAGCACGTAGCGCCCGTACACCAACACACGCAATGAACACAGAAACAGAACAGACAAGCACGTGGTGGCAGATCACTATTAAATTTTTATGGAAAGGAAAATTGATTTGTATTTTAAACTTTTGTTGGCTGCATCTATTTTGATGGGAGGGAGAAAACCGGAGTACCCGGAGAAAACCCTCGGTGGCCAGAAAAGTCTCGTACCTGAGTCACAAAGTTTTCGCTCCTTGCAGGGATCGAACCCGCGACCTTCGGCATAGGAAAGCAGCGGTCTAACCGACTGCGCTACTGAGCCACCCCAATGATGTCATATCGTTACTGATAAGCCATGTTATTATGTAAAACTAAAAGTTAATCAACCTCTGGTAAAACAGAGAACAAAGTTAATATTGTACTAACTGTATTGCAACTAACAAATCACAAACAATACATTGTTTTATTCGTTTATTTTAAACACGAAATATAGAACTTCCCTGTGCAGTGTTTGCTGCATTTGATGAGTAGGGAGAGGGGGGGGGGGGGGCGGTTTTGGTCCTGTCCCCCTTTGACTCCCATGTACAGTGTTTTGTAGTTACATCTAATGGTGTAGAGGGGGGAGGAAGCGGCTTTGGTCCTGTCCACGTTTGACTCCCCTGTGCAGTGTTTGCTTCTTGTGATAGGGAGGGGGGCGGTTTTGGTCCTGTCCCCGTTTGACTCCCCTGTGCAGTGTTTGCTGCATGTGATGGGTAAGGGTGGGGGGCGGTTTTGGTCCTATCCCCGTTTTACTCCCCCCGTGCAGTGTTTGCTGCATGTGGTGGGTAGGGGGGGCGGTTTTGGTCCTGTCCCCGTTTGACTCCCCTGTGCAGTGTTTTCTCTATCTGATGGGTGGGGGTGGGGGGGGCGGTTTTGGTCCTGTCCCCGATTGACTCCCCTCTGCAGTGTTTTCTGCATCTGATGGGTTAGGGGGGGGGGCGGTCTTGATCCTGTCCCCGTTTGACTCCCCTGTTCAGTGTTTGCTGCATGTGGTGGGTAGGGGAGGGGGGGGCGGTTTTGATCCTGTCCCCGTTTAACTCCCCTGTGCAGTGTTTTGTAGTTACAACTAATTGTGTAGGAGGAGCGGTTTTGGTACTGTCCCCGTTTGGCTCTCCTGTACCGTGTTTTCTGCATCTGATGGGTGGGGGGGGGGGCGGTTTAGGTCCTGTCCCCGTTTGACTCCCCTATGCAGTATTTGCTGCATCTGATGGGTTGCGGAGGGGGGGGACGGTTTTGAACCCGTCCCCGTTTGACTCCCCGGTTCAGTGTTTGCTGCATGTGACGGGAAAGGGGGGGCGGTTTTGGTCCTGTCCCCGTTTAACTCCCCTGTAGAGTGTTTTCTGCATCTGATGGGTAGGGGGGGGGGGGGGGGGCGGTTTTGGTCCTGTCCCCGTTTGACTCCCCTATGCAGTATTTGCTGCATCTGATGGGTTGGGGGGGGGGGTGAGACGGGTTTGATCCCGTGCCCGTTTGACTCCCCGGTTCAGTGTTTGCTGCATGCGATGGGTAGGGGGGGCGGTTTTGGTCCTGTCCCCGTTTGACTCTCCTTTGCAGTGCTTTTTGCATCTGATGGATAGGGGGGCGGTTTTGGTCATGTCCCCGTTTAACTCCCCTATGCAGTATTTACTGCATCTGATGGGTAAGGGGAGGGGGGGACGGTTTTGATCCCGTCCCCGTTTGACTCCCCGTTCAGTGTTTGCTGCATGTGATGGGTAGTGGGGCGGTTTTGGGCCTGTCCCTGTTTGACTCTCCTGTGCAGTGTTTTTTGCATCTGATGGATAGGGGGGCGGTTTTGGTCCTGACCCCGTTTAACTCCCCTGTGCAGTGTTTTCTGGATCTGATGGGTAGGGGGGGGAGGGTGCGGTTTTGGTCCTGTCCCCGTTTAACTCTCCTGTGCAGTGTTTTTTGCATCTGATAGATAGGGGGGGCGGTTTTGGTCCTGTCCCCGTTTAACTCCCCTGTGCAGTGTTTTCTGCATCTGATGGGTAGGGGGGGGGGGCGGTTTTTTTGTCCCGTCCCCGTTTGACTCCCTGGTTCAGTGTTTGCCGCATGTGATGGGTAGGGGGGGGGTTAGTACTGTCCCCGTTTAACTCCCCGGTTCAATGTTTGCTGCATGTGATGGGTAGGGGGGCGGTTTTGGTCCTGTCCCCGTTTAACTCTCCTGTGCAGTGTTTTTTGCATCTGATAGATAGGGGGGGCGGTTTTGGTCCTGTCCCCGTTTAACTCCCCTGTGCAGTGTTTTCTGCATCTGATGGGTAGGGGGGGGGGGGGGGGCGGTTTTTTTGTCCCGTCCCCGTTTGACTCCCTGGTTCAGTGTTTGCCGCATGTGATGGGTAGGGGGGGGTTAGTACTGTCCCCGTTTAACTCCCCGGTTCAGTGTTTGCTGCATGTGATGGGTAGGGGGGCGGTTTTGGTCCTGTCCCCGTTTGACTCTCCTGTGCAGTGTTTTTTGCATCTGATTGATAGGGGGGCGGTTTTGGTCCTGTCCCCGTTTAACTCCCCTATGCAGTATTTGCTGCATCTGATGGGTAAGGGGGAGGGGCGGTTTTGATCCCATCCCCGTTTGACTCTCCTCTGCAGTATTTACTGCATCTGATGGGTTGTGGGGGGAGGGGGGGTCGGTTTTGATCCCGTCCCCGTTTGACTCCCCAGTTAAGTGTTTGCTGCATGTGATGGGTAGGGGGGGGCAGTTTTGATCCTGTCCCCGTTTGACTCTCCTGTGCAGTGTTTTTTGCATCTGATGGATAGGGGGGGGCGGTTTTAGCCCTGTCCCGTTTGACTCCCTTGTGCAGTGTTTTCTGCATCTGATTGGTAGGGGGGCGGTTTTGGTCACGTCCCCATTTGACTCCCCCTTTCATTGTATTTTACATGCATTTTGTTAGGGGGCCTGTTTTGGTCTTGTCCCCGTTTTACTCCCATGATTTTTTCTGATGAGATTACTGACGCAGTCTTCAATTGCTCCTTTTAATAGGCTAGAGGGGGCCAGTCTGGGCCTGACCCAATCTGACTCTCATCGGTTCTAGATTAGCCCCCCAGGGGTCATTTTGGCACATCTAAATTTGTCCCAGAATGACTCCCGGGAGTGTATCTGGGCCAGTCCCAGATTTACTCTCTGTTGCATGGGGGGCTGTTTTAGGACAGACCCACTTTAACTCCCGGGAGTCATTCTGGTACTGAAAAATGTGCGCCAAACTAACTCCTGGGAGGCTGATCTGGAACACAGTAGAGTGCATAACATCAATTGTTCCTATGTAATCTTCATTCACCAGAGAGTGATTTTGGAACAGGCTGGGGGTCAATCTGGTCCAGGACCAGAATAACTCCCGGGAGTAAATCTGGGACGGCCTGGTTTTACTCCCGGGAGTTAATTTGGGCCAGGGACGCTTTCGGCACGTTACACCACGTTATGCATCGTTTCATGTACTAATAATGAGAGGTAAGGTAAAGGTAGAGGTGGGCCCATAACTTGCGACACAGTAGCGAGTGCTCCAACCACTGCGCTATCCGACACCCCTAATAATAAATAATGAGAAGGTTGTGTTAAACCCGTTTTCGCCAAAAGTCAAATAAATAAATAAAGCCTTTGAATTGTGTCTCTTCAAACAATGTTGTAGGAAAAGTTTTGTCCCCTTTAAACGATGATTGACTAGCTAATGGCCTGTCTTAATTGGAAGGTTCGTGGATGGTCCGCGAACCTTTTTTCGAGGTTTCTCACATCCCGAACCTAGGTTCCTGAGTCAGTTTTTGTCCCCCAAAGAGATTCAGGATCTGCAAAAACTCGGAAATAAAGTTTCGTGAACCTCCACCAACCGGTCACGAAGATTCCAATAATTATGTGACGGTTTTTTTTATTGTTGCTGGGCTCAGCACAATAGACTGCTATTACCTCCTCGTCTTAGTCGATGGGGATAGCTAGTTATCTCCCTATGACTTCACTTAATACATTTATTTGTTTAGCTCGGTCTGTGTTTAGCCTGGGGTATAGAGATAGATAGAAAAATGGTAAAAGATCACTGTCACACTAGCTTTCACACGGCTATGAATCTTATGTAGTCCAGCCACTTGATAACAGTAAAAATCACACATTTATTTCTTCTACTCTATACACGATATTCGAAGTACGAAACTAACTTAAGAGTTCAACTGTCAATGCGAATGGTTCGCTCGCTGATAATCTAGGCAGCTACTTTTTAATCATAGGGCACTGGATACTTTCTGCCCTAATGGTCAGAGTTCTTGAAGAGTGGACTACTGTGGTCCTGTTTATAAAGAGTTTTAGTGCACTGTTTCTTGTGGCACTTAACTGCGTGGTTGAAGCGCTGCGTTGAGATCGCTTCTGGGACAAACTGTGTTGTCTTGGAGTCTTTGACTTTGTGGTTCGTCGGTTGGGCTATCTTCGCACAATGCTGGAGATGCCTCGGCAGCCAACTGTACGCGTCGACTTGGTTTTGTCTTTTGCTGAGTTGGGCTCACGATATAACCCCTGCTCGTCTGTAACATATGAGACGAAATTCTGCACAACCCTGTATAATAGGTCTGTGCAGAGCGTCTCACTGAAGGCCAAAGTAGCCCTCAGTGATAGCTCCACATCTCTATACATAAGCGACGAACATTCTGCTAAGTCTGTGGTCCACTGGAATCTCCACTCTAATTTCCTATACATATATAAATATAAATCGTGGCTAACTATACACATAAAGAAATAATAATATTATAAACATTCTCGGGTACAGCCACTGGTCTGCAAGCATACATATAGGTTAACCAACAGTGGATCCGTACATAATACAACATGGAGTCGGCCGGTCGTGATCGCCACGTGGACACGCAACGTGGGACTAACAATTATCAAGCATTGCAAATTTCACAAACATAATTTCAACAATAATATAAATACATCACGATGAAACAGAAGTATGTTCATTGACCTGTTTGACAATGTCAGGCTGTGGCTACTTGATTGAATTCGAATATTCAACACGTACTGCTGTCTAATCTTCTCAGGAGAGAGATTTCTGCTTGAGTGTTCTGTGTACTGCTCAGCGTTTCAACGAAGACTGAGGTTCTATCTCTTTGCTTGAATCACCCAGAACTGGTTCTATCTAACCTAGCTGTGTCCCGATTGGATGAAACAACTCTGAGTGGATGTAAAATTCGAAGCTCGATTGTAGGCTACGATGATGTCACTTACTGTGCTTGCATCAAACTACAACTGTGTTACGCATGATCACTTCTGTCGTCTGCTATAGACAAACAGTTACCTTCGAAGCCTACACTGACTAAACAAGCAAAATCTCAAAGGCAGTGGAAACGGGGCTCTTGTTACACAATAGATAGAACATAACCACGAAGTTCAAACCGTTCTCCCTAACGAGATGCGTACGCTTCATTAAGATGCAAAAAGAATAAGAATAACAAGAACAGAAAACGAGGCCGACGACGACGATGATATGTCAATGATGATGATGATGATGACGATGATGATGATGATGGTGATGATGATGATAATAATAATAATAATAATAATAATAATAATAATAATAATAATAATAATAATAATAATAATAATAATAATAATAATAATAATAATAATAATAATAATATTCTATCCTATCCCGCAACTCGGAGGTCTTAGGGGCACCACAGATGATCGTTTAACCAGCGTACTCCATCTTTCTCTGTCCCCAGCAACCCTGATGGCTTCGCTCAGTGTCAAATCAGTCCATTCTCGAATGTTGTCCTCCCACCTCTTTTTCGGTCTCCATCTTCTTCTACCTCCTTGCACTTTGCCTTGCAAGATGGTCATTGCAAGGCCGGATGATCTGGTGACGTGGCCATACCATCGGAGTTTCCGTTTCTTCACCACTGTGAGCAGGTCATCGTGTTGTTTAATGGCTTCTGTGATGGTCTGTCGGACTTCGTCGATGGTGATGTGCTGGATATAGGAAATGCCTAGAAGTCTTCTGTAGCACCTCATCTCCATGCTTTGTATTCTTCATTAACGTTGTAGATCTGCTGTGAAGGTCCATGTTTCGCAAGCGTATAGGAAGATGGAGATAACAAGGGAGCGCAGCAATCTTATCTTGGAATTTAGACTAATGGTCCTGTCTTTCTAAATGGGCTTCAACCTTGCCAGGGCAGCATTTGTTTGTGCGATCCTGGAGAGGACTTCCTTTCGGGAACCATTGTCTGATACAATGGCTCCTAAATATTTGAAGCTATGCACTGTGTTGAGGGATTGGCCTTGGACTTTTATGTCCAGGTTGATGTCATTGGTGTTGTTGGTCATCATTTTGGTCTTCTCTGCAGTTATTTCCATTCCATGGAATGGAAATAACAACAAGAACAACAACAACAATAATAATAATAATAATAATAATAATAATAATAATAATAATAATAATAATAATAATAATAATAATAATAATAATATACTACTACTACTACTACTACTACTACTACTACTACTACTACTACTACTACTACTAAGTGTATTTATATAGCACATTTTCCTAAATACAACATCAGTTCAAAGAGCGAAACGCATCTTCTTTGTGGTCAAAAGCGAGTTCACTTCCATATCCATTATCTGTGCAATGAAAGCGAAACCCGTCTGCAAGGAAATTAAAAACTTTGATTTAGAATTAAAACTTTTTTTTATTTATTTAAAGGACAAAGACATTTACTTAAAATTGCTATGACAGTAGAAAGGATAACCTTTTAAATGAGTGGAAAAAAGGATGTCTTCGGTTCGCGAGAAGAATACACCAAAAAAAGTGTTGCAGAATAAAAGACTTGAAGGTTTAAAAAAAATAATTGCAGAGCGCTTAACAGGCAATGACTTGAGAGCACATGCCGTTTAATAAACTTCAGCGTGTTTTTTTTTTTTTTTTTTTTTTTTTTTTTTTTTTTTTTTTTAGTCCTGGCGTCAGGTCGTAGGCTACTTGATTGAAAATGCTGCGTTTGAACGCCGATTATTTAATCGTGATTATGTAGCGCTTTTCCAGCTCAAGAGCTGCTCAAGGCGCTGGTCCATACTGGATCTCATTCGAACAAGCCGCCCGAAACGTCCATACTTACAGCTTTCGGGCGCATCGTCGGTCGCCTAGGTGTCTGAACACAATCCCGGGAGACCAGGTAGGGGGTAGAGATACTTTGTGCGTGCTGGGTGTATTTGTGTAGCCGGCACTCGCCCGTCCAGAACATAGGCTACGCGTCAGAATCTTTCAAGTCCGTGCGTACGTCCACAGACTAGACCTCGGTTTATAGTCTCATCCGACCAATTTCAGTGTATCCCGTGTCAGTGCACTCCAACGGAGAAGTTCTTTCTTGCTTCCTAATCACAGTTTATATTAAGTTTATGGAATATATCAAATTCTCTGCTCCACTGCCTCCAGCACATATTGAAGCCACGTTGTGTAGTGAGAGCCAGTGACTTTGTGTCAGGGCTAGTTTCGTACAAGTAGACCTACTCTCTGTGCGCGTGAGTCTGTGTGCGTACGTACATGTGTGCGAATGTAAATGTAACACGAGGTCGAATGGCGGGAGTGTGCAAACTGGATGGTTAGAATTTTAGCAATGTGTATGTTTGTGTGTGTGTGTGTGTTTTGACACGCAACCATATATTTGCCCTTTTGTAAGCTTACAGTAGATCTGTTTTATGACTTTAATCATCTTATCCTTTTATTGTGATTTGCTGTCAGCATGTTTACAACGTTTTATGTGTGCTTTTGTGTGTGGTGCTGCAGCGTTATTCACTTGTGCAATAAAATATCTTGTATCTTGCATGTACACCGTTATTCGGTCTGAATTTTTTTTGGTTTGAGTGGGGCAAAAAAAAAATTACTGGATTATAAAAAAGTATTTCAATAGAACATTCATCTGAAGACGCTATTGGCTCAGTTTCCTTCTCGTCCTAGGTAGCGGCTTTAATAGCGGCATCGCTGCGAAAACTAACCGCAATTTTATCCATATGTGTGTTCCATAAATTATGCTGGTTGCAGTTTCTTCAGCTGCGATGTTTGCCTTTACATTCCGAGGGTAAAACGAATGCAGGTAAAGTGATTTATTAGTCTGTAGAATTAATCGGCACAAGAATTTTGTAGACAAATGCCAGTAGGCTAAGGGGTGTATCAGTTTCATGTCGTGAGAAATAGATCCCTGTTTGTTGCATTCGTTTAAAAAAAAATAAACCAATAAGTTAGTCTAAACCCCTTGATCGGAATGGAAAAAAATGTAAACAACACTCCACCCACACAAAACAACAACAACAACAACAACAACAACAACAACAACAACAAAACACACCCCCATCTACCAACAGCAACAACGTGTAAATTTCTCCAATTCACGCTTATAGGTGACTATTGTTTTTAAAACATAGTCATACTTTTTGTTTTGTCAGTGATTTACACGTTCATTGTAACTCCCACCTCAACCTCGAACTTCTTTTTTATGATCTGTGCGTGCGCGTGTGTGTGTCTGGGTTTGTGTGCGCGCTTTGAATTATTCTTTAATAATTTCAGAAACATTATTATTATTATTATTATTATTATTATTATTATTATTATTATTATTATTAGTATTATTGTTTGGGAATATTTCTATAAGAAGATCATGTCATTATAATAACAGCGCCCTGTTAGTACTGTAAGCTACAGGCTTACTGTGAAGTAACTTCTTAAGACCTGTGTGATAAACTGATGCGCTATCTATCTCCTGATGAAACTATCTGATGACAGTGATATTCGGAAAACTGATTAACCTGGTGTGTAGAAGATGCCATTCTTCTATTGTAAATTATATGCAGATAAACTGATGCGTTATCTATCTCCTGATGAAATTATGTGATGACAGTGATATTCGGAAAACTGATTAACCTGGTGTGTAGAAGATGCCATTCTTCTATTGTAAATTATATGCAGAAACTGAATATTGCAAGAAAGACTTGATATGCGAAGCATGAAGCAAATATAGATCAATGTGTTATTGCATGTGTAATTTTATTCCAAACAAATTCTAAATTATGGGATTTGAGTGGAACTTATAATATGCGTTGTTGCTGAATAGGTTATCGATCTGAAATGAAAATAACTTGTGATTTGTAACAAGTTCAAGCAGATCGATAATAATTAGATTTGCATGTTGTTGTTGAAGTTATCTAGTTCATTCTTTAACTATTTTACTTGTCTGTTAGTATACTAAAGAATTACCTTGATTGTAACCAGCCAACAACAGAAGATCGGCGGAAATAAACCTAGTCTTCGTTGTAGAATGTGCATGCAACCGAGACAGAGTTTCTGCTATGACGTTGCATATACAAGCTACTAAGATGGTAGACATGGTAAATGACGTCATGCGATTCTTTTTGGAGATGCGCGTTCTTCAATATGAAGACGAGATCTAATTCGTGTAAATTATTTATTTTCTTGCAATTCTGGAAGTCGGAAAAGTTATTAAAAGTGTTTTAAATCCGCGATGGTGAAATAATAATTTAGGAAATATTATTTCTGTGCTTGACATCATCGCGAGAAGTCTTTTTGTCTGTGTTGTCACGGTAATGGTTACGTTGCTACGGCACTACGATTGTCGTCATTACAGAGCTAGGTAACGGAATCTTGTAAGAAACTTTTTGTCCACGTCTCCCAGGTAATCGTAGTTGTTTTGCTCAGTTTCCCAGGCGATGATAGATTTTTGCAATGGTTGCCAATCGCGGTTGTCACTGTTTTTGGCTGGAAGGAAACTTATAAAAGTAGAGAAATTATTTCTTCTTTTTCTTATGATTGCTAGGCTTATGATTTTCTCTTGATTCTTGAGACACGTTTAGTTTACCGTAGGTGACACGCTGATAAATATGCTGTGTCCTGTCTATAACCACTAGGGTTGCGCGTCATCCGATATTACATGTTTGGTCACACCACGGTAATATCGGAGTAGTTCTATACGTGTTGTTTGGTTACGCCACTGCACGTCGTAGGGTCCTTATCAAACTTATTAGGCACCTTCATGCAAGCTGCTTATAAGTTTGATAAGATGAATAGGAAACAAAACTAAACACGCATCACACGAATAACGATAGGAAATGTAGGGATTTTGTTCTGTCTTTATTTCTAGTCTTTCTTTCTCTATCGTGTTACTTTCACTTTGTGCTACGTTTTTGGGGCTTGTGAACCAGTAAAACATATATGTTGTGCCCTGTTGTGATGTTCCTTCTTCTTACGATTTTCATGATGCGCATGGACAATTGCACAATTTTATTGTAAAAATAAGAATTGAAAAATAATAACTACAAAGAAGCTGTACAAAATGTTTCCTGAGGTTGCGAGATTGAATCTGTTGTGAACTCTGTCGAATTTTCTAAGTGTTATCCTCTGTCGAATTTTCTAAGTGTTATCTGTTGAGTTCGTTAGCTTTTCTCGTCTCTTCTTTCATTCTTCTATCAAATCTATCAAACTTCGTAAGTCCTTCTCATTGAGTAGATCGAGCGCGTTGATTGCCGAGGCCATTCCTGACAAGAACAACGCTGGGCAGTTAGCGCGGCCGATCTCTCACGCCGTGACTACGGTGCTGGGAGGCTTACAAGTTTTTGGTGTCAAGAAGTGGGATGCGAAAATGTGTGTGAATGACTTCCATTAGAGCCATAGAAAGCAAAATAATTTCGTCTAAATTTTCTGATACGAAGAGGTAGATGCCAAATAGGGATAAATAAAGGAATGAATAAATTGAAACGCCAGGGAACAATCTATATACACTAATATTTTTATTTTTATATAATTGTTTTTCATGAAAGGTATATTTTATTGACCTATATACACAAGGAAATATATACACGAGCATGTACAATTTTGTTTGCAAGTATAAAAAATAAGAAGAAAAAAGGATAAGAAAAATGGATTATTTTTCTGATGATGATGAAGATGTAGATGTTTTGTTTAGACGCGATGACGATTTTGTTGAAGTTAAAAATACATTTTGATAGGATGGAAAGAAGAAATCAAAGGTCATTTGATAGAATGAACAAAAATGATTTTGACCAACATCCAACAGCAGCACGCAGGTTTCACCCAACATGATGACTCTAGGTCGGAAAATTACACTTCCACTTGAAGCATTTGTACACACCCCAACTGAAGAAAAAGTTGACGACTCTCCCATGTAATATGTTAGAAATCTGAAAGAAAAGTTACAAAGCGTACATGAACATGCTCGGAAATGTTTAAAGAAGTCAGCTACATATCAAAAGAAACATTATGATTTGTATGCAAAGAAAAGGAAGTTTATTCCTGGACAACTTGTGTGGTTGTATGATCCAAAGAGGAAACGTGGTGTTTGTCAAAAAACTAGTGTCAAAATGGCAAGGTCCAATCTTAATCACTAGGAAAATTGATGACCTCACATATCTGGTCAAAAAGACGTTTAAAGCAAGCCCAAAAGTTCACCATGTGGATAAAATAATGCCATATCAGGGACGGAATGTTCCTAAGTGGGTTCAACATTTCCTGTAAAAAAGAATGAAGATGCAGAAAATGGTATGAAAGTGGTATGAATGAAAGCTAAATAAATGTGAAAAAACACACCAAATAATTAAAGATGATACATAATTTCGAAGCATACTGTAAAATGCATAATTTCGTGGCACACGAATGTAATGAGAAGGCAATATAACAAAATACATAGAGAAACCATAAATCTGAGGTACAACTGTATATAATAAATAAAACAAACTGAAACATGATAAGAGAAATGTGACTATAATAGTTATAAATGATCTTTAGTTTCTTTATGGTTGTGATTTTAGTTCATGAGAATGTGGAATCTGATGAGACATAATTTTCAATTTTAGTTCGGTTGATTAATATAATATTAGTATAGGATGAACTAATATTGATATTAATATCCAGTCTTTAGTTCGAGGTGTTTTGCAGACCTCACAAATTTAGCACAATCTTCAGCGGTATAAGGAAAATGGATGCATATATTTTTCTTGCTATTGATTGTGCTAAATAGCCTGACTTACGTGTAGCCGAGTAGATGAGTGTTGCCTACCTACACGGGAAGCTTGGGGTTTTAAGTTTGGCGCGTACAGCTGTTAAGCTCAGTCATAGTTGTAAAACTCTTTTCTGCCTTAGAAGGAAGCCAGAGGGCTAGAGTGTAGGGAAAAGTTTATAATTATTTTATTTATCATTTATAACGAAAGTCACTTTAAAGATGGTATTAATATTGTGTTACAGTAAACATGAAGTGCAAGATATGCAAAGAAGAATTTGAAAGAGCAGACAAATTAAGGAAACATCTAAAGGTCAACCATCCAAAGCGGACTGTTGGAGTCCAGACCAACAGATTTCCTATCCTCACCTTTGGAGTAAGGCCTACTCACCCTTTAGAGAGGGTACAATATATTAAAGTGTTGAAGGCTGAGCTCGAAAAGGGTGTGGAGAGTCTGAGGGAGATGGAGAAGATGGAGGCCTCGAAGGAAGAATGAAAATGTGCTGTAAAAGAGAAAGAGAGCAATGTAGTTGTGTTGTATGTTGGTGTCATGTAACTGTGTGATCTGAAATTTTGGAAAAAAAAGAGTTCAAATTTGCCGTATTAAACTTGCTGTGAACGATAAAGAAAGCAACGCATATTATGATATTAGTACGTTAATTTGTTTATGGAAAAGTTAAAGATAACTAATGAGAAATATGGTTGCAGAGAATACTGATGACTTTATGCGTTAACAGTGATAATGAGAAATATGGTTGCAGAGAACATTGATGACTTTATGTGTTAACAGTGATTGTGATGAACAGTTCTACTGAATGGTACGTTCGTATGTGAAATGTTGTTAAACCGTGATCAACAATTCTGCAGAGGAACATTGAGATGAACGATTTTACACTTACATTGCATACAACAAACAAAACATCGTATATTAGGTCATATTAGAGCGCTGGTCTTGCATCTGCAGTGGAGCTCATCTGTGACAGCGCCCATGGAGTTTTCTCGAGGGAACAAGGGTATCAACTTCACTTCCGAGTTGTGGCTGCATGCTGGTCATAAAATCCAGTATGCAGTGCATGATGAGGAGAGATACAGCATTTCATCGCTGCAGTACAGATAAAAGATCAAGCAAGCAATCAACCGTCGTAGCTGTATGCTGGTCATAAAATCCAGTATGCAGTGCACACTATTCATCATGCATGCAGAGCAGAACAAGCATTGTGAGAGTATGCTGGTCATAAAATCCAGTATACATTTCACATGCTTTTGCAAGGATGACTCAAGTGCAACTCAAGGGCAGCAGAACTCCAGAACAAGCAAGCAAGAACTCAAGCAAAGATAACGGAAAGCAGATTGATGTAAGCAGAGAACATAATCAAAGATTGTGGCTGTATGCTGGTCATAAAATCCAGTATGCAGAGCACAATGGTCACCATATGAAGCAGAACAAGCATTGTGAGAGTATATTGGTCATAAAATCCAATATACATGTCACATGCTTTGGAAGAACAATTTACGGACCTCTGGACCCAAAGATATCTGAAAGGAATCCAGGATGTTGCAGAAAACAAGTTCAACAACTTGCAGCTGTGAAGAATAGAATGGAGAACAGCTGGCAAGACAACAAGCAGCGGACAGTGGACCAACCTTGCTCTAACATGTCTAACACAAACACCCAAACAAATAAAATACATATGCACCACATGTAGAAAAAACACGCCACATTTAAAGTACAGATAAAGAAACTGTGAAATACCTGTTTCCGAAATGACTATGGATCAACGACTGCCATGGCTACTAATATGAAATGCGAAGATGACTATGTGAACTAAACTCTTCATGGAAATTGTTTTGAATTATGTTGACATTATTCATACAATATTTTATACAATGCGGGAGCATTGTTTTCGAAGTCCAAAGGGGAATGTGTAAGCTACAGGCTTACTGTGAAGTAACTTCTTAAGACCTGTGTGATAAACTGATGCGCTATCTATCTCCTGATGAAACTATCTGATGACAGTGATATTCGGAAAACTGATTAACCTGGTGTGTAGAAGATGCCATTCTTCTATTGTAAATTATATGCAGATAAACTGATGCGCTATCTATCTCCTGATGAAATTATGTGATGACAGTGATATTCGGAAAACTGATTAACCTGGTGTGTAGAAGATGCCATTCTTCTATTGTAAATTATATGCAGAAACTGAATATTGCAAGAAAGACTTGATATGCGAAGCATGAAGCAAATATAGATCAATGTGTTATTGCATGTGTAATTTTATTCCAAACAAATTCTAAATTATGGGATTTGAGTGGAACTTATAATATGCGTTGTTGCTGAATAGGTTATCGATCTGAAATGAAAATAACTTGTGATTTGTAACAAGTTCAAGCAGATCGATAATAATTAGATTTGCATGTTGTTGTTGAAGTTATCTAGTTCATTCTTTAACTATTTTACTTGTCTGTTAGTATACTAAAGAATTACCTTGATTTTAACCAGCCAACAACAGAAGATCGGCGGAAATAAACCTAGTCTTCGTTGTAGAATGTGCATGCAACCGAGACAGAGTTTCTGCTATGACGTTGCATATACAAGCTACTAAGACGTAGACATGGTAAATGACGTCATGCGATTCTTTTTGGAGATGCGCGTTCTTCAATATGAAGACGAGATCTAATTCGTGTAAATTATTTATTTTCTTGCAATTCTGGAAGTCGGAAAAGTTATTAAAAGTGTTTTAAATCCGCGATGGTGAAATAATAATTTAGGAAATATTATTTCTGTGCTTGACATCATCGCGAAAAGTCTTTTTGTCTGTGTTGTCACGGTAATGGTTACGTTGCTACGGCACTACGATTGTCGTCATTACAGAGCTAGGTAACGGAATCTTGTAAGAAACTTTTTGTCCACGTCTCCCAGGTAATCGTAGTTGTTTTGCTCAGTTTCCCAGGCGATGATAGATATTTGCAATGGTTGCCAATCGCGGTTGTCACTGTTTTTGGCTGGAAGGAAACTTATAAAAGTAGAGAAATGATTTCTTCTTTTTCTTATGATTGCTAGGCTTATGATTTTCTCTTGATTCTTGAGACACGTTTAGTTTACCGTAGGTGACACGCTGATAAATATGCTGTGTCCTGTCTATAACCACTAGGGTTGCGCGTCATCCGATATTACATGTTTGGTCACACCACGGTAATATCGGAGTAGTTCTATACGTGTTGTTTGGTTACGCCACTGCACGTCGTAGGGTCCTTATCAAACTTATTAGGCACCTTCATGCAAGCTGCTTATAAGTTTGATAAGATGAATAGGAAACAAAACTAAACACGCATCACACGAATAACGATAGGAAATGTAGGGATTTTGTTCTGTCTTTATTTCTAGTCTTTCTTTCTCTATCGTGTTACTTTCACTTTGTGCTACGTTTTTGGGGCTTGTGAACCAGTAAAACATATATGTTGTGCCCTGTTGTGATGTTCCTTCTTCTTACGATTTTCATGATGCGCATGGACAATTGCACAATTTTATTGTAAAAATAAGAATTGAAAAATAATAACTACAAAGAAGCTGTACAAAATGTTTCCTGAGGTTGCGAGATTGAATCTGTTGTGAACTCTGTCGAATTTTCTAAGTGTTATCCTCTGTCGAATTTTCTAAGTGTTATCTGTTGAGTTCGTTAGCTTTTCTCGTCTCTTCTTTCATTCTTCTATCAAATCTATCAAACTTCGTAAGTCCTTCTCATTGAGTAGATCGAGCGCGTTGATTGCCGAGGCCATTCCTGACAAGAACAACGCTGGGCAGTTAGCGCGGCCGATCTCTCACGCCGTGACTACGGTGCTGGGAGGCTTACAGTACGGATAGTTTCGTCATCAGAAACCGCAGAAGGAGCCGAATGCTAGCTGTTTCCCGGTGTGACATCGTCACAGTTCCTAGTAGATCTATCTCAGCTTGGCTGGGAGCGAATGGGAGCATTCTGATTGATCGACGCGTTACAAAATTCGACGCATGCGCACAGTGCTATCATAGTCTTCGTAAGGGTTAGGGTTTGGGTTAGAGTTAGAATTTAGAGTTAGGGTTAGGGTTTGGGTTAGGGTTTGGGTTAGGGTTATGACGCCTAAGAACTTCGTAAAAAAGCCGGCCCGACATGACCTGGCGCATGCGCAAAGGCGCTCGGATAAACTAGGAGACCCGGAACTTGAAGGATGTGACACCGGTCATCCAATAAAGACTTTACTCTGTTTAATAATACATATATTATTTTCCCCTTTACCAACAACTGGCCCGCTGGTGTCAGTATAAATCGGTCCAGTAGTCACCTATATGCGAAAGTGTCGTGTGACTATAATCTATATACAAACATAATACCTGGACTCCAGGATCATA
>CM072516.1:53723932-53776432 GCA_036898135.1 Oncomelania hupensis | reverse complement strand
AGTACATTTGAATTGCTTGCCATCCTGTTAAAATTAACATTCGCTAATTACAACAAGTATTAACAAAATACAAGGAACAAAATGCAGGTTGAAATGCTTTACAATGTTTGGTACATTGTTTTAAACGCTGTCTGAGAGTTGTATTGCTAATTGATTGATTTATTATTGCTTTAGGTCCAGCGGACTCTTCCGAGCCAAATCAGGACCGGACAACCCCCGATCCGCATAAAAGATCTGTTGAAACAACCCCAGTGGGAAAATTGAATGCCCTCCACCGGCCAGTCACTTTACAATAAAGACATCCCTCCCACGCGAGGGACGGCTGAGGGTTGACCTCAACTACGCGAACTCCCCGATTACAAAAACAAAATAGAATACAAACATCATTATAAATCATCAACAAAAAAACATACATATAAAATGCCTATAGTGCTAAATAGTACATTCATAGGAAGCCCTAGTGACCACCCGGCAGAAAGCGTCCAACATTCCCAAGCTGATCCAACAGACCTCATACACAAACAAGGAGTCTTGTCCAGGAAGAGTTTTCAAGAAAAAAGGTAGGTCATTGATCTAGCGAAGAAGAATATAGTATAGCAGAGGTTGTATTGCTAAGGACCTTTAAGGATCACAATTGTCAAATTGCCCATACTCTCTCTCTCTCTCTCTCTCTCTCTCTCTCTCTCTCACACACACACACACACACTTTCTCTTTTCATCATTCTTTGAACTACATTAATTAAACAATGGGGAGCTTATAGGTTAGGTTGATTAGAACTATTCTGTCTTTGCGGTGGTGCTCGATTCTAAAATGTCACTGTGAGTCATCATAATTTTAACCTTTCTTTCGACTGTCTTCTTCTGCTTTCTTTATTGGTCTTCTGTTTTATTAAGTTCACTGTTTCCTTCTTCCTATTTATTACTTTCATACTTCTTTGTGTATTGCTTTATCTCTGTTGCGTTCGTGAAAATTCGTTCAACGGACAAGTGTGCATCTTGGTGAAACACTATCTCTGAACGACCTGCTCGTTGGAATTAAACATTCGGATCTTAAAGGTGGGCCTCCTTTAAGATCCAACCGTTTAATACCGGGGATGGGAGTGGAGGGAGGGAAGAAAGGGAGCGGTTAAGGTTTCTTTCATTGGTATTATTTCCTTTCTTTCTTTCTTTCTTTCTTTCTTTCTTTCTTTCTTTCTTTCTTTCTTTCTTTCTTTCTTTCTTTCTTTCTTTCTTTCTTTCTTTCTTTTTTTTTACTTATCAGAGCTAGAACTTGTGAACTTGTTGCCTTTCTTTTCTTTCTTTCTTTTCGCTGTTTCCTTCTTCTTTTTTTCTCTGTTTCGTACCAGAGCTAGAACTTGTGAAACGTGAGGTCGTTCTCTGTCTCAACGATAAAGATGAATAGCACATTGTATACTGGGAGTCAAAGAGCAAAATAAATATTGAGTGAAACCAGATCAAAGAGTCTCTCAATAGGCTAGTCGAAATCAGGTTCTAACTCAAGCGTTCCAAAGACGACCACTTGCTGCTTTGATACGCACCGAGCAACTGAAACGAATGGAAACGACCGAAATGTATGCGAGTTTATTATAGTCTGTTTGTAACTTTGCCTTCTTTGGAGGACAGAATAACAATTTTTTTTTACTTTAGAGGATTAACGGATGCGAACCACCGTGTAAAGAATCATTATAGGAAAATCGACCCTGAGATACTGTCGAGATTTTAATCATGATCACGCCGGGGTGGGCGTTTAACCACTTATCCACTCGTCTATTAATGTTTGCTCCTACTATTTTTCTACACTGCGGAGGACAGTGTGTTTGGAAATGAACTGATAGCTGGATAGCACAATCAAAGTTCACATCAGGAATTGACAAAATGGTGTTGTTTTTTTTGTTCTTTTACCCAGGAAATTTAAATATAAGACAAAGTTACAAGACAACGTCAGGGTAATAGACTGATTTGTATCCCGCTGCCATCCCCTCCTTTTTTGTCTCTGTCTGATCCGTAAGTGTGTACACGGCTGTAAATATTTATACTGTTTTCCTTTCACGGGTCTAACCGGGCATATAAATAGCTGTGAATAGGTTTTTGCTATTCTATTTTTGTATTTTTTTGTCATTTTTGTACATAGTTGTAAATAGTTTTTACTTTTACTATTCCGTCTTTTGGTGTATCGTAGCAAAAGCGATGTTTGATCGAGTGCATGTATTTTTATGTAATGACTATGTAAAGCGCGGTGAATCTGGTCGTAGGCTGGAGTACCCGCTATATAAAAATCCGTTATTATTATTATAATAATTATTATTATTATTATTATTATTATTATTATTATTATTATTATTATTATTATTATTATTATTATTATTATTATTATTATTAATATCGCTGCTAAAATCCATGACCATAATTTTTGTTTTGTACATAGGCTCCTAAAAGTGCACAAGCTAAAGTGGAGGGCTACTGTTGGACAGCCTTTAATTAATTAATTAATTAATTAATTAATTCATTCATTCATTCATTAACATAGAAGTTCAACGTCCACCCCACCGTTGGCGATAGTTCACACGGATGGGGGGGGGGGGGGGGGGATAACCATCCCAAAAAAGAGGGGTTGTGGGACCTAAATCAACCCTAAACCACCAGAGCAATCCTATGGCTAAGATGGAAAGTAAAAAAAAAATTGACGCTTTCAGCTTGCCCACCAGAGGATTCGAACCTGGGCAATCGGCGTCCCAGGCGATTCCTGGTTGAAGAGTTAAAAGGTCCAATATAATAGAGCTAAAACTAGGTAGCGCCGTTGGCCTTTGAAGAGTCGAAGACTCGAAGCCCTGCCTAGTTTTATGATGTTGGGTCTTTTTAACCATCTGAACGATTTTATCATCATGAAATTGGTTATTCCGAGGATATAGAATGCAAAAAAAAAAAACACAAACAATATGTGTACTTACGTTTTATCTTTCGATTCAATACCTTTGGGGAGAGTCACAAGGAAGGCAGAGCTGGCAGTTTTCACTGCACGCTGTGAAGCCCTAGACACAGAAAGTACACCCGCATACATACTAAGAGGAAATTTGAAACGAAAGAAGCATCTTAACCGTACACACACACACGCACGCGCACACCCACGCATGAACGGGCGCGTACACACACACACACACACACACACACACACACGTATACCAGAGCGTGTTAAAATGGCTGATGGGTGGTGGGGGGGGGAGGTTTGGGGGATTGGCAAGGGAGTTTAAAAAACAAACAACACACAAACATGTGAATACAATGTGGCATGAATTAAGGACGACGTCTTTGAAGAGAGAGAGAGAGAGAGAGAGAGAGAGAGAGAGAGAGAGAGAGAGAGAGAGAGAGAGACAGACAGACAGACAGACAGACATAGAGAGAGACAGACAGACAGACAGAGAGAAAGGGACAGGTTTCAAGAAAAAGTGATCAGGGATTCAATATCATTATTGATTGCCTACGTGACAAGTTCTGCACAAATGCTTCATTGTGCAAGAAAGCTGCTTTACTGTTATCATACACGATACATCAGCGCTTTTAATAATTTTTTAAAGAGCTAATAAATATTCAAAATATTAATATAATTATTATAATTATCTATTAAATAAAATATTAATATAATTATCAGCCTGCCTAATATTGACAGAAGGTAATTGTTCGGATGACGCGCAACCTATCCAATGTACAATATAGGGAAAGTCAACTAGGAAGTTATTGTCACTCGCGACTCGAATCAGCGTTGTCTTCTTAGTAGTAAGTCAAGTACAGTCAAATCAAGACAAGATGAGGATAATTCACGAGGTTAACAGAATCCCCAGTTATCTACGATTTAGTGGGGGGAGGGGAACAAACGGGAGGAGGTGGGATTGGTACAAAGTATAGAATTCTCCAGTGTAAACCCGCAAATCCCTCACAGGAATTAATTTTTTCCAGGGCCCTGAACATGGATTTTGAAAGTTCAGCGGAAGAAATTCGAGTTATTATACACACCCTTTCATTAGAACTAATACAACGACCCTGCACGTAGATTTTGAAAGTTCGCCTGGAGCAAATGTTCCCAAACAAAAATATGGCACCGCGCAAATAATTTTAAATAGAGGCCTATTTTTCCCTCGAAGGGCTAAAGCTACCCAGAACAATTTTTCTCCATTTCTAAATCGATCAATTTGCAGAGTTTGGCTGAGTGCGAACAGGGCTATACGCTGATAAAACTATATATATCCCTACAAGGTTTGGATCGAACAGTGCAATGGAAGTGGAGTGAGATGGAGGGAGGGAGAGAGAGAGTGAGAGAGATGGAGGTAGGGAGAGAGTGAGAGAGAGGAAGAGAGGGAGGGACAGAGGCAGACAGAGACTGAGAGGTAGACAGACAGAGACAGAAAAAGAAACAGAGAGAGAGAGAGAGAGAGAGAGAGAGAGAGAGAAGAAGAAGAAGAAGAAGAAGAAGAAGAAGAAGAAGAAGAAGAAGAAGAAGAAGCATGTTGATGGGTTTTATTGACTAAGTGGCGGCACACAGCATAGAAACAATTATGATAAAATTCAAGCTTTCGATTTCTAATCCCCACCCACCTTAATGAGCCTCAAAAGCCTACCACAGGTTTTGACAGTTGTTGTTTTTGTTTTTTTTCTCCGCCTTTTTGCATGGGTCTCTGGTCCTAATTTGGCTCGGAAGAGTCCGCTGGACCTAAAGCAATAATCATGTAATGTAGCCTAATGTAATGCATGGGTCAAATCCGCACACCCCTTCGTTTCGGCACTGTAAAAACTTCGGCATTTGGAGACTATAGCGCTCTACGCTAACAAGTCACCCTCTACATACTTACGTACCTTTTAATCTTTATTTTCACCTTGTGAGCCGTCACGTTGAAAACAGAACCTCTGAGTATTTAAAATAAAAAAATAAAAAACCCACTTAGCAGACGCCATACCCATAAATCCTAATACGAAGGCATCACAATGGACGCAGCAAACTTTTATGATTATGCACGTGAGTTATGGGGGGTCGTTAAAAAAGCAGGATGCGGACGCTGGAGGGTAGGGGGTGAAGAGGGGAGAGGGCGAGGTGAATGGGAGGAGGGGGGTACAGAGGTAATGGGGTGGATCAGTCCGCAGTATGGAGACACAAATTGGGGAGGGAGGTATAGTGAAAGAAAGACGCAGGGGTGGGGTAGGGTGAAAAGGGGGGGGGGGTGAGAATGTGAGTAGGAGAAGGTGGGTGGGAGGAAGGGTGCGAAAGGGTTTAGGGGAGAGTGGGGGGGAGGGGGAGGTTGTTTGAATAGAAAAAAAGACTGTCTTTTTAGCATTTAAAAAAAAATACACCCCCAAAACCAAAACAACAAAATTTCTTTTGTGTTTTCTCTTGTCTGATCTTTGTGTCTAGTCCTCTTTTCGAGATTTTTTTTCTGTTTCACAAAACTCCATGGCCAGGGACGAAACCAAACCAAAAGGCCAGGGTTGTCCATCTGACAACATAATGCGGGCATGAGGGATTGGAAATCGAACTGGGGAAAATGGTTTTGACGTGTAAATCGCACGCAATCTGCAAACTTTTGTGCATGGATAAAACCCACTAAAAACTCCGCGATGATGATGATGATGATGATGATGATGATGATGATGATGATGATGATGATGATGATGTAGTTTAATAGTTGTAGAGCGCCAGATTTTCCTTGTGAACATGCTCAAGGCGCTTGCAAAAAAGAGATCAGCCCCCAGATGGTAAGAGGGGTTTGTGAATGGGGTTGTGGATGGAGGTTAGTGTCTTACAGTAAAGTGGTTAGGACACATATTCTTGTGCCCAGAAATTAAGCACAGTCCAGTCTGGTTTTCACTTCTATAGAACTGTCCGATTTGCCGGAAACAAAAAAAAAACACACTGGACACTAACCCTCAAGGTAAAAAAACACAAATCCCACTAGACGGACAAGTCTCCACGCCCCCCAAATTCATGTGTGCACTTCCATACTTAATGAAAGTGCATTTGCAGATAGGTATCCAGATTCATCATACGCATCAAATTTCGTACAAACTCGGTTCAGCGTAAGTAGCGAAAATCAGTCGTGTTTGAGGAGGGCGATAAATGAACGCACATCATGTTGAAGAAGGAAAAGTAAAAAAAATATTTAGAAAAATGGTGATTTGATACGAGACAAGCAACCAGCTTCGAATCGTTCGTTCTTATAATGATGATTCAAAGCATGAGGCACGGTTGCTGCCTATTTAGGAGGAGCTGTGCTCGGTTGAAGTTCCGACACTCAGCAAGAAAATGAAGATTTCGAGATATCTTGACGGCTTGCCTAATAATTTTCTCAAATGCTGAGCAATCGGAAACATCGTCTTCCATGGAAAGAGGTCGATTTCTGTAAAAGGCTTCTATTTTATGTCAGCAGCATCTTACGATTTCCCTCTTCGTCATCATCCAAGTCATCCTTCTTCATCGTCGTTTATCGTCGCTGTCCTTTGTCATCGTCATCTTTGGCATTGTCGTCACCACAGCCATTGCCGTCACCACGACAACAACGACGACGACGACGACGACGACGACGATGATGATGATGATGATGATGATGATGATGATGATGATGATGATGATGATGATGATGATGATGTTCACTTCATCCGCGCAGTAATCCGTCAGTAAGAGTGCTTCTTGCATACTATAACGAGAGTTTAGACAATTTTAGTCATGTGATACGCACGCGCAAACAGCGTAGCTGAACGTGCCGAGGGATACGCCCTACACTAGTGGGCAAAGACCCCCTGTATAATACACGCGAAAACCTGTCTGCGGCGGCCATGTGCCTTCCTAAGCCGTGTTTCGTTGGAAGTGGCAGGTAGACAAGCGCGCAGACTAGCCTGGCCCTATTAATGGGTTAGAAAGGGTAGGCCTATCGGAAGTATCCTGAATCTAAATTGTATAGTTTCGTCCTGTCCATTTGATGTGAGGTTATAGTTTCGCCCTCGCCATCTGATGTGAGGTTATACGCTATGACTGTATTCACAACTTTCCGGCACCTCTCATAAAAACTCGTGGGTACCGCCATTATAAATTAAAACGAGGTTAGAATGAAACCAAGTTCCGGTCTGGCTTGTTTTGCTTTTATCAAAGCTTGATGCGTGACTTTTAAATATGGCAAATTGCCGAAAACGACGATTGTTAGAGCCAGAAAACGAGTGGGATAAGTATAAAAACGGTGGAGGAAGTACATGCTCAGTGAAAGGATGCAAAAAAACAATCGTAGAGGCCTGTATTTGTGGCGACTTCGGAGGTGCGTCGATCATCGACAAAAAGTGAAACATGACCTGAAGACTCTTGTAGTTTTCCATAGCTTCGCCGTCGCAACCTTCACAAAACACGAAGTAGTTGACTATGTTAGGCTAGCGTTGTGGCCAAGTGGGCTAAGGTGGGACTAACTTGCCTTGTCCATAAGCCAGAAACCTATGGCGCCTGACAGGTGTGGGTTCGAGCCAGCATCTGGGCGTTATGTTTTTCCGAATATTTTTCAAAAATTCACAAATAATGTTAGGTAGGTAGGGTTTAGGCGCGCCACTGGCGATAGAAAGGGATAATAAACTGCAGCAAAAAAAAAAGTGAGGGTACGATACTGGTGGCCAGTGACACATGTTATTATTCTTGAATATTTGGAAATAACTCACTAAAACACGCGGAGAAAGAAACCGGAAGTATGTTTCATTGAGGGGATTCCCGTTGGTGCATAGGATAGCAGAAAAGTGTGATATCGCTGTGCACCGCTATTATAGTGACATACGTGAAAGCCAGCAATGCATGGGATAAAACGATTATCGGAAGTGTAAATGAATCAGAATCGTACAATTTCACATTGGCCATCATACATGTATGACACAGTATTATCACTGTGCACCTATATACAACACGTGAAAATCAGCAATAGGCGGGATGAAATGATTATCGGAAGTAAAATGGCCTATCTTAATTGGAAGCTCCGTGGAGGTGCCCGAACCTTTTTTTTTTTTCGAGTTTCCCACATACCGAATCTAGGTTCCCGAACCTTTTGGACAGAAAAAAAGGTTCAGGAACCTAGGTTCGGAATCTGAGAGCCTCAAAAATAGGTTCGTGAACCTTCACGAACCTTACAATTAAGGTAGGCCATAAATGAATCTGAATCGTATAGGTTCGCACTGGCCATATGACCGTATAATAGCTGCTCACCGCTATAGGGACAAAGGCACCTGAACACCAGCCAACAGCGTCAACATGAAAAGAGTGGATGGTCCAATTGCGCCACAATAATGGAAGCCAGCAAGTGCTTTTATGTGAATATCGATGTCTCCCACTCCCGCCCCCCTTTCTCCTAGAACCTCCCCCGTAGAAAAATAGGGCAGAGAGACAAAACTAAAAAATAATGACAGTTGACTATAGCAGCAAGGGGTTCAGTTCGAGAGAAGAGGGGGTGGGGGTGGGGTGAAGCATGGGAGAGAGAGAAAAAGAGAGAGAGAGCGACAGACAGACACAGTGTGTGTGTGTGTGTGTGTGTGTGTGTGGGTGGGTGTGTGTGTGTGCTCTCGCGCGCGAATGCTTGAGCTTTAATAGGGCTAAAAACTATAGGAGTCAAACGGTGCATTTCATCAATATTTATGATTCTCCATCCTACCTCACCTCCCGCCATCACACCCCCCCCCCCCCCAAAAAAAAAAACAACCTAGAGCAGTGGGGCAAAACAGAAAAAAGTAAATAAATAAATAAATAAATAAATAAAATAAATAAAATGAAAAGAACTATCGAGCTTTAACCATTTGTCTGGTTGAACTTTACTTTCTGACAAAATGGGTATAAAACATTCGCTACCACATTGATATCGGTATTAACTGTCAACGTTGATCTATGTCTTGTTAGCGTTTTTGGACGGCCGTAAATTTCTGCTGATGCTATGTCATTGGCTGTGTGCGCGTGTGTGTGTGTGTGTGTGTGTGTGGGTGAGGATGTTTACACGGCGTTATTGGGACAAATTAGTGCAAGTTTGCATACGTTCTTTGGACAGACCTCCTTGTTGGGACGTCCATTTAATGATCCGTGAGGGTTAGGGTTAGGGTAAGGGTTAGGGTTAGGGCTAGGGTTAGGGCTAGTGTTAGGGTTAGGGTTAGGGTTAGAACACTTTAAACACATAAAAACGGGGTAGCACGACCCATTGTCCACAGAACGTATGTGGCGATAGAGGAAAGTCCAAATAACGGTGTCTCCGCAAGTATGTGTGTGTGTGTGTGTGTGTGTGTGTGTGTGTGTGTGTGTGCGTTCACAACTATCCAACTCGGTTCCTTAGATTAACACACAAGCGTCCAACTGGGTTCCAAAAACAAGTGGGTTTCAAAAAATGGAACCCACTTTTTTTAATACTGTTTCTTGAAGAGAAGTGCTAAATCGGGATTTTTAGAAGTTTTCAAGGCTGGAACCTCCTTGTGCACTTTCGTCAAATTCGTGTGTGAATTATTTCACACATCAAAGTGTGTGAAAAAAGTTTCCACTTGCCAAAGCACACATGGCAAGGGAAGATAACTTTCAATGACGAGTTGCAGTTTCAAGATGGCGATGCTTTGTGGCCCCAAGGTGAGCAAGAATTTTAATAGTACGATTGTTTGATATGTGTTATGGAACATAAACTGTATGCTTTTGTCATTGCTGATTTTACTTGTTTGTTGATGATATTTTATTCGTAGGTTATAATTGTATTGGAATGAGACTGTGATCGATCGAATGGTCGGGAACCGAACGCCGAAGTTAAGCTAGATCTAGGCGAGATAAGTAGATCTGTTTTTTACGAAATAAAAAAAAGCCGTCGTTACATCTAGATTCATTTCTTTTTCCATCCAGAGCAGAATGTATATTATAAGGATAGGTAATATGGCTAAACATTTTATTTGGTATAAAACGTAGGAAGTTGGGAAAGCATGTGTCTTTTGTCGTGCTGGGGGCTGTGTGTATACCCCCTTGCTTTTGGGTACCCCCACTATAATTATATGTAAATTTTCACTTGTAGACGGACCGCTAACCCTAACCCTAACCCGTTTCGAGCGCACTGCCTTACCCTAATCGTCGAGGCACTGCCTTACCCTAATCGTCGAGGCACTGCGCTTACCCTAAGATCGTTTTCTGGGAGCCGCCTTGGATCCGGGGACCCAGCTGGGTCCCCAGATCCAAAGTCGGGTACCCAAATGACCGGTTGGTGACTTTTAAGGTGCCCAGAAACCATAGTTTATAAGGATATATATATATATATATATATATATATATATATATATATATATATATATATATATATATATATATATATATATATATATATATATATATATATATGTTGCCATTAAGTGTGTTTGAAACAGATTAAAAGAGTGCATCTAAGCGTGCATGTGCTGTTGTTTGTGTACGAATTCTGTCCTATAGGCCTATAATTGCTTTTGGCTTAGAATGTTACTCTTCACCTCTGATAATTTTTATTTTCAATAAAGTTTTTATGTGTCGATTAAAATTTTTTTTTTTATCATAGTTTTATGTTGATATTTGGATTGCGGTAATGCATAACTAAAATATTGTGTAGCCTACACTCTATTATAATTTATATATTGTTATATTATTTAAATTGACCAAGGAAGTTTAGCACATGACATTCACAGCGCCCCAATACACAAACTAAAAAGGAGTATAATCCGCATTCATTTTCAAACAATTTCTAATCATTATCAGCAAATGAACCAAATTACTGATACTCTATTCAAGACGAAATAAATTTTGATCTAAATCGACTGTGTGTAGGTTACGAAGGGAAATTAGATCTAAAATTTTTTTTTTTTTAATTCTGAGCTAAAGTGACGCAGGATGCTATTAAAAGGAATAGAAAACACCTTTTACCATGTTTTGCTTTGAGTAAGGAATATAATGTTGTTCAAATATGAACTGAAAGTGAAGTTAAAGAAGAGAATGGAGGGCGAGAAAAGAAACATAATAAATGTGTGTTTCGTTGCTGTCATTGTTTTTACATTTCATTTGCAGATGTTTTCTTCAACAAGCCAGGTGTTTGCTTTTCCTAAAGGACAAGGGATAATTCAAAGGTGAGATTAAGGATCACATAAGGATCACTTTCGCCACTATCTTACAGTCCCGGCCACCAAAACCCTAGTCTGCGCTCTCGTCCTCTCTCGTCTTGACTATTGCAACTCTCTCCTTGCTGGCTCCCCGAAACACATCATTGACAAACTACAAAAGGTTCAGAACTCAGCAGCTAGACTAGTATTCCGAGCAAAGAAACGTGATCACATCACACCTCTACTACATTCCCTTCACTGGCTTCCTGTTCAAGCACGCATAGAGTACAAGCTCTCTGTTCTCTGTCACAACTTCTTCACAGATTCTTGTCCTTCCTACCTTGCTGATCTACTGTCTGTCTACGCCCCTTCACGCACTTTAAGATCATCTGCTGACACTCGCACACTCAAGGTTCCCGTCACCCGCACTAAGACATACGGCCAACGTGCATTCGCCTACTCCGCACCTAAGCAGTGGAATTCCCTTCCCTCCCATATCCGCAACATACAATCAACACAAGCATTCAAAAACGCCCTCAAAACCCACCTCTTCAAACTGCATTATTCAGACTGATTTGTGTCCTGCTGCCATTCTCTCATCTCTTGTCTATGTCTGATCCGTAAGTGTATACACGGCTGTAAATATTTATACTGTTTTCCTTCCTGGGCCTAACCGGGCATATAAATAGCTGTGAATAGGTTTTTGCTATTCTACTTTCTGTCTTTTTTTGTCATTTGTGTACATAGTTGTAAATAGTATATTTTTGTCTTTTTTGTAATTTATGTACATAACTGTAAATAGTCTGTACCTTTACTGTCCCGTCTTTTGGTGTAGTGTAGCAATAGTGATGTTTCATCGAGTGCATGTATTTATATGTTATGACTATGTAAAGCGTGGTGAGTCTGGTCATAGGCTGGAGTACCCGCTATATAAAAATCCGTTATTATTATTATTAAAAATTGTGCACTATGGATTGGTTCTCTCTCTCTTTTCCCACTCTCTCTCTCCCACTCTCTCTCTCTCTCTCTCTCTCTCTCTCTCTCTCTCTCTCTAGCTTGTGTGTGTTGCATGAAGATCATAGATGTTTATTTTTATAAGGTTAATTTAGTAATTCATTATTATTGTTACAAGGGCAGGATGTTGACAAAAAAGGAAGCCAGCGCTTATTTTTTTACCATTGGAAAATAAAATTGTCATCCTCTCTCTCTCTCTCTCTCTCTCTCTCTCTCTCTCTCTCTCTCTCTGAGTTGAAGCATAGTCATCTCTCTCTCTCTCTCTCTCTCTCTCTCTCTCTCTCTCTCTCTCTCTCTCTCTCTCTCTCTCTCTCTCTCTGAGTTGAAGCATAGTCATGGTAGCGTGCGGACGCATTTTGCTGGAGCAGTGAGTTCAGATATTAATTAGTGATGTTTATTGACAGAAAAATGTGTTGCGGTTTCTAGTTTACTATATAGTATTGTACTCCAACGGTGTAGGCTATCTACCTAACTGCAACGGTGTAGGCTACCTACCTAACTGCAAGGTGTAGTCTGTCTCCCTAACTGCAACGGTGTAGGCTATCTACCTAACTGCAACGGTGAATCTACATAACTGTAAAACTATGCCCACTACAGCTGTAAAACATAGGCTGTGTGTTGGCGTCTTTCACCGCTGCTTCATAGCATTTATAGCAAAAAGGGTGAAGAAAGCTGCACTACGCTTCAGACCATAGAAACTCGAAACAACCCAGCGTCACACCCTCCGATTTGGTGGTGCTGTTTCTGACTGTGGCTCCCATTATTCAAAGTGGCGAGGTGGAGATGAATCCGTGACCGAATGAAAATTATGTAACAACGCCGACGAAGGCGTCCACACCGACAGCAACGGCGGTGACAGCAGAGTGTTGGTAGCGATCGAAAAAGTATTTCAAGCCGTCAATCGCATCGATAAATAGCAAGTGAATAATGCCCAAGCTGTGACCATCAAACTGAACCAGGCGGAGAAGAATCTAGATGAGAGACTTCAGGCTTTGGAAAGCGACACAGAGAGAATTTGTGGAGATATTGTGAGATGAGTGCCAAGCTGGAAATGATCGAAGAGAAAACCAAGAGCTAAGGAAAAAAAGTGGATAGTCTTGAAACGAAACTACAGAAAGTGGAAATGATGAGTGAGCGCCTGAACAAGAAAGGCACACGGCAGGACATGGCAGAACATGATTCAAGACGTCACAACCTAGTATTTAACGAAGTGCCGTCGGCGCCAGGGGAATCACCACAACCTTTGGAAAACAGGTTTGGAGTCATCATCACCAAAACCATGAAAGTCACCAGAGAAAGTGGTTTTGAAGGCGTGATTAGAGCTGGCAGATTTTTTGTAATCTCAGCATTAATATTGATAGTTTTATTTTTCCACAACTCGATTCTTTTGTTTTCCAACAGGGTTTCACAAGGTGCCACAGATACCTATAAAACCAGGGTACCCCAAGGGTCAGCAGACAGCAATACACCACTGAGGGAATGGAATGATTCTCAGGCGGAACATTATCGGAGGAGGACGTGTCACGTATCACACCTGGTTGCCACTTACGCTTTCCTGAATTGCATCTTCTGCTGGCGAGACTTAAACGGGCTTGCACGTACTTGCACTCTGCTGTCCTGAGATGCCTCACCGCTTTACTGCTTGCGACTGCTGCGCCGTTGCCTTACCTTTTTGAGATTGGATGTCCTAATGGCTTTGGCGCTACCTGCTCCTTTGGTGAATATTTTATAGATTTTAAAAAGTTTTTAAGCTTTCGTAACCTTTTTTTAGCTAGGAATTTGAGATGTTTGGGTCCTCATTGGAGATCGGTTTTGATATGTTTTTGATAGGTTTTGAATTAAATCTTTAAACCTCGGTTTTGACAGATCCTGGTTGAATTTTTGGACTTTGAGGCGCATCGCCGCGAAGAAAAGGGGTGGAAAGGATCACCCGGTTACTCAAAACAAAACTGAACTGAGAGACGATGACGTTGGTAAACGGAACTCGCAGGACGGTGGGGGCGTTGCTCTCTGAATAATTTGGCCGTTAGTGCTGACCCCGGGCCCTCTTCTCCTTGGTGGAAGAGTGCCCAGGAAACACTCTCTGATTCCTCTTTCTCTCGTCCATCCCGAAGGAGACTGATGATAATTCTATGGAGGATGGGGTTGCTCCCACCCCCTTGGACGTTTGTTCGGGAGCGGTCGTTAGTGCTGGCCTCTGGCTCTTTTCCTCTAGGTGGATGGGGGCCCATGATCCATCTCTCTCGTCCATTCCGGAGGAGATTGAGGGTAACTTTATGGAAGAGAGGGCTGCTCCCTCTTCCTCAGATCCTTGCTCGGGAGCGGAGTCCCTTGATTCTGGTCCCACGCTCGAGGAGGTGGTACACCTGGTGACCCTTCCAGTCGCTGCTTCGAGTGACCCCCCCCCCCCCCCCCCCGGTTGGGTCAAGCGTGGTCTACTGTTACCAGTAGAAGAAAGAACAAAATGAGACGACCCCTGGGGCCGACTCGCACACCAAATTACGGTCTTTGTCAATTTGCGGTAGTTATTAGACAAAAAGGTGATACCACTTTGGTTTCATTCAAATCATTTGGTTGGAAGCTGGCAGACCTCTTGCGCGGTTCTGTGGGCGCGGTGGACAGGGTAAGACCCCTACGTAAAGATGAAGGTTTCCTCATAGGTTGTAAAACCTTGACGCAGTAACAGAAACTGATTGAACTTTCGCAGGTGGGCCAGATTATGATAGCATGTACTAACCCAGTGCCGGTGGTGGAGGGGGTTGTCTCTGGCATCCCCCCCACTCACCCCCACCCCTCTCCCCCATCGTGCCGGTGGAGGAGATACTCGAAAAGTGCAATGAATCGGTGGACCCGGATGGTACCGTCCGCACCTGCAAGGTTAGGAAATTCCAACGCATCCTCCGGTCAGATGGACAGCCGTCCACCGCGGTTAGGGTGACAGTCGAGGCGATGACGCTGCGGCAGCTCTCCTTCTCAATTGTAGGGAGTTCCTGGTGACTCCTTACGTGGCAACGGCATTAGGTGCTACCGGTGCCAAAGATTCAGGCACATTCGAAAAAAATTTAATTCTGCGCAGATTTGTTCTTCCTGCAAGGGCTGCCGGTCACTCGGGGGCCGCTTGTAGAGCCGTAGGGCGAACTTGTGCCAACTGTCGTGGTGACCACTCGGACGCTAATCATAACTACCCTACTCGCAGTGAGCGCCTGTTGGCGAATGAATTGCGAGCGGCGACATTCATGCCACGAGCGCAGGCCTTATGCCTGGCCAAACAAAAAATTATGTCTGAGTCGGCGATTGGGGACGTGGCCTCGGGCGTGTCGGGCGGCGTTGCAGCTCTTGCAGCTCTTGCAGCCGTTCCCTCCCTAGTGCTTGGAGTGGTTCTCTCTGACGCTTGGCGGCGGGGAGCGAGAAAGGGGATACAGCACACCGACTCATCCAAAGCTTTTAGGTTTTGAAGCTAGTTCAGCCAGGCTAGCGATAAATAGCTTTGCCAGTGCTCTGCTTTCCTTTCCTTTCACTGAAAGGGAGGGTGTAGGCAAGCTATAAATAGCCCGCAGCCAGCAAAATGTGGGATAACCTAAGAGTGCTGCTCACATAGGCATTGAGCTGCTGTGACAGTTACAGCCCAGCCGGTCACCGGGGTGGGTTCGGGATCCTACACAGAGCCTGTGAGGTTGGCACCTGGTGCCAAAAACGACCCTTGGGTGGCTATTCACAGGCTCGAACGCCTTGTCGAAAGACTGATCCAGTCCGTTGTGGACCTTGTCGAGATGGTCCGTGGCCGGACGGCCGGGGCACCGGTTGCTCCTACCCAAAAACAGGTTGGCGCCGACGTCCTGTACGCCGAGCGCGATCTGGGTCACAGAGCTCCCTCTCTGGTGGCCGTGCACAAGGCCATTCCCCTCGGGAGGTCCCGGCGGCGTTTGCCAGTTCCGACAGGGGCGGTGGAGGCGGTGGTGGGTCCGCCGCCCCTAAAGAAGTGGGCCCATGTGGTTATCCTGACCTCAGTGCTATTAGTGAACTGTTGGCCCAGTTCGATGCCCGACTCAGATCGGGCGAGATAACGCTAGATGGCCGAGCTTGCGTAGGTAACAGCTCGCCTCATGCCACGCACTTCCCCTACCAGGAATTAGGCTGTTTCATACTTTAACCTCACTTACCATGATGTTAGATCTAGTCCGTTTGCATTCTTGTCAGCTGAATATTTTCCCCAATATTAATATTGAAAGTTCTGGCTCTCCACTACTTGAATCTTTTGTTTTTCAACAGGGTGTCACATCGTGCAAGAGAGAGACCCAAGAAACCAGAATATCAAAAGCGTCAACAGAGAGCCATGATATGCGAGGACGAAAGAGGAGGCGACAAAATGGGCCGTTCAAGTCTTCGTCCGATTGTTCATACTTATCACCACATTCTAGGTTAGCCTTATCTTCATTGACTGTTGTACTGTCCTGAATTAGATCCATGGTTACCCAGGTCTATGTTTCCCCAGGTCTGTGTTCTCCCAGGTCTGTTCCTCGGGTCGGTGTCCACCAAGGTTTATTTTCCACAGGTCTATATTCCCTCGGGCCTGTCATCCTCCAGGCCTATGTTAACTCAGGTCTATGTTCTCCATGTCTTTATTCCCTGATGTTTAAATTCCCATGTTTCTATTCCCCCCATGTCTATGCTTGGCCTCTAGGCTATGCTCACCCCCCAAAAATATATAAGTGCTATCGCCCATAGTGGCGTATCACCTAAAAAATAAAAAAAAATAAATCGTTAGTTTTGGGGTGTTAAGGTCCAGGGTAGATTGTCAGATTACTAAGTGTTTTTAAAATGGTTTGTTTGTTAATCATCTTGGCAGCATACTTAATATCCCCTCTACCCCCGCCATGCCAACCCTCTCTCTCTCTCTCTCTCTCTCTGTCTCTCTCTCTCTCTCTCTCTCTCTCTCTCTCTCTCTCTCTCTCTCTCTCTCTCTCTCACTCTCTCTGTTTCACCAGTTCTATGTTCACCCAAATAAAAACCACTTTGCTTGCATAGACTACATTAAAATATAATTCTTCTTGCTCGATCTTTAGTGAGTAAGATGTATTTTGTCTCAAACTCTAGCAATAACCCTTGTGGTATGTTATATACTGCAGATCCAGGATGCCGATCATCTCTTCGCAAGCCAAAGCAAATGGTCAAGTCCTAGAAAGTGACCATTCAAGTGCCCATTCAAGTGTTCAGTTTTTTGCTCAAGTCAAAGATGCATTGTCAAAAAGCAATGTTGTATTTTTTGCCAAGAACATTTAATGAAAAAATGTCAACCCATCTTCAACGAATTCACAAAGAAGAGTTAGAGGTTGCTCAGATTGTATAAATTGTTTCTTATTCAATTGAATATTATGTTTTTTGCAATATTTGAATTTATTTCTATCCGTTGTTTTCGTCAGTTTTTGTTAACAGTTTTACTCGATGGACCAATTTCACTTCTCACTCCACCACCAACCCCCTCGGGGAAGATTGGTCCTAACAGCATTGTCACTTTAAAACAGTTGAAATTAAACTATGCATTATGACATGCCAATGGTGTACGTTCCTTTCTTTTAATTTTGTTGTTGTTATTCATTCTGTATTTTGTTTACAAAAAGTACTTGTCAGTTATTCATTGAAATACAATTGTTTCAGACTAAATTTGATATATTTGTCTTGAGTGTTTGATACGTTTTGAGTGTTTGCCTCCAGGTCTAAAGTTGATTACTCATTGCTTATAGGGTCCAGCGGAATACGATGAGCCGAATGAGAGGACCTCATCTTATTCTAGGTGTATGAGTTAGAGTATTACTTCACAAATAATGCTAAAACAATGTAGATTGGCCTATGGTCGAATACATTTTGTGTCGAATGTCAAATACTGCAAATGCATACGACTTTTTTTGACTATGTATTCGCTCAAAACTCGACGCAAAATGAGTCCTAAATAGACCAAAAATGACATTTGACAAATAATAATTTGTCCGGTCTCTCGCCGTCGACTGAGCAAGACATTGAAGTGGTCAAGTACTGTTTTAACTAACACAACCTAAATGCGTAATATGGAGTATACCCACGAGACCTCGAAAATGATACGTGAATTAAAGGCAAATTTATAGGGTACAAAATTATTAAATATTTGACAACATTTCTAAAGTTTCTAAGTTATTAATATTGAATTTACGATTCTTTGTTTTATGATACATATAAATGAGATTGTTAAATTGGTCAACATATTTCTAAGGTTTGTTCGTATGAGTACTTTGAAGTGACCTTGGCTCTGAACTATGAGTGGTATAATGTCCAAAATTGATTTTAGAGATAATATAGTTTGATATTTCATATATTTTCAGTTTTTTCGATGATATTCAAAGTCAAGTTCATTGTAGGCCTTGCAAATACTTTAAAAAATTTTCATCAGGATTGCTTAGTCGAATTGGCGTCAGACTATGCGCTCAAAGGTTGCAAGTGAGCGCCTTGAGCCGCTTGAGTTAGATTCTTTATCGGCCAACATCTTGACCTGCCCAATAATTCATTTATTTAAAAATTATAAAAGTGTTGACCCTCAGGTTACGAATAACCCCTTGGCAAACCAGATTGTGGCCGATAAACTATCTCGGGGCAATGAAATGTCAGTGTCTGGATTTCAGGTTAATGATACAAAACATTGGAACATAATGAAGCAGTGCCGCATTTGAATAGTAATGGCTATAAGACCCCCACATTTACAGGAACACGAGCATCTAATTCCGTGAATGTCATCTACAAATCTTTTCCCAAAACCATTATCAGCTTTTCAGGAGTATGGGTGCAAATACTTCAGGGACGTTGTATAGAAAAAAATGACTACCTGACGTGATAACTACGAACTAAGAACATGAATTTAAGCCACAAAATGAATTTAAGCCACAACCCTGCGTACACATCTTTGAAGGTACACGCGAAATTTCAGCTCTGTCAGCCCAGCCATAAACGCTTGCGTTCTGTGTGCACATGAATGAACATGAAGGTTTATTGTCTATACCCACTATTGGTCATATGGCAGACGAGGATAACCAACTCAGGGAAAGAGGGGTAGGGTCCTAAATCAACACTGAACCACCAGAGCAATCGTGCTGCTAAAATGGACAGTAAAAATGGAATATGCACATACTTCATTAATATTAAATTGAACTAAAAGGACACATCCCATATGACTCACATGCTTCTTATGGAACTTGCAGTATTTGCTTTGGATCGTGGAGACTTGATCTGTTTAAAGCGGCTGCCAATTGTTAAACACCCCAAGGTATCCACGATCCAAAGCAAGTCTGGAATATGCCTTACAGAAGAACAAGAAGTCTTGGATAGATGGATAGAGTACTGCTCTGACCTTTACAACCACACACCAAACGGAAACCCATCAGTTCTAGCATGTCCCCAGAACGGAGAAGAAGAAGAAATCCTTCCAATTCTCAGATAAGAATTTGAGGCAGCAGTGCAATCGCTAAAGAAAGGGAAGTCAGCGGGAGTGGACAACATACCCGTGGAAGTGCTTCAAGCAGGAGGAGAAGCGATGATTAACGCCCCTCACCATTATCTGTAACAAGATCTGGCAGAGTGAGGAGTGGCCTACACATGGATCCAGTCACTTGTCATCACTCTTCCCAAAAAAGTTAACCTTCAGGAGTGTGAAAATTACCGCACCATCAGCCTCATCAGCCATCCCAACAAGGTCCTCCTGAAAATAATAGTCAACAGATTGAAACCCCAAGCTGAACAAATCATAGCTGAAGAACAAACAGGATTCAGGGCAGGGCGAAGTACCACTGAACAGATTTTCAACCTCAGATTAATTTGCGAGAAATACGTACAGCACGAACAACATCTATAATGTGTTTGCAGACTTTAAGAAAGCCTTTGACCGAGTCTGGCATGCAGCTCTGTGGACAACCATGAGAGTGTACAACATCAGCCCTAAAATTATTGAAATCATCAACATCTTCCTAGAGCGCATCATGTTAGATGCCCTTGCAGATCACGAAGGCATACTCAGCTTAGGGGGTAGAGCAATCTCCAACCTTCGTTTTGCGGATGACATTAATGGATTGGCTGGAGAGGAACAACAACGTGAACAGCTGGTACAGAGACTTGACACACCAGAGCCTATGGAATGGAAATGAGAGCAGAGAGGACCACAATGATGACCAACAACACCAATGGCATCAACATGGACATCAAAGTCCTAGGCCAATCCCTCAACACAGTGCATAGCTTCAAATATTTAGGAGGAATTGTATCATACAATGGGTCCAGTCATGAAGTCCTCTCCAGGATCGCACAAACAACTGCTGCCCTGACAAGGTTGAAGCCCAATTGGAAAGGCATGACCATCATCCATATTCTAATGTAAGACTGCTGCGTTCCCTTGTCATATCCATCTTCCTATACGCTTGCGAAACATGGACCCTCACAGCAGGTGTACTACGAAGAATACAAAGCATGGAGATGAGGTGCTACAGAAGACTTCTGGGTATTTCCTATTCCCAGACGAAGTCTGACAGACCATTACACAATGACATGCTCACAGTGGTGAACAAACGGAAACTCCTATGGTATGGCCACGTCACAAGATCATCAGTCCTTTCAAAGACCATCCTGCAAGGCACAGCGGAAGGAGGCAGAAGAAGAGGGAGACAGGTAAAGAGGTTTGAGGACAACACAGTCGAGGGTGGACTAGCTTGACACTGAGCGAAGCCATGAGGGTTGAGGAGGACGGAGAAAGATGGCGTATGTTGGTGAAACGATCTTCTGTGTTGCCCCAACGACCTTCGAGTTATGGGATAGGACAGGATAAGAATATTTAACATGAAAATGAATGCCCATAAAGAAATAAATGAAACTGTGGTATTAAAATGTAAATGAATATCGACTTTGATCTTTCTATGCTCTTGACCTTGAGATGACCTTGACCTCCTGTTCCAAAAACACTTATTGACGATCAAATATTTACAGCAAAAGTTGTATTATGCCAAAAGACTGACATTTGGATGACCTTGACCTTCAGTGACCTTAACCTTGGGATAACCTTGACCTTCAAAAGGATCTCATGCTCATGAAAGATCAAATAACTCAATGTTGTTGCATACTATGGGTTAATGCCATTCTACTGTACGATTACCTTTTTTAAAAAAATATTTTTGCAAGGCCTAAAATGACCTTGACCTTCAAGATCAACTCAAAACTGGAACATATACGAAAGATCAATCTACCATCTCTAAATCTCTAAAGAAAACAAGATTGGACTTTATATCTCTCATTGTTTAGGGCCAAGGTCACTTCAAAATACCTATACTAACCGATGTTAGACAGCTCCAGTGACCTTGACCTTGACCTTGGAGTGAGGTTGACCAAATTTGCATATAATGTGTGTGTCATTGATATCTATCATGCTTCAAAGAATCATAAGTTCAATATTAATAACTTCGAAAAACGTGAAATTTTGTTTAAAATTGTCATTTTTGTAACTAACATTTGTTGACCATGTGACCTTGACCTTGAAGTGAAGTCATTCATTTGCTGATCATTTATGAGCACACCATCTTACCAAGTTTGGTTGTCCAAATTTAGACTCCAAAAAGCAGAATCATGTATGGAACCCAAAGTACTAGTTTGGTCGTTCGTGTGTGCCTGAAGGAACCCACTTGTACAAAAAGGAACCCACTTTTCCAAAGTCAACCACATCAAAGTTTGTTTATATATTTTAATTTTTTACTGATATTGGAATCATGTACAGTCAAATTAGGCTGTATGCTGAGTTTTGAAGTCCTCACTAGTTTACATCATGTGGAACCCAGTTGACATCATTTTGGAAAGAAACCCAGTTGGGAGGCTTTGAACGTATGTGTGTGTGTGTGTGTGTGTGTGTTTTGATCACTGGTAGTCTTGGGACTGTCCATTGTAGAATTGTGCCAGGACTGAAGAGGATGGTAATTCGTGCCTACACTGTTAAAAGGCTTGCAAAATACCTCAGTATGGATGTCGTGATGGGCTAGACTCGTCTCGTATGTGGAAAAAAAGATGAAAGTTTGTCTTCCTGATAGGATTTGTGTGTGTTCGTTTTGTATACAATAGCTGTGATGATGGAAGCTTTGATGATTATTAACATTCTTCGTTTGTCTGCTATGAAGGTCCATGTTTTGCAAGAGTATATAGGAATATGGAGATGACAAGGGAGAGCAGCAGCCTTACCTTGGGAGTGTAGACTAATGGTCCTGTCTTTCCAAATGGGCTTCAACTTTGTCAGGGAAGCAGTTGTTTGTGCTATCCTGGAGAGGATTTTCTATCGAGACGCATTGTCTGACCTAACAGCAGACCTACAACGAAGAACACAAAGCATAGAGATGAGATGCTACAAAAGACTTCTGTGCATTTCCTACACACAGCACATTGCCAACGACGAAGTCCGACAGACCATCACATAAGCCATTAGACAACACGATGACATGCTCACAGTGGTGAAGAAACGGAAACTCCGATGGGTATGGCCATATCACCAGAGCATCAGGCCTTGCAAAGACCATCCTGCAAAGCCCATCCTGCAAAGCACGGTGCAAGGAGGCAGAAGAAGAGGAAGACAGAAAAAGAGGTGGGAGAACAACATTCGAGAATGGACTGGCTTGACACTGAGCGAAGCCATGAGGGTAGTTGAGGACAGAGAAAGATGTAGTACGCTAATTAAACGATCATCTGTGGTGCCCAAACGACTTTCGAGTTACAGGATAGGATAGGATAGGAACATGTACTTAGACTACATGTTGTGATAACAATACATTTATCTTTATGGTATGCATTATTATTCGTCATAATTTTTATGCTATGATTGTACCCCCGTTGGGGTGCCGGGGGTTTCAGTATAAATAGTATCCCCATTTTCTGGAAATTTAGTGCTTTAAATTCCCACTGTCGCTGTCTTTCTCATTTGCTCTTTCTCATTCCTGCTCTGTTCTATCAATCTGCTATACTATCGTCTTCTTCGCTAGACCAGTCTCCTACCTTTTTTCTTGAAAACTCTTCCGGGACAAGACTCCTTATTTGTGTATGAGGTCTGTTGGATCAGCTTGGGAATATTGGACGCTTTCTGCCGGGTGGTCACTAGGGCTTCCTATGATGTTATTAGTTAGCAATGTAGGCATTTTATATGTATGTGTTTTGTTGATCATTTATAATGATGTTTGTATTCTATTTTGTTTTTGTAAACGGGGGTTCGATAAGTTGGGGTAAAGCCTGCGTGGGATGTCTTTATTGTAAAGTGACTGGCTGGTGGAGGGCATTCAGTTTTCCCACTAGGGTTGTTTCAGCAGATCTTTTATGCGGATTGGGGGTTGTCCGGTCCTGATTTGGCTCGGAAGAGTCCGCTGGACCTAAAGCAACAATTATGTAATGTAATGTAATGTCTAGTCATACACATGCCAGTGCCACTGTTAGTGCATGTGTGTGTGTGAGAGAGAGTGTGTGTGCGTGTGTGTGCTAAGGAGGAGAAGGAGGGGGGGGAGAGAGAGAGAGTCATTCATTGAAAGAAGAGCAATTTAATTTTGTTGTAATGGAATAAATTGCCACCGAACTGTCCATACTGTTCAGTTAAGCATCCATTTGTCCATATTTCATATCCAAAAACAAACAAAAAACCACAAAAAATTGTTTACTGCGTGTCCATTATGCCAGTGTGAATGTCGTGTTTGGTTTGGGTGCGTGGTTGTGAGTTCATTTTCTTCATGCGCCTGTTGGTTTCGATGTTATATCTAATTACAATCAGAAGACGATGCTCTGTCATAATAATGCTCTGTCAAACATTCTGAATAAATTGTCAAAATGAATGTGTGTGTGCGTGTGTGTGTGTGTGTGTGTGTGTGTGTTTGGATAAATAATCTGTATTTGTTACGTAAGCAAACTACTGCCCTTGACATCTGAATAATGTGGTGTCCAAAAGCTAGAGGAAACGGCAGTTGACAAGTATTTGGATGATCAATAAATTACACCTTATTTCACGCTGCAAACGTGACCAGTATACATGCAGCGTTCGAATACTGTTTAATTATTCCAGGTCGTTGTTGAATCTTGAAGTTTTTTCATTATAAGTTCTTTTATCTGAAAGACATTTCACATTCAAGAATTGACTGAAAAGAAGAACACCAGTAACAAAAGCAGGGCAACAACAACAACAACAACAAAACGACAACATTCCTATCCTCACCTACCGCATCCTTCCCAATCCCCTCCCAGGGTCCTTTCGAAAATGTCCACATCGATTATTGAGGGTGAAATATTTTAGATGAACATTGCAGCAGGTTACCCAAAAAGCTTCTTTTTTGTGTGTGTTATATTTGGAGGTGAAACAGCGTCTGAAGAGTCATTTTACAGAAATTCGATTCTTATGAGAAAAATCTTCCCGCAGCATTAAGATGGGAATCTGGGGCCATCCCGAAACGCCAAGTATACCTCTGAAACACTCGCGACTATTTCTGTTGTGCTGTGCGAAATCGTGAAGTAGTCTTGCTTCATCTTGATTCATTTGGTTGACTGACCTGCTTTGCGGTAAACGAATTTTAGGTAGTTGTTCAACAATAATGGAAAGTTGCGCCAAGCGTAGCAGAGAGGAAGTCAAGTTTGAAACAATTTCCTCTACACACAATTTCTTCTCTCTCTCTCTCTCTCTCTCTCTCTCTCTCTCTCTCTCTCTCTCTCTCTCTCTCTCTCTCTCTCTCTCTCTTTCCGTCCCCTCTCCTCTCTCTCTCTCTCTCTCTCTCTCTCTCTCTCTCCCTCTCTGTGGCTGGGGGGGGGGGAGATTCATCTAGGGCTGTAACGGGGCAAGGACCACATGTAATCCCTCGGTTCAATCGGGTACAAACCTTAGCCTAACAACGAGAATTTTCTGTTCACAGCTGAGTGAGCTTTTTCCTAGCTATACATCCCTTTACTGCTGATTGCTGCAGGTTTTCACTGTCTCTTCACAGCTGGGTGAAGATTTTTTCCCTTTAATGTCCCCTTTCTCCTCCTTCCACACACACACACCTATACACACACCCGACACGCCCCACATACCTCTCCCATCCTCTACTGCTGATTGCTGTGGTTTTTCTTTCTCTCATGCATCTCTCATCACGGATAATTCAACCTTCTCTATCTCCGTATCCAGCAAGCGCGTGCTATTTGCATAATGCCACCGAGCCTACCTCGGAGCTTCTGGTCTGACACACCGATCATGATGAGGAAAGGCCGTTGGTTATAGGTACTCATTTGCATGGGGTCTTCTGGTCTTACAGAGCAGCCTGCTGGTCAGAACCTTTCAATTATGCCTGATCGGACGTACAAATAAAACCTGGCTCAGACGAGTTAGCCGACCACTAATTTGCATATGGTCATCTGATCTGAGAATCCGTTCACTATACAGGCCGAGGTGGCAAGTCACAGGTACAAATTCTAGCTTTATTAACATTATTTTTTGGGTAACACCAAGAACAAAAACATTAGTTTTCGAAGTGTTGAAATAAAATGTGAACGCTAGGAGAACAAACTGGTGTTAAATGTCACCGGATAGACCACAACCTTTACTAAGGGCTTGTGCAGGGCAGCTGTAGCGTCCAAAGTTGTTGTAGTATTTAAAGTGTTTTGAATTGGTTTCTCCCAGTAAAATAAAACGACCGTGGTTTTTTTATATGATGATGATGATAATGATCATTATTGTCAGGGTGGCGACGTGGTGATTCGTCCTTAAAGCTAACGCAATAGGACGTTAAGCTACGTTATTTCTCTCCTAGTAATTGCATGAAGTACATGTAAATACAAAACTCTTGTTCTTATTCATATTTGGACATTAATTACCTGACTCAATAAAATGCGGCCGAAACGACACTTGTTACAGTAAGCAGATTCATATATGAATAAAATATCTCCTGCCATCACATCACTCCTTGTCGCTTCACCTGCACGCCATAAATCTAGTCATGTGTGCAATATAGGGAGTGATACCTATAGGTTCTTATTACTGAAGCAGAGGAATTTCTCCCCTTCAGTCTAAAGCTATTTTTCGGGAGGGAACTAGTGTCCATCGGCAGAACGAGCTGACACCATCGCACACTCCTGGTTTCCTGGTTTTTCCTACACAAAAAGATCGTTTTAAGAGAAGCGCAGTGTACAAGAGCCAATATAACTGTATGTCAGCGTATCCTATTATTTTCCTAGCAGGTTCGAGGTCCAGGAATCAGTCACCGCCTTCAAGACGCTAACGCGCACGCGACCAGTCGGAAATGACGCCGTGAAGAAATCTTCCGGGTGCGCGCTCATCTCCTCGCATTATCTGGCTCGTTGATTGGTGGAAACAACGGCTTTTCTTTTGCGAGCGCTTTTTTCCGCGACATTTTGACCTTACGTACACATGCGACTCTAGTGAGCGAGGAGGTGTGTGCAAGATGAAAACAGCAACGTTGTCCAGTGTTTTCTTTATTATTATTAATATTTATGTTATCACTGTGAAGCAATTTATTACCAGTATATTACCAATACACATACATCCACATTTACACCATGTAATAATATACATAAGCACACAGGCACATACACACAGGCACACACAAATACACACATACATATACACACAAACACACTACACACACACACACGCACACACACACACAGCGACCTATTGAAGCAGTAAAATGTGTAGTATATGCATGGCCAACCAGGTTCAATTCCAGAAGATTAATTGCTTATTTCTGCAATGAATGTGGCATTTAATGAAGAGAGCGTTCCGCCACGCCATAATCTCTGTCATTTTAAGTGTTATATAAAGCATGGATACTCAGGCTGTTTATCAATGATTGCAGAATATTTTTTTTAAAATGCTCCACCCATCCACCCAGTCCCCTAAATGAATTAATTTCTTTTTACCACCGTCTACTTCTTCGCGCCATATATGCAGGCAATATACCCAGGATACGCCATGTGTGATATACGCATTCATTTCCAGTTCCAGTATTCTGAAAAATATTTTGAAACAAATATAAGAGCACATTGCTTCCTGCAATTAAACAGCCAATTACGAGGTGATCGGTCTTCTTCTCTTGTCGCTACAGTTGTGCGAAATAAACACGGTCATTCTATATGTGTGATATTGACACCGATACAGAGGTTCTATTACTTGAGCAAAGAAGAAACTTTAGATACGGTTAAATGTCATTTCGCATTTAAAGTATAAGTAAATGAAAACTTGGATGCATTTTGCCATGTCGCCCCAATTTGCACGATACAAATTCGGTCATTTCTTGTGCAATACAGGCAGAGTGATAACCAGAATAATATTATAGCAGCAGAAAGGTCGTTTACAAAATTATACGTCTCAGTACTTCATGCATTTAAAGTAGGTAAATTAAGATGTGACAAACCACAATCTCAGCTTGTCGTTCCAGTAGCACGCAGTGAAGCCGGATACCTCCACTTCAACACATGGTAAGCTTATATAGTCATGGTTATCCAGGCATTTAGATCCAAAGATTCGTTGCTTCCGGCATAAAACAACAATTGTAAATTAAGACGGTTGTCACCTTTCCACTCAGTCGATTCAAATGCACGCTGTAAACTCGATCATTCTGCACGTGGACTGCGCAAAACCAAGAGAGGGCAGTATGAACTTCAAACTGTTTGCTATGCAGTCGGATGCAAACTTTGTTATCACATACAACAAAGAAATTGGACTTTAGTTGTTTTTATTTAATGTATTGAGTCGTTCTTATATAGCGCTTTACAAGCTCAAGAGCTGCTCAAGGCGCTGGCCAATACAAGACCTAACTGAAGCCGCCTGAGACGCCCACTCGCTACCTTAGGCAAGTCGTATGACGCTCAGACAACTGAGCACAATCCTGGGCGACCGTGAACAGAGAAGAAGAGACCTACAATTTCCGGCATATAATGGATTGGAATTTGGGTTCGAACTTTGGATCCAAACATTTCAGACATATCTAATTCCTTTATTTCCAGCTCATTACACAAACATATTCGCTGTTTTCCTGTCCTTGGTAAAAAAAACCGTTGCCTCTAGCTGGACCGTAAATCGGTACTCCAATTTCCGCGAAAATCACCAGTCCAAACAACTTCGCTAATTTGCTTTTAAATTGTAAAACCGCTAATGTCGAAAAAAGATTTGTAATAACACCATTTTTTTCCTCGATTCTTCTGATCTACTATTTGTGACTGAATGCGGAATTTGAACGCACTAGTGCGACAATAGTTCAACGTAGCCATGAAATGTAAAACGGAGGTAAAGCAGGACCTCATGCGATGCCCAAGCGACAATATTTCACGTAAATCATTGGGCCCGTCACCGCATATCTATCTTTTACTAAACATGAAACTATATCGTTGTGAAAACACTTTTCACTTTCAGAATTTAAGAATATATTTCACCATATTAACTGGTTTGCGACAGAATTTGAAGTTGTCTTGTACACATTTGGCATAGTAGTAATAGTAGTCAAGTCACTCTCGCCCAAAGGCTGCAAGTGGACCACTTAAGTGGACGCCTCGGGCGGCTTGAGGCATATCCTTTATCAGCCAAAACCTTGAGCAGCTCTTGATCTGGAAAAAACCTATATAAGACGTTTAAACATTAAAAAAAAACACAAAAAACAGGTCATTGCAATGGAACTGACCGTGAAATTCTCTTCCTAAGACTGTGTCTTACGGCCGAGAGTATTAATTTTCATACAATACTCATTTTCCTTATGCAGTCTAATAATAATAATACTAATACTAATAATAATAATAATAATAATAATAATAATAATAATAATAATAATAATAATAATGATTTTAAAAAAATAATAATAATGCTATACGCATCTTATTTCCTAAATCAGACTCAAAGGGCGGCGATCTGTAACCATCAATTTTACAGACACTCCTACATGCACCACACTTATTCATCACTGAAGCATGTGTTATAAAGGCAAGTTGCTATTATCCGATGATGGAAATCGAAAATCGAAGTTTTATTTTTGAAATGTTAGATAGACCGCAATCAATACCAATATTGAAGGAAGGGAGGAAACAGGAGTATTCGGAGGAACCCCTCAGTGTACTGAAAAGTCTCGTGCCCTAAGTCTCGTAAATTCGTCCCAGGCGGGGTTTGAACCGCGAGACCTTCAGCCTGGGAAATCAGCACCCCTATCCACTGTGCTACTATGCCATTGTAGTTTGTAGCCATTTTGTGCAACAGTGATCAATTTAACGCTACAGTGGAGATTAACTTCCATGTCCGCACAAGATCGGTAGAAGCAGGAATTGGCGTTAGTGAAAATGATCTAGAAAACAAATCCTTAACCGTGCGCAGATAATGACCATGGAACGTGACCGTACTGACCTCATTCCAACCAACGTTCACAAAAGGGATACCCTGGTAGCGCAGTGGGTTAGTGTGCAACTGGTTTCCTATATCGAAGGTCTCAGGTTGGAACCCCACAAGGTGAGGATGGAGGTGAGGAGGGGGGGAGGGTTGGGAAGCAAACTTAATGGCTTAAGAACTAAACGTTTTTGGTTACCTATAAGGTTCTCTCAAGGCACTTATATATTTTGTTATTCTATTTATAAAGTTTTTTTTTTCCAGCTCAGGAGCTACTCAAAGCGCTGGTCGTTACAGGATCGAAGTCAAGCCGACCCCTCTCTTTCAAAAGTGGATTTGGATGCAGCCTAGCTGAAAATCAAATAAATGTAATAAACTCGATTTACTTCTGTGTTCGAAAAGCCGCTTGCCTTTACAGAAATGGTTTGAGTGATGATAGTGTGCTGGTTGTGTTTGTAGGAGTGTCTGTTACATGTGAGCGTGTATGTTGTTTACAGATCGCCGCGCTTTGAGTCTGATTTAGGTATAGGGCGAGTATAGTAATAATAATAATAATAATAATAATAATAATTAGTAGTAGTAGTAGTAGTAATAGTAGTAGAAGTAGTAGCAGTAGTAGTAGTAGTAGTACTAATAGTAGCAGTAGTAGTAGTGGTGGTGGTGGTAGTAGTTGTAGTTGTAGTAGTAGTAGTAGTAGTAGTAGTAGTAGTAGTAGTAGTAGTAGTAGTAGTAGTAGTAGTAGTAGTAGAACGCTAACTGTTGAGGTAGGCTAAATTCTGTTACAGTAACATTTGTGTAAAATCCTTTTGATTATAAAATAAAAAATTCCTACCAGAAATGTCCTGTTCTAATATGTCTACTCCATATTCTAAGACCGTCATTCTACTATATGCTGGCTTCCGTATGAACTATCGTTTCAAGCAATTTGTACAACAGAAAGAAATTACCAGCTTAAAGGAGAACTGGCTGGAATTTCGTTCTACATTACAAGGGCATAAGGCTAGTGACGATACTAATGACAATGACCTACATATATAATCCTCGTTCACACTGAAAATACAGGCGGGTATTTGTAGTGACATTGTTTTCATAATTTTCCTAAACATTGCACAATGTCAGATGCCCTTGCAGATCATGAAGGCACAGTCAGCATAGGGGGTAAAGCAATCTCCAATCTTCGTTTTGCGGATGACATTGATGGATTGGCTGGAGAGGAACAAGAACTTGAACAGCTGGTACAGAGGCTTGTCACCACCTCCAGAGCCTATGGAATGGAAATAAGTGGAGAGAAGTCCAAAATGATGATGTTGGTTGTTTTATTTACGTCTTTTCCACCAAAGATGATAAGATGGGGAGTGGGGGAGGGGTGGGGGTTGGTGGGGGGTTGTTGGGGATGGGAAGAAAAAAAATTATTTACACAAATCTAGCCACAGGAGAATCCATCAAGAGCTTTGCTAACAATACACTTTGATGAAAATTAATCTCATCTAATGATCTTATGTCATGCAGATGCACAGTTAGTATAGGCCAAAAAAGACGGCAGACAAAAAGTAAATGATATAATGAAAAAGGCTCATTGCATACACAATGGACATCTGGACAATACTTTGTGTTTATGGCATTCAACATTATTCTGTTAGCCATAGTAAAAACTGTTCTCGAAAGTCTACAGTCTACATCCAAAATGATGACAAACAACACCAATGGCATCAACACGGACATCAAAATCCAAGGCCAATCCCTCAACACAGTTCATAGCTTCAAATATTTAGGAGCCATTGCATCAGACAATGGGTCCCGACAGGAAGTCCTCTCCAGGATCGCACAAACAACTGCTGGCCTGACAAGGTTGAAGCCCATTTGGAAAGACAGGACCATCAGTCTACATTCCAAAGTAAGACTGCTGCGCTCCCATGTCATCTCCATTTTCCTATAATATTATGCTTGCGAAGCATGGACCCTCACAGCAGATCTACAACGAAGAATACAAAGCATGGAGATGAGGTGCTACAGAAGACTTCTGGGCATTTCCTATACCCAACACATCACCAACGAAGAAGTCCGACAGACCATCACACAAGCCATTGGACAACACGATGACCTGCTCACAGTGGTGAAGAAACGGAAACTCCGATGGTATGGCCACGTCACCAGATCATCAGGCCTTGCAAAGACTATTCTACAAGGCACAGTGCAAGGAGGTAGAAGAAGAGGGAGACCGAAAAAGAGGTGGGAGAACAACCTTTGAGAATGGACTGGTTTGACACTGAGCGAAGCCATCAGGGCAGCTGAGGACAGAGAAAGATGGAGTATGCTGGTTAAACGATCATATGTGGTGCCCCTACGACCTCCGGGTTACGGGACAGGATAGGATAGGATTGGATTGCACAATCACCCATTATTGTAGTCGTGTGTATAGAGTATTATAGAATAGGGAGCAAAATGGTGGTCCACGATTAACTTATGCATCATCATCATCATAATGGTGAATGCAGGCATTATACATTAATGATGATGATCTTGCAAGCAATCGTTAATGATACATTCATAATGTTAAGGCAGCTTGACCATTATTGTAGGGAACCCCTTTCCGATCAAAGAGCTAACGAGTGCCCACAGGGAGAGAGAAGGAGAGAGAGGGAGAGAGAGAGAGAGAGGGAGAGAGAGCGAGAGCGAGAGAGAGAGAGAGAGATAGATAGATAGAGAGAGAGAGAGAGAGAGAGAGAGAGAGAGAGAGAGAGAGAGAGAGAGAGAGAGAGAGAGATGTACAGCCAAAATAACACGAAAGCACGTACACCTATACACCGACATGCACAGCTCTCAATCATTTGCGCGTACATTTAGAGACTCTATTCTCTGACAAGAAGCATCAACATAATATACACCCAGAGAACTTGATAAACATCCATGACAGACTCAGCTACAGGCACCTTCTTGCTCATTACTCATACTCTGACAGAAAAGTGAAAACGTTCACTAATGTTTCCGAACATTCAGAGAACTAGCTGGGCAGTGCTCCATGGACAAACACACACACACACACACACACACACACACCCACACACACACCTACACACACACGCACACACACACAACTCACACAACACACAGACGCACACCCACCCACACAAACATACCCGCAATCCCTCTCCTCTTATCTCTTTTCTCCCGCTCTTGCTTTCCCACCCTCTCCTTCTGTGCCACATACACACACGCACACACAAACACACAGACACACAAACACAAACACACACACACACACATACACACACGCACACATGACAATTAAAAAATGTAATCGTTTTTTTTGTAGCGCTTTTCCACCTGAAGACTTGCTCAAGGCGCTGGCCAATACAGGATCTAACTGATGCGCACACTTGCAGCTTTTGGTCACATTGTCTGACGCCTAGACTACCGAGCACGATACTTGTATTCATCTAGAACGGGTTCCCGATGAATTTCGCAATTCAGTTCCGGAGATGAGAGGCGCTACAACGAAAAAAGAAATCTGAATATAGATAGCATGCTAGCTGTTTAAAAAAAACAACACCGTCATGATGCTTAAACATAGGGTATCCCATTACTGCTACAAAGCAATAGATGACTCACATGCAAATTGTAAAAAAGCTGTAAATTTCAAGTGTTGTTGCAGTGTGATTTTTTCCCAAACGCTTGGGTGATGGAGGACTGTTTGAGTGGGAGGTACACAGAAACTACAAAGAGATGAAATTGCAATTTAACAGGTTTGGGACCTTTTGGGGTTTCTGATAAATGTCTAACTCAGTAATCAACGAGAAATCGGTAATGCGAATTAATTGTAGTTTCATTCTTTCACTGGCTTTTAGTGCACTTCGCAATGATGTAAAGCGGCACATACCCCATAACCCACCGTTTGATCTCGATTATCTTCTAGTATAGCTAACAAATTAAGGAGCAGACATTGGAAAATAATTCGACTGTTTTTAGCTCTTGCGCTGGCTTCCGGTGCATTTCGCAATTAAGTAAAACAATGCAAAGCCATAACCCACCGTTTGATCTTGATTATCGTTCAGTAAAGGTGTAGGGATAATAGCTAACAAATTAAGGCTGCAGACATTGAAAAAGAAATCAACGGTTTAGCTCTTGCGCTTCCAGTGCATTTCACTATGAGGCATGCAAATCATAATAACCTATTTGATCCTGATTACTTTTTTGTAACGCGGGGCAATTATAGAAAACAAACTAAAAATCAATCAATCAATATGTTAATTTAAACACACACGCACACACACACACACACGCAAACTCACACTCACACACACATAACAACAACAACAATAAAAAGACAGGATCAGACATCGTAGATTACTTCAATTTTTCCCCTCAAATTCTTGCACTGGTTTCCTGGTTGCACTGGTAGTACGCTGTTACGTTGAAACGCGTACGAAAGTATGTCGGAAGCGCGCACGATAGATCTAATCGTCAACACCCCTTTCTACATAGGCGAAGTCAAAGCGGTTTGCCTGAAGAAGCCGCTGTATGATTTGATGATCGGGAACATCGACGGCGCGAGACGACCCGACGACCCCGATCCAGAGTGGAGTCCTGCCTCAACCCAACGCGTCGAAGTTGTGGAGGAGGATCCATTGCCGTTTCCCGATGGAGACCTTACAGAGCTGCTACGGGACAATGTGGTTACTCCGGCTCAGCCCTGCCGACCAGAGATCGTCAGTGCTGTTACTACCAGGGCCCAGGCCAAGAGAGACAAGACGTCTACGCCACTGAAGGTCGCCGACAACTCTAAAGCTGCCATCGTGGACAGAGATAAGCTGATCCAGCTCCAGGAAGCTGATAGCACTTTAAACAAGTACAGGAACCGCCAAGACCACGTGACCAAAGGCAGTGGTACGGTCTATTTCGAGGTGAAGGCCAAGATCCTGTACAGAATCTTCCAGCACCCGAGGGTCAACGGAGGTAAACCACTGCGTCAAGTCTTGGTACCGTTACCCCTAAGGCGCCAAGTGATGGAAGTAGCACATGACTCAATCATGGGAGGTCACCTAGGTATCAAGAAGACGTCGGATAGAATCCAGGCGGTGTTCTACTGGCCAGGACTTCATGCGGACGTCAGCCGTTTCTGCCGATCGTGTGACATTTGCCAGAAGACCATACCTCGAGGAAGGGTCCCGAAAGTGCCTATGCAGAGGATGCCTCTGATCGACCGACCTTTCAAGAGGGTGGCCTTAGACTTAATCGGCGACATAAGACCTCCGAGTGAAGAAGGTCATCGGTGGGTACTGTCTTTAGTGGACTATGCGACTCGGTACCCAGAAGCAGTGCCTCTGAAGAAGATTGACACTGAAACTGTTGCAGAGGCGCTAGTGGACATGTTCAGTAGACTTGGAGTGCCTGAAGAGATCCTGACAGACCTCGGGACGCAGTTCGTCTCTGACTGCATGAAGGAGGTCAATAGACTGCTGAGAGTCCGGCATTTGACTACGACACCCTACCATCCGATGTGCAACGGGCTTGTCGAGAAGTTCAATGCTACGCTGAAGTCCACCCTGAAGAAACTGTGCAGCGAGCAGCCCAGACAATGGCATCGCTATATCAACGCCTTACTTTTCGCCTACAGAGAAGTACCGCAGGAGTCCACCGGCTTTTCTCCGTTCGAGCTGCTGTACGGAAGAACCATCCGAGGGCCGATGCACATCCTAAAAGAACTGTGGACGAAAGAAGTAGAGACCCCAGAGGTGAAGAACAGCTACCAGTACGTGTTTGAGCTACGGGAGAAGCTGGAGCAGACTCTCGAGATAGCCAGAGAAAACCTGAAGAAGTCCCAAGACTGTGGAAAGCACTACTACGATCGTAGGGCTGTGAACAGGAAGTTCAAACCTGGCAACAAAGTGCTGGTGCTGCTACCTACCGATCATAATAAGTTGCTGATGCAGTGGAAAGGCCCGTACGAAGTGGAGACCGTGGTGGGGATCAACGACTACAAGGTGAAGGTCGGTCAGCATTCCAAGATATACCACGCCAACCTCCTTAAGCTGTACGTGGAAAGGCCATCAGAGACTGTGCACGCAGCCACAGCAGCTGTGACCGACAACAGCTTTGACAGCGAAGAACTGTTGGAACTGGGAGACTTCCACAGCAAAGAAGGCATCGATGATGTTAAGCTAGGACCAAGCTTGACGGAAGGTCAAAAGATGGAGCTCAAGGACCTTATGGGCGAGTTTCCCCACAACTTCAGCGATGTCCCTGGCTCTACAACTTTGTTCGAACACGAAGTCCACCTCATTTCGAATATCCCTGTTCGATCCAAGCCCTTCCCGATCCCTTTCAAGGCCCGTGAATCCTTGAAGAAAGACATCGATGAGATGCTGAAGATGGGCATCATCAGGGAATCCAGTTTCCCCTACGCGTCCCCTGTCGTGGTCGTGAAAAAGAAGGACGGGAGCGACCGAGTATGCATCGACTACAGGAAGGTTAATAAGATCACCGTCTTCGACCCTGAGCCGATGCCTACCGCAGCAGACCTCTTCCGCCAACTATCGGGGAGTAAAATATTCTCAAAGATTGACCTCAGCAAGGGTTATTGGCAAGTCCCCGTGCGTCAACAGGACATACCAAAGACTGCTTTCATAACTCCTGATGGGACGTACGAGTGCCTAAGGATGCCCTTTGGCATGGTCAACAGCGGAGCTACCCTGAAGAGAGGAATGAGGAAGATGCTTAATGGGATGGACAACGTCGTGTGTTACTGGGACGACCTGCTGGTCCACACTCGCACCTGGGAAGAGCATCTGCAGACCTTGAGGGAGCTGTTTCACCGTCTCACAGAAGCCAACCTGACCGTGAGACCCAGTAAGTGCATTCTGGGGACCGACAACGTAGACTTTATCGGCCATTCGCTGAAAGAAGGACAAAAGGGGCTTCTACTATAAAACGTCCCCAAGATTCTGAACGCTCCACGTCCCCAAACCAAGAAGCAGGTGCGATCTTTCCTGGGGTTGGCCGGATATTACAGGGAGTTTGTACCAAACTACTCCGCCATCACAGCACCCTTGTCGGACCTGATGCGGAAAGGCTGTCCAAACCAAGTGCAGTGGGGACCGTCTCAGGAGAAGGCATACCAGACTGTGCGCGACCTCCTTTCGAAGGATCCGGTGCTACGACTGCCTGACACTTCCAAAGAATTCGTCTTAAGAACAGACGCAGCGGACGAAGGCATCGGCGCCATACTGATGCAAGAACACGAAGGGAAACTATTTCCGGTCAGTTACGCCAGCAAGAAGCTGTCCAGGGCTGAGAAAAATTACTCGACCATGGAGAAAGAGTGCCTTGCCATCATATGGGGAATCCGGAAGTTCGAACTGTACCTTCAAGGAGTGAAGTTCGTGTTACAGACTGATCACAAGCCGCTAACTTACTTGAACTCTGCCAAGTTTGTGAACAGTCGAATCATGAGATGGGCTATGTACTTGCAGAACTTTAACATGCGAGTAGAATCTATCAAAGGATCAGACAATGTTGGTGCGGACTTCCTCAGCAGAGTGTGTGAGTAAAGAACATTGACTGTGTGGATGAACTGTGAACATTGACAGTATCCAGATAGACTTGCGGATGGAAGAACATTGACTCTGTGTGAATGAGCTGAGAACATTGACAGTGTTCAGACAGTCTGAAATAAGTTTTAATTCTGAACTTTGTTTGTGCATTACGTTTCAACGTTGCTGAAAGAAATTGGGTAAATTTCTTCTTGAGTGGGGGGTTATGTTACGTTGAAACGCGTACGAAAGTATGTCGGAAGCGCGCACGATAGATCTAATCGTTTCGTTTTGCAAAGTATTCAATGATGGAGTTTATTTACCTTTGATTTGAGTTTGCATTGTTGTTAGGAGAGGCTTTGTATAACATTGATAATTTTTGTTGGTCGATATCGTTGTAGAATTTTCTGGACCCGCTTGTTTACTATCGATCGAAGTTTCGGGATAAATATCGAAGTATGGCGGAAGGAGAAGAAATATGTATGACGTAAGTCAGTGATGACGATCTTTTAATTGATTGGCTGTAGTGCGTCATTTTAGTCTACTGGGTTCGAAATTTTTCGGGAAAAGAGAGAGAGATTATAAAATTGTGTGCCGCACTGTTGTTGAGAGATTGTTGTTGATAGTGAAGCTGGAAAGTAAATTTGAAAGTTGTTGAGTTGAATTGAGAATTGTATGCAGTTGTTGATGTGTGCTGAATAAAAGTGGAAAACTTCATACGTCGACTTTGTGACTTGTATGCTGATTGAGCAGGCTGTGTGAATAAACGAATCTGAGTTACACCTTATCAGGACTTCAGCATCGGGGCTGAATCAAATACTGATAAAGAAAAACACCATCATCGAACTGAGTGTAACATACGCAATCCAGTACAAAACCGTGAAACTGCGTGTCAACTAGATAATACCATCTGATAATGGAGAAGTCATTATCATCAGGAACGCAGACGCAATTTTGTGCGTCTTTTGTGTTATCATCATCATCATCATCATCATCATCATCATCATCATCATCATCATCATCATCATCATCATCATCATCATCATCATCATCATCATCATCTTATCTTTTATTTAGCGCAATTTCCCAATGCGTTAACTCATTTACTGGCTCCCAGTGAATGTTGCACTTCAGTAGAAAAGGATCTATGCAGATTATATCTCTACAGACGCGAATCACCTGGGATCCCCTACATTATCAGAAGTTCCATACAATGTATTGGCTGTTCAACAAGACGTGATCGAAAGTTAACGCCGCTGCATAAAGTTCTAAAGTTTCCTGGCCACTCCTTCGAAAGCATTTTAGCGAAATACATACATAAAATAGTCTTTTATACTGGTTTTAATCCCCTTCAACCTTTTCTACTTGTCCTTTTTTCTTATGCCTCGGTCACACAGCACTCCACGTCTTAATCACGTACAAAAAGTTCGGAAAATCTGGTGGACGTGGTCGTACGTGGTAATATTTGGTCAATTTTGGTTTGGCCGTGCTTTGGACGGGGTATGGCCGTCGGCGGCTGTTCCACTGCTGAAGCACTGCCAAAGCACGGCTAACCACGTCCAGCCACGTGTAAGCCTAAACAAAAATTTGCACATGTTCTAAAACGAGGGGGGAAAAGGCGGCAAGTTATACCGATCCAGATCTTGTACAAAACACCTCCAGTCATTTGCAGTGTGCCTGGAAAGAAGGGTTCCTCTGCCAAGAAGAGGTCGACGAAAGCTCCCCAAGACTCCCAGGCCCAAGTCACAGTTACGGTATTTATATGCCGCAAATCAGAAGTGATACAGAAGTGATTAGGCAGTGATCGGGACGTATTTCGAACTTGTTCGAGACGTCGTTAGGTAGTGCTATGTACGTGGAAAAATCCATTAGACGGTGATAAGCCGCTAAACACACGCTATTTCCCGTGATTCCAACGCGGTACATGCGTCCAATGACCGTGCTCTGGCCGTGACTGAACGCAAAACTTTCGCGTCTTACCGCGTCTCCCCAAGTTTTAATCACTGCCGGAACACGGATTACCACGCGTGTTTCACGTGTGTTGCACGTCTTTACCGCGTGTGTTACCCGTGGTTGCGCGCGGGCTAAAATTTTGAGCAGTTCAAAACTTTTTGCCGCGTCCGATGCCGTTCAGATTTCTCCCCGCGTCCTGCCACGTCTATACCTCGACCGTAGCTCGTCTTAACCTCGACATCAACGCGAACAACAACGTCCACTCCACGTGTAACAAATTTTGGACGCGCTTTGGCCGTGATTCAGCCGTAAAGGCTGTGTGACCGGGGCTTAAAGAAAGTCATGCACTCCCGCCAAAGCTGAGTGCACCCCCGTCAATGCTGAGTGAAGCAAAGTGCGTGTTCAAAGAGTGTATATTATCGTAGAAAGAAAATAGACTGTACTTTGGCTAAATTCAATTAGAGTCGCTTTCTTTTATGGGTTTTGTTTGTTTGTTTGCTTGTTTGTTTGTTTTGTGTGTGTATGTGTGTTGTGTGTGTATGTGCGTGTGTGAGAGAGAAAGATAAAGAGAGAGAGGCAGACAAACAAACAAAGACAAAGAAAAAAGAAAGAGTTATTTCCCGGATTAGGTGTTTCATACCCATATCCCGTACACATGGTTGTGAAAGCGAAATAAGTGTAAGCTTATGTATGAGTAACGTCGCTGTGTATTATGAAATAATCTTTCACCATGATGACTCACTAATGGAATTCTCTGGGCCGTTGCCTATTTCCACTATTTCTAGAAGCAGAGGACCAAAAAGGGACACGTCGCAGTCTGCCCTCCCACACCCACATCCACACACCCCTTGCCACACTTCCATCCCTACACCCTTACCCACCCTCACGCAAGAAGAACATGATGTTGAGCAGCAAATGAAGAAGAAGAAGAAGAAGCAGAAGAAGAAGAAGAAGAAGAAGAAGCAAATAACAGAAGCAGCAGTAACACCCGATACACATTGGTCGAATTCTACTAGAGGCGACTATAAGAGCATGCTTTATTGCCTGTTGAGGCGACTACTACAGCATGCTTCTGGTAGCCTTCGACCAATGTGTACCGGGTGGCAGTAAAAGCTAACATTACCATAGTCTTCATCCTAGAAAGCAGCAACATCACCATCATCACCATCATCATCATCATCATCATCATCATCATCATCATCATCATCATCATCATCACCACCATCATCACCATCGTCATCACCATCATCATCGTCAGCATAAGTTAGTGGTGCATCAATATCATCATCATCATCATCATCATTGTCATGAATTGGCTAGTTTTACCCTGCTCATTGACTATTCAGCCTTGTGTAATTTTTGTAACAGTAGAGAGTCAGTATATTACACAGCAGCAATTAAATTACACAGCAGACCACATACGGCGAGCGAGCCACCCACATCGCAGTGAGTCAGCACTTGAGCTTTGAATCGGACCGTTTTAACCAATCAGCAGCAGGCTAAGTGGGTAGAGCAGTTTTGACTGTGTCAAAACCTAGCACAGCTTGGTCAGTCGTGTGTGAGACGAGGAAGAAGTAACATCTAAATAGCTAGCAGAGAAATCTCTTCACACTTAGACCAGGAAGCAGGACTTAGAATCTTAGAATTCTATCAAGTCATCACGGGCCTGAACTTGTCAAACAGGTAAATGAACACCCTTCTGTTTCATCGTGATATATTTATATTATTGTTGAAATTATGTTTGTGGAATTTGCTATGCATAAATGTGAATTATTAATCCGAATTTGCCGTACCACGTGGAAGAGCCGACCACGAGCCGAAACACGACCGGTTGCGCCGCCATGTTGTATACCATACGGAACCACTGTTGTTTAACTTATATGTATGTTTGCAGACCAGTGGCTGTACCACTGAATGTTTATATTATTATTAATTCTGTATGTGTATAGTTAGACACGATTGATATTTATGTATGTATAGGAATTTAGAGGGAGATTCCAGTGGACCCCGGAAGTAGCAGAATGTTCGTCGCTTATGTATAGAGATGTGGAGCTATCACTGAGGGCTACTTTGGCTTTCAGTGAGACGCTCTGCACAAACCGATTATTCAGGGTTGTGCAGAATTTCGTCTCTTATATTACAGACGAGCAGGCGAGCTATCCCGAGCTATCCCGAGCTATCCTGTGAACCCCACTCCACAGAAACAAGTTGGCGGAGTATCCTCTACCGCACAAGACGGAAAGAGCTACCCTAAAAAACACCCTGTCAGACCCCACAGCGTGGCAAGGGAACCCAACTACACAACGACAAAGGTGTACCAGAAGCTACCTCACAGAAGGACTTCGACCGCACCATCAGAAAGTTAAGTGTATTCTCCGAAAGTGCACTTAACCTGATCATAACAGGACCACAGTAGTCCAACTCTTCAGAAACTGTAAAACGGACCACAGTAGTCCAAATCTACATAAAATATACTAGCAAAGTGCCCGAGGAAGAAAAACAGCTGCCTAGACTATCAGCGATCGAACTATTAGCAGTGACTGAGACTGTTTAAGTTAGATTAGTACTTAGAGAACCTTGTATAGAGTAGAAGAAATAAATGTGTGACTTTAACTGTTATCAAGTGGCTGGACTACATATGATTCATAGCCGTGTGAAAGCTAGTGTGACAGTAATCTTTTACCATTTTTCTATCTATTTCTGTACCCCAACCTTAACACAGAACGAGCTAAACAAATAAATTTATTAAAGTAATTCATAGGGTGACTTACTAGCAGTTCCCACCGAATAAACGTGAGGGTCCATAATTCCATTGTGCAGAGCCCATAAACCCCACGTGACAATCATCATCATCATCATCATCATCATCATCATCATCATCATCATCATCATCATCATCAACATGAGCAGCATCAGCAGCAGGTAAATATCATCATCATGGTCATCATCGTGAGTACCAGTAGTAGTTGCAGTGTTGTGTTAGTGTCTTCTTCTTCTTCTTCTTCTTCTTCTTCTTCTTCTTCTTCTTCTTCTTCTTCTCCTCCTCCTTCTCTTCCTCCTCTTCCTCCTCTTCCTATTACCCCTTCGCCTTCTTCATCTTGCGTGTACACACTCATATCTTTGAAGCGTTTGCGTTGCCCCTAGAGGAACCCAGAGGCAAATTAGTGTATTAGGAGTCTCTCAGAGCCTGCCAGCAAGGACTTCATACGTTGACACACGTTTCTAGGCCTAACTACGTTGACAGGCCATCGCTAAGCCAGTGGAGGCAAAACAGACGCGTCTTTGAAATATCCCAAGCCGGTCATTAGCAAATATAGGCATACCAGTGTTGTCCTCCTCCTTTTCCACAAAACAGCCCAAACCTTATAGTCAGGTGCGGCAAGAAATACTTGCTTTAATGAAAAGGAGTTCCGTCTCCTGCTAGCATTTCACACGAAATTCTGCTGCATGCATGCAAGCCGCACTGGAATATGATGGCAATTGTAATAGCTTTTTTCCTGTGTGTTCATAAAGAACTGCATACACACACACACGCACACACACACACACACGCATTAATAAAAAGAACAGAATTTATTTTAAATAAATTAATTTTTTTAAAGCTAGCTCAACTGTATTTTATAGCAACATAAGGTCATGTGGTTTGCCATATAGCCTTGTTGTTGCTATACCTATGACATATTTGGGCCTGGATCTGGGTTCCCGCCGTAGCCGTATACGACTTTCTTTCTTCTGTATATAATTAGATAATGTATTTTGCCCCCACATTGTGTCGTCTGTGCGATTTAATTAAAATAGTGAAACAGCTGAAAGGGATCCATGACCATAAGTGAACATCTGTTGCAGTAATTAAAAAAAATATACAACACAACCCTATGCGACGATATTCCACAATGGTGGTTATTGCATACCACATTGGCACTACCGGGCTGAGAAGGGATTCTGTCTGATTGTGAGTGTCCTTTCCACGTCTCAATGTCCTTCTCTGGAAACTACTGACCTAAAAACGTCCGTCTCTTTGAGTTTCCCCCGGTGTACCCCCAAATCTGTGTTCTATCCATTCAAAGTCTATGTTTCCCCAGGTCTATATTATCTCAGGCCAACAGATACATGTTCCCACAGATATATATTCTCATAGATCTAAGTCCCCAGCTCTTTTTTTCCTTCAATTCTGTATCCTTCCAGGTCTAGCTATGTTCCCTCGATTCTGTTATTCTCTCAGGTCTATGTTCTCTCAATTCTGTTATTGTCCCAGGTATTTGTTCCCCAGGCCTGTCACATACAAATGTGTGAGAGAACATGGACATGAGGGACCATAGGTCTTTGGAAACAAAAGGCCTGGAAGAACTATAAGATTTGAGAGAACATAGATATGGGGGAAACATAGACCTGGGGAAACAACGACTTGTAAGAATAAAGACTTGGAAGGAACAATACACCTGGGAGAACATAGACACGTTCCCTCCCCGTTTCTCTCACTGTCCACTTTTCAACTTCACTGTGGCCACTCAGGGCTGACTCCTTGTCCACTCTATACTGCCCGTTTGTGTCCTTCCTGTTTCTCTCTCTCTCTCTCTTTGGTTTCTCCATCCTTATAAACCCTAACTAGACTCCAGAAGACCTGTAGCGTCATCATTGACGATAAATACCAGTTCTTCTTCTTCTTCTTCTTCTTCTTCTTCTTCTTCTTCTTCTTCTTCTTCTTCTTCTTCTTCTTATTATTATTATTATTATTAGTACTAGTAGTAGTAGTAGTAGTAGTAGTAGTAGTAGTAGTAGTAGTAGTAGTAGTAGTAGTAGTAGTAGTAGTAGAAGAGAATTGGAAGAAGAGGGGGATGAGGAGGAGGAGGAGAAAGAAGAAGAAGAAGAAGAAGGAGAAGAAGAATAAGAAGAAGAGATGATGATGATGATGGTGATGATGATGATGATGATGATGATGATGATGATGATGATGATGATGATGATGATGATGATGACTTACATAGAACCGGTGTCCAACAAATGTTTCTGCACAAGTCTTTAACTTCATAACTTGACTAGTAACCCGATAATCCAAAATAACTAAACAATTTTGACGACGATGATGACGAAAACGGTGATGATGATGATGGTGATGATGATAATGATGATGATGATGATAACTTGCATTGAACCGGTGTCCGACAAATGTTTATATTCAAGTCAGAATAATAATAATAATAATAATAATAATAATAATAATAATAATAATAATAATAATAATAATAATAATAATAATAATAATAATAATAATAATAATAATAATTGATGCTATAAGCTTATTATTCTTAAATTAGGTTCAACAAGCGGCGATCTGTATCCAACAAACGCACACTCACTCTCCTACATACACATGTAGATGAACACATTCATCACTAAAACATGTGGTGTAAAAGGCAAGTCGCTAGGAGAAGACGGAAATCGAAATCGACTTAATTAAGGCTACTTTTGAAATGGTAGATAGACTGCACCCAATACCATTATTGAAGGGAGGAAGGAAACCGGAGTATCCGGGGAAATCCCTCGGTGTCCTAAAAGGTCAAACACCTTAGTCACGTACGTCCCATGCGGTGTTCGAACCCACGACCCTTGGCATAGGAAATCAGCGTCCTATCAACTATGCTAACTGCAATTAAATTCAATCCAGGAAATCTTTATGAACAGCGACAGGCATTACAACATTTGCTCTAATAAAAATAAGCTCAAGGCATTTGCACTTCAAAAACACCTACCCGCACACGCGCCTATGGCAGTAAAAGCACGTCAAAGAACTCGACCATTCTTTAAAAAGAGCATTATGACAGACTCAAATAAATAGGCATGTACCTAGAGGTTCATTTCGCCTATATGCATCCGTGTCCGGGGACGGTAATCTACCCAACGAACGAAGAGGTTCATCAAGGAACAGGGCCAGGGCCCTTAATGTTGCAAGCTGGTGTCTTGGGCGGCTTTGATTTCGATGCTGATTTTGGGAAAATGGCCCTAAGCAGCGTTTTGGAAGTAGCAAGCGCGCTATTAATATAAAGTAAATAAATGTAACATTTATCATGATTTCCTCATTTCATTTTTTAAAGCGCTATCTATATGCCTTGTTGTCAGTTGTTTGTGGACAATAATATGTTAATGTTCTTAAGAAAATTGTCATTCGACAGCATCCTGGTAATTCCTTTGTAAAATAAATGCAGTTAGACCATAACTATAACATAAATATAGGGCTGCTCCATCTGTGCTATCCGATGAGCCCTTACCGCTCTGCTATCGAGGACCCGCTATATTTGGTTAATGTCCCTGTGCGTAGACTCCGCGGTTTTGAATACACGGCGTTGACCCTTTCGGTCGTGGAGGTGGCGAAGCCGAAAGGAAGTGGTCGAGACATCAGTGGACCGCTAATGACCGCGACTGGACTGGACGATGGCTGGACGAAGGGTGACAAGAAGGTAATTAGCGCACTATTTTGGCCCTAACTCCCCTGGTCTTGATGGCTGACAGTATCGCAGCCCTGTCTAGCGTTATAGGTACCGGTGGTAGTGGTGCAGTGGGTAGTGATAATGCCATGCGCAAAGTGGTTGATTAACAGCGCAACAACTGGATAGTTAGAGCATATATCTATATCTATATCTATATCTATATCTATGGATATATATATATATATATATATATATATATATATATATATATAGAGAGAGAGAGAGAGAGAGAGAGAGAGAGATAGATAGATAGATAGATAGATAGATAGATAGATAGATAGATAGATAGATAGATAGATAGATAGATAGATAGATAGATAGATAGATAGATAGATAAAATTTTATCATGAAGACTAGCCACCGGAACAGGTACTTGCAGACATGCCACCTCCCCTCCCCCCCCCCTCCTCGTGGCGCAGTGGATTAGTCGCCGGTTTCCTATGCCGAAGGTCGCGGGTTCGATTCCCGCAAGGGGCGAACGTATGTGACTTAGGTACGAGACTATTGAGGTCACCGAGGGTTTTCTCCTGGCACTCCGGTTTCCTCCCTCCCCTCAATAATGGTACTGGATGCAGTAAATACACAATTTTCAAAAATAAAAATTCGATTTTCTTTCCGTCTTCCAATAGCGATCTCCCTGCCTTTATACCACCTGTTTGAGTGATGGGTGTGTATTTGTTGTGTGTGTGCGAGGGTGGATGAGACAGGTGAGCGTGTATGTTGGTACAGATCGCCGCCCTTTGAGCCTGATTGATTTGGGAAACGGCGCGTACATAGCATCCTGTATTATTATTATTATTATTATTATTATTATTATTATTATTATTATTATTATTATTATTATTATTATTATTATTATTATTATTATTATTATTATAGGGACTGAGAGAAACTGTGTGGCCCTTACAAACCTCTCTAGCTCTATATCCCAAACTCCATTGCTGCTGTGGAAAAGACCTAAACATGTTGTTGTTGTTGTTGTTATTGTTGTTGTTTTTTTTTTTTTTTTTTTTTTCTTTTTTAGCTCAAGAGCCTTTTCAAAGCGCTGGCTGATTCAGGATCTAACTCAAGCCGCCAGAGACGCCCACTTGCAGCCTGTGGGCGCATCGTCTATCGCCCAAACAACTGAGCACAATCCTGCGCGACCGGGTAAGGGGGAGAAGGGACCTAGTGCGTGCTGTGTGTGTTTGTGTAGCCGGCACTCACCCGTCTAGGACATGAGCGTCAGGATCTTTAAAGTCCGTGCACGCGTGCGATGGGATGTGTGGGTGCGCAGACTGGACCTCGGTTTATTCTTATTTGCGCCTACATCAAATGCAGATAAAAACCAGACAAACAAACACACACACACACACACACACACACACACACACACACACACACACGCACCCACACACACAAACACTCTGAAACATGCCATAATTTTTGGACGATCACCACAAGATTTATTTTGATTTCTGTACAAGAAGGAAACCCTTTTTAATTGTATATCTCCCTCTAACACCCACCCCCACTCCCAACCCCCTTCCTCCCTTTTTTTTCTACTCCTCGCCATGCGCTCCTCAATAACTATGTACCAGCTAAGTTTTCGTCCTTAAGCATCAATTAATTTTGTAAGCAACGGGTACTAGACACACTTTAAGAGATAAGATTTTGGTATTAACCCTGATAATTATCAAGGACACAAAATGTTGACTTTATTATAGAAGTTTCTCTCTTGAAAAGTTTCTTCTTTCTTTCTTTCTTTCTTTCTTTCTTTCTTTCTTTCTTTCTTTCTTTTCTTTCTTTCTTTCTTTCTTTCTTTCTTTCTTTCTTTCTTTCTTTCTTCTTCTTCTTTCCACACACTGTACAACGTTCATTCCGATTTTCTCCAATGTCATTTCATTAACATTTTCGATTCTGTCGCTGAGATGGGGAGGAGGAAGGAGAAGGTGGAGGAGGGGTGGGGGACTTCGTTAGTAAAATTGCAGACACATAGTTCTAGATCTACACTTAATTTTTTTTCTGCATAAGAGTGCATCGTTGCTCTCTGGGCACTCAGCGCTCATTTCGCGAGAGGAGGTCTCATATTAACTCATGTGCACCCTACGGGGCTCAGACGTTACAGTTCTTCAATTAGCACATCACGACCGTTGCACGGGTAGGGAGCGGCCTTAAGGTTAGGGAAAGCTCTAGACGCAGAATCCGTATTAATTACTTTGATTTAAGGGATGGAGGGGGGTGGCGGGAGAGGGTGCTGTTGTCAGCAGGTTGGGTGGTATGGAGGAAGAGAGAAGGAGAAAAAAAAATTCCCCCACAATTCCTGTTCTATAATTATAAAGGTATACCTGCTCATAAACACTGTAAATTACACTTTAAACGTTTTCATTTCCTTCTGACGAAATCTCCTTATTTTAAAAAGAGTTGTTGTTGTTGTTGCTGCTGCTGCTGCTGCTGCTGTTGTTGTTGTTGTTGTTGTTGTTGTTAAGGGTGTTTCTTTCGTCCTCTCACAAAATCTCGTTATTGTCAAAGCTTTGCTGTTATTGTTGTTGTTTGGTGTTGTTGAAAATGTACGTGAAAAAAAAAGTTTACGCATTTCCACCCCTTCAAGGTCCCTCCTAGGCATAGGAGAAGTGTTGGAATGGTGTATTAAAAGTCTAGCAGACCTGCGTGTATTGATCTTAATTAGAATCCGCCGCCCTGGTACCGTTTATAAGCAGCAAACTCGACCTCTTGTGCCCGTCAGATAATTTCGAAACGCTTCAGCGACTTTTCTCTCTTTTCATTCTTTTGGTTTGTGTGTGTTTTTATGCTGCGCCGACTCTCCTCTTTTCGTCAAGGTCCCAAGGTATGGAAAAGCGTCCCCAGATGCACACATATCTAGCCATTGTGTAAGACTCGTCTCTTCCTCACAGCAATAACACTTTTACCATCATCCCCATGCGTCTTCTGGGCTTAAGAGTTGTGCACTATACAATAATGGACGTTGGACTGGTCTGTACACATATGCACTTTTGACACTCCAAAGGGTTAACTTGAAGCCGATTGGACAGTGTGATTCGCAATATTCAGATTATAATAATTATAATTATTATTATAATAATTTTTTTGTGTGCCCAAGACACACTACATGATGAAACTATCCACTAATTCCATACCGGATCGGTCGTCGCCCGGCTCAACAAGGACCGCGCCTTCCGTTGGCCACTAGAACGGAGGTGATAAGTATGCTACTAGTGGACAATTTAGCAAGATCCGCACGAGAAACAACATCGTCATAGGAACCTGGAATGTCAAGACCCTAACTGCGGAAGGAAAATTTGAATAACTGGCCCACGAGCTGGACCACTATCGATGGAACGTTTTAGGTATCAGCGAACTGCGCTGGAAAGGCCTAGGTGAAACAACGACCGACAAAGGCCACAAGCTCTATTTCAGCGGTAGAGATGACAGGCACGAACACGGCGTTGGATTCTTGGTCCACAAGAACATTCTAGCCACTGTCATGGGTTGTCGCCCAGTCTCCAGTAGACTCATTACCATCCGTCTGAGAGCAGCCCCTTTCAACATCACCATCATCCAGGCCTATGCCCCAACATCAAACTATGACGACAGCGAAGTGGAGGATTTTTATGACAATCTACAGGCGGTCCTTGACCAAGTGCCGAAGAAGGACATAGTCATAGTGCAAGGCGACTGGAATGCCAAGGTTGGCCAAGATGCGCACCACAACGGGGGAGACACATGTGGACCCAACTGCAACAACGAGACAAATGACAGGGGTCTGAGACTCTTGGAGTTTGCCAGATACAACAATCTGGTACTGGCAAACACGCTTGGTCTCCACAAAAACTCCAGACGATGGACATGGCACAGTCCCGGCGGAGAGCATCACAACCAGATAGACTACATCATGGTCAAGAAACGCTTCAGATCAAGCATCAACATTGGCAGGACACGCACTTTTCCAGGAGCAGACATCGGAAGTGACCACGATCTCGTGATGATGTCTTTCCGGCTCCACTTGAAGAGAGTAAATACAGCAAAGTGCACTAGACTGAAGTTCGACCTGGACAAAATGCAAGACCCGGAGGTGGCAGAACTATTTCAGGCCACAATTGGAGGGAAATTTGCACCACTGCTCATTTTGGGGGCTGGTGAAGTAGATGTCAACACCATGACCACCACCTTCAACTTAGCTGTGACAGATGCCGCCACTGAGATCCTTGGCAAGCACCGACCAAAGAAGAAGCCGTGGATCACGCCTGTACTTTTGGATCTGTGTGATAAACGAAGAGAGATTAAAAAAAAAAGAACACCTCACAGGGAGCTGATGTCTACCAAAAATCAACAATGACATCCGAAAAGGCATGCGCACAGCAAACGAGAACTGGATAGAAGATCAATGCCAGAAAATAGAGAACATTCTGAACAAGAACAACAGCAAGAAGGCTTACCAGACTGTGAAGCGGCTGACAAGTGTTAAACAGCCCAAAGTCTCCACGATCCAAAGCAAGTCCGGCATATGCCTTACAGAAGAACAAGAAGTCTTGGACAGATGGACAGAGTACTGCTCTGACCTTTACAACCATACACCAAATGGAGACCCATCAGTTCTAGCATGTCCAGAGAACATACAAGAAGAAAAAATCCTCCCAATTCTCCGGGAAGAAGTTAAGGCAGCAGTGTAATCGCTTAAGAAAGGGAAGTCAGCGGGAGTGGACAACATACACGCGGAACTGCTACAAGCAGGAGGAGAAGCGATGATTGATACCATCACCATTATCTGTAACAGGATCTGGCAGAGTGGTGAGTGGCCTACACCATGGACCCAGTCGCTTGTCATCACTCTTCCCAAAAAAGGTAACCTTCAGGAGTGTGAACATTACCGCACCATCAGCCTCATCAGCCATCCCAGCAAGGTCCTCCTGAAAATAATACTCAACAGGTTGAAACCACAAGCTGAACAAATCAAAGCTGAAGAACAAGCAGGATTCAAGGCAGGGCGAAGTACCACTGAACAGATTTTCAACCTCAGAATAATCTGTGAGAAATACCTACAGCACCAACAACATCTATATCACGTGTTCATAGAATTCAAGAAGGCGTTTGACCGAGTCTGGCATGCAGCTCTATGGGCAATATTGAAAGTGTACAACATCAGCCCTAAAATTATTGAAGTCATCAAAAGCCTGTATGACAAGGCTACCAGTGCAGTCCTCCATAACAGCGTCATCGGGAACTGGTTCAGAACAACAATCGGTGTGCGTCAAGGATGCCTACTCTCTCCAACACTCTTCAACATCTTCCTAGAGCGCATCATGTCAGATGCCCTTGCAGATCACGAAGGCACAGTCAGTATAGGGGGTAGAGCAATCTCCAATCTTCGTTTTGCGGATGACATTGATGGATTGGCTGGAGAGGAACAAGAACTTGAGCAGCTGGTACAGAGGCTTGACACCACCTCCAGAGCTTATGGAATGGAAATAAGTGCAGAGAAGACCAAAATGATGACCAACAACACCAATGGCATCAACACGGACATCAAAGTCCAAGGCCAATCCCTCAACACAGTGCATAGCTTCAAATATTTAGGAGCCATTGCATCCGACAATGGGTCCCGAAAGGAAGTCCTCTCCAGGATCGCACAAACAACTGCTGGCCTGACAAGATTGAAGCCCATTTGAAAAGACAGGACCATCAGTCTACATTCCAAAATAAGACTGCTGCGCTCCCTTGTCATCTCCATCTTTCTATATGCTTGCGAAGCATGGACCCTCACAGCAGATCTACAACGAAGATTACAAAGCATGGAGATGGGTTGCTACAGAAGACTTCTGGGCAATTCCTATACCCAACATATCACCAACGACGAAGTCCGACAGACCATCACAAGCCATTGGACAACACAGTGGTGAAAAAACGGAAACTCCGATGGTATGGCCACGTCACCAGATCATCAGGCCTTGCAAAGACCATTCTGCCAGGCACAGTTCAAGGAGGTAGAAGAAGAGGGAGATCGCAAAAAGAGGTGGGAGGACAACTTTCGAGAATGGCCTGGTTTGACACTGAGCGAAGCCATCAAAGCTGCTGAGGACAGAGAAAGATGGAGTATGCTGGTTAAACGACCATCTGTAGTGCCCCTACGACCTCCGAGTTACGGGATAGGATAGGATAGGAATAATTATGAATGAATAACTTATACAGCGCATAAATATATGGGAATGGGTGAGGTAGGTGGTTGAATAGAGGGGGGAGGGTAAGAGGGCTGCTTCGTTACTTTTCATCTCCATCTTCCTATACGCTTGCGAAACATGGACACTCACAGCAGACCTACAACGAAGAATACAAAGCATGGAGATGAGGTGCTACAAAAGACTTCTGGGTATTTCTTATACTCAACACATCACCAATGACGAAGTCCGACAGACCATCACACAAGCCCTTGGACAACATGATGACATGCTCACATGGGGTAAAGAAACGGAAACTCCGATGGTTTGGCCAGGTCTCTACAGCATCAGACATCGCAAAGATAATTCTGCAAGGCACGGTGCAAGGAGGCAGAAGAAGTGGGGAGACAGAACAAGAGTTGGGAGGACAACATTCGAGAATGGACTGGCTTGACACTGAGAGAAACCATGAGGGTTGCCGAGCACAGAGAAATATGGAGTACGCTGGTTAAAAGATCATCTGTGGTGCCCCAACTACCTTCGAGTTACGGTATAGAATAGGATAGGATAGGAAATCAAAAATCATCATCTAATTTTCCCCACAGTAAGGATCACTATTCGTTTTATATCATGCAAGTGCAGTTGTCTTTACAAACGTTATCAGTAATTATTAATATGGAGGTACTTTTCAATCACCTAGTAATAATAATAATAATAATAATAATAATAATAATAATAATAATAATAATAATAATAATAATAATAATAACAATAACACCAACAACAACAACAATATTAATAATAATAATAATGATAATAATAATAATAATAATAATAATAATAATAATAATATTATTATTATTATTATTATTATTATATTATTATTATTATTATTATTATTATTGTTATTATTATAA
>CM072516.1:53706432-53721432 GCA_036898135.1 Oncomelania hupensis | reverse complement strand
TCAGAAAACGAGTTAATACTGTAGTCTTTTTGCGGTCTTTTGGGCATTATGACTTTAAATACGGTGTTGCTTCCTAGACACTGGTAGTGGTAACTCCACTTTCTCCTTCTCTTCAGGACTGTGAACTACAACACACAATTCATGGAGATTTTAAAATTTAGAATTGCATTCCGTTACAAATGGTCCAGTCCTAGGAGATAATGTCATAACATTACAAAACATATTAATGTACTAAAATGTAATAGGTATTGCACTGTCCTAAAGAAATGTTTCCACAATGTCTCCATAAATTGGTTTTATTTGTCATTTAATGTTTTCTTTACAGAAATAATAAAAGTTTGTTTACAAAATATGGTATACTGGTTGTGATATAGCACCACTACATACTAGTCTTAATAATATTCTTGCTTTCATTAGAAATAAAGTTAAAATTATTCAGTACAATAATAACCACAGAAAAAAAATTATTCGCCTGAATAATCAATTTTAACCTGTGTACACCCCTCGCTAGGCTTTGTTTAGAGTAGGCATATACATTTTAAAAATACTAATAATTATAATTATAATTACACAAAAAATAAAGTATGCGTGCTTGTGATATGGCTAAGAAACAAAATGCAAGTTAACTAAGAAATTTTTAAATATAAAACCAAAATAAAAACAGTAACACAAGAATGCATTTTGTTGTGGGCGAGGGCCGCTAGTAAAGATCGGAAATACTCTGCAGTTTCCGGAAATGCTCGGAGAATTGGAGGGTACTCTCTTTTATCGACTATATATGTTATAAAAAATGAATTCTTTTTCTGTTTTATAAATCGTTATGAATTAACGGGTCTTCAAAGTATAATAAAATGCATTGAGTGGACTGGGGCCGAACTGCCAAAGACAAAATAAAAAATACCGAAGTTTTCCATGTCAAGCAATTTATGTTAAAAACAGCATGCAATGTCCAACTCAAAATATAAGGCACTACTGCGTCTGTGTCCTCTTTGAGCCTTGGTCAACAGTTTTAGTCACATTACCGGTCACAACATTTACGAGAACATAGTCTAACCCTTCTGTTTTGCTAAAAACGGGACACTGGTTCCGAGCTATTTTTACCCGCGCTGGAAAAGTTACTCTCCCACGACCGGCCGTTGCTGTGATTGGAGGATGTTCTTCACGAACCTTTGGGTTACAATCTTCAAGCACCATCGAGGGTACGTGTTCAGCTAGGCTAGATTATAAGAAAATAGATGCCAGATAGCTATCGAAATTGGCAGTAATAACAACAATAACAATGTATCTTATTCCAGGCTTGGAATTAGTTGTGTTATTGTTTTAAATAAAGGCCATTCTTCGGTCACCGTCATTAAATATTAATTTTAGCCACAGCGCATCTAGGTCGATTCAGAGATCCCTCAGACGGCATCCCGCATCAGAGATTGACCTATGTTTAAATTTAGATTTTTTTCAGATGGTCTAATCTTGAGGGGCATTTGGCAGAAGAGTTTTATTTTTATGTCAAATGTATGAGTTAAACAAGTGGAAGCAGGAAGAAAGGGCCATCAGTCATCCCGTCTAACATTCATTGTATAACATTAACGTTGTATAATAGTTTAATGCCATGTAGAATCGACGAAAGGGGAACTGTAAACTACATTTGTTTTGTTATGGAGTTTATATCCGAGACATTAGGTCACGACCTGATCGTTTCAGGCGCTACAGCACAGAGGCCGCAACATCACAGAAGCAGCAACAGCACAGAAGTAGCAACAGCACAGAGGCAGCAACAACGCAGAGGCAGCAGCAGCACAGAGTTAGAGAAAGAGAGATAAGATAAGATAAGATAAGATAAGATAAGATAACATAACATAACATAACATAACATAACATAACATAACATAACATAAGATAAGAATTTTATTTTGCAAGGGAAAACGAGTAAGCGCTGTGTGCGCTTTTTTTACATCCTGCCCTTGGGGCTTATAACAAGAACTATTAACTACAACAAATTAATGTTATAACATTAACATCATTGAACAATAACAAATAAACAAGGTAGTCATTAGATAAAATCATTTCCAAAAAAATATCGTGTTAATATCCCTCAATACCAATTAATGTACATTTAATATTATATGTGTTTTAAAAGACATGTTCTAAATTATGTAAATTTAGATGCTAGAAGGAAGGTGATTCCACAAAGTGGAACCGGAATAAGCAAGACTATTTTTGAAGAGATCAATTCCTGGAATTGGAACAATAATTTTGTAGGCAATCTGGCAGGTGAACTGCCAGAAAGGACCTTGTGCATTAAAACCCCTTTATTACATTTTAGACTGTCTGCAAGAGGTAGAATATTGATCCGAGAATATCCAAATATTGATACGACAGATAGAGAGAGAGAGAGAGAGAGAGAGAGAGAGAGAGAGAGAGAGAAAGAGAGAGAGAGAGAGAGAGAAGTTGGGGTGGAGGGGAGTCGAAGTCGAAGTCGAAACCTTTAATAGGATAATAGCACTAGGTCCTATGAACCTGTCTTACAGCTAATCCTTATTTAAAAAAAAAACAACAACAGAACAAATAAAATAATTAACATAAAATTGAGTTGAAACTAACCCAAATCCTAACGATGGTGAGAATTCAATAAATAACTAAGAATATTAATGTACCAACATACACATACTCCTTCTCCCTCCTCCCTCCAATACCCATTCCCTATTTCCTCCTCCCCTCCCCCCACCACACACATACACGAGCTAATTCACACCTCGAAAACTTAAACTGTCGCAAGATAGGGAAGAGCAAAAGTACACAATCTTTTTAAATATTGTAGCAATATTTTGTTTCTGATTTCTATAAATATTGTAGCAAGGGAGAATAGAAATGTGTTGAGTCTAATTTTAAACGATGTTAATGATTTACTTTCCTTGATCTCTTGTGGTAGAGAATTCCACACACATGGACCAGAATATGACAGAAATGTTTTAACTATGTCTAAGCGTGGTTGTGAAAATGTTTAAATTATGTCCTAAAATTGAATAACGAGATGATGATTTTGCTACAAAAGTACATTTAAATATTCAGAAGCTATATTGTTTAGTATTTTGACCATTACAACGGTTTTATTGTAATTAAGGTGTTGTGCATATTGCTCGATATCTCTTATAGCATACCAGCTATTTTTAATTTTGAATCAGTTGTGATGGAAGTGTTGGAGATAAATAATTTTGCAGCTCTGCGGCGAATAGAATTAATCTTTTTAAACAAGGCATCACTGCAGCTGTCCCATATTGTTGATGCATAATTAGTGGCTTGATATGAAGCATTATAAAAAAAAGCTTTTTAGCATCTTCAGTTATGATAGATTGAAGCTTAGACAACCTAAATAATTTTGTTGAGAGAGTTTTGCAAAGACTTTTAATATATGAATGCCAACTAAGTTTTTTTTTTTATAACAAACTTGTTTTATTTACAAATCATGCATGTTCACAATTTATATTTCTAATTCATAATGCATTACATTTACATATAATTGTCTCTCTCGTTTAGCAGTAAAAGCATAATTATACAATTACAATTCAAACCATGTACAGTTACAAAATATTTAGACATAATACATATTTTAAAGAAATAATACAAAAACTGCGAGTCCTACATGCAGATTTGTTTGTTACGATTTTAGATAGAAAGAAGCAAGAAAGGAAAAAAAATGAACGAGAGAGAGGGAGCGAAAGCGAGAGAGAGAGAGAGAGAGAGAGAGAGAAAGAGAGAGAGAGAGAGAAAGAGAGAGAGAGAGAGAGAGAGAGAGAGAGAGAGAGACCATGGAGGGTATCAATCCATATAACATTCCGTGTGGAAACGAAGCAGACTCTTCAATAAACATTCAAAATAAAGATTTATACGCGTGCCATGCTAGTGAAAAATTTTCATACCTCATGTTGCCAACTAAGTTTGTTGTCTACGAGTATGCCTAAAGGTTTATGACTTTCAAGAGAAAGAGAGAGAGAGAGGAGGGGGTGGGGGACAGAGACAGAGAGATTTATATGAGATTCGCAGCGTTGTAATATCAGAAATGTTGACGACGAAGATGTGGTAACTAAGCTTAGCGATAAACAGATAGTATTGAACAAAACCTGATGTTAATTTACCAGCTCTCTAAAGGAATGTTGGCAATTATTACATTAACGTCCTTGAGACTTTCACTCCCGATACAATCACGCAGAACTCGCTAGGAAGATTGTAATTTAGCCCATTTGGACATCTGACCGGTGTCACTTGACCACTAAGTAGCCACGCGAATCATATCACTCTTAGATCTACCCTGCGTTTCTCCCCTGACACTCGAAGTTGAGACGTAACAGATAGTGTGCCAGAAGCAGGACAAGAGAACAAACACGTCCGAGAAAAGATTCACGTATTCGCGAGAACGAGATGATTGGTCGGAGATGACGTAGATTCCTTTATATTCCTTGCACACCCTGCAGTAACCGGGTAGTCACACGCGAAGCTTAGAACCACGAGGGTCAAGGAGCAAACTAAAGTTACAACAAAAAACACTCAGCCATCACCAACAGAGTGATAGACTAGAGACGGTTTTATGATTCCCAGAGACTAGAAGTTAACACTAGTAGTTTTCGAGTACTTGTATGTTTATATATAATATTGATTGCCATGTATTAGTATGTTCGTGTTATATATATTTACAGAAACCGATTATTGTTTCTGACATGTTGTGCATATTGCTCGATATATCTTAGCCTTACGATTCAGATATTGTAGTGTGCTTATGGGAAACTCGGTAGGTGTCTGATTTTATAGACTCCTTGCGGAGGGCACCACATATCTGAATAGAATATTGTATCCAGAGTTCTGGATTTTCCAGCTCAGCTCTGGGACGGTTTGTGGAATCAACGCCTGACTCTTGCTCCCGTGGAAAAGAAGAAGATCAACTAGAATCTACCTCGCCACGTCCGGCCCCGTAGCTACTAGACTCGTCCGATCATCCTGAGCGTGACAAGACTCCCTCAGAGTGACCACCCGGCTCAAGCACTCACAGAAACTGAGAGCTAAGTCCCTCTCAAACGCAACTGATGTCAAAAATACTCCGAACAATATTAGACCACCAAACATATAACTTTGTAGCACTTGAGGAAGAAGACTTGCTAAAGAATTTTCCCAGCACATTGAACTGTTATAGTTATTAATTTACATTTAATTAAAGTCATGTTAGAATTTGTGTTGAACATATAAAAGTTGAAATCACATACATACGACTGGTGTCATTCTATTTGTATTGTTGTGTGTCCACTAGCTCTTCTTCTCTGGAGACCAATTAAACTAGTCATTGGACTAGCAAAAATCATTTTTTAAAGTGAGCCAATGATATTTTAAAACCCGAGAACAAATATAAATTTTATGTGACCAAGCACCGTGATCTAGTATCTCATATCGCTTAGGAATCCTGGTAAAGAACGTCTGATAGAGATAGCTAAACGCCTCATTTGTCTACAGATCTTAAACCCCTAGTAAGATTATCGTATCTTCTCCAGGATATCATCACAAGCGTATCGACTGCAGTTCAGCAGAGACTGCAGCAGTGGTGAGTACATAAATTCGCCAGTGACGTCACCGTTGGGGACGAGGCGAAGGCGGTTTAAAGACATCACCTACTTTAATCTCCGCTTCGATACGAAAACTTAAGATAAGTAAAATATTTAATATTATAGCCAAAGGAATACTTCGGTTTCACTCGTTTAGTCTACAGTGTCAGCAACGAAAGACTAATACAACATGAGATGAGAAAAGAAGTGAGATCGAACGAAAATTAAAACAAAATATTTTGAACAACGAATCAGTAAGGCGACAATATATTCGATCATTTAATTGTCTCATCTCATCAATCTCATCAATCATTATTATTTGCGTGAATAGCGAACCGTGTCATCAGTATAAAAACGTGTCCGTGCTTAGAATCCAAGTGCGAGCGTGTTCTCGTCTTTGGTGCTACTATTCCTCTCCAATAATACCCACACTACCTGTTTTAAGAACTACGGAAGCAACCGCAGCAGATTGTGAATACCCCCCCCCAACCCCCTCGCTACCATTCCCTTTACCTGAAATCAATACGTATTTTGGGAAAGGACTGCACGAGTATCCTCCATAGCGTTGACAATGCTATACGCGCCTTTTTTCTAAATTAAACTTAATGAAATGCGTGGCGATCTTTAACCAACAGACACGCTCAAATGTTACAGACACTCCCACATACACAGCAGACCCACATTCATCGCTCAAAACATGCGGTGTAAAGGCCAGTCGTTATTAGAAGACGAGACAGAAATCGAGTTATATTTTTTGAAATTTTAGATTAGACTGCATCCAAAACCATTACTTACATGTAGGCCCTGCGGGAATCGAACCCGCGACTTTTGGCATAGGAAACCAGCGACTAAGCCATTACGCCACGAGTAATAACATTAATTTCTCTCTCTCTTTTCAGTCTCCCTTCCCAACAAGGAAAGTGATACCAAATAACTGTCATTCCTCGGCCCCTCACAGCTAGCATTTAGGGTCATTAATACCTAGACGAACAGCAGGATTGCTAAGCGGGATGATCGTGTCTCCTGGAGATTAATAGTGCAGTCAGTGGAATTGAGTTCTTCCTAGGGACTTTGGCCAGCTTATGGTAAATTCAAATTATTTGTTCAATTCAGTTCAATTTTTAAAAATATTTTAACATGTCACATGTTGGAAGATTTAACGATTTAGCGAATTAAATTTTGGTTAAAGAAAATTTAACGCGTTAATGTTTTTAAAAAGTTAAAGAAAATTCAACGAATTAAAAAATAAAAGTAACGATTATCGATTTTTTTCGTTAAAAATTTCGTTACTTCAGTTTGATTTTCCGCCACTAACAACAGGTGCCTATGCACGAAGCCGGTTTGAACCAGTTGCAGCCAGTTTGAGGCGGTTTGGATTAGCCTATGTAGACATTGCCGCTACATTACATTACATTACATTACATTACATTACATGGTTATTGCTTTAGGTCCAGCGGACTCTTCCAAGCCAAATCAGGACCAGAGAAGTGAAAGAGGACTCACACTGATCCGCATAAAAGCTCTGCCGAAACAACCCTAATGGTAACACTGAAGGCAATCTACCAGCCGGTCACTTTACAATAAAGATATCCCACGCAGGGGACGCTGAGGCTATACTCCAACCCACCGAACCCCCGTTTACAAAAACAAAATAGAATACAAACATCATTATACAATATCAACATAACACATACATATAAAATGCCTACATTGCCAAATAATAACATCATAGGAAGCCACACTGACCATTTGGCAGAAAGCATCCAATATTCCCAAGCTGATCCAACAGACCCCACACACAAATGAGGAGTTTTGTCCCGGAAGAGTTTTCAAGAAAAAAGGTAGGTGACTGGTCTAGCGAAGAAGAAGATAGTATAGACGTAGATTGATAGAACAGAGTAGGAACGAGAAAGAACAAAGGAGAAAGACAGCGACAGTGGGAATTTAAAGCACTAAATTTCCAGAAAGTGGGGATACTATTTATACTGAAACCCCCGGCACCCCCACGGGGGTACATTGCCACTAGCTTACCCTGCATCAGTTCATATTAAATTTTGAGATGGTCAAAAGAAGTTGGCTTCCTGCAGTGATTCGATTGATGAAAGCTTTCCAACATTTTTTTGAAGCGTTTATGGAATACTACGACTTTGTTGAAGAAAATTCAACCGAGAGGTTCATTTTTAAATGTACATTCTTTTCATTCTAGCTGCTGTATTTGAATGCTTAGCTTAATTTCTTTTGTCCCGTTGGTGTGCGTGGGTTAAAATGCTTGGAAGGGTTTTGCAAGGACAGATTAGAAAAAAAAATTAGTCTAATATCTCTATTCTTGTTATTAATAAAATATCAAATCAAATCACATTATTTGTTCTTGATTTTTTTTTCAGTGTGTTCATAGATTACATGGGTTCAAACACAAGTTGTATGTAATTTTTTTTAACTGCATACCACTTTTTTTGGGTCTGAGCTGAGCAATAAATAATCATTCATGTATTTAACGCAAATTTATTTCTTTAAAAAAAAATAAAAAAATTATTTCTTTAATTTTTTAAAAAAAATTAAAGAAAAGTTATTTCTGTAACGTTTTACCCAAATTAAATAAAATTTATTTCTTTAAAGAAAAAAAGTAAAGACTATCAACCCTGAACATGTGACATTTTTACATGTGATTTTAGACCGCTTTATTCTCACGCATGAACATACACACGTACTATGAAATCTAACAATTTAAAGTTGAACTGCAACCAGAAAAATTAACTTTACTACAAAATAAATTTGCACCACCTGCGGACCAATTTGTGATGTCTGTTGTGTGTACGTGTGTGTGTGTGTGTGAGTGTAGATGTGTATGGTGTGTGTGTAGATGTGTATGGTGTGTTTGTGTAGTGTGTGTGTGTGTGTGTGTGTGTGCGCGCGCGTTTGTTTCCCCTCAGTCATTGCAATGTTAACGTTCAGCTGCTATACCGACGAGACGATACGCGATAACATCACGGCGAAATAGCTAAAAACAGAATGGCCCAAAGGTAATAAAGTGCAACTAAACTTCACTGTATTTACCCATTATATAACTATTGGGCCAGCTGGCAGAATCGCGATTGCCAAATATAAATCAAATGGCACGGGATAAGAGGAGATCAAATGTTAACTTAATGTTATCTGTCCTATCCTTTCCCTGAGTCTTTTGAAGGTTTGCAACTGCTGAAGCTTGTGTCCAATATAATTTTCTTGAAACCCAGTTCCATATTTCCGAAATGAGACACACCTTGCTCTCTGTGTTTCGCCTCAAGCGGTTTTTTTTACCCCAAGACAATTGCCCTACACTTCTGCTTGGTATTTTCGATCTTCAGTTTTATCAAGTTTTATTTTGATTGCACACAAAACTAATAGCATAGTAATTGTACCTGTCTTGTTGTTGGTCTTGTTATTGTTGTTATTGTTGCTGTTGTTGTTGTTATTCTTCTTCTACTATTATTATTATTTTTTTAATTACTTTATTTAAATAATAATAATAATAAAAATAAATAAATAATAATAATAATAATAATAAGAAGAAGAAGAAGAAGAAGAGCAACATACACGTTCACATGGTACATCATCCTTACATACACAACAAACACACATTCATCATCACTCAAACATGTGGTGGAAAAAGGCAGGGAGATCGCTATTAAATCCTATCTTATCCTATCCCGTAACTCGAAGGTCGTTGGGGCACCACAGATGATCGTTTAACCAGCGTACTTCATCATCATCATCATCATCATCATCATCATCATCATCATCATCATCATCATCATCATCATCATCATCTTCTTCTTCTTCTTCTTCTTCTTTCTATCTTTTATTTTCTCTTTCTGCCTTTCTTTTATTCCCAATGTCTTTCTTTCTTTGCTTCTTTCTTTCTTTGTTTCTTTCTTTCTTTTTTTGTCTTCTTTTTACTTCATTTTTCTTTCTTTTTCCCTTCTTGTTCATTATCATTATCATCATCATCATCATCATCATCATCATCATCATCATCATCATCATCATCATCATCATCATCATCATCATCATCATCATCATTACCTTCTTCTTCTTCTTCTTCTTCTTCTTCTTCTTCTTCTTCTTCTGGCTTGTGTCCATCCAAGATGCAAATCAGCGGTATCTGTTTACTTTCTTGTCCATTCATCATCATCATCATCATCATCATCATCATCATCATCATCATCATCATCATCATCATCATCATCATTACCTTCTTCTTCTTCTTCTTCTTCTTCTTCTTCTTCTTCTTCTTCTTCTTTTTCTTCTTCTTCTTCTGGCTTGTGTCCATCCAAGATGCAAATCAGCGGTATCTGTTTACTTTCTTGTCCATTGGTCGGAGGTGGCTTTTGTCTGACGTGGTCAGTGTCCATTAACGAGACAAGACGACATCAGCCGTCTCTACCTGTTTGTTTTGTGTCTCTGACTTTCTTCTTCTTGTTCTTCTTGTTTTTCTTGTTCTTGTTCTTCTTGTTCTTGTTCTTGTTCTTGTTCTTCTTCTTCTTCTTCTTCTTCTTCTTCTTCTTCTTCTTCTTCTTCTTCTTCTTCTTCTTCCTGATCTTCTTCTTCTTCTTCTTCTTCTTCCTCTTCCATAGTTTGACCTTTTAGTGTATAGAGATGTGGACCGGAACAATTTTCCATCATCTGTGTTCTTAAAATAAATCTAAACTTAAATCATACAGTACAAAAAGGACAGCTACTTTTTTTTAATTGTGTGTGTGTGTATGTGTGTGCGTGCGTGTGTGTCTGTTATTTGTTAAAATGTGTCTATTAAAAAGTCGTGCCTGGTCGTTCTAAAAAGAGTGTCTGCTTTAATAAGCAGCTAGCTTTTGTAAAACGTCATACTGAACGCTACAGAGGTTACGCATTTTTCAACCCTAAGCCGTGCAGACCCTAAGCTATTAACACTTAGCGATGGTTCAGTGGGCTAACAAAGAGCAGCGTCTTATTGCCGACAATAATTCCCTTACAGCGTTCAGTCGTCTTTACATTTCAAACTTGTTGCTCATAGGCTTAGCGGACAGTTTCTTCCCGCAATTAAGTAGATTAATAAACTCTTTTATTAGTTCCGAGCTGTAAAGATAAAAAGGGACAATAAAGCATTAAAATCTAAATCTAAATCTAAAATCTAAAAATCTAAAGTTCTGGTTGTAGAAGTTCGTAGGTGGCATTTGCGCACTTTTCTGTGAAACTAATGGACGGATTTCTTTGAAAGTTGGTAGCTAGTTAGAAAATAGTAAACCCTACCAGAAGACAAAAAAAAATGTATTCATGTTGGTAAACCTCATCATGGTGACCTCATAATTTGTTTTGTAGTTTGTTTTCTAATCCTATTTATTTCCCAAACCACTGGAAGGATTTAGTTCAAGTTTGGTATGTACTTAGACTTTACCAGTGCCTCCAAGATAAAACCAAACTTATGCAAATGAAATAAAGTAGTCATTGTGATGACGCAATTTTAAAAGATTTAAAAATGTATACATGTTGGTAAACCTCATCATGGTGACCTCATAATTTGTTTTGTAGTTGTTTTTTTCTAATCCTATTTTTTCCCAAACCACTGGAAGGATTTAGTTCAAGTTTGGTATGTGCTTAGACTTTACCAGTGCCTCCAAGATAAAACCAAACTTATGCAAATGAAATAAAGTAGTCACTGTGATGACGCAATTTTAAAAGATTAAAAAAAATCTTCGTATGTAATGAGAGTGTTCAGATCCCTTGAGCCTTAAACAAAACAACGATATATTGAGTGACGTCATCGTGTGACGTCATCATGGTGACATCATACTTTTTTTTCCAATCCTATTTTCTTCCAGCTGCTGGAGGGATTTGATTCAAATTTGATATTATACTTTGACTTTGCCTCTGCCTCCAACGTAAAATCAAAATTATGCAAAAATCGAGTAAAGTAATTATAATGATGTCACAATTGTTTAAAACATTTCCTTTAAACCTTTGTATAAAATGAGAGTGTACAGATGCGTTGAGTAGTCCTGATTCGGCTCTTGGCAGTCCGCTGGACCCTATAAGCACTGAATATCTATCTATCTATATGCGTTGAGCCTTATTCAAAACTTATGTATATCGAGTGACGCCATCGTGGTGACGTAATATTTTAATGTTAATATTTAGTTATTTATTTGGCGCACTTTTTTTTTCTGAAACTAAAGGACGAATTTCATTTAAACTTGGTCTTTAGTTATTAGTTAGTTATAGTGTGTGGGTGTGTGTGTGTGTGTGTGTGTGTGTGTGTGTGAGAGAGAGAGAGAGAGAGAGAGAGAGAGAGTAGAGAGAGAGCACGCGAGGGAAGTCAGCACCCGTTAGGGTCCAGCATTTGTTAGCTTTATTTATTCCAAATGTATTTATTGATAGTTCTTTTCCTTCTCAATGCGCTAAAGGCGATACAAGAGCTCACTCAAGCTTCCAGAGGGGTAAGCTGTTTATAGATCATACTATCTAGTGAATACATTTGAAGGAGATGGGGGGGGGGGGGGGAACACCTCCTCAGACTTACATTTAACGTCTGGGTTGGTCAAGGTCCCACACAAATAGGGAAGTTCAATTTACTCCTACTTGCCTATTGTTTTGACTTCTTTCTCCTCTTTTTCTAAAGTCTCCACCCCACTCCCCAAAACCACACCCTACCTCTCCCCCACCCTCTCGTTCCCCTTCACCTCCTCATCCTTCTTGTATTCTGTGTGATTAACGATCTGGTCCCTGTCGAAGACAAGGTGCATTTCGTCCGGACTTCTATTTACCTTCTGTAACATCTGGTAGTCTGCCTACTCCTGTGTTGACTGCCACGCACGAAATTGCTTTAAGGGACTGGACATTATTAAGGTATCGAGACTCCTTGTGCTTGGAACTCTTACCGTCCTAACCTACCCCCCCCCCACACACACACTCCACACCTACACACCTGCCTATAGACATATATCAAATAATGAGGTGATACAATTACCTATACATTTTAAGACGCATCAATTGCAGATCAAATAATCAAGTAGAACATTGCGAAACGGTTGACAAAATCGGTAGTTATGTCATATTAGGGTTGTCATGAACTGGCTAGTTTTAACTCTGCCTATTACTATTTAGCCTTGTGTAGTCATTGTAACATTAGAGAGAGGAGTGTATTACACAGCAGCAATTAAGGTACACAGCGAGCGAGCCACACACAGCGCAGTGAGTCAGCACTTGAGCTTTGAATCGGACCGTTTAACCAATGACCAGCAGGCTAAGCGGGTAGAGCCGGTTCTGATGGGTCAAAACCTACACACAGTTTTGGTCAGTCGTGTGTGAGACGAGGAAGAAGTAACATCTACTTAGCTAGCAGAGAATCTCTTCACTCATAGACCAGGAAGCAGGACTTTAGAATCTTAGAATTCTCTCAAGTCGCCACGGGCCTGAACTTGTCAAACAGGTAAATGAACACCCTTCTGTTTCATCGTGATATATTTATATTATTGTTGAAATTATGTTTGTGGAATTTGCTATGCATAAATGAGAATTGTTAATCCGAATTTGCGTGACCATGTGGAAAAGCCGAACACGTGGCGAAACACGACCGGTTGCGCCGCCATGTTGCATACCATACGGAACCACTGTTGTTTAACTTATATGTATGTTTGCAGACCAGTGGCTGTACCACTGAATGTTTATATTATTATTAATTCTGTATGTGTATAGTTAGACACGATTGATATTTATGTATGTATAGGAATTTAGAGTTGAGATTCCAGTGGACCCCGGAAGTAGCAGAATGTTCGTCGCTTATGTATAGAGATGTGGAGCTATCACTGAGGGCTACTTTGGCTTTCAGTGAGACGCTCTGCACAAACCGATTATTCAGGGTTGTGCAGAAATTCGTCTCTTATATTACAGACGAGCAGGCGAGCTATCCTGTGCTCCCCCCTCCACAGAAACGACGAGTTGGTTGAGGAGCCTCTACCGCACAAGTCGGACAGAGCTACCCGGAAAAACACCCTGTCAGACCCCACAGCGTGGCAAGGGAACCCAACTACACAACGACACAGGTGGACCAGAAGCTTCCTCACAGAAGGACTTCGCACGCACCATCTAGCAGTTAAGTGTAAAACCAAAGGTGCACTTAAACTGATCGAAACAGGACCACAGTAGTCCAACTCTTCAGAAACTGTAAAAAGGACCACAGTAGTCCAAATCTACATGAAATATAATAGCAAGTGCCCGAGGAAGAAAAAACAGCTACCTAGACTATCAGCGATCGAACTATTAGCAGTAACTGAGACTTTTTAAGTTAGATTAGTACTTAGAGAATCTTGTATAGAGTAGAAGAAATAAAGGTGTGATTTTAACTGTTATCAAGTGGCTGGACTACATATGATTCATAGCCGTGTGAAAGCTAGTGTGACAGTAATCTTTTACCATTTTTCTATCTATCTCTGTACCCCAATCTTAACACAGAACGAGCTAAACAAATAAATTTATTAAAGTAATTCATAGGGTGACTTACTAGCAGTTCCCACCGAATAAACGTGAGGGTCCATAATTCCATTGTGCAGAGCCCATAAACCCCACGTGACAAGGGTAATGTTGCTTTAATGTACGTTTGAATGAAGGAAGATCTCATGTTTAAAGGAAAAGAGTTCCAGATTAAGACGTCCCGAGAATGCAAAACTATTCTTAAACAGATCAATTCTTGTTCGAGGCAAGATGTATTTTGTTGGAGACGGAACTTCCTGTTGCTGCAGTTACTAGATTGCCTAAATACGGAGGTGCCAAGCCATGTTGCACTTTAAACAAATGGGTCACAATGTTGAATTAAATCTGACGGTATAAGGACATTAGGTTTGCTGCTTTAAGTTTTCAGATGATGGAAGACTGGGATCATCAATGATAATCTTCCCTGCTCTACGGTGCAAAGAGTTTAGTTTATTGATTTGACTTCTCCTGCACAACACCATACTGATGACGCATAATTGAGATGAGAAAGGCAGTGGGAGGTGAACAAAATATTTTTTCTCGCATCAGGACCGACAAAACATTTTAATTTATCTAAGAGGCGCATATTTTTGGAGACACGTTTGCAGAAGTAATCGACATGTTTATGCCATCAAAGTTCATGATCAATAATACACTTTAAGCATGCGATGAGTTTCTACTTGTTCAACAACATCGGACCCAAGACCAAGGTCAAGGCAGAGCGGCGTTTCCTGATGTTTCTGTCTGCGCGTTATGACCGTGTTCTAAGTCTGTTTTGGATGTGAGACCATTTTGTTATTATTGCACCATAGTGCCACATTATTAATTGCATCCTGAAGATCTGACCGAATTTGGCCTATGTCATGAGACGATGTGTAGAGATGTGATCAGCAAAGTGATCACAGGATACAGAACTTGCAAACGAACGAGCAAGAGT
>CM072516.1:53656432-53701432 GCA_036898135.1 Oncomelania hupensis | reverse complement strand
GATGATGATGATGATGATGATGATGAAATCGGAGAAAGTCGCAACTCACTCAGTAGTTCTGTCTGACCCTGAGGTTACATTTTCTGATTCGTGAAAAACTTTCGCGTTCACCTAGACAGCTGGCGACCCAGATCAATCAGCTTTGCAAATCTCTCTATTTTCATCCCCGCTGAATAGGTAAAATCCGTCGCTACTCGTCTGTTGATGATGCAAACAAATTGGTTTTCTCATTCATTCTGTCTCGGCTAGACTACTGCAACTCACAGGTGTGCCTGACAACAAACTTTCGAGGTCACAAAAGATCCAGAACAGCGCTGCGCGCATGGTTCTCCGTCAACCTCGCCGTGTCAGCGCCACTCAGTTGCTCAGAACACTGCATAGGCTACCAGTAAAAGCCCGTATCGAATACAAACTATCCATTCTGTTTCCACTGCATACGCTCAGAGTCTTTCCCACATTATCTCTCGACCTTCTTCATCAATGCACACCTGCACAATCTTTAGGTTCTGCAAGCGAGCCAAGTGGGCTAAGGTGGGACTAACTTGCCTTGTCCACAAGCCAGAAACCAATGGCGCCTGACAGGTGTGGGCTGGATCCAGCATCTGGGCGTTATGTTTCTCCGAATATTATTTACTTTCGACTCGGGCAACGTCTCGGGGGTTTTCTCCGGATACTCCGGTTTGCTCCCCCCAGCAAAAATTGCTAAATTTAAAAAAATCACAAGTAATGTTAGGTAGGTTGGGTTTGGGCGCACCACAGGCTGCGACTACGCCTTCCCCAGGGGAGACGGCCCAGAGTTTCCCGATAGAAAGAGATAATAAACTGCAACACAAAAAAGCGCATCTCTTCTCACTGTTCCATGTTATTTATTGAGTACCGTTGGGAAACGTTCTTTTTCTGTGTTTGGGCTTACATTTTGGAATTCTCTTCTTATATCTCAGACAAGTTCAATTCCTCACAACTTAAGAAACTCCTCAAAAACTCATCTTGTTCAATAAGTACATTTCCTGAGCTCTCTATGCCATCGGTCATTATGGTTTCATTCCTGTGGTTGGTGTGTCCCAGAATATACAACATGTACACATACGTATGAGTGATCTAGAACAGCGCGTGTGAAGTGTGTGTGTGTGTGTGTGTGTGTGTGTGTGTGTGTGTGTGGTGTGTGTGTGTGTGTGTGAGTGTGGAGATGTATTCTAGTCCTCTACTGAGTGTGTGATTAGGGAGTGTTGGGGTGAGAGTCGAAGGAAGAAAGTATTGAGCCTAGAAAGGAAGTTGCGAAGATGTTTTGCGCTTTGGTCAGATTTTAAACATGATTTTGAGATCTGTGAACCATTTCTATTCATATAAACATGTGCTGTTGGTAAATTTTAAAAAAAAAGTATTTTATTTATAATTGTATGTTCTTAAATATGCATTTATTTATCCCATGCAATGTAGCTGTTTGATGCTTGCTTGCTTTCTTTCTGTTTATGATCCATGCGCGTGTGAGCGCACGCTAGTGTGTGTGTTTGTGTGTGCACGTGCTATTTACCATAGTCTACTTCATATTATACCTTATTCGCATGCTGGCTAAAATATGCAACATTTTCATATCGAGATCGGAAGACAAAACGCACAAGCACAAGCGCGAGTGCAATCGAGATGTGAAAATTCATTGTTTTCTACGTCTAAAATAACATTTATGTATCGATATGTTCAATTGCAAAAAAAAAAGAGGAAAAGATATTAGACAAGAGGAAAAAAAGTGCGTGAACGAACACCTTACACATTGTTTTCCAATAATGTCATCCTAAATAAGTGCGCAACGAAAAAATAGTCCAAAAAATCAGAAGCTTTTATTCATATTTATTCAGCACGCACACAAACACAAACATAAATGCACGCGCGCACTCCCACCAACCCAAGCACTAACCCACTCACACAAACAGGTACTTGGAAAAAATGGGTTCCTCAACTACACAAAGGGGTTCTGGAAAATGCTTGCTCATTTGCTGATGATGAATGGAAGGGTTGTTGCTCCTTTCAAAATATCCATGTATTCAACTCGCGCTCTGTAGTGTGCATGCTAAATCTCTACCCCCCGCCCTCTCTCTCTCTCTCTCTCTCTATTTTTAAAACACCTTGGTAGTTTCAGAGACAGATTGACAGGGTACATTAAACTGTGTGTTTGATTTTGAAACACTCGAAGTTCAAAAATTTGTCAAAATGAGGACTTTCGTTAAAAGTGAAAATATGGTATAATACAGCATTTTAGTACAATTTCCAAGTAAAAAAAGAATGGGGTTCAAAAATGGCACCCCATTTTTTTCGGATTCCATTTTACAAGAGTGTTGACAGATTGAAAACCCTATTTTGTCATGAATACATGCTCACACACACACACACACACACACACACACACACACACACACACACACACACACACACCCACACACACCCATACACACAGTAACGAAAAATGAACATGATCAAGTGACACGAGACAGGTGTCGTCAACTAAACTTGATCAGTGAAAAACTGATTCGTCTCCGCTTCGTTCAAAATGAAGGACTAATCTTCAGGACTACTATAGCTTAAGCAGCCAATGAAAAACAATGCCAGTTTCATTTGCGGATTCAGTCAGACCATTTACTCGATTGATTTCTCCTTTCTGAGATAACTGTTACTGCAGTACTTGTGAATTAATGTCGGTTTGGGAATAAAACAGACAATGGGTCCCGACAGGAAGTCCTCTCCAGGATCGCACAAACAACTGCTGCCCTGACAAGGTTGGAGCCCATTTGGAAAGACAGGACCATCAGTCTACATTCCAAAGTAAGACTGCTGCGCTCCCTTGTCATCTCCATCTTCCTATATGCTTGCGAAGCATGGACCCTCACAGCAGATCTCCAACGAAGAATACAAAGCATGGAGATGAGGTGCTACAGAATACTTCTGGGCATTTCCTATACCCAACACTTCACCAACGACGAAGTCCGACAGACCATCACACAAGCCATTGGACAACACGATGACCTGCTCACAGTGGTGAAAAAACGGAAACTCCGATGGTATGGCCACGTCACCAGATCATCAGGCCTTGCAAAGACTATTCTGCAAGGCACAGTGCAAGGAGATAGAAGAAGAGGTAGACCGAAAAAGAGGTGGGAGGACAACATTCGAGAATGGACTGGTTTGACACCGAGCGAAGGCATCAGGGCTGCTGAGGACAGAGAAAGATGGAGTATGCTGGTTAAACGATCATCTGTGGTGCCCCTACGACCTCCGGGTTACGGGACAGGATAGGATAGGATAGGATTGGGAATAAAACTTTGCCGTTTTAACGCGTCTTAGAAAACACAAGAAGACTGTTTGGTTTTTCAGTCTTTGCAGAAAATACATAGGAGACTGCGATTCGTAAATTGGATACAGTAGTTCCCGGTTTGGTTGGTTGGTTGAATAAATTAATGTCCCCAGACACCTGAGCATATAGGGGATGTAGTTCCTGTATTCTTACGGCTTTTATATTCCACAGCTTGCTAGAAACATTGTCATCTGTGATTGGTCAACAATCGTGTAATATCAGTTGTAGTCACACGCTTCCTAGCCAATGAGAAAAGAAAACCCATGGGCAGATCGATACATTCATTTTTTTAATTGCTTATAGTTTACTTGTACACGAGTGTAGCATTCTATGTGTTTTATCTCATTTCATTACAATTATATTTTTCATTTTCATTTTAATTGTCATTTTATTTCCATTTTTCTGAGTGACGTATTCTATATCTTTTGTTTCATTCATTATTACTGTTATTATGAAGCGTTTCGAGTTTGAGAGCATCGTGTGTCTTGATGTATTAGGCATTTGAGCAGACATGTTGTCTGTTATGAGCTCTTTACCAAATAAAAGGGGCCGGGTAGCTCAGTTGGTAAGAGCGTCTTGCTAGTAACCGAAAGGTCGCTGGTTCGAATCCCGGATTGGTCAACGTGTGATCATATTAGTTTCCCCTTTACCAACAACTGGCCCGCTGGTGTCAGTATAAATCGCCTATATGCGAAAGTGTCGTGTGACTATAATCTACAAACTACTACCAAATAAATGATAGATGATGATGATGATGATGATGACGATGGTGACGATACTGTTGCTACCACTTTATATATTTTTTATGTTGCCATCCTTGGGTGGCTAATGGCGCAATGGGATATTTAGTGTTATTTTGTTCTGAATGAAAGACAGTGGATCTCCAAGGGACGATTTAATGCTAGTCTGATAGCGTGGTTGTCTGGGACTCGCCGCCAGGTAAATCCCCAGTGAGCAATTGAAAATCGCAGTAGGCGTATTTTACTTTGAACTCAGGCTAGCAACAACAGGGCTTCTGGTAAATTCAATCCCTGAACAGCTATTTAAATCTCAGTATAATAGCCTCGTTATGTTGAAATGGTAATATAATAGCCGCATTTTATTTAAAAATTCTGGCTAGAACCAAAACTATTTGTTGTGCTTTTGTTATGTATAAAAAAGATGTGATCCATTAGATTCTCCTAAACCCCCACTTACCCTTCCCCTCTCCCCACCACCCGCACAAAATAATTATTAATACAAGGGTGACAAGCCAACAACGATGCTGGTCGCCTTACGGACTCTGTACTTACAATAAGGTGTCGGTGCAGATCAACTGTAGTGCAATGTTGAAGGATTTCTGCAGCCAGTACATTGAGAGGGTCAATCACTATACCCAGCTGGTTTGCCGCCCCAGACATGTGATTGGCTTTTTTGTTATCCATGGCATGACAATTTCAATCCAAGCTGATTCATCTTCAGTTTTAAGCTCTTTGTAAAATGCACTGCATTGTGTGATCCAGCCCTCCTCCCCTCCACCCCCCACCCCTAGCTTAATACCTCCCACCCCCACCGCTTCTCCTCCAGCTGGTACAACAGCTGTGAAGAAAGTAAAACCTATAAACGTCGGAAGAAATTCTACGGTGATTGTACCAGTACGCATATTGATGAATGAACATTGAGGTTTAACGTCCACACCCGCCATTGGCGATATGACAGACGGGGATAACCATCCCACGGAACAAAGGGTAGGAACCTAAATAACGCTGAACCACCAGAGTAACCCTACTGCTAAAAATAATGGACAGTGAAAAATGGCCATTGGAATTCGCCCACCACGGGATTCGAACCTGAGTCATCAGGGTTCCAGGCGAACGCTCTACCATTTGAGCTACGGCGGTGTGACGCACGTATTTAAAAGGTATTCACGCACAAAGAAGAAGAAGAAGAAGAAGAAGAAGAAGAAGAAGAAGAAGAAGAAGAAGAAGAAGAAGAAGAAGAAGAAGAAGGAGAAGAAGAAGAAGAAGAAGAAGAAGAAGAAGAAGAAGAAGGAGAAGGAGAAGGAGAAGAAGAAGAAGAAGAAGAAGAAGAAGAAGAAGAAGAAGAAGAAGAAGAAGAAGAAGAAGAAGAAGAAGAAGAAAAAGAAGAAGAAGAAGAAGAAGGAGAAGAAGAAGAGGAAGAAGAAGAAGAAGAAGAAGAAGAAGAAGAAGAAGAAGAAGAAGAAGAAGAAGAAGAAGAAGAAGAAGAAGAAGAAGAACAACAACAACAACAACAACAACAACAACAAGTAGAAGCGCCTAGGGGAGCAAGTGGACGCATCAGGCGCCTTGAGTTAGATCCTGTTTCGGGCGCCTTGAACAACAGCTTTTAAGCTTGAAAAACAATACATAAGAAGGATTAAATAAATAGAAGGAGAATGAGGAGGAGAAAAGAAAAAAAAAGGAACAAGACGAAATATAACAAGAAGAAGAAGAAGAAGAAGAAGAAGAAGAGGAAGAAGAAGAAGAAGAAGAAGAAGAAGAAGAAGAACTACAACAACAACAACAACAACTACAACAAAACAAATAACAACAGCAACAAAGAAAAAATGAAAGAAAAAGAAGACAAATTGTACATCAATTCTTGAGTGTATTCGCGTGATAAAATGGGCTGTGATTGAGTGTCTCGTAAAAATAAAAACAAGAAAAAGAAAGAAAGGAAGAACGAAAGAATGAATGAAAAACAGAAAGAGAGAGAACGAAAAAAAAGAAAAGAAAGTAAAAAGAAAAAAAGAAAGAACAGAAGAAGAAGAAGAAGAAGAAGAAGAAGAAGAAGAAGAAGAAGAAGAAGAAGAAGAAGAAGTGAAGGAGGGAAAAGAAGAGGAGGAAGAAGAAGAAGAAGAAGAAGAAGAAGAAGAAGAAGAAGAAGAAGAAGAAGAAGAAGAAGAAGAAGAAGAAAGAAAGAAAGAAAGAAAGAAAGATAGATCGATAGATAGAAAGGAAGAAGAAGAAGAAGAAGAAGAAGAAGAAGAAGAAGAAGAAGAAGAAGAAGAAGAAGAAGAAGAAGAAGAAGAAGAAGAATTGTACATCAATTCTTCAGGGTAATTCACACGATAAGAGACGCCAAGGCATGGGCTGATTCCTGTGACTAAGTGTTTCATGACAGTGATGAAGCGGTAGAAGAGAAGAAAAAAAGGCAAGTAGATTGATAAGAATCTCTCGTCTGGCTTTCAACTGCAAACCAGATGCCTGCAATATTTCTTTCTTGTCTTAAATTGCCGATACCGAGAGAACATTAACATCATGTGAATTTCAACTTAATATAGTGAACAACAGCATCAGCAACAGCATTAATGTCGTAATCGTCGTAATCATCATCAATTGATGGTGGTGCTTATCTCAAAGCATGCATTTTTGAGAGATTTAAGACATATTAGACTGTTTGTTGCTTTATTAATTTGCTTGGAATTTTCATTGGCTGAATTCCTGGCGCGCGAGAGTGAGAGAGACAGAGAGAGACAGAGATAGGCACAGACAGACAGATAGACACAGACAGACTGTTAAACAGACAGCAGACAGAAAAAACCCACAAAACATAAATAAATTCATTGGCAAAGAGACAAACATTCTATACTTTCACGAGGCCATTGGCTCCTAATTCTGAGCCCAAACCCTCACCATCCTACCCAAAAACCTCTTTCTAATCCTCACTTTACCCCACCCTTTAAAATGTTCAAATTCCAGCGAATTGCAATCTGCATTAATGTTTACGAGGACCAAGGACTGCTTGACAGTAGTTATTTAGTTATTCATTGCTTACATTGTCCAGCGGACTGCAAAGAGCCGAATCAGGACCACTAAATCAAGACCACAACTTCGCTGAAAGAGGACTCGCCCCTGATACGCATAAAAGATCTGCCGAAACAACCCCAGTGGTAACACCGAAGGCACTCCACCAGCCGGTCACCCCACAATAAAAAACATCCCACGAAGGGGACGCTGAGGTTATACCCCCAACTTATCGAAACCCCGTTCTCAAAAACAAAATGGAATATAAACATCATCACAAAATATCAACAAAACACAAGCATATAAAATGCCCACATTGCCAAATAACATCATAGGTAGCCCCAGTGACCACCTGGCAGAATGCGTCCAAAATTCCCAAGCTGATCCAACAGACTATACACACAAATGAGGAGTTTTGTCCCGGAAGAATTTTCAAGAAAAAAGGTAGGTGACGGGTCCAGCGAAGAAGAAGATAGCACAGTAGATTGATAGAACAAAGTAGGAATGAGAAAAAAAAAAAAAGAGGAGAAAGACAGCGACAGTGGGAATTTAAAGCACTAAATTTCCAGAAAGCGGGGACACTACTTATACTGAAACCGGGCACCCCCACTAGGGTACTGCTTGACAGTACTAAAACTAACTTTATAGTCTACGCATGATATATGCATAACATTGACACTGGTTTTGTTCATGGTAGTTTTATAAGTTACAGGCATCGTTTTATTCCTCTATTGGTTTAAATGAGGGCGGTACATCAATCATAGAAAGAATAACATTTTTGCATTATTTCTTTGCTTGTTTGAAACAACAACAACAACAAAAACAAGAAGAAGAAGGAGAAGCAGTAAAAGAAGAAGAAGAAGAACAACAACAACAACAACAATAATAATGATAATAATAATAATAATAATAATAATAATAATAATAATAATAATAAGAAGGAGAAGCAGTAAAAGAAGAAGAAGAACAACAACAACAACAACAACAACAATAATAATAATAATAATAATAATAATAATAATAATAATAATAATAATAATAATAATAATATCATTATTCTTTTTAATAATAATAATAATAATAATAATAATAATAATAAATATTATTATTATTATTATTATTATTATTATTATTATTATTATTATTATTATTATTATTATTATTATTATTATTATTGGCCCAAGTATTATTATTATTATTATTATTATTATTATTATTATTATTATTATACCAATTATTATTATTATTATAAATATTATTATTAGCCCAATTATTATTATTATTATTATTATTATTATTATTATTTTTTTTAAATGATTATTATTATCTTTATTATTATCCCAATTATTATTATTATTATTATTATTATTATTATTATTATTATTATTATTATTATTATTATTATAGGGTCTATTTTATCAACCTAAAACGAAAAACCTTAGGAGAAGTGGGGTTTTTTTTAACGGGTTCTGTCTGTTACCGGTTCAGTTCAGTTCAGTATGTAGATTACCGTCCCCGGACACAGTAGCGTATAGGGGACTAACTGTTACCGGCTTGGGTAGCGGCTATTTTAAGCTCCAGAATGTTGGCTGGCTTTTTTTTTTTTTTTTTTTTTTTTTTAAATCAGTTTATAGTCCCCTCTCTTCCCGATCAGGATTTTCAGAGAGGAGACTCATTGGCTGGCTAGCCATCGGCTGTTGCTATATTGACAGGCACACGAACTACGAATTAATTCTTTAAAAAATAACTATACTTTCGAAAGAGCTTTTTTTTTGTTTTTTTTTTGCTTTGTAAGCTTATTTTGTTAATAGGCAAACACTCACTGTGAATGTTAAAAGGTTTGTCCAAGGGGCGTGGTCACAGTGGGTTCTTTCAAAGAGAATGTCTTGTACGCAATTTTCATCATACGAACAATGCTTGTGATTTTAAAAAAAGACCTTAGCTTTCATACATCTACCTTTCTTTCTGGGTACTTCGGTTTCCTCCATCCATTCAATAATGGTATAGAATGCAGTCAGTCTGACTTTCCATAATGAAGTGCTGATTTCTCGTCCGCCATCTGAAACATATATAGATCCTTCAGATCGCCACGCTTAGAATTCGTTTGATGAAAAAGGGCGTGATAGCTCCATGTAGTAGTAGTAGTAGTAGTAGTAGTAGTAGTAGTAGTAGTAGTATCCTCATCTTCCTTCTAGATCTGCTCCGTTCTTCTTCTTCTTCTTTCTTTCTCCTTTCTTTGATCCAATGTGAAGAATTTATACATATACATGTGTGTAGAACTGGACTACACACGTCATCATTCCACCTTAGGACTTTTTAAGCGAGTTTATTCAAGTAGCGTGATATTATTTTTCTTATCTCCCAAATTGCTTAATTGAAATGAAGATTGAATAACTGACAACAATTTTTTTCAAGGTTCGGCTACCGCCTACCTGAATAGTTTTATTCCAGAGCTTGGTTATGGAGGGTTTATATATATTATTCTGTTAAAAAATATGTTGATAGTCACTCTCAGTTCGGAACAAGAAGGCAAATGACGTTAAATGGAGAGTGATGTATTTTTTTCCCTTTCAAACCTTCACACTAGAGAGTATGATCATAGAAGAGTATATTAGGCCACTTATTTAGATGAAAGCTCTCAACTAAAAATGTAAGCGGCTTAAAAAAAAGATATTCGGTTTCTCGACGACATCATCTCGCAAATCTAACACAAAAAGGGGTTCTTTTGATACAGTCATAAAACCTCACCAAATACCACATTATTTCTCTCCCATTTATAGTTCATACCCAACGCGCTATAGCATGTTGATCACTCTGCGTGGATTTGTTTTTGCGTGTACTTACGCAGGTCCTCTAAAGGGAGATAATTTACCATGTAGTGCAAACAATGTTGAGAACGCTCAATTGCAACGTTTATAGGCCTCTGAAAACTTCACTTAATTTCCATTAACATTTTTCGCAAATACCAGACACAAATGTATGAATATAATTAAGTATAAGCATATAGTCTTCCCTTTGCTTGGATTATACATTGGCAATTCATTTTCATCTCGACTTTCAAAAGCACTTTAAAGTAGTTCTTGACTGACGCGGGGATGTAGCTAATATTACTACAAATTAATAGTTATAAACATAAGACTACAAACTATTCGAGGATAGGTCGTAAAATGTCGTTTCCAGTCATTAAGACTATTGCATCAAACTCGCAGAAGCAAACACTCCAAATGCAACGCAGCCATTCTTTCTGTCTTCTTCGCAGACCCCACTTCATACCGCAATGGCAATCCTTTAAACTAAACATAGGAGTAAAACTATTGAGGCAAATGCACCTTGAACATTGTTATCAGTCGTAAATTCTTGGAACAAGTAGAAACAAAATAAAAAGCAGTGTCATTCAATCGTACCTGTAGCGCAACAATGCAGCGGTTAGGGCTTATGCCAATGTTATTCTTTTTGGAGGGAGGGGGAGGGGGGTTCTCCCAAAAGGAACAGAAACAAACTGACTTAGTTTTGGGATGGGTGACGTTAATACACGAGGAAAAAGATGAAGCATTGCAGAACATCCACCCCTGTCTTTGTAACTTTGAATGAGTGGTATCAGGGCAACAAACCCCGGACACTCCCCCCCCCTCGACCAACACATCCCCTTCCCCCCCTCCCCCTAGGTCTACACACCGGACAAGTGCCCCCTGAAATCATACTGGTACCCCGCTCGGAAACAGCTTGAGTAAACTCCGGCGGCTTGAGTCTTGAGTTCCTCTTGAACTGGAAAAGCGCTATATACAAACGATTAAATAAATAAATTAATTAATAAGGAAGGCAAAGCGGAGTAAGAAGAGAAACATTGTCCTATAAAACCGGCCCTGAGAAAAGGGGAAAGTTCTCTAACGCATTTCTTCTCTATGGAAAATCCTATATATTACACCTTTACCTCAATTAACGTCACAGATATAATTCATCCACTCACGAGGGCTTTGTTTTCTTGGGCTGTTTTTCCTGCGGAAGCTTTTGGCGAAATGTTCAGTGCGGAGAGCCTTTTGGTCTTGTCTGTTTTATCTCCTGTGACTTTTAGCTCTCGCCTTCTCGAACAAAACACGTTAGTTTTAGCAAATAACTGGTAAACTCGTCGAGGTCGTAGAATTAGGTCTAAATAAAAATGTTCAAAATTATCAGCGCGTCTAGTCTTAGACTCTCTTAAAAACCACAACTAATAAACAGCAAATAATTGTTCTTGCATTAACAACGACCACAACAAAATCTCGAAAACCCTGTTCTCAGCAGTTCTGACCGCTACCCAATCCACCCCCACCTCCCCTCCCTCCCATCCCTGCCCTCTCTCCCGCAAACACTTACATTGACTATAATCTATGTAAGCAAATAACTGAATACAATGTTCTTTGCTAAATAGAACTCACGTTCTAGCTGTCTCCCACCACACTCCCCTTCCACTCTCTTCCCTCTCCTCTCCCGCCCCCCCTCTCTCTCTCTACTCCCTCTCTCACTCTCTCTCACATCTCTCCCCCTCCTCCACCCCATACACTGACTGTAACCTGTAAGTAATTAACAGATAACGATGTTGATTTGCTACATCAAACTCACGTTCTAGTTTCCGCCCATTTAGTTTAACCATACATCCTATCCTATCCCGTAACTCGAAGTTCTATAGATAGATAGATAGATGGATGGATGGATGGACGGACGGACGGACGGACGGACGGACGGACGGACGGACGGACGGACGGACGGACAGACAGACAGACAGACAGACAGACAGACAGACAGACAGACAGACAGACAGACAGACAGACAGACAGACAGACAGACAGACAGACAGACAGACAGACAGACAGACAGACAGACAGACAGACAGACAGACAGATAGATAGATAGATAGATAGATAGATAGATAGATAGATAGATAGATAGATAGATAGATAGATAGATAGATAGATAGATAGATAGATAGATAGATAGATAGATAGATAGATAGATAGATAGATAGATAGATAGATAGATAGCGTAAAGCAGACGCTGGAGTAGGCGCAAATGGACACCGACTGAGTTGTGTTTTGCATGAATTTGCTCTGACCCACAAATTGATGGTGCGGTGGCAGGCTCTCAGCCCCTGCAAATAAACAGTTGAGCGTCGGCGGGTGCATGTCTATGTTCGCCTATAAGTATAAGATCAGTGTTCCCTCAAGTCTATATTCCTCCAGGTCCTATGTTCCTTCAAAAAGGGGTTGGGGTTGGAGAATGGATGAGAAAGGGGGGGGGGGGGTGAGGGGAGGCCGGAGAGGGGGTGAATAGTGGCAGCGGGCTGACCTACACACATTTGTGCCTTAGAAGTCTCTCATGCTCTCAGGACGTGCATCCTCATTCACGCATAATCTGTGCAATATTTTTTGTTTGACGCTGGAGAATCCTTTCGGAGGTTTTTGGATAGTCTACATGCACTCCAAACTCAATGTCGGTGGCATCTATAAACAGTACCACAGTAAAGAATTAAAGCTATACTGTGAGGTTAAGTTGGTGATGGTACTTCCGCAAAGGTTTATTGTCACACCCTGTAGTACGGAAGTGTTTTCACAGTGTGGGCGATGGCGTGGGGATGGGATAGGTGCTTTCATAGTAGTAGTAGTAGTAGTAGTAGTAGTAGTAGTAGTAGTAGTAGTAGTAGTAGTAGTAGTAGTAGTAGTAGTAGTAGTTGTTGTTGTTGTTGTTGTTGTTGTCCTTGTCGTCCTTAAACCTATTATGTAAGATGATGATTGTTTTACCAGCTCAGTGATCATGCTTCTAGCGTGGAAATATTGTATGCGCTTAATAAGTGTTAATTACACGTTCCTTTCTTTATTTAACCATTAATGTAGGACTTGCGTTTCATGCTTGGCCTCACACAGTGTATCATTTTGTAACACTCTTGGTAGCGACTAAAACCAGGACATCGAGTGGACATGGACTTCACTGATCACTGGTCAGTGGTTTGAGACAGTTCTATTTTATTTTAGCGTCTATTTGTGTGAGGGCAGAGAACGCAGCTACTTCTTCTTTTTCCAAGTCTGAAACACAATGTATTACAAAGGCCTAGTCCATGCTTTTAATAGAACTTTGACCAGTATGTTCAACGTACCAACGAGTTATTGCATTGTCATCTTGCAATATGGTTTCTTTTCTTTTGCCATGTCTGCGTTAACACCATGACGCGCCATATTTTCTCTTGTTTTGTGAAATAAAGACTTTTTGACTTTACTTGACTATTAACAAAGTTACCTTTGGTAAAGCTTGTACCTATTTGTGTTTTGTGGCTGTCCTATTATCCGCTAGAGCCATCTAAATTGTTAAATGTATTCTAAGGGTAGCACTTCTTTAAATCCTACTTTTGTGTGCTCATTATTAGTTTATGTGTGTTTTGTTGCGTTTGCTGGTCTCGAGATTAAAACGTATTGATTAAATCAGCACAAATTTAGATAATTATTTAAATATATATGTACATGCACCAAAAGATTGCTTATTTGGACAAAACCAAGACAGACGAACACAGTGCACTTTTTTTTTTTTTAGCTAAGATCTTCGTCAGGGGAACAAAAACACTAGAGAACAAAACAATACTTCGCAACAGAAATCCAAGAACGAATGAAATGATATTTAGAAAGGAGGCAATAAGAAGAAGAAGAAGAAGCAATTATAACTGGTGAGTAATAATCGCAATATTTAAAATTAGAAGAATGATAAATGCACTGAGTAGAATTTGACTAATAATTATTTTCAAGAAATAAAGAAAAACGGACACTAAATAAGTATATTGTTTTTCCTATTTAAAAAGAACTTAATATGATTGTACTTATAATGATGTTGATGATGATGATGATGATGATGATGATGATGATGATCATCATCATCATCATCATCATCATCATCATCATCATCATCATCATCATCATTATTAATAATAATATTATTATTATTATTATTATTATTATTATTATTATTATTATTATTATTATTATTATTATTATTATTATTATTATTATCTTGCTTGCCAAAGACAGTTATTAAGATTGCAATAAAACAAAGACAGACCTACACACCGACGGACTGAGACAAAAACACAACAAAAACACAACCCGTTAGAAATACTTACTGACAGCAATAAAAAAACAAGCAAAAAGACCAAAGAAGCTAAGAAGGAAAGGCAGACGGACTTATGACTTTTGGGAGAAAAAAAAAACACGGAAAAACCCAAGAAGGCAATAATCCACGAAAATCCAAATTCCGGCCGAGACTTATTGACAAGATTAACGACGTTCTTCCGCTATCGGTCCGGTTGAACTCCCAGCCTGTTATTAAGGAATGATGTCAGAGAAAAAAAAAAAGAAAAAAAAAGAGAGAGAGAGAGAGAGAGAGAGAGAGAGAGAGAGAGAGAGAGAGAGAGAGTAAATGACTATTTTTTAAACGTTGAAAACTTAGAGAGAGAGAGAGAGAGAGAGAGAGAGAGAGAGAGAGAGAGAGAGAGAGAGAGTAAATGAGTCACAGAAGAAAGAAGAATAACATAATACGAAAAAATGCCCACATATTAATAATAAATAAAAAAATAAATAAATAAATAAATAAATAATAATAATAATAATAATAATAATAATAATAATAATAATAATAATAATAATAATAATAATAATAATAATAACAATAACAACAACAACAACAAATAATAATAATAATAGGTCATTACCAGCTCAAGAGATGATAGCCGAAACAGGATCGAACTTACTACTACTACTACTGCTACTACTACTATTACTACTATTGCTACTACTACTACTACTACTAAAATGTACAGACATCTTCGTTAAAAAACACCAAAACGTAAGTTGCCGCTACTGTTGCGAGCACAAGCGCTGCTCTTTCAACGCAAACAAACACTAAAACCCAAATCGCAAATTACAGCATTACTCACCACAATATTATTTCTCAAATCAAACTTTTATTTCTGGCTGCACTGTGCCCTTCGAATACCGAAGACACAGGCACACAAAAATACATATTTTTGAAATTATGTTTATTCTAAACAACACAATAATAATAATAATAATAATAATAATAATAATAATAATAATAATAATAATAATAATAATAATAATAATAATAATAATAATAATAATAATAATAATAATTAAAAAAAAAGGGAATGCTATCACGCTCTGTTTTCAATGGAACTCAAAACTCGGCGACCTGAGGAGACCTGTATTACAGAAGGCGGAAGATTGATTGATTGATTGATTGATTGTTGCTTTGGGTCCAGCGGACTCCTCCGAGCCAAATCAGGACCGGACAACCCCCGATCCGCATAAAAGATCTGCTGAAACAACACTAGTGGGAAAATTGAATGCCCTCCACCGGCCAGTCACTTTACAATACAGACATCCCACGCAGGGGACGGCTGAGGCTTTACCCCAACTACTCGAACCCCCGGTTACAAAAACAAAATAGAACACAAACATCATTATAAATCATCAACAAAACACATACATATAAAATGCCTATATTGCTAAATAATAACATCATGGGAAGCCCTAGTGACCACCCGGCAGAAAGCGTCCAACACTCCCAAGCTGATCCAACAGACCTCATACACAAACAAGGAGTCTTGTCCAGGAAGAGTTCTCAAGAAAAAAGGTAGGTCATTGATCTAGCGAAGAAGAAGATAGTATAGCAGAGTGATAGGACAGAGCAGGAATGGGAATGAGTAAATGAGGAAGACAGCGACAGTGGGAATTTAAAGCACTAAATTTCCAGAAAGTGGGGATACTATTTATACTGAAACCCCCGCACCCCAACGGGGGTACTGTTGCCGCAGTGAATCGGTCATGCCTACAAAGGAAGGGAGGAAAGCGGAGTACCCTGAGAAGACTATTGGTGTCCTGCAAAGTCTCATACCTAAGTCATGTAAGTTAGTCCCATTCGGGGTTCGAACCCGCGACCATCGGCATAGGTAACCAGCACCCTATCCACTGTGCTACAAGGCCTTTTCCCCTCCAGCCGCACAAAATGGCGCTAAAACCATGAGGTCTTTGACTCATTTATTAGAATCATTAATAGTCTTCGCATAGCTCATTACCAGCTCAAGAGCTGATGGCCGAAACAAGATCTAACTTAATAATAATAATAATAATAATAATAATAATAATAATAATAATAATAATAATATTAATAATAATAATAATAATAATAATAATAATAATAATAATAATAATAATAATAATAATAATAATAATATGTAAACAACAAAAAGAATGCTGAATATTGATGCTACATATGATATTTTCTCGAAATTACCAATCAGGGTCAAAAACAAAACATATACGGCTCACATGTTTCATGCATCTATCACGCAAAATGTGATATAAAAGCAGAGAGATCGCTTTAAGAAGAAGGAAAGAAACTCGAATTTTATTTTTAAAATGCAAACAATTGACTGCTGCCATTATCATTACTGAAGGGAGGGAGGAAACCATAGTACCCCCCCTAGAAAATCCTCAGTGACCAGAATACTCTGGCACCTAAGTCTCTGACGTTCGCTTCACCCTGCGTCAACTGAGACAGGGAAGTCAAACTAGCTCGTTACCCACCCTGTTTCTTCCTAGATTTATACATTATTTTATTACTAGTGGTCGCCTTATATTCTGACTTTCCGTTCTAAAGACATGGTTTTATTACTAACGCCGCAGGCCCGGAATTCTTATTTATCGGGAATGAAACGTCTGGCTTGTCTGGGACAAAGGTCGGTGGAGCTTATTGCATGTTGTGTGTGGGCTGAGTCAGGAAGACAAAATCCACCTAAAAATAGAATGAAAACAGATAGATAATAATGAAGGACAATAGTATTCAATGCAGTCTACCTACACTTAAAAAAATCGATTTCATTCCTTACCGTCTTCTAATAACGACTTGCCTTTACACCACCTGTTTGAGTGATGAAAGTGTGTTTGTTGCGTTTGTAGGAATGTCTGTGACATGGGAGTGTGTATGCTGGTTACAGGTCGCCGCGCTTTGTGTCTGATTTAGGAATAATGTTGATAGCTTTCATTAATACTACTACTACTACTACTACTACTACTACTACTACTACTACTACTACTACTACTACTACTACTACTACTAATAATAATAATAACAGATCCATCCACCAGTACACCCAGACAGAGTGAAGACAGATATAGGGCTACAGACGGAAATATACTTATTATAATCCTAATCATAATAATCATAATCACAGTCATAATAATGAACATTTGTTCAGCGCCCTTCCTCACTAGAGCTCTTAGCGCTTTACAGCAAGGAAAAAAAAGCAAAACATGAAATACCAAATCAGAACACACACACACACACACACACCTACACCCCCCCCCCCACACACACACACCTACACCCCCACACACACACGCACGCACGCACACAAATGTGACGGTGTTTGTGAGTTTGTGCTAGGCTTGTCTTTCGATCTTCTAAATTTGACCACATCTCCCCTCTCCTACACTCTCTCCACTGGCTTCCTGTTCAACAGAGAATTTCTCACAAGACTGCCACACTCTGCTATAAGTCCCTTGATGCTTCTGGCCCACAATATATATCTGACCTACTCCATCTCTACACCCCATCCCGTCAGCTTCGCTCTTCTGCAGACTCTCGTATCTTTACGATCCCCACTGTCAGGACAAAAACTTTTGGCCAAAGGTCTTTCTCGTATCAAGCCCCTGTTACCTGGAACCAGCTCCCCCACTTCATCCGTCATTCACCCTCCCTGCCAACCTTCAAAAAACATCTCAAAACTTATTTATTTCCATCATAGTCTTTAATTTTGATTGTCTTTGAGTATGTTTGGTGTGCTTAGCTTCTCGCAGTGACTAATTTAATTGATTTTTTGTTTTCTTTATTATAGAAGCGATTATGTGTGCGTGCGTGTATGTGTCTGTGTGTGTGTGTTTTGCAGAAGGTGGTTATCAGTGAAAAAATTATCTTCTTTTCTTGTTTTGTATGTTTTCTTTTTGATTAGTTGTAAATTTTTGACTTTGTAAACGCTTAGGGCTTTGTTTACATTAGGCGTCAATAGCCATAATAATAATAATAATAATAATAATAATAATAATAATAATAATAATAATAATAATAATAATAATAATACGAAGGAAATTTCATGATCGAGATTTAAGAAAAGACGCTGTTAGAATACGGATTAATAGCTATTGGATAGCTTTTAGAACACGGAAAGGAAAATTAGTTTTGTATTTCTGACATCGACTGCATCCACTATTGCTATTAGAACACGGAAAAACAAAATTAGTTTTGTTTTTCTGACATCGACTGAATTTACTATTGCTATTAGAACACCGAAAGGATAATTAGTTTTGTACTTCTGACATCGACTGCATCCACTATAGTTGTTAGAAGAATGAAAAGTAAAAATAGCTTTGTATTTCTGACATCGACTGCACCCACTATTGCTATTAGAAGAATGAAAAGGAAAATTAGTTTTGTATTTCTGACATCGACTGCATCCACTATTGCTATTAGAAGAAGGAAAAGGAAAATTTGTTTTGAATTTCTGACATCGACTGCATCCAATATTGCTATCAAAAGAAGGAAAAGGAAAATTAGTTTTGTATTTCTGACATCGACTGCATCCAATATTGCTATTAGAAGAATGAAAAGGAAAATTAGTTTTGTATTTCGACATCTACTGCATCCACTATTGCTATTAGAAGAATGAAAAGGAAAATTAGTTTTGTATTTCTGACATCGACTGCATCCAATATTGATATTAGAAGAATGAAAAGGAAAATTAGTTTTGTATTTCTGACATCGACTGCATCCACTATTGCTATTAGAAGAAGGAAAAGGAAAATCAGTTTTGTATTTCTGACATCGACTGCATCCAATATTGCTATCAAAAGAAGGAAAAGGAAAATTAGTTTTGTATTTCTAACATCTACTGCATCCACTATTGCTATTAGAAGAATGAAAAGGAAAATCAGTTTTGTATTTCTGACATCTACTGCAATCCAATATTAATACACTATCAGCTATTAGAAGACGGAAATGAATAATAGGTTTGTATTTCTGACATCGATTGCAACCACTATTGCTATTAGAAGAATGAAAAGGAAAATTAGTTTTGTATTTCTGACATCGACTGCATCCAATATTGCTATCAAAAGAAGGAAGAGGAAAATAAGTTGTATACGTTTGACATTTACATTGATTGCATCTAAATACTAGAGGGGTGAAACCGAAGTACGCTTAGAAAACCCTCGGTGACCAGATTTCGGGCCTTAGGCTTTTCCTCCCCATCATTTGGCGATAAGAAAATTACAAAGCGAAGAGTACTTGAACATCTTGTAAGCCCAGTATGATTGCAAAGGCGAATGGTAACGTTATCTTGATAGCACTCTCCGAAGTGTAATTAACTGTGTGCTAAGCTGGGTACACAACATAGCTGTCATTATTGCACAAAGTGACGAAATTCTCTCCTACTAGGAATGATGCCTTTTTGTCATAGTATTTGTACATAACTAAATATTTCTTGCAGCTTATATCATCATCATCATCATCATCATCATCATCATCATCATCATCATCATCATCATCATCATCATCATCATCATCATCATCATCATCATCATCATCGAGGTAATACACATTGCTGCGATCGGTAGAAAGTATCGCCCAAACTCCCGATAGCAGCAGGTGAAAGTATTCCCTCCATCCCTTCAAAGTATACTTTGGGCTCGCTGCTAGCCGCGGATGCGAACCGCAGTACTGTTTAAAAGTGACGGCAAGAGCGGAATATTGCTACAAGGATTCGGGTAAGGGTTAGTTGTAGATCTATCCCTAGCCTTTGCCCTAACCCTTTTCTCTACAAAAATGCTCATTTTCCGTCCCAAAAACCCATTTGCCTTCGGATTCTTAGATTGTATGAAACCAAGTGAGGACACTATCCGGTGTCAATAAACGGTTCGAAAAGATTCTCAAACGGTTCGTAAAAGACAGTTGATCTAGAAACAAATACAGCGTGACCTATTTCGTCGCCTAGAGGAGACGAAACACTTTTCCGTTTCTAGTCTTTCACCGACACTGTGAGCAGGCTGCTAACCTCGCCAAAGTATCCCTTCAAGGGACAAGGGACATACTTTGGCCTGCTGCGCAGCATGTGCCTGGAGTATACTTTCTTTCGATCGTAGCTATGTGCAATGGGTGCATCATCATCATCATCATCATCATCATCATCATCATCATCATCATCATCATCATCATCATCATCATTAACAGCAGCAGAAGCATCATATCAAATGTAATTCTGTCATTACAAACTTTGGTGGATAGTTTGTGTCACGTCCCGACTGCCTAAACAGCGGTTTGACAATGCGTGCAACTTCCACACGAGAAAAACCCAACACCTAAATATAATCTAAAAGACAAAACCAGAAGTTGACAAGACAATTTCTTTATTTCACTCACACATTCACACTCAAAATTAACTCCCCTTTTCCCCTTCCCAAACCTTCCAACCCTTACCAACCCTCAATCCCACTAATACAACCCAAAACTATACATAAAACAATTAATCACTCAAAATAATAATGATAATCTAAATCAAAATTTGAAAATAAATAATTAACTACAGAATGTACAAAAGATTTGTAATAATTATGTTTGGTTCAGCTTACTATGAACAAGGTAAATAAATGCAAGTAATTGCTTAATTCTTTATATATCCAACCTTGTTCCACTTAAAGTTTAAATAGCTGATAACAAAGAAAATTTATATTTTATACAAAAGAATTTTGTAGGAAAATTATTCAACCTAATAGCTAATAATGGTCTGGCGAAATAATTCCCCCAGACAAACTATACATCGCAACGGAGGAACAACGAAGCTTAACGTCCTATTGCATCAGCGTTAAGGACGATCACCACGTCGCCACCCTGACAATAATGATTATCATCATCATATCAAAGATGATCCACACTAATTTTCATATAATATTACATCGCAACAAGTTACTCTACACAAATATCTAATATTTCAGAGTCAAAAGATTATTATTCAATTCTAATTAAATATATTTCAATTTACTGTAATTTACCAATTATCACATGTAAATAAATACTTCTTTTGCAAAAATGTTCTTTGACTTTTATAGTTAATTGTTGTGTAAATGCGGGGTGTGTGTGTGTTATGTAAACAAATATAAACAGTTTTACATAAAATAGGAACTTTTTCCTCGATACTAGTAACCTTCCCAACTAAAGGTCGACAAGAGGGAAGATGTTGTCACAGAGTTCCTCACATCACACGACCCCGGATAGGATGTGGTACAGTCATCAATGAACCTGGTTTTTGGTTTGGTACATCTGCAGCGATACATACAAAATACATAGCCATAAACAATCAAATTACATTAAAGTGCACAATCCCCCGTCTAACGGTAAGATTGTCTCCCTTACATTCGCACGCACTCTTAGACATTCTTCCTGTCACTCTTCGCTATATGACAGCGAATTCTCTCATGCTACTTACATGTATTTAATTTATAATTCATTTTAGAAAATCCTTCTTACTCTCTCGTCTCTCTCTCCTTGGTATTTATGTAACAAATAAACGTATGAAACATAAAAATCGAACCAAAGAAAATATAATCAATTATCCGTCCACACTCTCATCCATTACCCAGCTCCCCCCCACCTCCCCGAACGATATGGCCAACTGAGAAATTGAAACAGGCGACTTATGATACCAGTGGTAACCTCCGGCCCGATGGAGACACAGACAGACAAACGACGAAACACAGACACTCAGGCACGGTGATGATCAAGGTGAGAACAGGCACATGGATGACATAGGCGGCGTCACAGGGCACTCGACGTTGCACGTAGACAACTCGAATTTCATCGCAAACAAACAGCAGTTGTTTAAATCGATTTAGGTTTATAAAGTTCAGCAAACACTCCCGAAGTGCTCCTTTAATAGACCTCCTCTTCCGCCTAATCTCCTTTATCGTTGACAGTCTGCTGAGAAAACTTCGTCACAGAACCTGCCACTAACTGACACCTTGAAACTCAGATCCACTGTACTTTTCTCTACACCGGTCTTTACTACAAATGTGATGTGAAAAGCTCTCCCTCCTACCAAAATAAGTAGTGCAAGGGGTTTTATACGGCTATCTAAGAATGTTCTTGAATAGACTCATTTCAATTATAATTGCTTCTAGAAACATTCGCGATTCCAGCACACCTTTCACACATAGTAAATCACATGGCAGCAATCAATCTTCTCATAACAAAATAGCCAACTACTGTTTTCTAACACTAGTACGCTCTAGCACGGGCGTGATTCACTCGCTACTTTTATTAATTATAAACTTAATTAATTTATCCCAATACTCTCCCCTTGTACAGTAACTTTTAACCTCTATGTACAGGCTGATGACTAAACTATATACATAGGCACACGACTGCAAACTGCGTAGCGTGACAGTTTGGACTTCGAAAACTAAAGTAACCGTTCTTTAACACTGCACTTACAAACTGCTTGAGGCACTTGAGACTAGCATGCTTCTGTTACATCCAATACAAAGCAGCTGTTGATGGGAATAATAAATATAAAAAGCGGAAGAGGCGTATGATAATTTATAGAAAACAAACACCAACGGACGGACTAGCGTTCCACGAAGAAAACAATGTTCCATCGACAGCCCTTGATGAGATATTAAGATAGAGAAAAGGAATTTAAAAGTACACAAACAACTGACCATCATTGTTTGATCTCTGCTACAGCCACTCCACCCCTACCCCCCTTCCCCCTATCTGGATACGAGTACGCCCCTGTAGATCGCGACCCTTTCTCTGCTTACAATACAACGCAGAGGGAGGGTCGCGATCAAGAGAGGTATCCTTTGAGATACGGGCGCCTGTGATCGTAGCATCGTTATTTCATAAACGCACTGCATCACTGACGGTGGAAATAGTCCACAGAACGACACAATGATACATAGGTCAAAGTTCCTATCCTATCCTATCCCATAACTCGGAGGTCGTAGGGGCACCACAGATGATCGTTTAACCAGCATACTCCATCTTTTCCTGTCCTCAGCAACCCTGATTGTTTCGCTCAGTGTCAAACCAGTCCATTCTCGAATGTTGTCCTCCCACCTCTTTTTCGGTCTCCCTCTTCTTCTACCTCCTTGCACTGTGCCTTGCAGGCTGGTCTTTGCAAGACCTGATGATCTGGTGACGTGGCCATACCATCGGAGTTTACGTTTTTTCACCACTGTGAGCAGGTCATCGTGTTGTCCAATGGCTTGTGTGATGGTCTTTCGGACTTCGTCGTTGGTGATGTGCTGGGTATAGGAAATGCCCAGAAGTCTTCTGTAGCACCTCATCTCCATGCTTTGTATTCTTTGTTGGAGATCTGCTGTGAGGGTCCATGTTTCGCAAGCATATGGGAAGATGGAGATGACAAGGTAGCGCAGCAGCCTTACCTTGGAATGTAGACTGATGGTCCTGTCTTTCCAAATTGTTAAAAGGTCAAAGTTACAATAATAATTATAGGAAAACGGTATATCCAGAACACCGTATAGGTAAGTATGTATACAATGCAAAATGATTTTGTTGTTCCCAATTTATTATTGAACAAGCAATTTACCCTTGGATTTCTTTTCAGGCTCAGGACTTGTAAATCAGAAAGAGCTGGATAATCGTATTCTGTTCACTCGTAGCTGTATTATAAAATGAAAGCTTCTTGGATCTCCGTCAACCACAATTAATGGTATGCTGCTGCTGCAGGAAATCTTTATTTTAAACACGACAGTTGGTCTCTGGGGTGACATTTAAACACCAGTGGTTCTTCTTTCACGCTTTAAAAAATCAAAAGAGAACAGCTGCAAAATAGGTCGCGTTTCATTAAACGAATCTGGACAGATATTTTTCCATCGGCTATCCCGAAACTTCAGTCTCTTTGTATGTTCCCTTTACGAAAGTCGTTCACAAAATTTGCACATAGCCAAATGAAAATTTCCACATTCCCTTTGTAAACATCACTTGCTTTTGCTCTACGAGTCCCCATTCTCCAGCAAGTTTCTAAAGAAAAATCAGCATTTGAGTGGTTTGTCATTTGCACAAACTGCACAATTCCATGTTTTCCCGTGCAAACATTTAATTTGAAAATGCCTGGCTCATGCATCATGGTGAATTGATTGGACATGGAGCATGTCTATGCGCCCCAAAGGCCTGCTATGTTCTTCCAAGTTTGTGTCCTCAGGTCTATGTTACCTTAGGCTTATATACCCTGAAGTCTTAAGTTTTCTAAACGTCGGGGAAAACACTCCTTCGGATGGATGACAACATAAACCGAGGTCTCGTCTGTGCATGCAGCATTCCACTGCACGGATTTTAAAGACCTTGACGTTTATATCATAGACGAGTGAGTGCCGGCTACACAAATATACCCAGTATGCACTAGGGGTGTTCGGTTTTACCGGTTTTCCGGTTAAAATCGGTTCGACTTTCTCACGGTTCGGTAAACCGGTTTGGCCTTAAAAAAACCGGAAAACCGCGGTTTTTCTAAGGGACATCACTCGTCCCGTAAAGCACTAGCAAAATGGCAGAAACAGAGAAATTCGTAGCGAACACGCGTGGGAAAGCTGACATTTGGAGATTCTTTCTCCTGCAAGAGACAGAAGCAGGAAAGGTTGACCATAATACCGGTTACTGTAAAGAGTGTAAGGCAAGTATTAAACTTGGCGGTGGCACTTCAAATCTGAATGCACACATTCGCCGACACCACCCTTTGCTGCTGCTGAAGCCGGCCAAGCCTGCGGGCCCTGCACCCAATAGATCTAACCCACAAGTCCTACATGCTAGATCTAGTCCGTGTACCAGCAGCGCTGACGCTGACGTGAGCATTGTGACTGAAGGAGGTGCCAGTGCAAGTAAAGGCGACACAAAACAAATGACAATCAGTGAAGCACTCAAAAAGAAGCAGGTATATCCAGCTAACTCCAAGAAAGCATCCGAAATCAACGAAAAGGTGACAAAATTCATCGTGAAAGAACTTCAGCCGTTCCGAATTGTGGAGAGTCGGTATTTCAAAGATCTGCTGGAAACACTCGATCCCAAATACAGCGTCCCTGGAAGAAAGTACTTCCAGGAAACAGCTGTACCCTAAATTCCCAAAAAAAAATTCAATACAGAGGTTATTTGCCTTGCTTACTATGCGCCTTTACCCGGGGTAACCAATTGTAGCTTCTAGCCGGTTAACCGGTTTTAAACTGCGGTTTTCTATTGGAAAAACCGGTTAAAACCGGTTTAAGAAATCGTACCGGTTCCACCCTCTAGTATGCACTAGGTGCCTTCTCACCCCGATACTCGCCCAGGATTGTGCTTAGTTGTCTGGGCGTCAGACTAAGCGCCCAAAGGCTGCAAGTGGGCGCCTCGGGCGGCTTGGGTTGGATCCTGTATCGGCCAGCGCCTTGAGCAGCTCCTAAACTGGACGAGAGCTCTATAAGAATGGTTAAATAAATAAAATAAAATAGCACTGGGGGGTGCGGGGTGCGGGGAGAGGGCATTTTATGGACCTAAACTTCCAGAGGATCTTAGAGGGGGACACCGGTGAACAGCCTTGTCTAAGGAGTGGGGCAAACAAACATTACTGGCTTCTGCTTGAGAATGCTGAAGAGAGAGAGAGAGAGAGAGAGAGAGAGAGAGAGAGAGAGAGAGAGAGAGAGAGAGAGAGAGAGAGAGAGAGAGAGAGAGAGAGAGAGAGAGAGAGAGAGAGAGAGGTGGAAAATAATACAGAAGAAAAAAAACTGCCTGGGCAGGAAGGCCGGTGGACTTGATTAAGAATGGCCTAATTCGGAGACCAAGAAGATTGACCAGAAAAAAGAAGAAGAAGAAGAAGAAGAAGAAGAAGGTGATGATAACGATGATGAGGACGAGCAGAAGGAGGAGAAGAGGTATTAAGTTTAGTTTTCCTTGAATATCTCGGTGAGTAGAGCACAAAGTGCGTCTTCTAACAGGTCGGAGGTCCGATTCCAGAAGGTCCTAACACTGTCCTTAATTCAAATATGTCAAGGGTTGTCAGTGCTGACCAATTCAATGGTATTGATTATTCTCGCGGTTTGCAGTACAAAATGAGAATGGCCTTGATGTGACTCCCTGGGGTTAGCAGGACCAGAAGAACAAAATTATATTATATTGCTTATTGATTACAATTAAAGAATTCAAACTTTTCATTAGCAGCGATTCATGTGAGTCCTATTCCGTTGGGTGGGGCTAAGTTGCTGTCGCTGTGCTTCCTCGTGGATAATAAATGCGCAGGTTTCCACACGCGGGAGTGATATAAGTTTCAAAGAAAAAAGAAGGAAGAGAAAAAAAGTCGGCAAACAGAAAGAAAGAAAGAAAGAAAGAAAGAAAGAAAGAAAGAAAGAAAGAAGAAGAAGAAGAAGAAGAAGAAGAAGAAGAAGAAGAAGAAGATGATGATGATGATGATGATGATGATGATGATGATGATGATGATGATGATGATGATGATGATGATGATGATGACGATGAAGATGAAGAACATCAGTGACTACAACAACAAGTGAAGAAGAAGAAGAAAAGAAGAAGAAGAGGAAGATGATGAAGAAGAAGAAGATAATGATGATGAGGTGGATGAGGATGATGATGATGATGGTGATGGTGGTGATGATAATTATGACGATGAAGATGAAGATGAAGAACATCAATAACTACAACAACAAGTGAAAAAGAAGAAGAAGAAGAAGAAGAAGAAGAAGAAGAAGAAGAAGAAGAAGAAGAAGAAGAAGAAGAAGAAGAAGAAGAAGAAGAAGAAGAAGAAGAAGAAGAAGAAGACGAAGAATAAGAATAAGAATAAGAATAAGAATAAGAATAAGAAGAAAGAATCAGAAAAAGAAGAGATATAGAAATAAGCCATGAACAAACTTCAAATCAATGGGTCCTCCGTGACGCTGAATAAACACTTTTGCAGCGTTTTCCCAGGAAAGGAAAGAGAAAGAAGCAACTAGAAGAAGAAGAAAGAAAGAAAGAAAGAACAAGAAGAGGCTCGAAAAGAAAACAGAAGAAGAAGAAGGTCTTTGCAATTGCTACACTACATTTTTTATGTTATAGAAAAAGGTTCATGCTTATTGGGCCCTGATTATTTACACAAGGTGAAGAAATGTAAGAGAAAGACAGAAAGAAAAAAAGGGAAGGAAAAAAGAAAATAATAAAGGAATAAGAAAATAAATAAATAAAAAAGAAACAAAGAAAAGATAGAAAAAATGAAAAAATATAGAAAAGAAAGAAATTAATAAATTTTAAAAAATTGAAGAAAGAAAGAAAGAAAGAAAGAAAGGAAAAAAAGAAAGAAAGAAAGAAAGAAACAAAGAAAGAAAGAAAGTAAAAAGAACAGAACGAACAGAAAAACAAACATACAAACAAGAAAAAGCAAGGATCGAAAGAAAACGAAAGATGGAGAAAAGTAAGAAGAAGAAAAAAATTAAACGAAGAAGCATTTTCGGAAAGAAGAACATAAGCCCAAAACGAAGGGTATACATGTCTTTTTAAGAGGGGGAGGGGGGTAGGGGAATGAAAAGTGGATTTCCTGTGCATTTTCCGACCTTTCGTGAAAAAGTTTTGAAAGAGGCGGTTAAGAGGGGGGTGGGTGTAGTGAAGATGGTGGGGGCGACGGGGGGGGGGTGGGGGGGGGAGAGGTAGGAGGGGGAAAGACGCGTCGTCATCGAGAAGAAACGATCGTTCAATAATTGAGGGTAAACAGTTTGAAAAAGGAAAAGAAAGAAAAAGAACACGCTCGAGGAGGGGGAAAGGGAGGAGAAGGAGGAGGAGATAGAGCAGGAAGATGAAACAGAGAAAGAATAGAAGTAAGACGAGAAAGAGACAAAGAAAGAAATAGAGAAAGAAGGACAGGTTGAGTTTGATTACTTGTTTTATTGGAAGTCATGTTATGTTAGTCGTAGTTGAAGAACGACAGAAAATTAATATACTAATAAATTGGGAATATTATATCAAAGTCTATTTGTCGTATGTTTATAACACATTGGAGGAAGATAGGCCTGGAGGAACATACGATTTAGAATTGAGAGAATACAGGTCTGCGGGAACATAGAACATAAACATAGGCCACGTTAACCCTGTATGAAATACATGTCAAGCCCCCACTGAGGCTCTTCCCATTCTGAGGATTTTTTTTCCATGACCATCGCCAAGATTCAGGTAGCAGCAAAGATAGAACATGGTTCGATGTTGGTAATAAGCTTGATCGATAGCCTCTAACATCGCCCTTGACAAATCCTGGGCTCTTTCTTGTCAGTAGTATTGATGTTTTCGCTTCGACCTTCTCTTTTAAAATACATTCCAGGTTTTGTTATGGTAGGGTACCAATACTACCTCGGGAATAATGATTAGATGAAAACACAAGGGGCCATCACACAAAACAAAAATTGGGCGCCTATTTAGCCTATCCTCGATAGTTAGTTAGTTAGTCATTATTTATAGGGTCCAGCGGACTGCAAATAGCCGAATCAAGACCACAACTTGGCTGAAAGAGGACTCACCCTGTATCCGTATAAAAGATCTGCTGAAACCACTCTGATGGTAACACTGAAGGCACTCCACCAGCCGGTCACTCTATAATAAACGCATCCCATGCAGGGGACACTGAGGCTTTACTCTAACTTATCGAAACCCCGTTTACAAAAAACAAAATAGAATATAAACATCATTATAAAATATTAACAAAACATCGTTATAAAATGCCTACATTGCTAAATAATAATACCACAGAAATCCCTAATGACCATTTGGCAGAAAGCGTCCAATATCCTCAAGCTGACCAAAAGACTCTATTCACAAATGAAGGGTTTTGGGAGAGTTTTCAAAAAAATAAAAAAGATAGGTGACTGGTCTAGCCAAGAAGATAGTAGATTGACAGAACAGAGTAGGAGCGAGAAAGAACAAAAACAGTGGAAATTTAAAGCACTACATTTCCACAAAGTGGAGGTACTATTATATAGAGAAACGCCCGACACCACCACAGGGGCGATAGATAGAAAACAGTCTTGCGTATCCTACTTTTCCTATGATGCATAGGGCAGTACCGCATTTACCGCTTACCTCTCGAGGATCCACTTTCAGCTTGTAGCTGAATAGAAGAAAAGTAGAGAAAAAACTGACTCCAGCTGCCTAATGAAAGACCATATTGATCAAAATCAGTGTAGGCTTTTCTTCCTGGTCCTTACCGGGCATATAAATAGCTGTGAATAGGTTTTTGCTATTCTATTTCTGTCTTTTTTGTCATTTGTGCACATAGTTGTAAATAGTCTATTTCGGTATTTTTTTGTAATTTATGTATGTACATAGTTGTAAATAGTCTGTACCTTTACTGTTGCGTCTTTGGTGTATTGCAGCAAATGTTTTATCGAGTGCATGTATTTATATGTAATGATTATATGTAATGACTATGTAAAGCGTGGTGAGTCTGGTCATAGGCTGGAGTACCCGCTATATAAAAATCCTTTATTATTATTATTATTATTATTATTATTATTATTATTATTATTATTATTATTATTATTATTATTATTATTATTATTAGGCTTATTTAGCAGAGCAGGGTCAGAAAGGAAGATGAAGATTTTCTGCAATCCGCAGGTACACACAAACAAACAAACAAACAAACAAACAAACAAAATAACAACTGTATTGATAATTATCTGTTTAAATAGACAAATGCGTATTATTTTGCTATTTCGGGGGCTTGGACAACGGTTATTGTGGGTAATGTACCTTCAGCTACTAAATTTTTTTTTTCTAAAACGAGTTAAGCCACAGAATGAACATGGAAGCTTCAACGTCTGGATCTTCCACTGGCGATTTAGCAGACAGGGATACAAGAGGGTAAGGAACCTAAGCCAACACTGAACCACCAGAGAAATAATACTGCTTAGTAAGATGGACAGTAAACAGTAAACTATGGCCATTTTTATCTTGCTTCTCCCTTCTCCCTCAAAGTTGGAACCTGGGTCGTCGGTGTGCAAAGCGAACGTTCTACAGCGGTGAGACACTTATTATATATACTTGTAGTTAGACCTATAGCTTCGCCTATAAAATCAACTCCGAAACATTAGTAGTAGTAGTAGTAGTAGTAGTAGTAGAAGTAGTAGTAGTGGTAGTAGTAGTAGTAGTAGTAGTAGTAGTAATAGTAGTAGTAGTAGTGGTAGTAGTAGTTATAATAATAGTAGTAGTGGTAGTAGCAGTAGTAGTAGTAGTAGTAGTGGTAGTGGTTGTTGTAGTAGTAGTAGTAGTACAAGAAGTTCATGGATCGGGTATCTATCTATCTATCTATCTATCTATCTATCTATCTATCTATCTATCTATCTATCTATCTATCTATCTATCTATCTATCTATCTATCTATCTACTTCAACTTCAACTTTTAATTGGCTCCAAGTACATAGAGAAATTGCTTAGCGCATAGAAAGAACATATAAAAACCCGTTACAAATTTAAAAAAGACATTCACGCAACATCGACTCGCACACCGTCATTGTATCACAGCAAAAGAATATCATACTGCTACTTATTATATCACATCACTTGTATTATACGGGAATTATACCTGGAATTTACGGCTAGCTCTGAAGGTTCCGGCCCAAAGCTGAACATGTGTAGTGGTGATGTGGTTGTGCTGCTAAAAGTGTTGCTTATTGCTGAGTTTCTATGAATTACGGATACCGTATGTCTGCAGCGCAAGGGAGAGAGAGGTGCGTATTTTATTGTTACGAGGTGTCCGTGTATGTGAAACTGAAGTTTCTTGTGACGCTTGCCCCTAATCTAGTCTGCTCGTCTGCACAACGGGTTTCCCAGGGGATACCCATAAGAGAGACAACTTCCCGGATATAAACACCGAACAGCTGAGCAGTCATGTGCAAAACTTTCAACCACAAAAAAATCCACAAATGAATGGGGCTAATACTATTGAGTAATAATATTACTAATAAATAGAAGGTCATTGTAATAAAAAGCTAGACTAAATCGAAACACATTGGTGTCTAAAAGTTCAGTCTCAGAACATATAAACATGTAAAACCCTAAAACAGTTACAGGAAATAATAATAATAACAATAATAACAATAGCAATATATCTATCTAGGCTTATCTATCTATCTATCTATCTATCTATCTATCTATCTATCTATCTATCTATCTATCTATCTATCTATCTATCTATCTATCTATCTATCTATCTATCTATCTATCTATCTATCTATCTATCTATCTATCTATCTATCTATCTATCTATCTATCTATCTATCTATCTATCTATCTATCTATCGGTCGGTCGGTCGGTCCGTCCGTCCGTCCGTCCGTCCGTCCGCCCGTCCCCATCCACCCACTCACTCACCCACCCATCCATCCCTCCCTCCATCCAACCATCCACCCAGTCCACTCACCCACCCAGCCAGCCACCTATCTATCTATGCAATGTAATGTAATGTAATGTAATGTAATCTAATCTAATCTAATCTAATCTAATCTAATCTAATCTAATCTCTCTTTCTCTGTCTGTCTGTCTGTCTGTCTGTCTGTCTCTCTATAATAGCGATCTTCTCAGTTCTATTACCATCATTATTACTAGCGCATGGTGCCCCAAAGACCTCCGAGTTACGGGATAGGATAGGATAGGATTACTAGCGCAACGAAATATTACATTCAACCACAGCATTCTATTAGGTAAAACAACATTTATGCGCTTGTAATAAACAGGCTCTAGTCCATATATAGCGTTGATTACAAAGTTGTTTTCCCTATGATAAGGGTAGACCTATACCGAAATTAGCTGCAAAACTGCCTTCTTCTAATACATACTTAGAAGTGCGCACATAAAAATACTTCCTGTTTCTGACGATCCACATAATAGGTATATACATAAATTGTATCAATAACATCTTGTGATGCCAAAACGATCCAAGAAAATCGACATTTTGTGTCTTCATAATCAACTTTATTTTCTATTGTGGATTATATCTATCACCCACGCAAACCACATCAGGTGATGCCAAAACGATGTAAGTTCAAGCGACCCTTAAATTTTTATGTAGAAAAATCGACATTTGGTGTCCTGATAATCAACTTTATTTAGTTTGTATTGTGGATAATATTCCTTGCAATCTAAGTACACAATTTTCACTGAAAATGCGTCTCTTCGTGTTGGATGTAAAATTGTCATATTGGGGCAAAATAAATTAATTAAATAATTACTTGATTAATTAAATTAAACATTTTTAAACAAAATAAAGATGACGCTGCTGATGATGACGACGATAATGATGATGAATGACGATGATGAATGACGATGATGATGATGATGATGATGATGATGATGATGATGATGATGATGATGGTGGTGGTGGTGGTGGTGGTGGTGATGATGATGATGATGATGATGATGATGAAGATGATGATGATGATGATGATGATGATGAATAACGAATAACGAATCTTTATTGTCCCCATTTGCACAAGGATATTTGTGTGTGATGCACAGTAACTGTTAACATATTAAGAAGACAACACAAAGGTTAGCGTACATGTATACAATAAAGAAACGGTAGCGGATATTTGAACACCTTAATGTTTAAAAAAAAAATGATGATGATGATGATGATGATGATGATGATGATGATGATGATGATGATGATGATGATGATGATAAAACACTACTTTTGTAAGGCACATTTCCTGACTGCTTTATGCGCATTGGATTAAACAAAATATATGGATCCATAGTTATAGTCGAAAACACAACATTTAATGAACACCATCGAGTGGACTTGCTTAGTTTTGTCCTGACACGACTGCATGCTATGTACAGTTATCTTGGCCCCATCTGCAATTTCCTCGGTTTTATGATCAAGCCTAGCGTTTACATGTACAGTGAGGGCAGGAACGAACGAAAAACGATGCTTAACGTCCTATTGCATGAGCGTTAAGGACGATCACCACGTCGCCACCCTGACAACAATGACCACCATCATCATATCAAAAATGAGGGCAGGAGGAACGTTAAGCCTTTATTTATATCAATACCAGGTGTGATTGCAACACTCGTAAAAGAGGAACTCTCTCTCTCTCTCTCTCTCTCTCTCACACACACACACACACACACACACACCAGGATATCACAGGCGGCGGAAGCTGTTCAGGATTGGGGGGGCACACATTCATTTTATTCACTGACATCAGGGCCGGACCTTGGAAAAGTCGAGGGGGAGGTTACAGATTCAGCGAAGGCGCGAAGCGCCGAGCCTTCTAGGGGGGTCCGGGGGCATGCTCCCCCGGAAATTTTTTTTCTTCAAGGATGCAAAATGGTGCAATCTGAACCTTGAAAAAGCCATTTGTGATGGTCTGGGACTTTGAGCTTTTTGAACAATTGAACTGACAAACTCTGGGGTACAAAAATTATCCTCTGCCCCTCCCTTAAAAAACAACAACACACGCACACAAACATTTATTTATCAGCAGAGATGTTTTGTATACTATTATTATTCACTATTTTTTGTTGATCGTTAACGGTATAAAGCTTTACCTTGTAGTTTATGAACATCACCGCCCTGCTTTCATTTAATTCAGTCTTGCTGCACTATGATTCTCGGCATTAGTACCATTTGTGAATTGTATCTTCTGGCAAAACAGTTCACTGCCTCTTTGAAGTCAATATCAACATCCCTGTGCACTTTCATTAAAGCAAGTCCATTGAGTCTCTGTGCCCCATTGTAGAGCGCAGGTAGTTTTTTAGGTTGCGCAACTGACTGTTTGAACGCTCACACTCGGCAGTAGTGACAGGCAGGGTGCAAAGGTTCTTTAGCATGATGAACAGGTTGGGATAAAAATCCCTGTCACAATGTTTCAGTGCTTCTGATGCCATGGATTGGATGATAGCTATCGCATTCTCAGCAGCACTTCGCCATTTGCAAACCCACCGTTGGTATTCTGCATCAAGAGTAGCGTTGTCTGGTAGGTCAGACTCCCACAATATTGCCAGTGTCTTCACCCCTTCTGGAACCTGCATGAAACCATCCTGGTTGTCTATTAAAGTGCTTGGCACCAGACAGAGACCATCAACTGCTAGGCAAGCATTTTTGAACCTCGAGTCCAATTCGGTTGACAGGTGTTCCAAGAAAGGAATGGCAATGCAAATCTTGAAATATTTTTCTGGAATGGCCGCAGGTTGGTTGTCACGGATAGTCTGTCGGGATGCTTGACGAGGAACAATAACACCAGTTGTCAAAGCATTTGCCATTTTGCTGACTTCACCAAACCAGGCAACGAACGCTGTGTCGACATCTCTTCTAATAGAAGACATGCAGTTACTGACTTCTTTGATTTCCCTGTAGGCATCGACAACATCTTTTGTCCTTTTTTGCAGCTTCACTGTCAAGGGTTTCCATTTCAACGATGTTTTTGGACGATTCAGCGATGGTCGTTTCAATGGATGTTCGTTACAACGAATTGTCATAATTATCAACTTAACATCTTAATTAATATTTCAAAAAAGTTGTTTTTGGTGGATTAGGGCAGTATCAAGGTGAAGGTGCTGGAAGAGGCTTGCGGCCAGAACAAGAAAATATGGCTGCATTTACTAATTTAGGCTTAGGGGTTCGTTGGGTTACTTGGTCGTTTCAACAGGAAAACGCTTTGGACGTTTCAACGGATCCCTTGAATTGGATTTCCGTTGAATTGACTATAAATAACTCTTTGTACGTTGGACCAAAAATGACTAAAAACTGCAATGTTTTAAAAACAATTTTTAAAAAATTGAAACTCTTTGCATTAACAAAAATTCAAATTTTTTTAATTTGGAGGGGGGGGGGGGGGGTCCAGAACCCAGGTACCCCCCCCCTCCCCCCATCCTTCTGGGTTCAACCCTGGACATTTACTCCAAATAATTTGAACTATTTTCATAGACACTATGTGAGAGAGAAAAAAAAGATATATAATATATTTCTACAACTGTGCATATAAAAGAGAGAGAGAGGGGGGGAGGGCGGGTAGAGAGAAATGGAGAGAAACTGACCTGACAATGTTGATCCATCACAGTAACAAAAACAGCAGTCATGCATGTCATTTGGCATGGGAAATTATACCGTTAATTTTCCAAAGTATGCCTTATGGCGTTCATTTGTATTGATAAATTCGTAAGCAGTTTGCGCTAGGTCTAGTTGATCTACTTTGTCTTTGAACACATGCATTATAAGACATTTATTTAGACGCTCCTGCGTCATCGTTGCCCGAAGGTATGTTTTTACCCGCTTTAGGGCTGAAAAACTGCGTTCAGCCATTGCAATTGTGGTTGGGATGGTGAAGTACAGTCTGAGAAGTTTATCCACTTCACTCAGCATCCGTCGCACAGTGTCAGAAGCTTTCAGTTCATCCGGCAGTGCTTGGAAGATGGTAATCCTAGAGTTAGCCGCCTCCTGGTGTCACCAGGTGCATGTGGGAGGATTCTAGCTGAGTTTTGAGTCTGTCCAAGTCGATGTTAGCGGAATATGTATCTTTGATTTCTTGAGGAATTTTTGATCTCTTCCCTGCTGCTCCATCACTTAGAAGAACTTAAATTTTCCTTGGTAAGTCGAGAGCTATTTGATCAAACCGACTCTTTAAATGTTCTTTGATGTTGTCAATGGACTCACAGTATTGCTGTCTGTAGTAAGCAGATGGACAAGAGTAGCTGTGACCCTGTGAGCCATCGTCCAGTCTTCGTGGAGGCTGCTTCTGTGTAGGAACGCAGGGCTCATCACACAAATTTGCAGCTTTTCGTTGTGATGTCAGCAAAAAAATGTCTCATAACAATCTTCATGCCGCATGCTTTCCAGTGTTCTCAGACAAATGTCAGCAGCGTTTACTGCATCATCACAAGTCGTTTGTTTTCTTTGAAGAACTGTCGACAACTCTTCAGTCACAGCAAGGATCTCATCTTTGAATCTTTTTGCAACTCCTGACACATGACCCTGAAAATTACTCGCCCCGTCGTAGGCCTGGCCCCTACAGTTTTGCACTGGCAAGTCAAGTCTAATCAAGCAATCCTTCAGTGCTTTGAAAATGGTCTCAGCACAGATATTGTTAACTTGCATCAGTCCAGAGAAAGGGGGAATATATTGGTTTGAACCTTCAAATAATGTTTTTTGTGGGGCTGAATATTGGGGGGGGCAAATGTATAGGTTTGCCCCCCCAATATTTTTCTGGAGGGGGCCAGTGCCCCCCTTGCCTCCCCCCGCTTCCGCCGCCTGTGGATATATGATACTAAACTATGCTTTTGAGAAAACAATTATGTGTGCGCGGGTGTGAATGTGAAAGGAGGTGGTGGGTGTGTGGGTTGGGGGGGGGGAGAAAGATAGAGAAAGAGAGCGAGAGGGGGGAGGTGGTGGGTGGGGGTAAAGAGAAAAATGTCTGGGCATGGGCGTGGGAAGAATGGCGATGCAATGCAAGGTGATGACGATGGGAGTGGTGATGCGGTGAGTGTCTATGTGTGTGGGTAGGAGGCGGGTATATGTGTGCGCGCGCGCGTGTGTGTGTGTGGGTGGAGAGGGTGAATTATGTGCGATGTGAGGTGTGTGTGTGTGTGAGTGTGTGTGGCGATGCAGAAACGCTGTTATTGTTACACACTCTTTATACTCTACCTACGTTCTTTTGACGGCCCTGTTATTTTGGCGTCAAAACAGTGTTCCGTTAGGGTTAGGGCTGTGTGAGGCTTAGGGTTAGGTTAAGGGGTTTGGGGTTAGAGTTAGGGTTTGGGTTACGGTTAGCTTTAAAAAAATGGACAAATGTCGTAAAATGTCACAACAATGTATGTGGAGTTTCATGGAAGTCATACCAACGGCATTTGTAAACGGTTGTGTGTGTGTTTGTGTGCGTGTGCGTGTGTGTGTATGTGTGTGTGTGTTTGAAAATTACGCAAGTGGAAAGAATAGAGAAAACGACGAATAACTGTTGTAGAAATCTTTACACCAGTAATGCCACAAACAGCGTTTAATCGCATAACATTATCTTTTTCGCCAAAAGGGACACTTAAACAGAATGTACCAATATATTACTGTGAAGAACACACACATTTGCTCGCATTTGAATATAACTTTAAAAAAAAGAAAAAAGCACAGAGACGAGATGAGAAAAGAGGAGAAGAGAGAAGAGGAGAGATCAGAACAGAATTGAACAGAAGAAAAAAGCGAAAAAACGAGAAAAAAAGCAAAAATGAAACAGAAATAAATATTTAAAAAAAATTATAAACACAACAACAAATATGTCCTAAGCTAATTAAACTATATTAAAAGTAAACACAACAAAACAGAACCGAAGACAAGCGAAGCGAATAGAAAATGACAGAATAGAATCTGAATTAAATTACATTAAATTAGATTAAGCTCAGAAACTAAAACATTAAGCGAATAGAGTACTTACCACTTTGAAAAAAAAACTCAGCTCGTCTGTTCAATCGGGCAGCAGTGGAACACAATTTTATTTTGTTTTGGTAAACTTAACATCACTTCAGATCACAGATACAAGAATGACAGTAACTTTATATACATCAAAAAAGAAACCCATACGGTACGCATTATTTACTGAAATGTATTATATTATTAAACTGAGGTTTGGTTTGGTATGAAAGTCATGATGATGATGCTAGAAGAAAGTATCTAGACATTATTCCTCCGTTTCTATGTCCGTCTCACAGGCGCTTGCATTTGGATATGCGAGCGCCTATGCCTGTGACGCGTCTCCTTTGGTTATATATAAATATAATACAACCAACGATCGAGCGCCTATGCCTGTGACGCCTGTCCCTTTGGTTGTATCATAGATAACCAAAGGAGACGCGTCCCAGGCATAGACGTTCGCGTGTCCAGATACAAGCGCATGTGGTCCGTCTGTCTTTGCCCACCGCGGTAGTTCAGTGGTAGAACGTTCGCCTGGCTCAGCGATGACCCAGGTTCGAATCCCGTGGTGGGCAAAAAAAAAAAGTGGCCGTTTTCACTGTCCATTTTAGCAGTATGATTGCTCTGGTGGTTCAGTGTTGATTTAGGTCCCTATATATAGTGTTCCCTGATATAGTTATCCCCGTCTGCCGTATCTTTAATGGTGGGTGTAGACGTTCAATGTTCCTTAATTCTGTATTTCTTCCCTTTCTCCTTTTTTTCTTTCTTTGCCTTTCATTCTTTATTTTTTCCTTTCTTTCTTTCTTTCTTTCTTTCTTTCTTTCTTTCTTTCTTTCTTTCTTTCTTTCTTCTTTTCTTTCTTTCTTATCTTTGTTTTCTTTCTTTTTTTCCTTTTCCTTCTTTTAAACATCTTTTTCTTTCCTTTTTTTATTTTTTTCCCTTTTTTGTCCTTTTTTCCTTTTTTCCTTTTTTCGTGTCCTTCTTTTCTCCTTCTTGCACGCTTCATTGGATTATTTATTTTGTTTTTTTGCGTACTGTCTTTTAAACACATTTACATGTTGTTAACGATCTTATCATATTTTATCTTATCTTATCTTATCTAATTTTCTTTCTTTCGTCCTTACTTTTTACTTTCTTTCTTTCTTCTTTCCTTGCTTCTTTTCTTTCTTTCATTTTTTCTTTCAGCTACTTTTGTCCTTCTTTCTTTTATTTCCTTTCTTTCTTGTTTCTTTTTTCATTTACAAGTTGTCAAGATCTTCTTATTTATATCTGTCGATATATCTTTCTTGGTTTCGCTTTTTTCTTTCGTTCCTATATTCTTTCTTGCTTTTCTTCTGTCTTTTCTTCTTACTTCTTTCTTTTTTTCTGTCTTTCATTCTTTCTTAATTTTCTTTATTTCATTCTGTCTTCTTCCTTCTTTCTTCTATACTCCTACTTAAGTTGTGCGATTTCGTAATTTTCTTAATCTAATTTCTTTTAACTAAAACATAACTTTTATTTTATAATTATGTTTAATTAATTTAATTTCTTTCTATCTTTTTTTTCTTCTACAACTCCTTTCGTTCTTTTCTTCCTTCTTTTCTTTCTTTCCTTCCTTCTTTCTTCAACAGATTTTTTTTCTTTCTTCCTTCTTGTTCTTGTACTTCTTCTTCCTCTTCTTCTTCTATATCTCAATTAATTTTTCAAATATCGTTCATTTTATAATAATATCTTATATGAATTAATTTCTTCTTTTCATGACCTATCTTGTTTTTGCAGTGATTTTTTTAACTGCCTCTACAAATAAAACAGCATCAGTAAATAATTAAACATTGTTTATACAATTAAATAACTATCGAAGGAAACACGACAAAGACACTAATTAATTAGACGAAAGGAAACCCACCTTTAGGATACAGAGAAAAAAAAAGAGTTCCAGTAAATTTCAGTTTCCCCGCGCGTGAGTTTTGTCACTCATACACACAAAGAGGTGCTAATTTGAAAATTAATAACAATATTTTCCAAAGGTGAGCAAGTTGAAACATATAGCAAAAACTCACACACACACACACACACAAACACACTTCTGAAGTCACTGCAAAGCACTGTGTCATCCTTCGCGCCTCTGTAGGAGCATGCGCAGCAGCGATGATATTGACGAAGCTGCGCGTGCAATGAAACTGACAAAGCGCGTGCCGAGGAGGAAGAGAACCGACGAGCGCTAGCACGTGGAAAAGGTCTCCTGGAGTGATTGATTCGCGTTTTATGAACTACGGACTACATTCTAAAATAAAAAGTTTAGTATCTGACTTAGTATATAGTTTAAGTAGCGCTGGATACACACTGCACCCTCTTCTGCGGTTGAAAACACCATAGCTAGCACAATTTTTCTGGTCAGCATTCCTGACGCCTCACTTTGGGATCTGTTTTCAAGACAATATTTGAATGCCAGACAAAACGGAACGGATCAAAAATTAAACGGGCCTGTTTGCCTCCAGTCTGATTCAGCCCATTCTTCTTCTTAATTTTTTTTAACGGAGACGAAATGATACGTGAGCGAACATTTTTCCCTCCACCCCGTCCCCCCCCCCCTTTACACACACACGCCAAAACCCGTAGACGCACACACTCAAACACACGCACATACATATTATCACTCTATCTCTCTCTCTCTCTCACACGCACACACACACACACACACACGCCCACACACACACATACTCACACAAACATAATTACAAAAACCAGGTACTCGAAGGCACACGCACCTATACACATTCACAAACACCGTAATAGCTTTTCACGCACACACTTCCATAACCACAGTTACACATTCCCACTGTGTGTAAAGCGTGGTGGTGGAGGGGTGGGGAGTGAATGGGTGTTCGCTCACGCGTAAGTGTGTATGTATGTATGACAGCCTGTCTGTAGTGTGTGTATATGTGTGAGTGGGTGCGTGCATGCGTGAGTGCATGCGCACGTGTGTACGTGTGTGTGTGCGTGCATGCGTGCGCGCATGTGTGTGTGTAGATCTCTGAAAAAAAAACAACTAAAAAAACACACACGCACACACACACACATACATGCCCACACAAACACACACCTACACACACAAACTTGTTTTCACGGCTTTATTATGACTTTCTTGAAACGCCACATGCGTTGTGTTGACAAGGTCATATTTCGTCCTCCTTTATCCCCCCCCCTTTTTTTTTTCTTAAAGTACTTTTAAGTATTCTAGCGCTAACTCTAACCCTAACCCTTATCCTAACTCTTACCCTAATGCAGCCCTAACCCTAGCGGATCATTGGTTTGACCTCAAAACAACAAGGGCTGTCAAAACAAGTTATGTAGATGTTCACTAGTTTCTCCAAATAACGTCGGGTAAAGAAGTCCACACTCACACACAAACACATACACCGCGTGCGTAAATACACCCCCGTACATGTATAGCCCCTCCCCCCTCCTCCACAAACACCTACCCCACCCCCATTCCTCCCTTATATTCATCACCATCCCACCCAAATACACTCAGCAAAAACGAAAACTCCCATAGTATTCTCACTCAACACTTCACCTCCCCCTCCACACACGCACACACACACAACACGCACCGTGACCTTCTTCCCCTCCCCCAGCCCCCATTACACACGTACACTGCGAGCATTGTAGCCGAGTGTTCTAAGGCGGCACTAACTTGCCTTGTCCACAGGCTTGAAACCAATGACGACTGATAGGTGTGGGATCGATTACGCCTTTGGGCGTTATGTTTCTCCGAATATTATTCCTATCCTATCCTATCCTATCCTATCCCGTAACTCGGAGGTCGTAGGGGCACCACAGATGATCGTTTAACCAGCGTACTCCATCTTTCCCTGTCCTCAGCAACTCTGATGGTTTCGCTCAGTGTCAAACCAGTCCACTCTCGAATGTTGTCCCCCTCCCCGCCCGCCCCACCTCTTTTTCGGTCTCCCTCCCCTGCACCGTGCTCCGCAGGATGGTCTCCGCAAGACCCGATGATCTGGCGACGCGGCCACACCATCGGAGTCTCCGTAAGTCTCCTGTAGCACCTCATCCCCATGCTTTGCACTCTTCGTTGCAGATCTGCCGCGAGGGTCCATGCTTCGCAAGCCCACAGGAAGATGGAGATGACAAGGGAGCGCAGCAGTCCTACCTTGGAATGTAGGCTGATGGTCCTGTCTTTCCAAACTGGCTTCAACCTCGCCAGGGCAGCTGCTGTCTGTGCGATCCCAAAGAGGACTTCCTGTCGGGACCCACTGTCTGATATAATGGCTCCTAAACATTTGAAGCTATGCACTGTGTCGTGTTCCCTCGAATATTATTGATATTTTTTTAAAATTATACTTCCGACTCGGGCAACGTCTCGAGGATTTTCTCAGGGTACTCCGGTTTGCTCCACCAAGAAAAATTTCAAAAACACAACTATCAGGTAGGTTTGGTTTGGGCGCGTCATAGGCTGCGACTACGCCTTCATCAGGGCAGGCGACCCTGAATTTTCCGATAAAAAGGGACAAAAAAATGTCAACAAAAACAACTCGAACACTCAAGACGAAGGTTGTGGTGTTTTGATCTTGAGTCGCGCTGAGGTCAGCGCAGATTTTGTTGGCGTTCAATCGCACTACTTCACTGCATGACCCCAATAAATTGTGAACGGAAACGACCTTTACGCGCATGCCCTTAACGACGTCTTGCAGTTTCCGGGCTTTCCGAATCTTGAGGGTGCTTAAGACAACTCGTATCTGAGTATAGGCGCTGTGATTTAGACTCTGCTGAGGCATACGCCTGTCTAGATTGGTCTAGTCTGTGCACCAACGCATTCCATCGCACGGTCGTTAAAGATCCTGACGCTCATGTCCTAGATGAATGAGTGCCGGCTACCCAAATACACCCAGCACGCACTAGGTCTCTTCTCCCCATCCCTGGTCGCCCAGGATTGTGCTCAGTCGTCTGGGCGTCAGACTGTGCGCCCAAAGGCTGCAAGTGGGAGACTCGGACGGCTTGAACTAGATCCTGTATTGAGCTGCTTTTGAACTGTATAAGAACGGTTAATTATTTTTAAAAATTGGATAGAAAGAGGTCTGGCACTTTACGTTTTCAATATCTATGTTTGTGTTAGCAGTAACAACAACAACAACAACAACAACAACAATAATAATAATAATAATAATAATAATAATAATAATAATAATAATAATAATAATAATAATAATAATAGTAATAAAAATAATAATAATAATAATAATAATAATAATAATAATAATAATAATAATAATAATAATAATAATAATAATAATAATAATAATAATAAAATACGCTGGTTAAGCGATCATCTGTGGTGCACCTACGACCTCCGTGTTACGGGATAGGATAGGGATAGGATAGGAATGCTTAATATGCGCGTCTTACTCCTAAATCAGACTCAAAGAGCGGCGACCTGTAAGCAATATATACACGCTCACACGTTACAAACATCCTACATACACAACAGACACACGTTCACTACTGAAAGATGTGGTGTAAACGCAAGTCGCTGTTAGAAGACGGAAAGGAAATCAAATGTTATGTTTGAAATGTAGATAGACTGCATCCAACATCAGTATTTGAAGGGATGAAGGAAACCGACCTGAATGAAAGTCTTTACATAAGTTCTTTTTTCTGAGGGAATCGAACCCGCGACTTTCGGCATAGGAAATCGGCGTCTAACGAAGAGTCGCACCAGGCCAACCTGGAAGTAAGACGTAAGAAATATATGCCTAAGTATCTGAATATCCTTTTCTATTGCCTATGTCACACATGGGGGGTCCACAGGTTTCTTGCCTGCTAATGGATTTAGATTCTTTCTTTCTTTTGTTCTGTTTTAAAAAAAAAAATTAAAATAATACTTGGATTGCCTTCTCAACGAAATGACGATAGCCGCAGATTTGCGCTACCCAGGACGAGGTCGAGGGGAATCTTCACAGAACGTGGTACTTGCAGGAATGTCTGAGAGGCTCTATTAAATTCGAGTTGCCCAATCCCTTAGGGTCTGTTCACACCTAGCACCTTGCCTTTCTCAAAATGTCTATGTGAGGGAGGGAAGTGAACTGTTGTCTTCCTTGAATAGTTTTCTCTGCTACGTCAGAATCATATTCTGCCTCTTCATGTCTGACAGCTGTCTTGGGTAGATTATAGGGATTGGAGTGCATACCTGCCCCAAGTTGCTTAAGCAGAGCGATACGTAATGCTACGTAACTATTTTGGCGGAAAGGCAACTCTATGCCCGTGTAGTGGTCTCAAAAGGCTGTTTGCGAAAAGAAAAAGATGGCGGCCAGAGTGGTGGGCTTTCGATTTGCGAATGTCTATGTGTTCAATGGTGAAATAACAAGGGAGGATTTTTTTTCTTTTACAGTCTGGTAAGATTTGTGTACTTGTTAATGTTATTTGACGGAATAATTATGTTTTTGCGCAATCGGTATGAATTGGTATTTATGTTTGATAGTATTGTTGTGTCGTCAGTGCGATTGACAGTAACTTTCACTTTCAGCCAACTTCACTTTGATTGGCTGTTGTGCAGTCAACATGTGCTGCGACATTTTAAAAGCGCTCGCTAATGGCAAAAGGTTGCCTAGAAGCAAAAAGTAGTTCGTGGCGATCAATCGAAACGTTTTGTGGCGCTTTTTTCTATACAACTCGGGGCGGCTGCTCGATTGAAGAGCAAAATAAATAAATAAATAAATGTCCACGACGGCTTATGAGACGTTGCTTGCTCGGTTGTTTGTGGTTGGTATATTTCAATTTCACTAGCTTTCACACAACGATGAAATACGAAAAAAAAACAACAACAACCAAAGTTTAAGTTTCTATTTTATTTGACATTCCCCTTTTGCTGTCTCTCACTCGAATGACTCTCCTCTCATTCTCACGTTCAGTCTCGTATTCAATAGCCAATCACACAATCGCTCCCACACATGCTTTGCACGTGCTCTCGCTCACTTCCCCCACTCACACCTACATCCACTTGCACGTGCTTGTCCAGCAGTTTCATTCTGTCTGCTTCAGAGTTCAAGTCAAGTCAGGTCAAGACACTTTATTACCCAATGAATTCAAAATACATAGGAGTTTGTTTTGGTGATGCGGTAAAACATTCAGTCCTTCTACAACAACAAACAACCTTCCACTGGACATTAAAACATTAAAATACTCTAATAGAGGAAGCTATTTTAAGGAGTAAAGCACAGGCGCACGCCCACTCGCAACCCCCACACGCACACGCATACTCACGCATACCCACATGGGTATCTAAATTAAAACGTAATAAAATAAACTACATTAAAGAATCAGAATTGCACCTCTAACACATTATCGCAACTAATAAGTTGGCGTTTAAGTATAACACCTAGCTCATGCTGTGTGGATAACTGAGGACACT
>CM072516.1:53626432-53653932 GCA_036898135.1 Oncomelania hupensis | reverse complement strand
AGAATGAACCCACAGGGGCATAACCAAGAAGAATGAACCCTCGGCAAGAATTTTGTAGATAAATAGTTATTGTTTATAGGGTCCAGCGGACTGCAAAGAGCCGAACCAGGACCACATATGGATGGATGGATGGATAACGGACGAACATACAGACAGACAGACAGTTCGATAGATAGATAGATAGATAGATAGATAGATAGATAGATAGATAGATAGATAGATAGATAGATAGATAGATAGATAGATAGATATAGATAGATAGATAGATAGATAGATAGATAGATAGATAGATAGATAGATAGATAGATAGATAGATAGATAGATAGATAGATAGATAGATAGATAGATAGATAGATAGATAGATAGATAGATAGATAGATAGATAGATAGATAGATAGATAGATAGATAGATAGATAGATAGATAGATAGATAGATAGATAGGATCCAGCGAACTGCAAAGAGCCGAGTCAGGACCACAGATGGATAATATGGATGGATAGACAGACCTACATATCTACAGGCAGACAGATAGATAGATAGATAGATAGATAGATAGATAGATAGATAGATAGATAGATAGATAGATAGATAGATAGATAGATAGATAGATAGATAGATAGATAGATAGATAGATAGATAGATAGATAGATAGATAGATAGCAATGTTGTAGATAGATAGATAGATAGATAGATAGATAGATAGATAGATAGATAGATAGATAGATAGATAGATAGATAGATAGATAGATAGATAGATAGATAGATAGATAGATAGATAGATAGATAGATAGCAATGTTGTGGCCGCGTGGTCTAAGGCGGGACTAACTTGCCTTGTCCACAGTCTATAAACCAATGGCGGTTGTGGGATCGACCCCGGTGTAACATCGCATCTGGACCAAGAAGAATTGACAAGAATTTTGGAGATAAATAGTTTGAAATTTTACACTTTTTTGTCCCTTTTTATCGGGAAATCTGATAGTCGCAGCGTGTGGCGCGCCCAAACCCCATTTATCTATTTTATTTGGGCCGGGCGCCTTAGCGCATGCGCCAGGTCAAGTCGGGCCGGCCTTTTTTACGATGTTCTTAGGCGTCGTACCCTAACCCTAAACCCTAATCCTAATCTTTACTAAAACTACGATAGCACTGGGCGCATGCGTCGAATTTTGTAATGCGTCGACCAATCAGATTGCGCCCAGTCGCTCCCAGTCCAAATAAGATACTCGGCCATTTGACGAGGCTTTTCAGTAAGCGTAGCCGCTGTCAGCAGTTTTCTAGCTTTACCTACTGAACGAAGCGCTTTTCCACAGCCGCTGTCAGCCACTGGCAGCATAGCGGGGAGGTTACTAACTAGCAAAGCAAAATGGCGGACGTGGTTTGGTTTTCGTTTTATTGACGGATCAACAGAATTACGCTCCTCACTGCTCGATATGACTTCTATTATTTCTGCAACGGTTGATGTGATTCTTTGTACAACAGTAATCGCAATTTCTAAGTCATCGTCAGTAAATGGACAACATGGATCAAGGGCAGACATCTTGATTACACAGTGTGCGTCGGAATTCGTTCAGTGGACCGAAATCAATTAGATATGGAGAGATATAGTGTCACATTAAAAGATTATATGATAGACAAACGTTGCTCAAAACGACTTCTACGCTTTTATAATGTAGGCCTGCCTCCCTTCCTTGTTATGTAAACCGACAACGGTGCCTACCATACCCACTTTCGCATCGGTGCTATTTTTAGAAACAACCTTGAAGCGATTACTAACACTACTTACAACCACAAATAAATTTTTCAATTATATCAAACAGTACTTTTGAAAAATATAATTATTTAAAAAATTGTTTTTTTTTCAGGTGAGGGCAACACTTACTGTGAATTAAGAAAAAAAAACAAAATTGTGACGCTGATTTATGTGATCTTGGAGACCCTGTAAGTCATTTCTTAAGTTGGAATTGTTACTCCATTGTATCTTGTTAAAAGAAATGTCTGCTCATGCTCAACTTAACAAAGTCAGTTGTTACTTCGATTTTTTTTACTTTTTTTTTCTCTTTCAAGCTAAAAGAGTCGCTTCAGCGCGTAAAAATGCAATATCGGAAATTGCCGGCTAGGCCCGGGCTTGTAGTAAGCTTATCTAGTACACTATTTTGGTTGGTAGAACCCATTAAGTTTTACGCTTAGTCGCTTCTACTGTTTTGCATTCAGTCGTAGAGCTATTGACTTGAACGCCCAATCCCTCGTAACTGTAAATTTACCACAGGAGCTATATTGCCAATAAAACTATATAGCTTCTTAACAGACATAAGATAAACTGGCAGACAGACATTCTCTCTCTCTCTCTCTCTCTCTCTCTCTCTCTCTCTCTCTCTCTCTCTCTCTCTCTCTCTCTCTCTCTTTTCCTCTCTCGCTCGCTCTCTCTCTCTTTCGGTCTCTCTTTCACAAACACGCACACACACATAGACACGCACGCGCGCGCGTGCAGCACACAGAGAGGATGAACAAATACACACACACGAACACACACACACACCTACACACACACAAGCGCGCGCGCTCTTTCACACCACAGACACATATGGATAATTTTATTATAACCAGTAACGTTAACTTTAACAACGTTGCAATGAATATAGCACAGTTCGTCAATTACGCCACCCTAACCCTGAATCTCCCCTTCGCACAGAGGCTGAACGAATACATTGACACAAACACAAACACACACACACACACACACACACACACACACACCCACACATTAATGTAACAATACTCAAATGAACAGATTTTTTTAAAATTGTTACTCTTATATAGCGCACTTACAAGCTCAGAGAGCTTCTCAAGGCGCTGGCCACTGATAACCAGCAATCACACAATATTTTGCTGAAGTCAGGATTCGAACCCACTTCGCCCAAGACGCACTCACAAAAGTCGTGCGCTCTGACCACTGAGCTCTCCGGTTACTTCGGCTATTTTCTCCCCTGGTTTTAATTGTGTCAAGGTTCAAAATCCGTGCTTCATCTCCCACTCTCAACACCCATCCGACAGCTTCCATCCAAGCCTTGGTTAATCCCGCTTCTGTGTGTGTATGTGTGTGTGTGGGGTGGTTTGTGTATAGGCGCGTGCGTAAGTGTCTGTGTCTATCTGTTTATATTTGGGAGTGTGAGTGTGTGCACCCGTGTGTAAATGTGCCTGTGTTATATATTTTTTTCAGTATATATTGTGTGTGTGAGAGTGTTTGTGTGTTTTGGTCTGTGTGTGTGTGTCTGTATCTCTCTGTATATATTTGTACAAGTGTGTGTTGTGGTGCGTATTTATGTGTTTGGAAGTTGTCTGTATAAGTGTTTTGCTTGCGTCTCCCATGGTTGTTCATTGTCCAAACGCTCTGTTTGTGCATGTGTATGTGTGTGTGTGTGTGCGTGTGCCTGTGTCTGGGTCTGTGTCTCTGTTACACTCTTGTTGATTTTTTTTATCAGTAGTTGATTCAGCCCCAATGCTTGAATCCTGATAAGTGTAACTCGGATTCGTTTATCCACGCAACCTGTTCACTTAGTAACAAGGCAGGAGTCGTCGTATGAAGTTTTCCAACTTTATTCAGCGTACATCAACAACTGCATACAATCGCTTTTCACTTTTTTTGTCTCTCTTCTCAACTCTTCTTCTTCTTCTTCTTCTTCTTCTTCTTCTTCTTGGGTAAATTAACGTCCCCGGACACACAGAGCGTATAGGGGACTTAATCTGTTGTTGTTGTTTGTAGATTATAGTCACACGACACTTTCGCATATAGGTGACTACTGGACCGATTTATACTGACACCAGTGGGCCAGTTGTTGGTAAAGGGGAAAATAATATGATCACACTTTGACCAATCCGGGATTCGAACCAGCGACCTTTCGGTTACTAGCAAGACGCTCTTACCAACTGAGCTACCCGGCCCCTCTAACTTAATCTCAACTTTGCGGCACATATATAGTCTTTCTATGCTCCAGATAAAGTTAGAACGTTCCAGCGTGACGCAATTATAACCAATCCGATAAAGTTCGTCATCACTGTCTTACGTCATACAACTTAGAACCATCTGGCAGCTACTACCAGATCTATCCGCACGCTTCGATCGATAGTAAACAAGCAATTTTAGAAAACTCTCCAATAATATCGACCAACAAAAATTATCAACATTATACCAAGCTTCTTCTAACAACAATGCAAAATCAAATCAAAGGTAAATACACTCTATTATTGCATGCTTTGCAAAACAAAACGATCGGATCTATTGTGCGCGTCTCACACGTACTATCATGCGCGTTTCAACGTAACAGTCTCTCATTGTTCATTGGACTGACACGGCAGCAGGGTAAAAGTCTCGGTCGATACTAGCTATCAACCAATATCAAGATCGGTTGTAGAAGGATGTGCCAAGAGAGAGGAGATTCAAGGTGGCGGTAGCGTAATTCACAAACTGTGCAGTTCATTACATCGTTGTTAAAGTTTACGTTTTGGATTGTAATAACGTTATCCAAATGTGTGTCTGTGTGTGTGTGTTTGTGCGTGCGTGTGCGCATGTTTACACGGCGTTCTTTGGACAAACTAGCGCACATCTACATACGTTCTTTGGACAGACCTCCTTGTTGGGACGTCCATTTAATGATCCGTTAGGGTTAGGGTTAGGGTTAGGGTTAGGGTTAGAACACTTAAAAGTACTTAAAAAGGGGGTCGTAGAACGAACCATTGTCCACACAACGTATGTGGCGTTTGAGGAAACTCCAAATAACGGTGTCTGTGTAAGTATGTGTGTACGTGTGTGTGTATCTGTGTGCGAGCACGCACATAATTTTTTTATTATCATAAACATACGCACATACACACATACATATACACACGCAAGCATGTGAATCGAATAATGAGGCAATAAAGTATTCGAATTCGTTAGCAAAATAATAATAATAATAATAATAATAATAATAATAATAAATAATAATAATAATAATAATAATAATAATGACGCTACTTTTAAGGCTCCTGATCTTACTAAATAATAATTGAAAGCGCGCATACATGTAGGCTTACACACAGACACTCACACGCGTTGTTCTTACAGTATGCATTCTTATTATTATTATTATTATTATTATTATTATTATTATTATTATTATTATTATTATTACTACTACTACTCCTTCTACTACTACTGCGATCTCTACCCCAATTCCAGGCACACAGATGAAAAGCATACGCATACACGAAGCATTCAAGCGAAACAGGTCACTGCTAATAATACAGTTACGTCTTTTCTAATATTTCTGTGATTACCAACCTCCACCAATATCTTACCAATCACAAGCCCTAAAAGCTTTCAGTGCGGATCCGTCATCCGGGCACTACTACTTTTGTGTGACCTCCCTTTCTCATGGGTTGTCTGCACGCACAAAATGGCCGCCAGTGACAGGAAAATCCAATTCATCATGAAACGACGCGCGGAGAAGGAGAGAGCAGAGCACTCAACCCGGAAGTGATTACTAGAGGATATTGGGAAACGATTGTCCGCCCTTTTTTGTGCGTACCACAAATAGTTATGAAGGGTTATGATGGGATTGCATCGATTTTATGGCCGTCAAGTTCACGGGGTGAAAGATTCCTGAGTGTAATTTCCCGATATGATAACCCGGCTTACGATAGGGAGCAGACTTCTGTCCTATCCTATCCTATCTTATCCCATAACTCGGAGGTCGTAGGCACCACAGATGATCGTTTAACCAGCGTACTCAATCTTTCCCTGTCCTCAGAAACCTTGATTGTTTCGCTCAGTGTCAAACCAGTCCATTCTCGAATGTTGTCCTCCCACCTCTTTTTCGGTCTCCCTTTTCTTCACTGCACTGTGCCTTGCAGGATGGTCTTTGCAAGACCCGATGATCTGGTGACGTGGCCATACCATCGGAGTTTCCGTTTTTTCACCACTGTGAGCAGGTCATCGTGTTGTCCAATGGCTTGTGTGATGGTCTGTCGGACTTCGTCGTTGGTGATGTGCTGGGTATAGGAAATGCCCAGAAGTCTTCTGTAGCACCTCATCTCCATGCTTAGTATTCTTCGTTGTAGATTTGGTGTGGAGGTCCATGTTTCGCAAGCATATAGGAAGATGGAGATGACAAGGGAGCGCAGCAGCCTTACATTGGAATGTAGACTGATGGTCCTGTCTTTCCAAATTGGCTTCAACCTCGCCAGGGCAGCAGTTCTTTGTGCGATCCTGGAGAGGACTTCCTGTCGAGACCTATTGTCTGATACAATGGCTCCTAAATATTTGAAGCTATGCACTGTGTTGAGGGATTGGCCTTGGACTTTGATGTCCGTGTTGATGCCATTGGTGTTGTTGGTCATCATTTTGGTCTTCTCTGCACGTATTTCCATTCTAGAGGCTCTGGAGGTGGTTTCAAGCTTCTGTATCAGCTGTTTAAGTTCTTGTTCCTCTCCAGCCAATCCATCAATGTCATCCTCAAAACGGAGGTTGGAGATTGCTTTTCCCCTATGCTGACTGTGCCTTCGTGGTCTGCAAAGGCATCTGACATGATGCGCTTTAGGAAGATGTTGAAGAGTGTTGGAGAGAGTAGGCATCCCTGACGCACACCGATTGTTGTTCTGAACTAGTTTCCGATGGCGCTGTTGTGGAGGACTGCACTCGTAGCCTTGTTATACCCGATGTTATAACCCGTCTTACGATAGGGAGCAGACTTCTAGAAACAGGATTGATCAAGTAATAAGATGGGATGGTTTTGTTATTGTTTAAGTGGAGGGTGGCGGTTGTGTGGTTTTGGTTGTTGTTGTTGCTGCTATTGGTGTTAGGTTGGTGGTGGTGGTGGTGGTGGTGGTGTTTTGTTGTGGTTGTGTTTGTGTTTGGAGCAAGATTTAGCAAGCTTTATATCATATCTTGGATTGTCATCATTATCTTATAGGAAGGATTTGATAAAAGAAGACTGGTGCATAATGCTATCAGAAGAAGAAGAAGAAGTTGAAGAAGAAGGAGTAGTAATAGTAGTAGTAGTAGTAGTAGTAGTAGTAGTAGTAGTAGTAGTAGTAGTAGTGTAGTAGTAGTAGTAGTAGTAGTAGTAGTAGTAGTAGTAGTAGTAGTAGTAGTAGCAGTAGTAGTAGTAGTAGTATCATCTGAAGAAGAAGAAGAAGAAGAAGAAGAAGAAGAAGAAGAAGAAGAAGAACAACAACAACAACAACAACAACAACAACAACAACACAAAACATCAAGACAATAATTTATAAGCTCTACAACTTTCAACAAAAAAGTTTTCTTCGTCCATCAACTCAAAAAGTGGAATGTTAAAAAGATTCCACCCCCTATTAAACGCTCAAAGTTCAATTTCATAGCATCACCATGTTCACTTCATAACCTGTCAAAATTCAACGTGACAGCTTCACAACACACCTTGATGGCATCACAACAGTCACTCGAACGAGTTAAATTGTTACGATTCTATTAAGTTGAACTTTCACCGTTTAATAGGGGGAAAGTAATCCTTAAAAAAACACAAAAAAAACACTTCTGCTTTTGGAGACGTTATCTAACGCACCCTGTTATAACCCTTTCTATACCACAAACACACTAGCAGGGTTCCATCATTGCCATCGCATCAGCAGAGATTTTCAACACTGGCGTAAACATCACTGCACAAAAAGGCCTTATCAAAACATAGTTAAAGAATGATGCGTAGACTGTATATAAGATGGTGTGAGTTTCACTGATGCATATCTTCTTTAAAAGCCCCAATTCGAAGACATTGTTTATTCTTGGCGAAAACGGATGTACCCGAACATTTGCATTGTTATTACATTAAAAAAAGAGAGATAAAAGATAGGAGCACGGTGGTTTAATGGTAGTGCTTTGGCTTGCGGATCTGAAGGTCCCGGGTTCGAGTCCTGTCCGGGCCATTGTGTTGTGTCCCTGGGAAAGACACTTTACTCCTGTTTCCTACTCCTTCTGTCATGAACCGAGCAGTTTACCCTGCCCATTGACTGTTTAGCTTTGTGTAGTAATTGTAACATTAGAGAGAGTCAGTATATTACTCAGCAGCAATTAAGGTACACAGCAGACCACACACAGCGAGCGAGCCACCCACATCGCAGTAAGTCAGCACTTGAGCTTTGAATCGGACCGTTTTAACCAATCAGAGCAGGCTCAGTGGGTAGAGCAGTTCTGAATGTGTCAAAACCTAAGACAGTTTGAATCAGTCGTGTGTGAGACGAGGTAGAGTCAACATCTCCACAGCTAGAGAAATCTCTACACTCATAGACCAGGAAGCAGGACTTTGAAATCTTAGAATTCTCTCAAGTCACACGGGCCTGAACTTGTCAAACAGGTAAATGAACACACTTCTGTTTCATCGTGATATATTTATATTATTGTTGAAATTATGTTTGAAGAATTTGCTATGCAGAAATGTGAATTGTTAATCCGAATTTGCCGTACCACGTGGACCGACCACGAGCCGAAACACGACCGGTTGCGCCGCCATGTTGCATACCATACGGAACCACTGTTATTTAACTTATATGTATGTTTGCAGACCAGTGGCTGTACCACTGAATGTTTATAATATTATTAATTCTGTATGTGTATAGTTAGCCACGATTGATATTTATGTATGTATAGGAATTTAGAGTTGAGATTCCAGTGGAACCCGGAAGTAGCAGAATGTTCGTCGCTTATGTATAGAGATGTGGAGCTATCACTGAGGGCTACTTTGGCTTTCAGTGAGACGCTCTGCACAAACCGATTATTCAGGGTTGTGCAGAATTTCGTCTCTTATATTACAGACGAGCAGGCGAGCTATCCCGAGCTATCCCGAGCTATCCTGTGCGCACCACTCCACAGAAACGACTAGTTGGCGGAGTATCCTCTACCGCACAAGACGGAAAGAGCTACCCGGAAAACTCCCTGTCAGACCCCACAGCGTGGCAAGGGAACCCAACTACACCGACACAGGTGGACCAGAAGCTACCTCACAGAAGGACTTCGAACCCCCACTCATGAGTTAAGTGCATAACACGAAGGTGCACTTAAACTGATCATAACAGGACCACAGTAGTCCAACTCTTCAGAAACTGTAAAACGGACCACAGTAGTCCAAAAACTACATGAGATATTATAGCAAGTGCCCGAGGAAGATATAACAGCTGCCTAGACTATCAGCGATCGAACTATTAGCAGTGACTGAGACATTTTAAGTTAGATTAGTACTTAGAGAATCTTGTATAGAGTAGAAGAAATAAATGTGTGATTTTAACTGTTATCAAGTGGCTGGACTACATATGATTCATAGCCGTGTGAAAGCTAGTGTGACAGTAATCGTTTACCATTTTTCTATCTATCTCTGTACCCCAACCTTAACACAGAACGAGCAAAACAAATAAATTTATTAAAGTAATTCATAGGGTGACTTACTAGCAGTTCCCACCGAATAAACGTGAGGGTCCATAATTCCATTGTGCAGAGCCCATAAACCCCACGTGACACTTTAATTGGCGAGCCTGCCAGGATCTGTGTATAATAGGAATTGGGTATAATCGGACCTAAGTACAATAAAATTAGATAACAGTAGAGGTAGAATAACTTAGAATAGTGTAAGGGTATAACACTGATCAGTTGGGTGCACTATTCTTTAGTTAAAAACTTTTTTGCTTCAATTATTTTTGTGTCTGTATGTTGCATTGTTCTTTTGCAGGTTTTGCTTAAGTAACTGTTGTATGCCATTTGACTCTTGCTTTATTCTATTATTGATTACGAATTTGATTGTCTTTGCATTGTTGTTATTGAATTGCAATATTGCTAGTGTTTTGGTATTCCACGTGATTCAGAGGTTGTTCATAGACACATTTGACAATGTCGGACCCAGTGGCCTTGATGTAACCAGTTACACTATTGTCTGATCGCGAATGAGAGGATAAATGTGCTGAATGGTGAATGTATGTATTAAATTTCCCTGTCCTGTGCCTATTGCTGCGCGCGAGCCCAAAACAGCCTCGGGCACTGCGTTTGGTATATATCCGTAGGCTATCGTGAACAAAGAAGATGTTTAAAAAAGGGAACGCTTCGGTTCCGCGCGTTACCCCCATACGCCTTTGTGTTAGGGGACGGAAATTTTACCATCCGCGCGTTCGTTAGACCATCCCAATCCATTATGGCCCATGTAAGTAACATTGTTTAGTTACATGACTTTGTTATCCATACTACTAGAAGAATGTGTATGTTTTGTGCTTAATAGTAATAATACACTTGTATTTTACAGTAGAATTTAGATTTATACATTGTGATTGTCTCAAGGCTTCTATCTTCCTCATGGCCGGTAACCCGGATCTTCCATACTTTGCTATGCTTCTTGCTTTGTTAAAGTCAGGCTTCGGCATTCTACTTCTAGGATCACAGGATTTTTTGGTACGATATCACTCTTCATGTTTGATCTATTCAGTATGTTGAGTTAGATGTTGCTGTAATCTTGCATCAGTCTATCTGTCGCGGTGGCTATCACCTACAGCGTAGGCTTGGCTGTGTTTTGATCTACACTCTACCAGAGAATGCTTCTAGCTTGTGTATGAATGAGTGCACCCAGTGTCTGCTGTAATAGTCAGCTCTCCATGGGCTTATTACTTGCTTAGTTGCCGACTGAGTGCACCACAGTTCATTTCTGATGCTCTGTGCAGTCGTAGGATCTATTCCTGCTGCTTGAGAGTTTATTAGTCGTCTGCTGGTAGCCCCCCCCCCCCCTCCCCCAACCTTCCCTAGTTTCTTCCCTTCTCTCTATTGTCGCCCTTTATATCTCTTCTTCTGATGTTCTGTGAAGGTGTAGGCCTATGTGTTAGTTCTGTTTGCTTGCATTAGGCCTTCTTCACTTTATCCTATTTCTTGTATTTCTGCCTATTGCCCTGGGCCACCACTTTGTCATGTTGTATAGTATTGCTTATGTATGTAAAGTGGTTTAATAACATGTTTCATAATCCTTTATTATTAATTTTGCTTTACCGTCTTCCATCATGTAGGGAATGCTAATTTGAGTGACTCAGTATTTACTAAATACTGTATAACTAGTCAACCACCATTTATATTGTTGTCACATATTCATATTGTGTATAGCTGGCATGGCCAGGTGGCATTTTCTTTTGTATTATTGATGTATTATTAATATTATATGTTAGGACCAGGTATGTCTGAGTTGATATGCCAGACTAGGTTGTGGCATTGCGTTTGTCTGGCAGACTAGGCCTATCCTCTATGTGAGAATGCGCATTGGGTCATTCCCTTTTATTTAGGCTTGTGTATAGCCAGCATATAGGCGCATCCCTTTATATGTTCATGTTGGTGTGCAACATATTGACTTATTGTTTATGAATATTTACATTGTTTGGTCCATGTGTGTTTATGCTGCCCCCGTTGTAATTAACGTTGATTATTTTGTCTTGTATGGTATTTTCTTTAAGCCACCTATGCCATTGCCTATTTTCCTATTGCCTTTTACATATTATTCTATACTGTAACATCTAACCATAACAACTATTGACGGCATACTTATGTATATGTTTTTATGATGTTTCAGCGTGCTGTCAAGTGGTAGTAAAGTCTGAATAGAACTAACCTATCCTGATATTCCTGTGACTGTGTGCGGTATGAGAGGCAACAACACCACCCCACTCACGCACGACACCCTCTCACAAGTGGCGTCGCCGACAGGATAGGAGCTGACCACCACTAGATTGACAGCACGGTGTCGCCATGACAGACGACGCACAAGCACCACTGGAAGCAGCACCACTGGGAGTGGGAAGCTGGTACCCACCTCCGAGACTTCCCAAGTTCTCCGGGACTGAAGATGTTGCGGAATTTGCAGCTGAGGCAGACCGGGTCTTAAAGGCCTATAAGCTAAAAGGAGGTGTGGGGGTGGAGTTTATTTTGCGCCATCTGGATGACCCGGCGAGGAAGGAGGTCCTATCCCTACCGGACGACAGCAGAAACACAGCTGACGCGGTTTTGCAGCACCTGAAGACTGTCTTTGGTGAGCGGAGATCAAGGGTCCTCCTGCTAGAGGACTTTAACCAAAGAAGGCAGCAGCCAGGAGAATCTGTCCTTGAATTCAGCCATGGACTTCAGAAGTTGGCCGAGCGCGTGCGTCAGGCTGGTGGAGCATTGCCTGCTGCTGATGTGAGGGACCGCTTCATCGAGCGCCTCCTTGACAGTGGGTTGAGGAGAGAACTTCGAAGAAGCAGGGCTCGAAACAGCGAGATCACACTGCTGGAGCTGAGGGAAGAGGCGCTCCAATGGGCTGAAGAGGAAGGGGATGCTGAGGATGTTTCTCCACTGCAACAACAGAGCCAGGCTGCACTACCAACTTCTGCAGCGCTTGATACCTTGGTCACTCTGATGAAGAGTATGGACCAGAGATTGGCCACGCTGGAAGACAAGCGCAACACAAGACCAGCACCTAGGGGCTGCTTCAAGTGCGGGCAGCAGGGCCATTTCAAGAGGCAGTGCCCAAACTAGAGGCACCTGTTGTGGAAAGTAGCCACACAGCAGGGGCTGCCAGTAAGGCTACACTGGCAGGAGAGTGTCCTACGACCTCTATGAACATACAGCATGTAGACTGTAAAGCATTAGTTGATACAGGTAGTCAGATAAGTAGTGTTACAGAAACATTTTATAAACAATATCTTAGGCAGCTTCCAATAGACTCAGTAGGGTACCTAACTTTAAAAGCAGCTAATGGCCTTGATATCCCGTATGTAGGAGTTGTAACATGTCCAGTGACAGTTTTTGGTACCACGATTGTGACAACCCTGATGGTAGTTAGGGATTCTGATGATATTTTTACTAGACAGCGTAAGAGGGAAATCCCAGGAGTGTTAGGGATGAATGTAATAGGTAAGATATTTAAAGGCAAGAGCCAGGAACCAGCTTGGTTAGCATCGGTTGTGGAGGAGGTGCATGCGCATGATGGGTCTGTGCATGGTATCGGTCGGGCTGCTAGGAATGTGTTTATTCCAGCTGAGTCCATGGTAGCGGTACAAATCAGATCCAAAAGAGCTTCACATCGATTGCTGGCTGAGGCTGCAGACCACAATCTGCCTGCAGGCTGTCTCATCACCCCAACCTTGTTAGGGCCTTACCCCTCGCCTATGTATGTTAGAGTCCTCAACCTCACTGAGGAGGGCATCACCCTCAAGGCCAGCACTCCACTCGTAACCCTGTTTCATGTAGCTTCCATTGACTCCCCGTCTACAGCAGAGGTAGTCTGCAATGAGCAGGAGATCCGGGTTGGGAAGCCAGTAGCAGCTTCTACTCTCATTGCTGACTTGGCATCCAAGTTAAAAGACTTCCAAGGGACCAACGAGGAGCGGAACCAACTGCTTGAAGTACTCAAGAAGCACCCTTCTGTGATCTCTACTGCAGAAAGTGAACTTGGGTACACCAACAAGGACGTTCACAGAATACGGCTTACTGATAACATACCAGTGAGTCAACCACACAGATCAATTCATCCCAAAGATTTCAATGAGGTGAGAGAACACTTACAAGAGCTGTTGGCTAAAGGAATTATCCATGAGAGCCATAGTCCATATGCTGCACCAATTGTAGTTGTCAGGAAGAAAGACGGGTCAATCAGATTATGTGTGGACTATCGGGGGCTGAACGCCAAGACCATCAAAGATGCGTACCCTCTACCACGCATCAACGAAACCTTTGACCTGCTGGTAGGGTCAGAGTTCTTCTCCACGCTAGACTTAGCCAGCGGGTATCACCAGATAGCAATGGCGCCAGAGGATCAGAGCAAAACTGCTTTCACTACACCATTTGGCCTCTTTGAGTATACCAGGATGCCCTTCGGTCTTGCCGGTGCACCAGCAACTTTTCAGCGGCTCATGAACAAAGTGATGAGTGACCAGCTTTTCCAGTTCCTCTTAGTCTACTTTGACGACCTTCTTATCTATTCGAAGACCCTCAGCGACCATCTTCAGCAACTTGATCGAGTCCTCAGTAGACTTGAAGACGTAGGCCTCAAGTTGAACCTTGAAAAGTGTCAGTTTCTCCAGAAAGAGGTCAGCTACCTTGGCCATAGCATTTCTGCTAATGGTGTGAGCTGTCAGGATGAAAAGGTAGAAGTTGTTCAGAACTGGCCCAAGCCACAGACTGCAAAGGAATTGAGATCTTTCCTTGGCTTCGCGGGGTATTATCGGCGCTTTGTACAGAATTACGCCTCCATAGCTGGACCATTACACTCCCTGATCAACAGCCAAGACAAAAAGACTGCACCCATATCCCATCAGTGGAAACCAGAGCATGAGGTTGCCTTCAAGACGCTCAAGGAGAAGCTTACCAGTGCTGGAGTGCTTGCGTTCGCCGACTTCAACAAACCCTTTGTTCTGGAAACAGATGCAAGTCTTGAGGGATTAGGGGCCATTCTCAACCAGCGCCAGCCCGACGGAAAGCTGAGAGTCATCGCTTATGCCAGTAGGAGACTCCGCCCTACAGAGAAGAATGAAACCAACTATAGCAGTTTCAAGTTAGAAATGTTGGCGTTGAAATGGGCGGCTACTGAAAAGTTTCGAGGCTACCTTTTAGGCAACAAGTTTGAGGTGTGGACAGACAACAACCCTCTCGCCCATTTCCAAACTTCCAAATTGGGTGCTCTTGAGCAGAGATGGGCTGCACAGCTGGCTGTCTTTGACTTTGTGGTAAAATACAAGCCTGGCAAGACAAATCGAGCTGATGCCCTGTCCCGACGACCACCAGAAAGCTTGCCCCCGACCTCTACTCCTATCCCAGTTGAGGTAGCCCAATCCCAGTCTGTCTTCTGTCAACATCAGGCTCTAGAAAAGGACTGTTGTCTGTTTCCTGGCCCCGCTCCAACAGCTCCCATGAAGCCTGTCCTTCCAGACTGGTCTACCGCACTGCCTACCCTGTCTTCTCACAACATGTTGGAACTCCAGCAGGAGGATCAGCGATTGGCACAGTGTTGAAGTCTTGGCCCGAGAAACCCCCTACTTCTACAGACAAGTCACTGGCCACTCTTTGTGGGCAGCATGCCCGCCTCCAGATCATTGAGGGTGTACTCCACCGATCAGTGCAAGACCCAGTTCATGGACCAGTGCTACAGCTCGTACTACCTTCTACTCTGCGACCAGATATCTTGATTGAGCTGCATGACAAGATGGCCCATCAGGCAGTGGACAGAACTCTGTCCCTACTTCGTAAAAGGGTGTACTGGCCTGGTATGACCAAGGACTGTGAGGGGTACATCGAGCAGTGTCAGAGATGCCAATTGAACAGACGGTCAACTGTCAGGCCAGCGATGGGTCACCTTCTGGCGACCAAACCACTTCAAGTTGTCGCCATGGACTTCTGTAAGGTCGAGCCAGCGTCTGATGGAAGAGAAAGCATCCTAATAATTACAGATGTGTTCACCAAGTATACAATTGCAGTTCCAACCAGAAATCAAGAAGCAGTAACTGTAGCCAAGGTGCTAGTGACTGAATGGTTCCAGAAGTTCGGTGTGCCAGAACGACTGCATAGTGATCAAGGCAGAGACTTTGAAGGTAGGGTGGTCAATGAACTATGTCTGATGTACAACATAAAGAAGTCCAGAACGACCCCTTACCACCCCCAAGGAAACGGTCAGTGCGAGAGGTTTAACCGCACCCTTCATCAACTTTTGCGCACCCTATCAGATGAACAAAAGAAGAAATGGCCACAACATCTGCAAGAAGTTGTCCAGGCTTACAACTGTACTCCCCATTCCTCAACAGGATTCTCCCCTCATCTTCTCATGTTTGGCCATGAACCAAGGCTGCCTGTTGATGTCAAGTTAGGCCTCCTTGATTCGTCTCATCATGCATCAGGAGCTGTTGATTGGGTAAGACAGCATCAACACCGCCTGCGCCAAGCTCATGTAACAGCCACAGAGAGGTTGACTGCTGCTTCTGCAGCCAGAGCAAGCAGAGTGAAGCAAGTTGGAGAACCGGGGCTAGCCATAGGGTCCTTTGTCTATCTGCCAAACAGAGTCCTCGGGAGGAATAAAATCCAAGACCGTTGGAAATCTGACTTGTTTGTGGTCACTTCCCAACCCAGTGATTCCGTGGTTAGAGTGCGACCTCATAATGGAGGCAAAGAACAGACAGTTAACCGGATAAATGTTATGCCTGTCAAAGCTATTGTGTCTCCTCAACCAGCTCTCCCCGCATCTCCAAAACCCAAACCATCTCTTCGGTTCTCAGACGATGAGGAGGAGGAGAGTTGGATTTTTCTCCCCAATGTCAATGATCCCAGACCCAGATCCCGTCTCCCAGTTCCTGTCCAGCCTATCCCATCCACCTCAGCGTCTGCTTGTCGTGCCCCTTCCACACCAACTAGAACACTGTTACCAGTCAGAAAATCTGCTAGGATAGCACAGAGAAAAGAATGAGGACATTGTTCTGATCAGTCTGGGGCGAATGTAACCAGTTACACTATTGTCTGATCGCGAATGAGAGGATAAATGTGCTGAATGGTGAATGTATGTATTAAATTTCCCTGTCCTGTGCCTATTGCTGCGCGCGAGCCCAAAACAGCCTCGGGCACTGCGTTTGGTATATATCCGTAGGCTATCGTGAACAAAGAAGATGTTTAAAAAAGGGAACGCTTCGGTTCCGCGCGTTACCCCCATACGCCTTTGTGTTAGGGGACGGAAATTTTACCATCCGCGCGTTCGTTAGACCATCCCAATCCATTATGGCCCATGTAAGTAACATTGTTTAGTTACATGACTTTGTTATCCATACTACTAGAAGAATGTGTATGTTTTGTGCTTAATAGTAATAATACACTTGTATTTTACAGTAGAATTTAGATTTATACATTGTGATTGTCTCAAGGCTTCTATCTTCCTCATGGCCGGTAACCCGGATCTTCCATACTTTGCTATGCTTCTTGCTTTGTTAAAGTCAGGCTTCGGCATTCTACTTCTAGGATCACAGGATTTTGGTACGATATCACTCTTCATGTTTGATCTATTCAGTATGTTGAGTTAGATGTTGCTGTAATCTTGCATCAGTCTATCTGTCGCGGTGGCTATCACCTACAGCGTAGGCTTGGCTGTGTTTTGATCTACACTCTACCAGAGAATGCTTCTAGCTTGTGTATGAATGAGTGCACCCAGTGTCTGCTGTAATAGTCAGCTCTCCATGGGCTTATTACTTGCTTAGTTGCCGACTGAGTGCACCACAGTTCATTTCTGATGCTCTGTGCAGTCGTAGGATCTATTCCTGCTGCTTGAGAGTTTATTAGTCGTCTGCTGGTAGCCCCCCCCCCCCCCCCCCCCCTCCCCCAACCTTCCCTAGTTTCTTCCCTTCTCTCTATTGTCGCCCTTTATATCTCTTCTTCTGATGTTCTGTGAAGGTGTAGGCCTATGTGTTAGTTCTGTTTGCTTGCATTAGGCCTTCTTCACTTTATCCTATTTCTTTTTCTGCCTATTGCCCTGGGCCACCACTTTGTCATGTTGTATAGTATTGCTTATGTATGTAAAGTGGTTTAATAACATGTTTCATAATCCTTTATTATTAATTTTGCTTTACCGTCTTCCATCATGTAGTGAATGCTAATTTGAGTGACTCAGTATTTACTAAATACTGTATAACTAGTCAACCACCATTTATATTGTTGTCACATATTCATATTGTGTATAGCTGGCATGGCCAGGTGGCATTTTCTTTTGTATTATTGATGTATTATTAATATTATATGTTAGGACCAGGTATGTCTGAGTTGATATGCCAGACTAGGTTGTGGCATTGCGTTTGTCTGGCAGACTAGGCCTATCCTCTATGTGAGAATGCGCATTGGGTCATTCCCTTTTATTTAGGCTTGTGTATAGCCAGCATATAGGCGCATCCCTTTATATGTTCATGTTGGTGTGCAACATATTGACTTATTGTTTATGAATATTTACATTGTTTGGTCCATGTGTGTTTATGCTGCCCCCGTTGTAATTAACGTTGATTATTTTGTCTTGTATGGTATTTTCTTTAAGCCACCTATGCCATTGCCTATTTTCCTATTGCCTTTTACATATTATTCTATACTGTAACATCTAACCATAACAACTATTGACGGCATACTTATGTATATGTTTTTATGATGTTTCAGCGTGCTGTCAAGTGGTAGTAAAGTCTGAATAGAACTAACCTATCCTGATATTCCTGTGACTGTGTGCGGTATGAGAGGCAACAACACCACCCCACTCACGCACGACACCCTCTCACATTGAGATTGCGCTTCAAGGAATTAGGGGAAGCTTTACACTTAGCAGGGGGAGACCTAATTGCGTATATCAATGCAGAGGTAGAGAAACAGGAGGCTAAGGCAGAGAGAGCAGCAGAGAGAGAGGCGAAGAAACTCGAAGCGGCAGAGAGAGCCGCAGAGAGAGAACAGAAAAAAGCAGAATTAGAGGCAGAGAGAGAGGCAAAGAAATTAGCATTAGAAGCAGAGCAAAAGAAAGCAGAGTTAGAAGCAGCAAGAGAACAGAAGAAATTAGAATTAGAAGGAGAACAGAAGAAGGCAGCATTAGCAGCAGAGAGAGAAGCAGAAGTCAGGAAATGGGAGTATGAGAGGGCAGAAAAGGAAAAAGACAGACAGCATGAGTTAGAGCTAAGAAGATTGGGATCAGGAGCTTCAAGTTCTTCCTCAACCCCTCCCCACTCAGATCAGCTAGAGGTAGCACCCAACCCTGTACAAGGAATGTCATTTCCACTGGGAACATTCAATGAGAGAGAAGAAGGTCTAGATCTCTATCTGACTAGGTTTGAGCGTCTAGCAACAGAGTACAAACTAGATCCCACTCATTGGTCTTTTAAGCTTAGTCAAGGGCTTAGAGGAAAGGCTTATGACATCTACAGTAAGCTACCGACTGACAGAGTGACTGACTATCACAAAGTAAAAGAGGCACTCCTAACGGGATTCGAACTGACAGGAGAATGCTATCGGCAAAAATTCCGCACCAATCGGAGAGTGAAAGGAGAGAGCTATGCGCAGTTCGCGGATCGGTTGTCCACAACGCTGGATAAGTGGATTAGCCAGTCAGCCACGGCTAAAACGTATGATGGACTGACAGAACTGTTAGTTTGGGAACAGCTACGGGAAACTATGACCCCCGAGCTGAGAACATTCTCAGTAGAGCAGGGCGCGGAAAGACTGGAAGATCTGGTCAAGGTCGCAGATAGGTACGTGGCCGCACACGGAGAAGCCAAGAGCTTCAGGCGAGACCTAAAGCCTAACGGGAAAGAGGCACAGAAACGAAGCCCTAACCGAGAAGAGCGCACCGCGAATAAGCCGAATAACCCCAGACCTGGGCAGAATAAAGGACCCACCACGGAATTCGGGAAAAGAGGTCCCGCAGAACAGAGACGGTATTGTTCGTTCTGCAACCGAAACAATCACTCCACCGCAGAATGTTTCAAGTTGGCCGCACAACGTAGGGAAGAGCGCGAAAGCCGGCCAGCGCACAGAGTTCTAACTCAAAGTAGCGGTAACAAGCCACACACAATCGGAGATCACCCATCGGTGACAGACACGGTCAAGGTCAACGGAAAAGAAGCGAACTGTCTGTATGACACAGGTCTATCATACGACGCGATAGTTAGCGAATCTCTGGTATCGCGCGCGGACTTGACGGACAAGACAGTCGACTTACAAGGAGCAGACTTGACGAAACCGACGACTACTTGCCCAATAGCTTGGATAGAAGTAGAGAGTAGGTACGTCACAGGACGAATCCAAGCAGCTGTTTTACAGAAACCCCTGTATGATCTAGTGCTAGGTTGTAGGTATGTGTTCTTAGGCACGCCCCCTAAAACTGTAGAGATAGCTGCAGTGCAAACCAGGGCCCAAGCTAAAACCCAACCACCCCAGCCCGAGTTCGCTCCGAATCCAGGACTCGAAGAGATCAAAACAGCACAGAAAGAAGACACCTCGATAGCGAAGTGCTTCCAGAAGCTACCCAAGGCGCACACACCCCCGCACAAGGGAGACTTCTACATGGAAGAGGGAGTTCTACATCGACAAGGAGATGGAGATCACACCCAACTAGTACTGCCAGCCACCCTTCGAGCCCAAGTACTAGAACTAGGCCACAGCATGCCACTCAGCGGACACATGGGAATTGGAGCCACAGTGCAGAGAATCAGCGCACACTACTATTGGCCAGGAATCACGGAGGATGTCAAGCGCTACGTGAAATCTTGCCACCAATGTCAACGATATTCCCCGCGACATCACACCGTACCAGTTACCTTAGGACCATCGGTAGTAGTCGGCGTGCCATTCCAGCAAGTCTCAGTAGACATAGTAGGACCACTGCCCATGACCAAGAAGCGGAACAGATTTCTACTCACACTCGTCGACGCATGTACGATGTGGTGCGAAGCAGTCCCGTTGCCAGCGATCGACACCAAGAAGATCGCAGATGCACTCATCGCCATCTTTACCAGAGTCGGATTCCCGGACAGCATTAGAACGGACAACGGATCTCAGTTCACCGGCCGCCTGATGCAAGACGTGTTCGAGTTGATACAAGTTCATCACATTCGCACACCACCATACCACCCCGCCAGCAACGGACAAGTAGAAAGACTGAATGGAACCCTTCCTACCATACTCAGGAAAGTCGCCGACGACAATCCAGAAGCGTGGGACACCTACGTGAATGCGGCACTGTTCGCATACAGAGAAACGCCCCATGCAGCCACAGGCTACACCCCGTCAACATTGCTATTCGGCAGACCTCTAGCAGGACCGCTAGAAGCCCTACGCAGAAGTTGGACGGAAGCCAAGATAGACGACACACCAAGAGGTGCCACCAAGTACGTCTCAGACCTGCAGGAAACCCTCAAAGCAACGTGGAAGAAAGCTGGTGAAGCACTGAAGAAAGGCAAGAGCCCGTCAGGCGAAGTACTACAACCGCCACGCGAAGGACAGAGAACTGCAAGTCGGCGATCAAGTGCTACTCTTACTTCCAAGTGGAACCAACAAGCTGGACATCGCTTGGAGAGGACCGTACCGGGTGACTGCCAAGAAATCCAAGACAGTCTACCAAGTAGAGGTGAACGGGAGAGCCCGATACCACCACATCAATCGCCTCAAGAAATACACGGACCGACCAGCGACCCCCGGCACACACACATGGATGGCCATCGCCATCGCGGAAGAAGCTCATCCACAACTACAACAGCACCGCCGTACCACTGACAAATGGAACCCGGAAAATCGCCCCGGACAAAGTAGTTTGGACAGCATTCCAAACACTCAAGGACAGAATGACATCGGCGCCAGTACTCCACCTACCCGATTTGACTCAGCCATTCGTTCTTCGCACCGACGCAAGCGACTTAGGCCTCGGAGCAGTACTGCTACAGCGCGACCCCAAGAATGCAGAGACGCTATTCCCTGTCGCCTACGCCAGCAGAAAATTGAGACCCGCCGAGACCCACTACGCCACGTCGGAGAAAGAATGTCTTGGACTAGTCTGGGCCATACAGAAATTCCAACTCTACCTGTATGGGACCCACTTCACAGTTCAGGTGGACCACCAACCACTATCGTTCCTGGCAGCCTCCAAGTCTTTGAACTCTCGCCTGATGAGATGGGCACTCACCCTTCAGGCGTACTCATTCCAGATCGAGTACATCCCCGGCAAAGAGAACCACGGAGCCGACTACCTCAGTCGCCATCTCGTGGAGGACACAGCAGCTGTCGCCCACCCAACACAACTAAGGGCCACAGCACCAGAATTCGTCCCCGTCCAGTAAAACCCTGTCACTAGTGTCCATAGCTACCTGGCACAGCATGGCAGCTCAGGTAGAGCAACTTACTTAGTGTGTAAATAGGACCCTAGGATAGTGCAGTGTTAAACTAGGCTCTTTAGTAGAAAAAGGTCGAATCCAGTAGTCATCGCCTTTTTTCAGTTGAGGGAGCCTGTCATGAACCGAGCAGTTTACCCTGCCCATTGACTGTTTAGCTTTGTGTAGTAATTGTAACATTAGAGAGAGTCAGTATATTACTCAGCAGCAATTAAGGTACACAGCAGACCACACACAGCGAGCGAGCCACCCACATCGCAGTGAGTCAGCACTTGAGCTTTGAATCGGACCGTTTTAACCAATCAGAGCAGGCTCAGTGGGTAGAGCAGTTCTGAATGTGTCAAAACCTAAGACAGTTTGAATCAGTCGTGTGTGAGACGAGGTAGAGTCAACATCTCCACAGCTAGAGAAATCTCTACACTCATAGACCAGGAAGCAGGACTTTGAAATCTTAGAATTCTCTCAAGTCACACGGGCCTGAACTTGTCAAACAGGTAAATGAACACACTTCTGTTTCATCGTGATATATTTATATTATTGTTGAAATTATGTTTGAAGAATTTGCTATGCAGAAATGTGAATTGTTAATCCGAATTTGCCGTACCACGTGGAAGAGCCGACCACGAGCCGAAACACGACCGGTTGCGCCGCCATGTTGCATACCATACGGAACCACTGTTATTTAACTTATATGTATGTTTGCAGACCAGTGGCTGTACCACTGAATGTTTATAATATTATTAATTCTGTATGTGTATAGTTAGCCACGATTGATATTTATGTATGTATAGGAATTTAGAGTTGAGATTCCAGTGGAACCCGGAAGTAGCAGAATGTTCGTCGCTTATGTATAGAGATGTGGAGCTATCACTGAGGGCTACTTTGGCTTTCAGTGAGACGCTCTGCACAAACCGATTATTCAGGGTTGTGCAGAATTTCGTCTCTTATATTACAGACGAGCAGGCGAGCTATCCCGAGCTATCCCGAGCTATCCTGTGCGCACCACTCCACAGAAACGACTAGTTGGCGGAGTATCCTCTACCGCACAAGACGGAAAGAGCTACCCGGAAAACTCCCTGTCAGACCCCACAGCGTGGCAAGGGAACCCAACTACACAACGACACAGGTGGACCAGAAGCTACCTCACAGAAGGACTTCGAACCCCCACTCATGAGTTAAGTGCATAACACGAAGGTGCACTTAAACTGATCATAACAGGACCACAGTAGTCCAACTCTTCAGAAACTGTAAAACGGACCACAGTAGTCCAAAAACTACATGAGATATTATAGCAAGTGCCCGAGGAAGATATAACAGCTGCCTAGACTATCAGCGATCGAACTATTAGCAGTGACTGAGACATTTTAAGTTAGATTAGTACTTAGAGAATCTTGTATAGAGTAGAAGAAATAAATGTGTGATTTTAACTGTTATCAAGTGGCTGGACTACATATGATTCATAGCCGTGTGAAAGCTAGTGTGACAGTAATCGTTTACCATTTTTCTATCTATCTCTGTACCCCAACCTTAACACAGAACGAGCAAAACAAATAAATTTATTAAAGTAATTCATAGGGTGACTTACTAGCAGTTCCCACCGAATAAACGTGAGGGTCCATAATTCCATTGTGCAGAGCCCATAAACCCCACGTGACACCTTCGGATGAGAGTATAAACTAGTCTGTTTGTCGCATACATTCCATCATAAGGAACTTTAAAGATCCTGACTCTCATGTCCTAGGCGGGTGAGTGCCGGTAACAAGAACACATCCAGCATGCGCTTGGTCCTTCTCCCCCATCCCTGGCTGGCCAGGATAGTGCTCAGTTGTCCGGGCGTCAGACCATGAGCCCAAAGGCTGCAAGTAGGCGCCTCGGGCGGTTTGAGTTAGATCCTGTATCGGCCAGTGCCTAGAATCTGGTCAAGTACGGCGAGATAAGTGCGCTATAAAAATCCTCAATAATAATAATAATAATAATAATAATAAACAACTAGGCTTTCATTGCTCAAACCGACCGCTGAAGTTTGAATTTTTCGTGTCTGCTCCGACAGGGAGTGATTTTCCCCTGTTTAACCGTACATCAATACAATAGCCGTGTGTGATCTTTGACCCTAATTCTGAACGAACCACGCGACTTCAAGAGTGCGTCTTTGATGTCTGGGATAGGGTAGGGTCTATTGCATCAGCTTTAAACGAAAAACATTACCAAGCAACTTGGAAAAAAAAAGAAAAGGTTCATTCCTCTTACTGGCTTAGCTTTGGTAAGTGCTATTTTTAACTCAAGTGGGGTGGCTGGCGGTAGATATTCATAGGCACACAACTACGGAATTTATTGATTTAAAACATAACTATACTTTCCAAAAAGTTAGTTTTTTGTTGAAAGCTTATTTTTCAGTGGGACAACATTCAGTGTGGCCCCAAGGGATAAGTCGTTGATTCGTGGGATTCGATCCTAACTAGAGTAATAATTGTCATCAATTTTTTTTCTTATGACTAGGTGTGGAGGGGGGAAGGCGTCAGGTCAGAGAAACCACCAGAACAGTGGTTGTATTTAACAGCTGAAATCTTTTAACATCTACCGCCGTTGTTGTTGTTGTTGTTGTTGTTGTTGTTTTGGTTTTTGTGTGTGTCTCGGTCTGGCTTTCAGCCCTCCAGGAGCTGCTCTGGAAGTGTTCCTGAATCGTGCCCCTTTCGGTATCTCTGTCAATCTCCGTCTCAGTCGGTATCGTATTATTCTGTTCCTGCAGGCAGTATCTGCTGGACTGGTTTATCTCGGTAATGTGTTGATGTGATATCTGTGACCTATCATAATAACTCTTAATACTAGAAGGGGTAGTCCTGGCATCTCTTTCTCTCCCCTCTCCTAAACCCCCATCCACAGCTCCCAATCCCTCTCCCCCCCCCCCATCCATGAACACCACTCCTCCCCCCACCCACCCACCCAAAATAAATAAATAAATAAATAAATAAATTAAATTAAATTAAAAAATAACTCCGTCCCAGCTTCCACCACACAACTAATGACGAAATTTTGGCGAGTTTGGGAGAACAACACGTTTGATATTCTCCAAGATGGCTGAAACGTAATTTTTTTTTATTGAAAAATGCTTACAGCTTTTTTTTTTTATTGTAAATAATACTGTATTTGCACGAAGAACAAATGTTTTGCGACCCTTACAATTAGTAAGGTTTGGTTGCCGTCTCTGATTTCGTGTTACAGTCACAAGGGTAACCCGTAACGGCTCATCGTCCGACACTTTATTGTGACTACCTAATCCTTGCGCTGACGTATCAGTGCATTAACCAATCTGCACATCAATACCTTGCAAGACCTGGCGACACATTACATTCCGTCAAAACCGCTTCGCTCCTCTTCCACCTTCAAATTCGTCGTTCCCCAAAAACCAACAACAACAACAACAACAACAACAACAACAACAACAACAACAATAACAACAACAACCCCTATCCCCCTCCCACACACACAGACACACGCACAAACACTAAATTAAGACAGGAAATGCTCGGGAGCTAGATCCTTTCGGGACTCTATTCCGGAAGATTTTTCAATCTTCCGGAACTGAAAAATTCCGTAGACGACGAAGTCCGACAGATCATTGCACAAGCCATTGGACAACACGCACGATGACCTACTCACAGTGGTGAAAAAAACGGAAACTCCGATGGTATGGCCACGTCGCCAGATCATCAGGTCTTGCAAAGACCATCCTGCAAGGCACAGTGCAAGGAGGTAGAAGAAGAGGGAGACCGAAAAAGAGGTGGGAGGACAACATTCCAGAATGGACTGGTTTGACACTGAGCCAAACCATCAGGGTTGCTGATCTGAGGACAGGGAAAGATGGAGTGCGCTGGTTAAACGATCATCTGTGGTGCCCTACGACCTCGGAGTTACGGGATAGAGTAGGATAGGATAGGATTCCGGAAGAACTGAAGCACCCCAAAGACATCCTGGCGTTTCGCAAATACGGCAGAAAAATCTACTTTCGTCAGCAGTAGTAAAATCTGTACAGTGCCCTAATCGGTCTTCATGGACAGTTCTATCAGTTTTATCTTTGCTAGATTCAAAATTTTAGCGCCAGAAAGTTGGCTAGCCGTATCTACTAACAGGCACAAAACTAAGAAATTTATTGATTAAACAAAAAACAAAAAACACAACAACAAAAATCACTATACTTTCAAAAGAGTTTTGTTTTGTTTTGCTGTTGTAAGCTTATTTTTCCAGTGGGGCAAAACTCACTGTGAATGGTAAAAGGGGCGTGCGAGGGGGCGTAGTCAGAGTCCCTTTAAACAATGCTTACTAAGGAGTTGCTTTTTCGACCACCATGTGTCAAACATCTTTCTTCATATCATTGTTCCTTTCCCCATTTCCTTCTACAGTTATCTTTTTGAAGTTCTTCTGCTAACGGATTTAACTCCTAAAGATTACAACGACATGGTATTACGCTCACCTTACAGATACAGGCTAATAATGCTGAACTTGCTGACATAATTTGGTTTTGCCACCTGTTTTGCTGGAATTATTAACTATTACCTCTTGCTATTTGCTATATTATTATTATTATTATTATTATTATTATTATTATTATTATTATTATTATTATTATTATTATTATTATTATTATTATTGTTGTTGTTGTTGTTGTTGTTATATTATTATTATTATTATTATTATTACTATTATTATTATTATTATTATTATTATTATTATTGTTGTTGTTGTTGTTGTTATTATTATTATCATGTACGAGGGTGAGTCAAAAAGTAATGCCTTGTTCTTTAGGACAGGTAAATTATCAACACAGGAACATGAATCATGCATCAAAATGAGACAGTCCTCTGTGGATCACATCCCTACTTCTCAACATAGTCACCGTTTCTCTCAATAGCAATGTTCCATTTTCGAATGAGTGCATGTATCCCCGACTCGTAAAATTTTGTTAACTGTTCTTTGAGCCACTTCTTCACTGCATTTTTTTACTTCCTCATCATTGGAATAATGTTTACCGCTCAACCCCTCATTCATGGGGCCGAAGAGATGATAGTCTGAAAACGTTAAATCTGGTGAGTATGGAGGATGCGGTAAAGTTGTCCACCCGAATGAGGCAATTGTCTCCTTTGTCCTGATACTTGTGTGTAGTCGAGCATTGTCGTGCAGCCAAGTGATTCGACAATGTTGTAAGCACTTCCATCTTCCTATACCTTGCGAAACATGTACCCTCACAGCAGATCTACAACGAAGAATACAAAGCATGGAGATGAGGTGCTACAGAAAACGTCTGGGCATTTCCTATACCCAGCACATCACCAACAACGAAGTCCGGATTCATACAAGCCATTGGAATCTCCGATGGTATGGCCACGTCACCAGAGCATCAGGCCTTGCTAAAAAACCATCCTGCAAGGCACGATGCAAAGAGGCAGAAAACGAGGGAAACAGAAAAATAGTTGGGAGGGCCAAATTCGAGAATGGACTGGTTTGACACTGAACGAAGCCTTGAGGGTTGCTGAGCAGAGGGAAAGATGGAGTATGCTGGTTAAACGATCATCTGTGGTGCCCCAACGACCTTTGAGTTAGGGGATAGAATAGAATACGATAGGATAGGTAAGC
>CM072516.1:53476432-53621432 GCA_036898135.1 Oncomelania hupensis | reverse complement strand
CCAATATGTCCCTTAATAAATTAACATAATGTAGAACGTTTAACATTGAATTGAAAAACATGCAAAACACACACATACACACACACACACCCACACACACCATCTTCCTCATCATCTTTAAAGGACAACGAGAGTTTTCTCCGGGTACTCCGGTTTCCTCCATCCCTCCATCCCTTCAATAATGGTATGGGCTGCAGAAAATCTAAAATGTCAAAAAAAAACTGTATTTCTATTCCGTAATAGCGATTTCTTCAGATCACCGCGTTTTATGTTTGATTGAATAAGACTGTAGCACTCTGCATAGCAGAGACGTCCACGGTTTACGTCGCCTCTACACCATGGGACACCTGGGCCATCAACGTTATGTAGGCTAGATAGGCTATACGGGCAGCAAAGATTAGCGACGTACATTACATTACATGGTTAATGCTTTAGGTCCAGCAATAACATTACATTACAGTACACGATTATTGCTTTAGGTCCAGCGGACTCTTCCGAGCCAAATCAGGACCGGACAACACCCAATCTGCTTAAAAGATCTGCTGAAACAACCCTAGTGGTAAAATAGAAGGCACTCCACCAGCCAGTCACTTTACAATAAAGACATCCCACGCAGGGGACGCTGAGGGTATACTCTAATTTATCGAACCCCCGTTTACAAAAACAAAATAGAATACAAACATCGTTATAAATTATTAACGAAACACATATATATAAAATGCCTTCATTGCTAAATAATAAAATCATAGGAAGCCCTAGTGACCACCTGGGATGAAAGCGTCCAATGTTCCCAAGCTGATCCAACAGACCTCACACACAAACAAGGAGCTTAGTCCCGGAAGAGTTATCAAGAAAAAAGGCAGGTGACTGGTCTAGCGAAGAAGAAGATAGTATAGCAGATTGATAGAACAGAGCAGGAATGAGAAAGAACAAATGAGAAAGACAGTGACAGTGGGAATTTAAAGCACTAAATTTCCAGAAAGTGGGGATACTATTTATACTGAAACCCCCGGCACCCCCTACCATCTGCCAACCTGCATTTCCATTGCGGCGGTTTCCTGTTCAGCTTGCCTAGCCAACCTGCGTTTTCCACAGCGGCGGTTGCCGACCAGCATTTTCTACTGCGGCGGTCCTTAGGCTTTTTTCGAGCCCACACCTGCTCACGGAGACGTTCAGTCCCACAGCCGCCCAGCATGCAGAGATGAGGAGGACGCACCGTCGGTATGGTACGGGGGCCTACCCGGCGGTGGCAGTACAAAAGTCGAAGCTGCTGACGCGGACTGTGGGAGATTCCGATACGTCACTGACCTTCAACCTACATCCTTCATCTTCTTCCTATAGGGCTCCGTTGGTCCTGGCGTCGGTCGTGCTGCGTGGAAGGGCCCTCTTCGCTTGACTTCCGCCTGCCTGGCCTCTGGTTGCCCTTCACCTGGGCGACGTGGGGTTCCCTGTGGAGCGTGGCGACCTCCGGACAACAGGTGTTTCACCGCCAGTGGCACCCTGCGTCTGCCCACCCACCCTCACGCGGCCTCTGTTTGGCCACCTCCTTGCGGCCCTATCGGCGCTTCCTTCATGAGCCACATCGGCACCTTCCTCAGGACCGGCCCTGCGTCCTGTTTGGCACCTTACGGCATCTCGCTGCGCACCCATGCGCTTTTCACCTTTTGGCATTCTTACTTCAGCTGCACTTCTGCTTCATCACGACTTCTTCTTCCATTGTAGCAGCAGCCTCGTGCGCTCCATCCTCAAGTATCTTTCCTTTACAGCAACATGACCTCTTCCTTCATCGTGCTTCACCTCCTTCAACATGACTTCTTACTTCATCGGCTATCATCCATCCAAGTCCCCTATATGCTTACGTGTCCGGGGACGGTAATCTACCTACTGAACTGAACCCCAACGGGGGTGGTCCAGCGTTAAGCGACGTAGACCTCGGTCAGTCTCAGCTACGCAATGTGGGGGAAAAGCAGCGTTAACGTCATTTATGTATAATTTCTAATGCAATATTGTAAGTTGTTTCATGTTTGTTTGTTTGTAGAGCTGTGCGCTTGTCTATAAAAAAGACAAGTAATAGCGCTATATAAATGGTCATTATTATTATTATTATTATTATTATTATTATTATTATTATTATTATTATTATTATTATTATTATTATTATTATTATTATTATTATTATTATTATTCCTATCCTATCCTATCCTGTCCCGTAACCCGGAGGTCATAGGCGCACCACAGATGATCGTTTAACCAGCATACTCCATCTTTCTCTGTCCTCAGCAGCCCTGATGGCTTCGCTCAGTGTCAAACCAGTCCATTCTCGAATGTTGTCCTCCCACCTCTTTTTCGGTTTCCCTCTTCTTCAACCTCCTTGCATTGTGCCTTGCAGAATAGTCTTTGCAAGGCCTGATGATCTGGTGACTTGGCCATACCATCGGAGTTTCCGTTTCTTCACCACTGTGAGCAGGTCATCGTGTTGTCTAATGGCTTGTGTGATGGTCTGTCGGACATCGTCGTTGGTGATGTGTTTTGTATAGGAAATGCCCAGAAGTTTTCTGTAGCACCTCATCTCCATGCTTTGTATTCTTTGTTGGAGATCTGCTGTGAGGGTCCCTGCTTCGCACGCATATAGGAAGATGGAGATGACAAGGGAGCGCAGCAGTCTTACTTTGGAATGTAGACTGATGGTCCTGTCTTTCCAAATGGGCTTCAGCCTTGTCAGGGCAGCAGTTGTTTGTGCGATCCTGGAGAGGATTATTATTATTATTATTATTATTATTATTATTATTATTATTATTATTATTATTATTATTATTATTATTATTATTATTATTATTATTAAAACTTCAAACCATGAACATCAACCCTTTTCTTACCCTTTGGGTCACAGACTTCCTCACTAACCGAACACAGTGTGCATTAAAGCCCCCCCTCCGCCACTTTCATCACCATCATCGTCTTCGTCATCACCTACATCATCACTATTATCATCTGCAGCAGTTGCAGCTACATCATCATCCTCATCATCGTCATCATCATCATCATCATCAGCAGCAGCAGCATCCCACTGTATCTCCTCTGTCAAGGTCATCAACACAGGTGCGCCACAGGGTACTGTGATAGCCCCCTTTGTCTTTACCCTTTACACAAACAACTGCCAAATTTCCAGAGATGACACACATATTATCAAATTTTCTGATGATGCTGTTGTCGACCTTTCAGACTCTGTGACATGTTACGAGCAAAGTGTCAACTCTTTTGTCAACTGGTGTGATAGGAACCATCTTGAACTGAATGTCAAAAAGACTAAAGAAATGGTTGTGGACTTTAGGCGGAATGGGACAGATTTGCCGGCACTCTTGTTAAAGGGAGAAGAGGTAGAAAGAGTAGACACCTATAGATATCTTGGCATTCTCATTGACGATAAGTTAAAGTTCACATCTAACGCTGAGGCAGTGTTCAAGAAGTGCAGACAGAGGATGTATATGTTGTACAAACTGCGTTCACTGATAGTGTCGCAAAGAATTTTGCAGCAGTGCTATACTGCTTTCATTGAGTCTGTGTTAACATTCTCATTCATCTGTCTCTTAATCTCAAAAACCAAAATTCTCTTAACAGTATCTCCAGAACATGTAGCAAGATTGTAGGCAGAAATCTCCCCCGTCTCTGCGATTTGTTCCAAACAAGGGCCCTGAGCAAGGCCATGTGCATCATTAAAGACCCCACCCACCCCCTGTGCCCCCTCTTCCAGCGTCTTCCGTCCGGGGTTCGACTCAGGACAATGCAATGCCGAACAGTTCGCTTCAGTTCCACTTTCATCCCTACTGCAATTACCCTTTTCAATTCAACCAACAAACGCTGATGGCTCTGCTCAGGACACCTCACCACTCTCAAATTAATAACCCCATCATTTAATTTTATCTGATTAATTGTTTTTACAATCAAACTTGTATGTTTTACTTTACTACCCACATGTTCATTGATAATTCTTGTGTTTGTAAGTGTGAGTGTATTACCTTATTTGTCAAGGACTGTTTGGTATTTTTTATCTCGTTGTTATAGTTGCTTATGATGTGTTCTGTGTGGATGAGTGCACGGCTGCAGTGATGAGTGGGCAAATGTAGTGCGTGAGTGTGTTGTTACTGCGCGAGGCTTTTATGACTGAAATAATAGTGCCTATTCTTTAGTCCTACTTCTTACCTGTAATATTTTTACCTGCAAGAGGCGTTCGCTCAATCAATGTATAGTTAAATTATGTACGGATGATGTGCGTACGGATTCTATGCTTTGTGAACCTCTTATATTAGTCTGTGTCTTATTATTGTTCATTATAACTGTCTTGATGTGTGGAGCCATTATATAACATTATGTGATGAGACTTGTACAATATTTCCATTCCTGTGGTAATAAAGATGTGTTGAATTGAATTGAATTATTATTATTATTATTATTATTATTATTATTATTATTATTATTATTATTATTATTATTATTATTATTATTATTATTATTATTATTATTTATTGGAGGGTTGGTCCTATCACGAAATTGCTGTGGTCTACCAAAACTGCTGAAGACGATGAATCCAGCGATTTTGATGGTCAACCATTCTGATATTTTCAATGCAATACGACTTTATTTGTCTCACACTGAGCAATGGCAGCAGCACATTTCCCACATTTTCTCGCGCTCTCTTGGACATCGTCGTGTTACCTCGTGTCCTAAGTACCCCATAATTACTCCCTATAGTCTACCTACCCCTGATTACGAATAACTTATAACAAGTCTATACAGTACACAACTCTTAATAGTGGTTCAATAACCGGTCAAAAATCGTCTTTAACTTATATAGTCTGTAAACTTCTTATGTACTCCCTATTTACAGCACATTGAACTCGGCCCTCGTGAGGAATAGAAGGGCTGTTGCCCCTTTCAACAGTTTCAGAGACATATTATAATAATAATAATAATACAGGATGCTATGTACGCGCCTTTCCCCAAGGCTCAAAGCGCGGCGATCTATACCAACATACACGCTCACCTGTCCCATTTACCCTCACACACACCAAATACACAAACATCACTCAAACAGGTGGTGTAAAGGCAGGGAGATCACTATTAGAAGACGGAAGAAAATCGAATTTTTATTTTTGAAATTTTTATATTGACTGCATCCTGTACCATTATTGACAGTAGAAACAAGACAGTCCTGTGTGAGTTTGAAACACTTGGAGTTCGAATATTTGTCAAAGTGAGGACTTTTGCTAGAATTGAAAATGGGGTATTCTGCAGTATTTTGGTACAATTTCCAAGAGAAAAAAAAGGGGTGGAGGGTGGGGATGTCCAAATGTCACCCCATTTTTTAGGACCCCACATCACAACAGTGTTGACAGATTGAAAAACAAATTTTTACCATAAATACGCTCTCTCTCTCTCTCTCTCTCTCTCTCTCTCACACACACACACACACACACACCCACGTCCACACACACACACACACACACCCACCTACAAACACACACATACTTGCGGAGACACCGTTATTTGGACTTTCCTCTATCGCCACATACGTTCTGTGGACAATGGGTCGCGCTACGACCCGTTTTTAAGTACTTTAAAGTGTTCTAACCCTAACCCAAACCCTAACACTAGCCCTAACCCTAGCCCTAACCCTAACCCTTACCCTAACCCTAACCCTCACGGATCATTAAATGGACGTCCCAACAAGGAGGTCTGTCCAAAGAACGTATGCAAACTTGCACTAATTTGTCCCAATAACGCCGTGTAAACATCCTCACACACACACACACACACACACACACACACACACACACACACACACACACACACACACACACACAATTGGCGCATTCTTTTTTTTTTTCAACTATTTTAAAATATTTCCACAGCTGAAAATGCACAAATTGTGGTCGTCAGTAGTAATGTTGCTGATGATCTAGCATTGATTGTGAAATTTGTAGATATGTACACCTCATATATACGAAAGGAAAATTTCTGTTCGTGTACATGTATGTACTGCTCCTGCATGGGAAAGAACCGTTGCAGAGTGCAAGCCCCCCAAAAAAGCGTAATGCAGCAGTTATTGCCCCTGAATTTACTAAGGATTTTTTTTCGGGGCAATCTCAAAGACCTAGTTCTTGTTCTAATGCAAGGGCGGATCTGGGGGGGGGGGGTGGTGGGGGTGCAACGGGAGCACGTGCACCCCCTCCAAGGACGACCAAAAAAAAAGAAGAAGAAAAAGGAAAAGAAGAAGAAGAAGAAAGAAGAGGAAGGAGAAAAAGAAGAGGAAGAAGAATATTCAGAATATCCATAATATTCATAATAATCATCATGCTAATAATCATGCTAATCATCATCATCATCATCATCATCATCAGCAGCAGCAGCAGCATAATGATAATAATATTAATAATAATAATAATAATAATAATAATAATAATAATAAAAAAAAAAATAATAATAATAATAATAAGAAGAAGAAGAAGAAGAAGAAGAAGAAGAAGAAGAAGAAGAAGAAGAAGAAGAACAAGAAGAAGAAGAACAAGAAGAAGAAGAACAAGAAGTTTGTTTAATGTATTTAAAGTCTTTCCACCAAAGTGATACAATAATAATTTATTTAACGTCTTTCCACCAAAGTGATACAATAATAATAATAATAATAATAATAATAATAATAATAATAATAATAATAATAATAATAATAATCCTCATTTACCCCAAAGATGCTGAAAAAGCGCTATATAAGAATGATAAATAATAATAATAATAAAGATGCATTCTCTCCTATTTTCTTTCCCATATCAATCTCTGCCCTCTTCACACCCCAATCTCCTGTTACCCCCACCCCCTCCCTCCTTTCTCTTTCGTTTACTCACACTCACCATTCGGCCTACACATGTTAGACATGTAACAGCTCAACTTCAAAGAACGCCGGCCAATTATGACGTGTAACATCCGCTAAAACGTCATATGTTGCTTGCATTTTCATGTGTTTATGTAAGAGGTTTATTTTCAATGTAAAACATTTATTTCCTTGTGCGCTGGGCTCATTGTTGATAGAAGCGGGGACTGCCCAGCCCGTAGATTAAACAAGCACAGTGTCAATGATTAGCGCATGATGACCAGACCGGAAATTGGGCGAGAATACCTCTGCTTATTGCGTTAGTGCACCTCTCCCCTTAATCCTTACACTCCTCTCATTCCCGCTCTATGTAGAAGAGTTCATTTTATATTGTGTCACTCTTTATTTAGACGTCAAAGAAGCAACAGCCTAGCGTTGTTGCACAGCATTAGTGTTAGTTACCAGTTTTTAGACCCCTTGGGGTCATGAGCAATCTTGCCACTGTAGATTGTTCTAACCCAGTTGAAAACCTGTCTTTCCTTTATAGGCATGACCGATTCACTGCGGCAACAGTACCCCCGTTGGAGTGCCGGGGGTTTCAGTATAAATAGTATCCCCACTTTCTGGAAATTTAGTGCTTTAAATTCCCACTGTCGCTGTCTTCCTCATTTGCTCTTTCCCATTCCTGCTCTGTCCTATCACTCTGCTATACTATCTTCTTCGCTAGATCAATGACCTACCTTTTTTCTTGAAAACTCTTCCTGGACAAGACTCCTTGTTTGTGTATGGGGTCTGTTGGATCAGCTTGGGAGTATTGGACGCTTTCTGCCGGGTGGTCACTAGGGCTTCCTATGATGTTATTATTTAGCCCTTTAGGCATTTTATATGTATGTGTTTTGTTGATAATTTATAATGATGTTTGTATTCTATTTTGTTTTTGTAACCGGGGGTTCGAGTAGTTGGGGTAAAGCCTCAGCCGTCCCCTGCGTGGGATGTCTTTATTGTAAAGTGACTGGCTGGTGGAGGGCATTCAATTTTCCCACTAGGGTTGTTTCAGCAGATCTTTTATGCGGATCGGGGGTTGTCCGGTCCTGATTTGGCTCGGAATATTTACAGCAGTTATAGCAACAGCTTGATCTAAGTACAATTAGGTAGCAACTCAACAACAAAAGAAAGTGTAACACATGTATGTCAGGGCGTTTTGCCCATAAACTGTTGTTTTGAAAGAATAACTGTTCTTTGCTATGAATCTGAGGTAAGATACAAAAACTTCTCTCTGCCCCGCCCCCCCCTCCCCCCCCCCCCCCCGAAAAAAAAAAAGTGCACCCTCCCGCGTGAACCTGCTGATCCGCCCTTGTTAAAATGTTACATATTAGGTGTAGTTTACTTACGTTTTCATTTTACTATGCCTTAAAAGCTCAGTCCGTCAGTGTTTTTGTCCCAGAAAGAATGGGAATCTGGTAGATTCGAGATCTAACTAGTGTTCATTTGAATTCTCATTCGTCCTAGGATGAATGGAAATTCAAGCTCAGACAGGGGGGAAAAAGCTAGTGTAGACATTGAAGTCCCATTCATCCTAGGACGAATGGGAATCTCGTGTTTAGTGCAGATGTTTAGTTTTCACTACTGCCCTACTGTGTTTTTCTCCCAACGGGAATGCTTTCGTTACTAGTTACTTCTTCGAATGAGAGTATAAACGAAGGTCTAGTCTGTGCACGCACGTATTTCATTAAAACGGACTTTAAAGATCCCGACGTTCATGTCCTAGACGGTGAGTGCCGGCTACACAAATAGTAGCAGCCCGCACTAGGTCCCTCCTCCCCATACCCGGTTACCCAGGATTGTGCTCAGACATCAGATTATGCTCCCAAAGGCTGCCGCGTGAGTTAGATCCTGTAGGCCTATCGGCCAGCGTCTTGAGATGCTCTTTAGCTGGAAAAGCGCTATATAAGAACGATTGAATAAACAAAATTGGATAGGGATTGCATGGGTTGGAGTATGAGTGGGGTGGGTTGGACACGGCGGGGACCTAAACACCTTTTTAAAGAATAATTACACCACCTGTTTGAGTGATGTATGTGTATTTGGTGTGTGTGAGGGTAAATGAGACAGGTGAGCGTGTATGTTGGTATAGATCGCCGCGCTTTGAGCCTTGGGGAAAGGCGCGTACATAGCATCCTGTATTATTATTATTATTATTATTATTATTATTATTATTATTATTATTATTATTATTATTATTATTATTATTATTAAAAGAGCACACCTTGGATTTTATGCGAATAAAAACTCTTCTTTCACGGGATTAAAAGCGGATCCCTCCCGCTTTGCCAAAATTAACCAAAACAAAAGAAGAAAGTCGAGATAGAAAAACACGACTATGCAGCCTATTACGATTTTCAAGGCGCACTTCAGTAATAAAAAAAAAAAAAAAAACAATTTAAAAAAAAAAAACTTACACAATTTTACACACAAAAAAACCGGGTTTGAACATAGACTGCGCATATTTCTTTACTTTGGATGTTTGCATTAATCACTGTTGAATTGATTCGAGTCACCTTCTTTCGAAAGAAAGTATGTCTAGTTCATTCATATAGATTTGTAAAAAAAATGCGATGATCTGCGATTTTCTTTTGAGAGACCTTGATATAAAAAGTACTGAGAGGGACGCGTTCTAGAGAGGACGCTGTCATAATCCTAATTCGAGTGCCTGCGCTTCAGCGTCATAAACGTGCATTCCTGTTTCACTGTTGGCTGTTGTCCAATGACGTGGATTCTACTGAATGAACATATTAGTTGAGGGTAAATCATAGTTTAAACTTGCTGTCTCCCTTGTTCAACTCGACAGCGGTCACTTTCTTAACAAAACCAAGACTGCAAACCTCGATTTTTAGAAATATTTTTTGCTAAGAATCCACTTTCATTGGTCCATTCCCATGTCCGTTGCCAGCCAGCCAAACTGCGGATACCTTTCTCGCATGAAGTTTTTTCTTGAGGATTTCATTCGGTCGTCTTCGTATGCTTTTGAAAATCGATCACTCGTTTTCAACCAAGGCCATCTGATAACACTAATAAAATGATAAGGCAGCCTAAATAGACAACGGTCTCTGTGACACAATTTAAATGGGAATGTCATGGGAAGACAATTTGTAATCTAATGAAGTCAAAATACATAGGATTTTGTTTCGTTGATGTGGGAAAACATTCAGTCACTCTACAACAACAAACATACTTCTACTGGACATTAAGACATTGAATGATCTAAGAAAACAAATTGCTTTAAGAAGTAAACCACGCATGCACGCACGCACTCACGCACACACCCACCCACCCACACACACACACACACATACTCTCTCTCTCTCTCTCTCTCTCTCTCTCTCTCTCTCTCTCTCTCACTCCTACACAATTCTACATGGGTATATAAATTGAGGCATAAACATCATAAAGATATCAAGAAGAGATAATGCCAAACTCATGCTCTGTGAACAACTGACGTCATGCACTGGTACTCAGACCATGGACAGCAGAGAATGCGGAATACTATTATGTCATAATTTTTTTTTATTCCGCCATTTCCCGCACGATTGCACCTATTAAGGTTGTTTTATTTTTATTTTTTAAAATCCTATCCATAAAACTCCAATCCCATCTTTGTAGGCGAGACATCACAGGCGCTTGTATATGGACACGCGAGCGCCTATGCCTGTGACGCGTCTCCTTTTGGTTGTATTATCCGTGTGGTTGTATAATAGATAACCAAAGGGAGACGCGTCACAGGCATAGGCGCTCGCGTGTCCAGATACAAGAGCCTGTGCGAGACCCTTAGGTCTACTACTTGTGTTCTATCATAGCCAAGAAGAATGAACCCTCCTCGGCAAGAATTTTGTCCTATCCGGGATCCACAAAATTCGTGCCCGTCACGAAGTGAGTTGGCAAATATTTTCATTTGTGTATACATCAAGTGTTTATGGGGGAAGGAAAAGCGAGAGCTGTTGACATAGGCACGTGGCGTACGTATTCGCTTTGCTTGGGTACTATACATGTATTTAATTTGGAGAACAGTAGTCTGTTGTGGGGCCGGATAGCTCTTACTAGTAACCGAAAGGTACCTGGTTCGAATTCCGGATTGGCCAACGTGTGACCATATTTTCTCCTTACCATCAACTGGTTCGCTGGTGTCAGATTAATGTGACCAGTAGTCACCTAAGTCTGCCAATGGTGGGTGTAGACGTTAATCCTCAATGTTAATTCATTCAGAAGGCTGTTCTCGTATGCATCTGAGCGTGTCTGTGATTGGATGGATGAAATAGGACTATAGAGAAATAGTAGAATGAAATATAGACTGTAAAAAAAAAAGAGTGAATGTTTATTTTGTGTCACCTGGAAATATGTGTTACCGGGTAGGCTACTTCTATTTTTCCACTGTGGTGAGTCTGGATTCTGTTCATGACAGACACGGTAATTTGAATATTTTATATTTTGTGATTTACTTGCTGGAAATATAATATTGAAACTAATTTTGTAAATGCATAAAATATTTTCATAATTTGCTAATTGTCATTGTCTGTCAAACCGCAACGGGATTGCTTCAGAGAGAGATAAAATTATATTATAGTTCAGCTATTTCTTATTTTATTACTCTAGGACTTATAGTTTTCTTGAATTCCGTTTTAATTATTATTCTACTACCAAGAGTGAGAAAGAAGAGAACCATAACATTAGCAAAACCTATATTGGTGTTGTGTTCGCACTGTTCAGTGTTTCAAGTTTATCTCTCTGTCTCAACTTGTGTAATTGTATAAGAAAGGCCCTTTGGTGAATGCGGTAATACGTGAAATTGGAACATTAAAAACTGTTTACAAACTAATATCAAGTTTGTAGGAATCTTCTGAGAATAAAGCTAATTATTCTATAACACGCACAAAGAACTTTCCATTCTTCTAGGATCATGCGCCTGTGGTTCTACACAAACCTTTTTGTCTCCCACAGCTGAACGTTGGGAACATTTGAAAACGGGATCGTACATTCGATCGGGCTTTGTGTAACTATAGCCTGTAACAAGAAAGCAAAACAAAACCGAAACTGCCTACAATTCCAAGCAATAGAAGCTAATAATAGAGCTTACGAAATATTAATACCGGGCCAAACTCTGTCAATGGGAAAGTAGGCCTTATGTAATGATTCAGCAAGTCACATGACCATACTCGAGTGTGTCAACAAGTATCGCAACACAACAATATCCATTCTACTTCAACAAGCAAAGCTTGACGACGCTGCATCCGATTGTTGTGCTGAATTGGTGCATAATTATTATAATGTACAATGTAGTTTTCTGAATAATGTGGTCTCCGATACTGCAGACGAATATCATATTTTTAATAATAATAATAATAATAATAATAATAATAATAATAATAATAATAATGTTCGTCATTTATAAGGCGCCTTAGCCTAAGGATCAAGGCGCTGGCCGATACAGGATCTAACTCAAACCGTCCGAGACGCCCACCCGCAGCCTTTGGCGCATGGTCTGACGCCCGGACAACTGAGCACAATCCTGGGCAGCCAGGGATGGGGGAGAAGGACCAAGTGCATGCTGGGTGTGTTCTTGTTACCGGCACTCACCCGTCTAGGACATGAGCGTCAGGATCTTTAAAGTCCGTTATGATGGAATGTATGCGACACACAGACTAGACCTCGGTTTATACTCTCATCCGAAGTAGTAGGAAAACAGGAGTAAAGTGTCTTTCCCAGGGACACAACACAATGGCCCGGCCAGGGCTCGAACCCGGGACCTTCAGATCCTCAAGCCGAAGCACTACACAGTGCCTCCCAGAATAACGAGAATATATAAACAGGGTGGGCCAATAAAATGTTACCACTTATTATTGGACATAAGTTTTTACAATGAGAACGTTTTCGAAAATTTTCTTCACAGAAATGTCACGGAAGCATCAATTTATCATTATGTACACAGTTAAATAATTGATGATATGCTCAATCCACGCTCCTCTTCTCTTGATTACAGTTGCAACACGCACATTGAAGTTTCTGATGACATTGCCACACATCTCAAGTGAGATTCTCCGAATTTCCTGACGGATGTTGGTCTTCAGGGCCCAATGGTGTATGGGTTGTTGTAGTACACTCTCTTCTTTATTTTCCCCCATAGGAAGTAGTCTGTGGGAGAAAGATCAGGGGAGTAGGCAGGTCATGAGATGTCAGTGCGCCATGAGATAAGCCTATCTCCAGGAAAGAATTGTTTGAGGAAATCCAGTGACAAAAATTGATTATGTTTGAAATGATAATTTGGACATTTGTGTAAATAAAATTTTAGAAAACGTTCTCATAAAAAAAAACAACTTATTTACGTTTAAAAAGAGGTAACATTATATTGGCCCAGCCTGTATATATTAAAGTGCATTCGTTACACGCATTTTGCGCACGTTTGAATCGATTAATAGGGCTTTATGTCACTTTGGCGAAATAAAGTGTGTTGTCTTCAATCTGTTAATGTATGCAACTACCAGAGAGCTTTGTGACAAATGGTCTAAGGCGGGACGAACTTGCCTTGTCCACACGCTAGAAATCAATGGCGCCTGACAGGTTTGGGATCGATCCAGCAGCTGGGCTTTATGTTTCTCAGAATATTATTTATTTTCGACTCGGGCAACGTCTCGGGGGTTTTCTCCAAGTACTCCGGTTTGCTTCCCCAGCAGAATTTCAAAAACACAACTAATATTAGGTAGGTTGAGTTTGGGCGCGCCCCAGGCTGAGACTACGCCTTCCCCAGGGAAGTCGACCCAGAATTTTCCGATAAAAAAGGACAATAAGTGGTGGTCGTTTTTCTAATCTAATAAAAAATATTGCTCATCGACGTCTACATTATAACCTTTTGAATGTTTGTGCAGCGCAGGTAAATACCGGATGCCTACAAACCTTATTTTAAAGAAGCAGATCAGGATCTACTGGGGATCTCAATCAGGAAATGCTGAAACAAATGTCCGTAAACTCACATTGTGTACATATCTGAAGGAAAGAAATGCTCCGAAAACAAAATAGGATAAAGATCTGAAGTGTACATTTTGAATTTGAAGCGGCCATGCCTCGAATCATTATCAAAGGGAATACGCTGTAATCTCCAATCAATCAGTGACAGAGTCGTTCCCATCATACAACAGGTGCCTTTGCTTTAACCATTTCGGGAAAAAAGAAGAAGAAAGATTGTCGCTAGTGGCCTGACATGTGTTGTGTTTATTGATCGCGAGAAGCATATTTTGTGATCGCGTGTTTTTTTTTTTTTGATAATGAGATAATCGGTCTAATAATAGTAGAGGTTAAAGTAACCTATTCCTTAAATCTAACCGTCCTTGGAGGAGATATTCTTTAAGAATGCCCTTTTGCACAGGTGTAGCTGGTGTCCAACGCGTTACCGGTCCAACGCTGTAGCTCAGTGGTAAAGCGTTCGCCTGGCACACCGATGATCCCGCGGTAGGCATTAGGCAAGATAAAAGCGGCCATTTTTCACTTTCCATCTTAGCGATATGATTGCTCCGGTGGTTGAGTGTTGATTTAGGCCCTTTCCTACTCCCTCTTCCCTGGGATGATTATTCCCTTCTGCCCTATCGCCAATGGTGGGTGCAGAAGTTAAACTTCAACGATCATTCTCATGGGGTCGCAAACCCGGTTTTTTCTCTCTCCCTGGCCTCAGGCCAGAGAGGCAGGCAGGTACCTAGCCACAACTGGTATTTCTGTTCTCCGCTATATCGATCTTGTCATTTTTAAAAGCGAATATATAGTAGCCATTTTATTTGCAGTGGCATGTTTTCTTGTCTACTTGGCAGAGGCATACATTTTATTAGACCAGAAATAACCAAGCTGATTGTTTATTATTTCTCGACAGAGGAGCGTGCAGTCTAAAGGATGTAACTTCTGTTTGATCTCTTGCCCAGTGCTATACCTTCTCCAAAACCTGTTAATATGGCTGAAGCTGCTCCAGAAACCCACCCAGACCCGTACTCAACGCTGGACACTGCATTCAAAGACGCATACCAACGTGTCAAAGAAGGCACTTTTGATAAAGACGCCGAGCACAAGTTTTTGACTTTAGTATGGTGCCTTGCGGACAGCGTCGATACATCTGAAAGGGCTGAGGGCCCAGGGTCAAGGATGCTGCAGAGAGCAGCATCATGGGCAGAGACTATGGCAACGAATTTCTTAACTTTGGCACAGCAGCATATGGAGGTAAGTGGTACGCTCTTCAGCTAAGACGATGAACAAACGTTTAACCTAGTTAATTATCACCTTGACTCAGTTACTGAGGCCGTTGATCAGTATTGATGTGCGTGTTCTTATATGTATTAGCTTAAACCCTCCTTTTGGGGCCAAAGTTTGAGTTAATAACAATAACAACAACAACAACAACAACATTTCCTCGTTCACACCTAAAGGCTATAGGTACCAAAATAATACACATATGAAATGTTTACATCAAAAGTTGAATGCAGTGAGAAGCCTGCATTCTTACATTTTTTCGTTTAGCTTTAGTTTATGTTGAATAATCTAGTCTTTGAACCCGAAGAAGCAAGATAAGATAAGATAAGATAAGATAAGATAAGATAAGATAAGATAAGATAAGATAAGATAAGATAAGATAAGATAAGATAAGATATTACTTTATTAATCCAAAAGCATGGAAACTACATTGTCTGTCAGTTAAACATGTCCATTCATTCTTCTTTTACACACACATAAAGACGCATGTTTCTCACAAGTGATAAATAAAAAGAAAGGTATTGAAACAAAGGAATTAAAATATTTATACACATTCCTTCAAACACATGGACATATTTTCATAATGCAAATAATTTAAATAAGCAGTAAAACGGGTTAACGTAAGAACAGATAAATATGAGTATTTAAAACTTAATAGTGTGTAAACATACAGGGTGGGCCATAAAAAGTGTCCACATTTTATTGTGCAATAACTGAGATAGAAATTAATATTTTACAACATGTTTTATTCCACGTAGACAACAATGTTAAAGGTTTTGTTCAAACTAATCTTAGCAGAATCTGTGCATTTTCAGAGTCACAGAATCAATAGTTCATGATGTGCTCAATCCATGCTCCGCGTTGTTGAATAACAGCTGCAAGCCGAACGTTGACTTGAACCCTGCTGATTATTTTCTTTGGGGTTATTTGAAAGAACGAGTGTATACAGACAATCCAAGAACAAGTGAAGAACTAAAGGCAAGCATCAGCAGAGAAATCAGAAGCATTCCTGCAGAGATGCTGACAAGAGTTGTGGACAACTTCAACGTTCGGCTCGCAGCTGTTATTCAACAACGCGGAGCATGGATTGAGCACATCATGAACTTTTGATTCTGTGACTCTGAAAATGCACAGATTTTGCTAAGATTAGTTTGAACAAAACCTTTAGCATTGTTGTCTACGTGGAATAAAACATGGTGTGAAATATTAATTTCTATCTCAGTTATTGCACAATAAAATGTGGACACTTTTTATGGCCCACCCTGGTAGAGCTTGTAGAGAAGAAATAAGACTACTGACATTTTCAGGAAAATCGTATTTGTGCGGTTGGATATCATCCGCAAAAAATTCATGATGAATGGGCTGACTTTTTATGACTGCTGATAGCTGTGGATTATAGGAAAAAACAGTATAGGGCATTGTACTTATCCCTGAGGAACCCCATATTTCAGAGGTAGTTTATGTCAGACTGAGCATCAGTTTTTTCAGTTCTTATATTTCACGTCTATTCATTTAATTATAATGATGTTATATTATAAATATCATTAGTGTTATTTAGCATGTTGTGTTGGCAATAACGAAATACACTCAAATAATATATGTTTTATAGAAACTGGTTGTTGACATAATTATACAATACGTTTCAGGCGCGATCGCAAGAGAAAAAGAGTGTGATCTAGGGTTTCAAAGCATCCAAGAGCCGAGACTTTATTTGGTCAAACGCAGAAAGAAGGTCATTGACAATACGAAGAAGTGCAGTATTCATTTGAGTGGTTTGCACGATAGACTGGCGTGGTCTTGTTTCAAACAGTCAAATAGTTAATATTTGTGTTTAAAGTTGTGAGTAGATGGAAGTAATTTCCCTCCCTTGTAAAGCTCAGCGAATGTGCCCACCTGCCAAGGTGGCGAATATTTACATTTGTATTAGGTCTATATTAGATTTGCATAATAACCCTTATCGGGTCCTTATAGCATTGAACAAGTCCAAACGAAATAATTAAAGTCAGCAACTTTGTTGTGCCCTGAAAATTAACACAAATGTAAGGAATATTTTTTGTATATAACTGCAAAGGAGCTGCAAGACAAAACGGAGAACAAATATAATGTAATAAAGTGGCAACTAAGGGCGAAAATTAACTCTATTTTGGAACTTATGCACTAAGTTGGTGTACGCGGAACCAAATTTGAGACGGGGAATAGAAGATGTTTGTTTTATCAGTTTATGGTCCCCTCTCTTCCCGATAAGGATTTTCAGAGAGGAGACCTATGGGAATAGAAGAATTGTATTTCTTGTCTTTTATTGGGACAAGAGCATTGGGTCCTACCCAAAAATCGAACCAATGCACGAACAAAGCCAGTTATAGTGCTTGCCTCGCATAAATAATTATATGCTACTTTTTGTTTATAAATTGTGTCGTGTTCGAACTGGAATCTGGAATGCGTACAGTTTGATTTCACAGTTCAAATATATTTTTTAAAGAATCATTTAGGTGGTGTCGCTACAGCTGCTTTTCTTCCATCCTCATCCACATCATCATCATCTTCTTCTCAACATCTCATATTTCTCCTTTATTTTGGGCAGGGTTTCGAGTCTTTCTCCATAATCCAGCTATTTCGTTTGATTTGCTGTGGTAAGTGAATTGATATTTACCGCCTCCTTTCGCTTATGTTTTTTCATGTGATATATATTTTAAGGTTCAACCTGGTTGAGTTTGAGGAGGTATGAATTGTGGTCTTGGTGGGGGTATTTCTCTGACCCCCCCCCTACCCCCCACTCCCTTCTTTGTATCCTTCTGTTACACTCGATGTTGTTTTTTCTCTATCAGTAGTTGATTCAGCCCCGATGCTTGAAATCCTGATAGGTGTAACCACAAGGGAAGCAACCGGTTGTACGCGCATGTCGACAGAGACATAGAAGGGAGATACTAACTTGTTAGTTGATATACTTGTGGTGTAACTCATATTCGTTTATCAACGCAACCCGTTCAATCATCAACAAGTCAGGAGTCGTCGTATGAAGTTTTCAAATTTTATTCAGCGAACATCAACCACTGCATACAATCTTTTTTTTCCACTCTCAACTTTCCACTTTACAATACTCAACTATCAATCTTACAATACAAACTACTTTCAACTCACTCTTATTTTGAAACAGTGCGGCACTTATATAGTCTCTACATACTCCAGAACAAGCGAGAATACCCCTGCATGAAACACCACAACCAATCAAAAGTAATTTCATCATCACTGTCTCACGTCATACAACCTTATTTGGAATGGAAGCTTCTATGGTTACCACTAGAACTAACCATACGCTTCGATCTATAGCAAACAACCGACTCCAGAAAATTCTCAAATGATATCGACCAACCAAAATCACCAACGTTATACAAAGCCTCCTCCAATAACAACGCGAAATCAAATCAAAGATGAGTACATTCTATTACTGCATGCTTAGCAAAACGAAACGATCTATTATTGTGCGCATTTCACCCGTAAACCTACCATCGCACGCGTTCCCAACGTAACACTTTCCCCTAGTCATTCGTTTTTATATTTCTTTCAAATGTGTTAGCTGGAACAACATTGTTCCTATAAAGTCGCCACAGAATAACGTTATACGTGATTTGTTTCTTATTAGTGGGACCATGTAATTTAAGACCTTTTCGGTTCTATTTGGATTTGGTCAATTTTTAATCCACGGGGTTTGCGTGGATCTGGTATAATAACATTAATGGAACGTTTTCATTATGTATCATTTAGATTCGCCTACCTAGACCTTACGAACAACTTGTACTACGCATGCTTTGAAGAAACTACCATTAACCGACTTCTTTAAAATACATGCTCTCTCTTTCAGAAATCTATTGATTACGTGCACCTTTTTAAACATAAAGACGAGAAAGAAGTCCAAAGGAGATTAAACACACCAGACTAAAACAGTTCTCTATGCATGCATGTAAATTCGCTGACAGCTCCTTCAGGAGTTAGTGAATGAATGACCGAATGAATGAATAATTTGTAAAGCGCATACATTTATTTATCCACACCAACAGGCATGATCGCAGCGCTGATGGGAGGGAGGTGGTTACACACACACACACACACACACACCCCACACACACACACACACACACACGCACACACACGCATCCACAATGGCGGAGAAGGGGCCTAGAACCTAACTTAACACTTCAACATTTTCGCTATCGTTCAGCACATTGAGTTAACAATGGTATTAAACAGTGGTATTTCACTTTGTATGTTTAATAATATCTTTGCACTGTAAGAGATCATGAATCACACACTCACATACATATACTTTCTTGATACATTTGCGCAAATTTTACAGCTGCGTCGTCGTTTCCACAAATAATTACGATGAACGATGGGACTGATGACGACAATTCCATTTCTTTCGGGTACTTGCCAACTGACGGCAAGCCATCTTCTTTCTTGGGTGTTCTACAAATGTGCCTCTGTATGTTGGATACGGCTTATGCCTTGAGTGGCCAACTGCACAAGGTAAAAGATATAATTATTTTAGCGCATTTACTAGCTTAAAGAACCTTTTATTTTATACACTGTTACATTACCTGTAGATACATGTATATTTTTATTTAGGACTAGCGGTTTACCCGCTCATGCGCCGGTATATATGTGACTGGATGCAGCATTTTAAAAGATACAATACAGTCACATAGATAAACACCTCACTAAGTTACTAAATTAAAACTATAGATAGAAGATATTGCAAGTGAGAATTCGCTTCAAAGAGAATTTGCTGTAAAATATATTTGCAAATCCACTAATATATTCCTCTAACAATAACAACAAAATAAATAAGGAAAATAAGTGAAAGAGAAACAGAGAGAGAGAGAGAGAGAGAGAGAGAGAGAGAGAGAGAGAGAGAGAGAGAGAGAGAGAGAGAGACAGAGAGAGAGAGAGATCTTTGTGTTATCTACTACTGCGCCATCGGGGATCCGCACAACGTGTAATGACACTATGGTATGGAACGCGGAAAGCGTCAATTGCGCACGTAGCTGATGATGGTTGTTGGAAAGGCTTCGAAAAAAAAATATCGCTTAGAACCGAAAGTATTTTAGAACAAATCAAGGGGAATAGTTACTGCTAACACACATTGGACACTAAAATCTGTCTTTGTGCAAAGTTTGAAGTAAATGGATGCACAGTTAACACCCCCCCCTCCCTCCCGAACACACACACACACACACGCACACAAACACCTCACAAAGTTATGCACTAATAAATATAGAAGCACAGTATGAGTGCTTGGTTAGTTAAATAATGCAGTTCAAGAAAGTTTGAGAGTGAAAGGTGTAAATTTTAATTTGTAGGATTTGCTAACTGATTGCCTGGAAGCTAGTGGAATGGTCAAGTGCATGTAATGATAAGTCTGTTGAAGCAGAAGTTTTAGTTTTTTTTTGTTTTTGTTACACTAGCAGTTTAGCAGTTATGTGATATTAAATGCTGCATCCAGCTGACGTAGTGTACTCCATTGTCAGGCCATAACATGTTAGCGTGTACAGGCAGTGGTTCAAACCCCGTTGACGCCCTGAAGTAAAATAATAATAATAATAATAATAATAATAATAATAATAATAATAATAATAATAATAATAATAATAATAATAATAATAATAATAAATAAATAAATAAATAAATAAACAAACAAACAAACAAACAAACAAACAAACAAACAAACAAACAAACAAACAAACAAACAAACAAACAAACAAACAAACAAACAAACAAACAAACAAACAAACAAACAAATAAAATACATTAAAAACTGATTGTTTCGCTCAGTATCAAACCAGTCCATTCTCGAATGTTGTCCTCCCACCTCTATTTCGGTCTCCCTCTTCTTCTACCTCCTTGCACTGTGCCTTGCAGGATAGGTCTTTGCAAGACCTGATGATCTGGTGACGTGGCCATACCATCGGAGTTTACGTTTTTTCACCACTGTGAGCAGGTCATCGTGTTGTCCAATGGCTTGTGTGATGGTTTGTCGGACTTCGTCGTTGGTGATGTGCTGGGTATAAGAAATGCCCAGAAGTCTTCTGTAGCACCTCATCTCCATGCTTGGTATTTTTTGTTGGAGATCTGCTGTGAGGGTCCATGTTTCGCAAGCATATAGGAAAATGGAGATGACAAGGGAGCGCAGCAGCCTTACCTTGGAATGTAAACTGATTGTCCTGTCTTTCCAAATTGGCTTCAACCTTGCCAGGGCAGCAGTTGTTTGTGCGATCCTGGAGAGGACTTCCTGTCGGGACCCATTGTCTGATACAATGGCTCCTAAATATTTGAAGCTATGCACTGTGTTGAGGGATTGGCCTTGGCCTTTGATGTCCGTGTTGATGCCATTGGTGTTGTTGGTCATCATTTTGGTCTTCTCTGCACTTATTTCCATTCCATAAGCTCTGGAGGTGGTGTCAAGCCTCTGTACCAGCTGTTCAAGTTCTTGTTCCTCTCCAGCCAATCCATCAATGTCATCCGCAAAACGAAGGTTGGAAATTGCTCTTCCCCCTATGCCGGCTACACAGATACAACCAACACGCACTAGGTTTCCTTCTCCCCAATCTCCAGTCGCTGCGGATAGTGCTCAGTCGTTTGATTGCAAGTGGGCACCCTGGGCGGTTAGAGTTAGATCTTGTATCGACCAGTGCCTTGAGCAGCTCTTGAACTGGAAATACGCTATATAAAAGTGATAAAGTCAATAAAATATTTGTGCACATGTTTTTTACTACTACTACTACTACTACTACTACTACTACTACTACTACTACTACTACTACTACTACTACTACTACTACTACTACTACTACTACTACTACTACTACTACTACTACCAATAATAGGGGTATTTATATAGCGCTTTTTCCTAATGACCTCAGTTCAAAGCGCAGTTCTCACGCATTTATACTTAACGTCAACATCGACAAAAACGAGACACTAATAAATTATGCAAAGACATAATACAAACATGAAAAAGAATTTTTGCAAGTAAACTATAAAAGACAATGGAGGGAGAGGGAGGAGGAGAGCAGCTAAGGAGTGAGGGGGATGGGGGCGTGCGGTGTGACGGCGGTGGTCTGAATGAGAAAAGAAGGAATGGTGATGTTGATGGGAGGCAAGATCAGACATTTTTAAGGAAGAGGTGAGTTTTCAAGTGAGACTTGAAAGTGGCTATGTTCGGAGAGCTGAGCAGAGAAACAGGAAAAGAGTTCTAAGTTGAAGGACCAAGCACTGACAAGGATCGACAGCCTGCAGAGAAGAGTTTGTAGCGGGGTATTTGTACATGTAGCATGAGGGTGTAAGGAAGGACGAAGATTTCTAGATTGCTAGCAGAAGTGAATGTTCTGGGTGAGATAAAAAGGAACTAATCCATGGGCGCACTTGTAACAGAAAGGACAGATTTTGTAAGTAATCCTCTGATATTTCAGGAAGCCAGTGAGACAATGTAGGAGGGGTGTGAAATGATCAGATGATCGCTGCGAATAAAGTACAATGCCATCGTAGGTGTGGCTGTCTGATCAACATGTACGAGTGATTTTCTTTTTAGATTGTGCACTGTTTCTGCACTTTGAATTTGAGAGAAATCGTAGGATTTCTGATTCTTTGATCAATTATTGAAGGAATGTAAAGACCATCCAACACGTTGTTTACAAAAGTCGGTTCCTTGAAAGAAAACCATGCCAATTGGAATTCTAGTCCATAGGCACATAAACAAAGCGCGTCAAGTTTAGTCAATTAGCTAAACCATTTTAGTTTGATATACATTGAATATGAACAAGCCAATTAGTGTATGTCTATCTGAATGTCGGTTGAAATGATTCTTTCCAAACTTTATAGAGAAAAATTAACATATATATTCGCCGGCAGCATTTTCAAACCTGTAAATTCTGAGTTTGTTAAAAATTCGTGGGGAGGCGTTTTAGATTTGTGGACAGTTTCTTCGTGCACATGGACACAAAATTAATGTAATATGCAACTGACACAGGTGTACACAAAACGAGTAGAGAGTATGACTAGAGTTTTATATAAAACCTGTTGCTGCATGGACACAAAATTAATGTAATATGCAACTGACACAGGTGTACACAAAACGAGTAGAGAGTATGACTAGAGTTTTATATAAAACCTGTTGCTGCGTCATTATTTTAATAATAAATGATATCTATAAATATGATTCATATCTTGGAAGTTTAATATGAAGATTTGTCTACTTTCCATTAATATATCATAAGCGCGTAGTTTGAATTTGCTCGTGTCACAGGAAGGCATGGATGACTTGGAGCTGTTCGTCTCTTTGGAGAGGACCCGACCTGTGGCCGCCGCTTGCTTTGCTTGCATGAAGTATACTTTAATGTCCGGGGTCAAGCAAATGCACGACAGCGTTTTCCGCAATAATGAGGTGTGCGATAACATCACCTACGCTGCCGGCATAGTGTTTGCTTCTGGGCTCGTCCGAGCGGTACGTACGTTGTTGTTGTTGGTTTTAATAAATAGTTTATTCGACTGAGCCCATATGAAAAGCAAGCAATGTTGTACAGGATGGGCAACAAGCAAACTTATTTGGGCTGGCCCTGTGTACATACTTTCGGATGAGAGTATAAGCCGAGGTCTACTCCGTGCACGCACGCATTCCATCGGATGGACTTTAAATATCCTGACGCTCATGTTCTAGACAGGCGAGTGCCCGCTACACAAATACGTATATACACCCAGCGCGCACTAGGTCCCTTCTCCTCATCCCCGGACGCACAGGATTGTGCTCGGTCGTCTGGGCGTCAGACTATGCGCCCAAAGGTTGCAGGTGGGCGCTTCGGGCGGCTTGAGTTATATCCTGTATCGATTAGAGCCTTGAGCAGCTCTTGCGCTGTAAAAGCGCTATATAACAGTGATTAAAAAAAAACAACAACAAAAAACGTAACATGTGGCAGGCTACAATTAGTAACATACATAATAATGATGGTGGTGATGATGATGATGATGATGATGATGATGAGGAGGAGGAGGAGGAGGAGGAGGAGGAGGAGGAGGAGGCGGAAATGGTCAAACTGATAGTGATGATAGCTGTATTCTTTCATATTTCCTTCTCTTCTATTCTTTTTACTGTAATAAGGGGAGATAATACGCATCCCTGTGGTTCACCTGTATACTCAGGGTCAGTGGGTCGGAGAGCTTGCTGCCTACTCTTACTGATTGGGGGCGGTTAAGGAGAAAATCTAGTAGCCACCTACACAAGGCCTGTTCTACTCCCATGCTCTCTAGCTTGCTATACAGCTTGTGAGGAATGATCGTATTGAATGCCGAGGAATAATCCACAAAGAGAATCCTAGCATAACTTTTGAGAGTGTCAAGATGTTGCAGAATGTAATGCAATCCCAGAGCCACTGCATCTTCTGCGTTTCTATTCTTCCGGTACGCAAAGTGATGGATGTGGGTCCATCCGGCTCTCGGTAGCCCACTGAAGGTGGCGAGCACCAGGTGCTCAAACACCTTCATGATCACAGATGTTAAGGCCACGGGTCTATAGTCATTCTTTTTAGGAACCGGGACTATGGTGGAGGTCTTAGAGCACCTAGGGACTGAGCACTGTTGGAGGGAAGCATTAAAGATGTCAGTGAATACTGGGGCAAGATGAATAGCGCATGATTTCAGGGCTGCTCCTTATTGTGTGAACTTGTATAGTCATATTAGTCATGAATTGCGGGAGGGTGCTTCTGCGTGCGAATCTATTTTGGTCATCTGTATATTTGTTGTGTCTGGTGATGTATGTTAAAATCATGCATCTGTTTTGTTATCTGTAATTGGGTTGTGTCTGTTGATGTCTGTACTTCTATGTACTACATGAGTGTTCTAGTCAGGCGTGGATCTGCTGTCTAGTCTATACTGGTGGTTACATAGGTAGCACTAGATCTATGCTTTATTTGTTTGTTATGTATCTTGTGCATGCCTGCCGCTGATCTAAAGCATTCTTTGTGCCATGTATACTATAACTGTATGTATGTCACTTGGCGAATATATCTTGAATTGAATTGAAATGAATGGAATTAATTTATTTTAGCTGAGCTCCAATTAATGAAAAAAAAAAACAAATTTGCAAATGAAAAGTATATAAAACATTACCGAATAACTTATTTATTAATCTATGTATTGTGTCTACAGGGCTATTGGGGAAAAGCGAAAGCATGGTTCAAAAATCTCCCGAATGGTAGGTATGCTCAGTGGAACAAAATCGTATTCGGTAATAGTTCCAGCCTCTTTTGACGACGTATATTATACGTTATCGGCATCTTACGAGATCGATTCAATGTTTCCACAAACCTAAAGCGGGTGAACAGTTGAATCGATCGATTTGGAAATATCTCATATTCCACGCCAAGATGCCGATAACATTTTTTTTATTGATTTTATCAAATCAAAATATAAAACGGGAAATTTGCCCAAACAATAATCCACCAAAGCTGTTCATAGGCCTATGTATTGATTTCCACAAGTGTCTTATATTTTCATTGGCCAAGCTTTTGTTTTGTTTGTGAATGTTTTTTGATTTTGTTCCCTTTTCCTACCAATATAACCATAAGATTGAAAGTGCTAGTGTTCTGCAACATGCCGTGTGATTTCAAACGAAAGCAAATCTATCGATACTTGCTCTAAAAGTGCGTCGGAGTTTAAGATCAAAATTGCGCCCTTCCCCACCAAAACAAACAAACAAATTACAAAAAGTCTACTTCATGACTTTTCATTAAATACTCATTCATTAAAAAAAAAAAAAATTGAATCGAAACTTCCTGCCCGATCGTTCAAAAGGTCGTCTGCTATAGCAATAAGACGCTAATCCCCCTTGGAATAGAGCTGTACAGGCACCTAGCATGTTAACGCAGCTGTGCGTGACGGATATGCTCCAAAGCGTTGCTGTGAAACGAAGTGGGATAGAGTGTGCCTGTGGTATTGAGTTAGCTGTAATGGCTATATCAAGGATTGGAGCTCATTGGAGAGCTTTCACCTTCCTAGTAGGAAAGAAGAGCACCGGCGAAGCTATTTATAGCTAGCTTGGCTGAACTAACTTCAAAACCTAAAAGCTTTGGTTGAGTCAGTGTGTATTATGAGCGGGATCTAGTATCATTCTATTAATTTTATTCTTTTAAACAATTTATATTTTATAATATGTCCAGTCTGAAAAATCTGTCATTAAGAACTATGCTTAGGGTCTGTGCAAACAAAGTCTGCCATCTTTAGCCTTATCACAAAATCCAGGACTGACCCAGTTTGGTCTTCATATTTCTTTCATCGCCAGTGCCAGTGACAGCTTTGCTTCCTCGCGTGAAGGGCCGCTATAGCTATGTCCGAGCACGCTTGCTCCAGCATGACGGGGAATTGAAGGATGCTCTGAAAACAGCACAGTATGCAGCCAGGCACGAAGAGGTATCATATAATATGTTGTTGTCTTTGAATTCTCTTTAAAGAATACGAAGAAGTTGTGTTAGGAAGAGAGGAAGAAGTAGTAGAGGGAGGAAGAATAAGAAGTAGTCGTAGCGATGGTGGTGATGGTGGATGAAGAAGAAGAGCATGTATGGGAATGTCTATGAATGCAACAAGTCCGTTAGGATTATTTTTTCATAATGTAATTATAAGCACATTTATGTGCGAGTTTATTCTTCGGATATAATTTTGTAGATCAAAAATATTATTTAATATAGATGTTTTTTTTTAATGTAAACAATTAAAATCATTTTAATTTGACAAAAAGAATGACAGCAAATGTGAGACAGATTTCTCGGATTCGAGCACATAGAATTTATCTATTCTTCATGGGTGGCCTCGTGGCGCAGTGGATTAGTCGCCGGTTTCCTATGACGAAGGTCGTCGATTCCTTTCCCGCAAGGGGCGAACGTTTGTGACTTAGGTACGAGACTATTGAGGTCACCGAAGGTTCTCCGGGCACTTCGGTTTCCTCCATCCCTTCAATAATGGTATTGAATGCAGTCAATATAAACAATTCAAAAATAAAAATTAAATTCCTTTCCGTCTTCTAATAGCGATTTTCCTGCCTTTACACACCACATGTTTGAGTGATATGGATGTGTGTCTGCTGTGTGTGAGAGAGTGGGTGAAACATGTGAGCGTGTATGTTGGTACAGATCGCCGCGCTTTGATTGGTGAATTGGGGAAAAGCGCGTATATAGCATCCATTATCATTATATGAGGCTCTGTGGGTTCGGGCACTGAATAGAATGGACCCAACGTTTCCCGGCGTGTCGTAAGAGGCGACTAACAGGGGTGATGTTAGCACGGCATCACTGTGCGAAAGGCTTCTACACAGACGTCACCGGCCAGGGCGGAGGAACCTCACGTTACTACAGGTTCAACGACCACGTGCTCGGGGCCAAGGCGAGCCACACTGTATTCGTGGATTTCGGCTGTGGCCAACAGCCTGGAGAGGATTGGGCACCGCCAGGTCTTTTTTGCACAAGACACACTACATGATGAAGCTATCCACTAATTCCATAGCGGATCGGTCGTCGCCCGGCACAAGGACCGCGCCTTCCGTTGGCCACCAGGACGGAGGTGATAAGTATGGTACTGATGGACAAATTAGCAAGATACGCACGAGAAACAACGTCGTCATAGGAACCTGGAATGTCAGGACCCTAACTGCGGAAGGAAAATTAGAAGAACTGGTCCACGAGCTGGACCACTATCGATGGAACGTTCTAGGTATCAGCGAACTGCGCTGGAAAGGCCTAGGTGAAACAACGACCGACAAAGGCCACAAGCTCTATTTCAGCGGTAGAGATGACAGGCACGAACACGGCGTCGGATTCTTGGTCCACAAGAACATTATAACCACTATCATAGGTTGCCGCCCAGTCTCCGTTAGACTCATTACCATTCGTCTGAGAGCAGCCCCTTTCAACATCACCATCATCCAGGCCTATGCCCCAACATCAGACTATGACGACAGCGAAGTGGAGGATTTTTATGAAAATCTACAGGCGGTCCTTGACCAAGTGCCGAAGAAGGACATAGTCATAGTGCAAGGCGACTGGAATGCCAAGTTTGGCCAAGATGCGCACCACAACTGGGGAGACACATGTGGACCCCACTGCAACAACGAGACAAATGACAGGGGTCTGAGACTCTTGGAGTTTGCCAGATACAACAATCTGGTACTGGCAAACACGCTTGGTCTCCACAAAAACTCCAGACGATGGACATGGCACAGTCCCGGCGGGGAGCACCACAACCAGATCGACTACATCATGGTCAAGAAACGCTTCAGATCAAGCATCAACAGTGGCAGGACACGCACTTTTCCAGGAGCAGACATCGGAAGTGACCACGATCTCGTGATGTCTTTCGGGCTCCACTTGAAGAGAGTAAATACAGCAAAGTGCACTAGACTGAAGTTCGACCTGGACAAACTGCAAGACCCGGAGGTGGCAGAACTATTTTAGGCCACAATTGGAGGGAAATTTGCACCACTGCTCATTTTGGGGGCTGGTGAAGTAGATGTCAACACCATGACCACCACATTCAACTCAGCTGTGACAGATGCCGCCACTGAGATCCTTGGCAAGCACCGACCAAAGAAGAAGCCGTGGATCACACCTGAACTTTTGGATCTGTGTGATAAACGAAGAGAGATAAAAAAAAAAAAAAAAAAAAAAAGAACACCTCACAGGGAGCTGATGTTTACCGAAAAATCAACAGTGACATCCGAAAAGGCATGCGCACAGCAAAGGAGAACTGGATAGAAGATCAATGCCAGGAAATAGAGAACAGTCTGAAAAAAAAACAACAGCAAGAAGGCCTACCAGACTGTGAAGCGGCTGACAAGTGTTAAACAGCTCAAAGTCTCCACGATCCAAAGCAAGTCTGGCATATGCCTTACAGAAGAACAAGAAGTCTTGGACAGATGGATAGAGTACTGCTCTGACCTTTACAACCATACACCAAATGGAGACCCATCAGTTTTAGCATGTCCCGAGAACAGAGAAGAAGAAGAAATCCTCCCAATTCTCCGGGAAGAAGTTGAGGCAGCAGTGCAATCGCTGAAGAAAGGGAAGTCAGCGGAAGTGGACAACATACCCGCGGAACTGCTACAAGCAGGAGGAGAAGCGATGATTGATGCCCTCACCATTATCTGTAACAAGATCTGGCAGAGTGGGGAGTGGCCTACACTATGGACCCAGTCGCTCGTCATCACTCTTCCCCAAAAAGGTAACCTTCAGGAGTGTGAAAATTATCGCACCATCAGCCTCATCAGCCATCCCAGCAAGGTCCTCCTGAAAATAATACTCAACAGGTTGAAACCCCAAGCTGAACAAATCGTAGCTGAAGAACAAGCAGGATTCAGGGCAGGGCGAAGTACCACTGAACAGATTTTCAACCTCAGAATAATCTGTGAGAAATACCTACAGCACCAACAACATCAATATAATGTGTTCATAGACTTCAAGAAGGCGTTTGACCGAGTCTGGCATGCAGCCCTATGGGCAACAATGAAAGTGTACAACATCAGCCCTAAAATTATTGAAGTCATCAAAAGCCTGTATGACAAGGCTACCAGTGCAGTCCTTTATAACAGCGTCATCGGGAACTGGTTCAGAACAACAATCGGTGTGCGTCAAGGATGCCTACTCTCTCCAACACTCTTCAACATCTTCCTAGAGTGCATCATGTCAGATGCTCTTGCAGATCACGAAGGCACAGTCAGCATAGGGGGTAGAGCAATCTCCAATCTTCGTTTTGCGGATGACATTGATGGATTGGCTGGAGAGGAACAAGAATTTGAACAGCTGGTACAGAGGCTTGACACCACCTCCAGAGCCTATGGAATGGAAATAAGTGCAGAGAAGACCAAAATGATGACCAACAACACCAATGGCATCAACACGGACATCAAAGTCCAAGGCCAATACCTCAACACAGTGCATAGCTTCAAATATTTAGGAGCCATTGCATCAGACAATGGGTCCCGACAGGAAGTCCTCTCTGACAAGGTAGAAGCCCATTTGGAAAGACAGGACCATCAGTCTACATTCCAAAGTAAGACTGCTGCGCTCCCTTGTCATTTCCATCTTCCTATATGCTTGCGAAGCATGGACCCTCACAGCAGATCTACAACGAAGAATACAAAGCATGGAGATGAGGTGCTACAGAAGACTTCTGGGCATTTCCTATACCCAACACATCACCAACGACAAAGTCCGACAGACCATCACACATGCCATTGGACAACACGATGACCTGCTCACAGTGGTGAAGAAACGGAAACTCCGATGGTATGGCCACGTCACCAGATCATCAGGACTTGCAAAGACCGTTCTGCAAGGCACAGGGCAAGGAGGTAGAAGGAGAGGGACCGAAAAAGAGGTGAGAGGACAACATTCGAGAATGGACTGGTTTGACACTGAGCGAAGCCATCAGGACTGCTGAGGACAGAGAAAGAGTATGCTGGTTAAACGATCATCTGTGGTGCCCCTACGACCTCCGGGTTACGGGACAGGATAGGATAGGATCATTATTATTATTATTATTATTATTATTATTATTATTATTATTATTATTATTATTATTATTTCAGAATGAACGCGACAGGGTCGAAATCGAAGAATTGATCGATCAGCTGAAACAAGAAATTGCAGTCACCGAGCCAAATGTAAACACTCGCATTCCTAAGGAAGACTGGCTGAGGGAGACTAGCGTTGGTCAGACAGAGGTAAGTGACACATTACTTAAAACTGTTTGGGCGTTTTGTTTCCATTAAACTAACTTACGACAATGCGTACCTTGTAGCAGCATTTAGTAAATACCTGCTTGTGCGCACTTGTTTACATTATACCAACTTACGACAATGCAAACTCTGTTGCAGCAATTAGTAGACGCCTGCTTGTGCACACTTGTTGCGCAATACTAAAGTGATTCAACAAAATGGTGGATAATAAACAAAAATATATATTTCTACATTAATCTGAAACGTTTGTGGACTCGGTTGGCCTCATCTGTCTTGATGTTTTAAACCAACTTTTTGTGAAAATAGCTATTCTGTTACTATATCGCTCAGAAAAAAAAATTGCGAAAAAGAATATTTTCACATTCTCATCTTCGTAAATTATAAAATATTGTTGTATAAAAATCTTTCCACTTAAATTCTTTTTTTCTTTCTTTTCTTTCAGAAAGATGCAGAACGACAAAAAGAAGCACAGAGAAAAGTAACGAACGCTAAGAAGAAGCGAAGACGACGTACGTCAGGTGTTTTTCCTCCAATGCTTTAATAATTATTCACTTTCATTGTTTTGTCCATTGGCAAACATAAATGTGTGTTATCAAACCAATCAACAAAAATAGATATTTTATTATCATTTTTAAAATAAACGAACAGAAAGCGTGAAAATAAACGCTGACAAAAAGCCTGCAATTTGCTTACTTAATGGTTTTCATTTGTAAACAGTTTCCATTGTCCAAGACAATATAAACTTTATTTAATAGTGTTGTGTCACAAGCAAAGTAACTCTTTGGAATTACATTGTACAATCTTAAGTTGAAGAAAACAACACTACTGTAGATACGTATGTCTTCTGTTATTGCAATGGTCGGGCTGATGAGTTGGGTATGACCGCAGTACGATGATTTTCATGAGTTATAGTAAATTGTATTTTTTGACCGATGTGAAAAGTGAACTGATATGATCTGAAGAGATGCACGTATCGATACATTTATTTTGTGTAAATCTCATTTTGTCTCTATTGTTCTCTACTGCATGTTCAGGTAAGCGAACTTCATCTGAAAATCCACCAGAAAGAGCACCAGCTATTTCAAACGTTTCATCGGAAGACGTTCAACAAAACACTTCAGATGATGAGAGAACACGGGGACGCAGTTCGGCCGCATGTCAAGTACGTGATGTGGGCCTGAATGCAGATGTCAGAGGAAGAGAAAGTCACGGACGAACATTGTCCTATGCAGGAGCGTGCAGAAAGTCCCTGCCCGCTGTACCAAATGAGGATCAGTATCGGACATCGTCAGTATCACGGGCTCAACACGATCAGTGCTCTGCAAGCGAAGATGACGAAGAATACGATCCATTACAAGAGCATCAGATGTTTCATCGCGTGGAAGAGGATGACAATGGCTGCATAGAGGTGTCTCTGCAAAACAGGCCTTTGCTTTTACCCCAGTCAGAAAATGGAACCGAAGAAATTTCCTGGTTCCAACACAGTCTTTCATACAACCAGGACGAGCAGGAACACATCATTAAAATATCTGAAGCAGAATTGGATCGGCTGGAAAAGGAGCAACATAAATGCTTCAGGTGCTACTATCCCATGATTGACAACGAGGCAGAACTTACAGATTTGCTGACTTCGAACCCAGACCAATACAAGCGTTGTTTATTGAAGATCCGGTCTTCACATTACGCTGTAGCGAAAGTTTTGGACAGGCAAAATCATGATCGGTCTGAAATTATCATCGAAGGTCGATCAAAAATCGGACGAACGTTCATGGATGACGAGGTAGTGGTTGAGCTGTTTCCTGACTCAAGGCCCAAGGACTGCTGTGACGACGGAGACCATGAACCTACTCCAACGTTTCACAAGTCAACGCACGGTAAAGTTGTTGGTATTCTGAAACAGAATGCTTTCCCCAATGTCCCACATCCAGTCATGTTTTGCACTGTGAATGACAAAGAGATCTTTCTAATGAAACCGCTATGCAGATCTGTTCCAAAGATCTGTGTCCTCCACGAAAACGTTGAGAAGCAGTTCAGGAAAGGTGCGAATAATCATATCGAAATATACGAGATCACCCCATCCAGCAACACCATAAGACACAAAGGCTTTTTCAAACTGAATCCCGACATGATGGATCAGTATGTGTTCAGGGTGGTGTTCATCACCTGGCGGTTCGGGAGAAGCACGTACCCACTTGGCGCCGTCTTGGGAGTCCACCAGACAGGTAAAGATTGTACGGGAGGCCTCGAGCTGCTTGCTCTACAACACCGAGTACCCACCACCTATCCGCAGGACGTGCTTGCTCAAGTCCAACAACTTCTTGGAGAACCGCTGCCAACAGAATTAAAAGGCAGGGAGGATTTGAGAAACAAACGCATCTTCACCGTTGACCCTCCAGGGTCAAGGGACCTAGATGACGCCGTTAGCATTGAGATGGAAGGCTCAAACGTCGTAGTCGGGGTTCATATCGCCGATGTAGCGGCCTGGGTCAAGCCTAAAAGTCCTGTTGACGACGAAGCTAGGGCCAGATGTGTCACTTTCTATCCTGAAGGATGCAAACCGCACGGCATGCTCCCCGAACCTTTGGCTGAAGACAGGTGCAGTTTGCTCCCTGGTCAAGACCGCTTGGCTATTTCCGTATTTTTCAAAATGACGCAGAAAGGGCATGTGGAAGGTGTGAGCATTAAAAAGACCATCATAAAGTCGTGCCAGCAGTTGACATATGATGAGGTACAAAGGGTTTTAATGAGAGCAAAGTCTGTCAGCATCGACAACGTGTTGGTTGGGGACATTCACAAACTTCATCAAATCACAGCCAAGCTAAAAGAAAATCGACAGAAGTGGTCAGCGTTTTCAGTCCCTTTCGAAGACCCTCGGATTTCAGATCCAAATCAAATAGGTGAGCACCCTGAAGCCCATGCGATGATAGAAGAACTTATGATAATGACCAATGCTCACGTAGCAAACAGACTGGTCAGACGATTTCCACACACTATGTTGCTGCGATGCCAGCAAGCTCCAGCTGCGGAGGAACTCTCCGAGTGGTTAGAAAACGAAGGACCGACGGCACATCTTGTCATGAAGCTTCAGGAAAAGCGCATTAACCCAAACGCAACGATTCAATTAGCAACTGTGTTATCGGGACACCACCTTCAGTCCAGTATATCTGTACACCATGATGTTTGGCAGCGACTTCGCCAATGCATTGAGCGCAGGGAGGTGAAAGAGGCACGGCAGATTGCCTTCATGGAGACAGCTCACCCTCAACTATATCTTGTCCTCTCACACTGGATAGACTTGATGCAGTCAGCAGAGTACAAATGTACATACGGTTTGGACAGCCGTGGCCATTTTGATTTGAATCTTAGCGCATACACCCACTTTACTTCCCCAATCCGCAGATATGCTGATCTGCATGTGCAAAGGCTGCTACACGCTGATCTTGACCATCCCAACGCTGATTGTCCACCAGTTTACTGCAACAAGGATGATGTGATTAAGTTAGGCCAGGAACTGACTCAAGTTTACCAGCGGCAGAAAGCGTTTGGCAGAGCTTCGTTCGCTTTGAAATTGGCCAGCAGACTTCAAAAACAGCCTCTCTTGTTCCGGTCTGTCGTTGACAAAGTAACCTGTGAGAAGTTAACGTTGGGCATACCTTCCTTGTCTCAAATATCAGCACGCACTCAAGAGGTGCCATTTACCACGATGGGCGTGACCTCCCAACCAGACCTGATCACTGACACTGTCATGCATCAAGATAGTGTCAAATTGCGTCTGAACAGGAAGATATTCAGCACAGAAGGTTGCTGTCCAAAGAGTTTAATTCCTGTATGGATCAGTTGGGACAAGAGGTCAAAGCCACAAGGAAGACAAGTAGAAGCGCCAGATGGGCAGACAACGCAACCTCCTGTTGATTTGACAATAAGCCGAGAGCATCTAACAGTTTCCTTCAACATAAAGCACTGGGCACAGCTCCTCAAATCGATAGCGTGCCCAACAGTGAAGAAAGTGTTGCCAGAACCTAACAAAAAGAACACGGCTGAAGTGGAATACATGTCCTCCGAAAGAGAGAGAAAGGGTTCAAGAAAAACTGGCAAAGAAAACAAGAAAGGCCAAACCAAAAGCAAGGTATTCCTGCGACCTGTACGATACGAAACAACGTTCAAATCTGGCCAAGTTCTTCCAGTCCAGATGTCTGCCCAGGCTAATCGAGGTTTGCTAGAGCCCACCATTGACTTGCTTGGCCTGGCCAAAAACTTCAGCGTGTGTACAAAGCACATGCGAGACTCTGTGAGGACACTGACAAAATCTGCCACCGTTTCGGTCCGCACACAGCACTTCAGCGACTGCGCCGAGTACTTGAAGGCCTGGATGCCGCTAGTGGAGATGGAAGCTGCTGTTGATGCAGCGGATGTGGGATGCGCTGTCACGATTCAGGAGGTGAAGGTAAAAATGATATCAACGACACACGGCTGCTTCAGCTTAGATGACACCTTCTGCATTGAACGAAACATCAGCTTCGGGGGAAAGTCCCCAGACAGTATAAAGAAAGAGGATTCCAATTTCCAAGGTGGTTTTCCTTTGGACTATTTATGCCTCCGACACGAGGTAGGGTTACCGGCCAAGGCCATTTCCCGTCTTGAACGGAGCACCGTGCCAGAACTCTTCGACAGCCGCTACACTTGGCTGGCACACGCTGCTGTGGTGAAGGTGTCTCACATAAGGTGTACAAAGCCCGCGAAACAACCTTACTACCCTCTCGATAAATGCAAGAAGAAGCGCAAGAAGGTGAAGACGGCAGCTGCAGAGGAAACAGAAGAGGCAGACAGCAGAGAAACAGGCATGTTAATTGTACACTTCAGGCTGACCCACACATCTCCGAGTCCCCCGGGAGAACTGATGAAGGAGAAGGACGGAGCCAAGATGACAGTAGAAATCCTTGCCAAATCTGAAGTTGAAAGGTTAGATCTCATTGTTATTGTTGTTGTTATTGCTGTTGTTGTTATTATTAGTATTTTTTAAATATTAAAAATGATGTGGATTACTCTCTCTCTCTCTCTCTCTCTCTCTCTCTCTCTCTCTCTCTCTCTCTCTCTCTCTCTCTCTCTCTCTCTCTTAGTTCAGTGAGTGGACCCCAACTTGATGATATTTGTAATGTAGTAGATTTTAAAACGAAACGAAAAGAACTTTCTGGAGTTCGTTTTGAATATTGTTGTTCTGTTATTTAAGCGATGCTTTGACACACATGCAAATCCAATTTAATGGGATATTTTACAGGCGCGCGCAAGAAATGCTGATGAAGCTCGAACAAGAAGAACTACACGAGCTGGCTAAAGCAATCGCCTACGGTGACCGTGACATGTTGCCTGATCTTGGTTAGCAACATCCTCTCTCTCTCTCTCTCTCTCTCTCTCTCTCTCTCTCTCTCTCTCTCTCTCTCTCTCTCTCTCTCACTCTCACTCACTCACTCACTCACTCCCTCCCTCCCTCCCTCCCTCCCTCCCTCTCTCTTTTCAGGGCGCCTTTCACACAGGCAGTCAGAAAATACTGTTGAGAGTTTTGAGCTTGTCCGATCAGAATTGATTCGATTTTGTTTCTATTTTGCTGCAATTTATGTCTCTTCTGCTTGTTGCATATCTGTCAACCTCCAGCTTAGTTGATCTCCATTTTTTTTCTGTTTGTCGGCAATGTTGTTTTGCTTTGCGTATATTATTTCGTCTGTGAGCCAGGGTGCAGAAGTGGGAAAAAATAAATAGATAGTCATTTTCAACCACTTAAGTCCAAAAATATGATCATAATTATGTCCATAGTGAATCTCAAAATAATATGCACCACTGAAGATCTGGCACGAACACGATGATATAAAAATGAATATAAACAAAATTGCTAACTTCCAACACATGACAACAAACCCAACGACAGGACACGCCACTCTGCAACTTGTTGGCGCAACATCAATTCACACAACGTGGTTTTGATGTATGTACTAATTCCTTTAATGATTTTTTTTTGTTGGGGGGTGGGGGGGGGAACTGATCTTGACATTTACCCTTTTTTCCATTTTGCCTTCTTGTGCAGATGAAGACCACCTCAAGCTTGGTTTGGATCTCCAGTCAATCCCTGGCAAAATCAGAAGCAACCAGGGTCAGAGAGCAGCAATAGAAGCAGCTCTTACTACCAGCCTGACACTGATCCAGGGTCCACCAGGTTGGTTCTGTACCTACATGAGAATTTCACTTACCTGCCGACAATCTGCAGCGTCTTTATTTCTTTTCTTTCTTCTCCTTTTTGTATTCCCAGTATTTGACAATACTTTGAAATAATCGGGAATCAAAACGAGCCAAATGTCGTTCTGGCTGTCTAATTTTTTATTTCAGAAGAGAGAGGGGTTGAAAAAGTTGAAAGCTTGGGGCTGTCAGAAGATAATATTTGAGAGTTTTGAGCTTGTTCCGATTAGAATCAGGACAAGCTAGTTAGTCGGCCTGTGGCTCGCCATATTTCAAGAACCACTGTGAACAGAGTTTTACCAAACTTTATATGAACATTCTCTATGTTAGTGGCCAGTTTCATATTTGCTCTACAGCAAAGGTAAAGGTTGCTGGGGCCAAATTGTTATTGCCTCTATATCTCACAAAAGTCACACAAAATAAGCATTCAACCTTCGTTTCCCGCTGTCTATCTTTCATTCCACTAATACACCCTATCAATCTCCTATTTCATTCAATCACAGACACTCTCAGATGCACACGAGGACAATCTTCTGTTCTCCAAAACAGTCTTGATATAGCCGTGTCTCTATATTCCTGAACTAGTACCGACACATAGCGTACGCCACGTGCCTATATCAGCAGCCGTCGCATGTGTGCTTACTACATAAACACGTAATGTATACACAAATATAAATATTTACCAATTAACTTCGTGACAACTTATTTCAAGAATAACTACCGAATTTCATTTTTTTTACCATGCCGATACTTTTTTGTGTGTGGGTTTCTGGACATGCATTTGAATGGTTTGCCATCTTGTTTTGGATTTTGTCAGTAGGATGACCATTAGCTGCATAATTACTGAATGGTTTAACTTGGTCTTCCTGACCAATTTATTGACGGTGCTGTAAACTCTAGTGTATCTCTACCTATTTCTGGAATTAACCATCGTGTGCCTATTGAAGTAGTGCGTGATGCCTCTTGCTTTGTTGTTTATACATTTATAAGAGAGGTGTCACCTCAGTACAGAAGGTTAAATCATCTTTTCTATGATCATTCTATATTGCGTAAACGTTTGATCAATTATAAGATAACATGAGACTCGCTTTTAACATTAATCTGTTGAGTACAATGAATGCTAGGCACAGGAAAGACATTCACGGGAATCAAGTTAATCCAACGTTTTGCTGAAATCAACCAGCAGTTGATGGAGAAAGGCAAGGGGAAGAAAGTGGTCCTCTTCTGCGGACCATCCAACAAGTCCGTCGATCTCGTCGCCAGTGAGTAATTTGTTAATTGCCAGGGCTAACAAATAAATCAATAAGGGTAGAACAACAACAACAACAAACAATAACAAACCTTGTATCCTTTGTGCTGTATTAAAATTTTAAAGAGTCAACAAAAACGTTTATACGTTCACAGAATTCAATATGTTCTTTTTATTTATTTTTTCTACAAATCCTTAGAAAATGTGTTCTTGTTGCTCTTCAGTTGTACGGGCGAGATGCGTTAGGAACCTGTTTGCAATGTAATGCCAGACTGATTTTCGTAGCGTTATTTTCGACGGTTTGGTTCTTAAGGAACGCCAAGAACTCAGTAACAGTTGGGTGGCTTGGAGCGATGTTTCGTGTCTCTGTTCCACAGGCACTTGTATCTGGACACGCGAGCGCCTATGCCTGTGACGTGTCTCCATTTGGTTATCTATTGCTTTGGTTATCTATTATAGACTATTGCTTTGGTTATCTATTACAGATAACCAAAGGGAGACGCTATTATAGATAACCAAAGGGAGACGCGTCACAGGCATAGGCGCTCGACTGTCCAGATAAAAGCACCTGTGCTCTGTTCGTATGGCACTTGCGACCAATGTATACAATTAATTTCTTGGATGCAACCACTGGACGACACAAAGAATAAAACAAGCGTACGGCACATCTCAGTCCAGTGAATGGGCACCAGTCTCAGTTAAAAAGCGCGAAAGGTAAAGCTTCGAGGAAGCAGAGGAGATGGGCACCGCTCACATTAAGCTGGTCAGAGCAAAGGGAGGTAACCAAATGGATCGCTCCCCACTCCCCTCCCCCCCTTACCCCAACGACCAAAAGGTAATGAGAACACCTTTATTTTTTATTATTTTTTTTTTCACATTGCTCGGCTTGGCATGTTTAGGATACATGAAAGATACCGTGGAAGTAAAGAAGCGTCCAAAGTTTGTGAGAGTGTACGGTGCCGCAATTGAGGCCAAAGACTTTCCCACACCCAGAGGGGATATGAGGAATAGGCGTGGCATGCAAGATCTCGACAGTGACCGGTCCTTACTGGTAAGCAAGATGCAACCATAATTATAGGCAATTTAAGAGAGAGAGAGAGAGAGAGAGAGAGAGGGGGGGGAGGGAGAGAGAGAGGGAGAGATAGGGGGGGGTGTGTGGAGGGAGAGAGGTGGTGGGAAGGAGGAAAGATGTTTTAGCCTAATCAGTTTTTAGTGTGTGCACGGGGTTATTAACCAAGTGAGACTGGATCCTCACTATCAACAAGTGGATCCTCAATATCGTAGCGGTAGCAGTAGTATGTATCTGTACTGTTACCACTGTGCTATCGAGGATAATGCGTGCATGTCCATTAGTGCGTGCGCGTATGTCTCTGTTATTATTATATGCGCAGGAGGAGACGCTGCACTTTATCATCAGAGAGCCCAACAAACCGTACTCCGAAAGGATCCAAAGGTTTGAGAGAGACTTTCGCAACCACCCGGAGAAAGTGAGCGTGGATGACCTGAAGGCGTATCGCAAGCTACTATTTGAGGCCAGCGTGTCGGAAATCAAGCGCTATGATGTCATACTGACCACGTGTGCCGTAGCAGGCAGCAAAAAGGTCATCGCAGGAACAGAGGGCAATGTCTTTCAGGCAAGTAGTGTTATACTCATGTAGGTTTGTTTTTGTCTTGGATGTTTTCTTTGTCCTTCGTCCTATAACCTTGCAGATTAACGTCATCATTTCAAATTAACGTGTACGTTCTGAGGGGGCTGGTTCTGCAGTGCAAGAGATGCAAGTGCTTGTCACAAAGCCTTGGTGAGAGGGAGTCGATATTACTAGCTCTGGTTGTTTGGGAGAGTTATTAACTAAAAAAAATTCCGTAAAACACTCTTGAAGGCAAGTAGTTATTGACAAAATAGTCCCTTTTTTGATTAATATGCACAGCAATGTGAATCTATGTACTTATTCCCCAGAAACAAATTCAGATTTGTGCAAATCTGTGCGAGACAAGTTCTAATAGTCCAAAAAAAAGAAATTACCAAAAACATTTCCATCCGTCCGTCTGTGCAAAACTGGCAAGTGGCTTAATATTTCAGAACCTATTTCAACTATCACAACCAAACTTGGTAAGATGGTGTATTATCCATGAGACCTCATAAATGATCATTGCATGAATGACTTCATTTCAAGGTTAAGATCACAGGGTCAACAAATGTTAGTTAAAAAAATGAAAATTTTTCCACAAAATTTCACCTTTTTCATACTTTATTAATATTGAACTTATGATTCTTTGAAGCATGATAAATATAAATAAAACACATACACTCTGCAAATTTGGTCAATCTCTCTCCAAGGCCAAGGTCAATGGATCTGTCAAAATAGGTTCGTATAGGTACTTTGAAGTGACCTTGACCCTAAATTATGAGATTTATGAGAGATATAAAGTCCAAGCATTTTGTATTGAGGAATAATATATTGATCTTTTATAAATGTTCTGCTTTTGCGTTGATCTTGAAGGTCAAGGTCATTCTAGGCCTTGCAAAAATGTTTAAAAATTGGTCATCAACACAGTGGAATGGCTCTATATTTAACCCATTGGGTTATTTGATCATACTTGAGCATGAGTGGTCACGTGAGGGTCAAGGTAATCCAACGGTCAAGGTCACTAAAAGTCAAGGTCAACCCAAGATTACTGTTTCTGGCATGATAAAGCTTTTGCTGTAGTTTATTTGATCGTGCATGAATGTATTTGGAGCCAGAGGTCAAGGTCAAGAGCATCGAAAGATCAAAAGTGGTCTTACTTTGTATTTTAATGCCCCCTGTTTCAATTCTGGGTTTTCTGGTCACTCATTTTCATGTTAAATATTGCAAGTTCCATAAGGAGCATGTGAGTCATATGAGCTTTGCCCTTCTAATCTCTCTCTCTCTCTCTCTCTCTCTCTCTCTCTCTCTCTCTCTTTCTCATATATATATATATATATATATATATATATATATATATATATATATATATATATATATATATATATATATATATATATATATATATATATATATATATATATATATATATATATATATATATGTTCATTGTTTGTGCGGTTAGTTCTCCTTGTTTCAAAATAACTGGATTTTTTTCGTTTTCAAACAAAGCACGATAACAGCCGGTAACTGCCATGTTACTACAAGTAAATGTCTCACCTCAAATTACATGTACTTGTTGTGCATAGTTTTAAAGAAGAAATGAAACTGTTATATTGAATGTTTGAAGGATGCTTTGGCAGGTGATGATCGATGAGTGCGGGATGTCTCCAGAGCCTCATAGCATGATCCCTATCATCGCCTGCAATGCAAAACAGGTGGTGTTGATCGGTGACCATAAGCAGCTGAGGCCAGTGATCACCTGCCAGCCGGCCGCTGACCTGGGCCTGGACCAGTCGCTCTTTGAGCGTCTCCACAGCAAGTTCCCTCACCACACAGTCTTCCTCAACAAGCAATACCGAATGGTAATCTGTAGATTCAAAGAAATACATTATTGAGATCTTTTCAAACAACCAAAAAATTTTATTGTATATGTTACCGGCAATGTGTGAAATCCGGCATTCTAGTTGTATATAGTGTACAGTTTCATATCAATGAGAGTGCTGTGCGCAAAGTATGAATCAGCGGTTTGTATTGCATAGGGTATACGAGGAATTTAAATTTTTCCCGTGCTTCACGTAGGGCTCGGTTAGTGCCATAGCTGAACAGAATTCTGTGCCTTGAACTGTGGGCTGGAAAAAGCTGCATTGAAGTGGCAGAGTCAGTTGGATACTCATTGTGATCGGACGACTATTGGATAGACTGTGACTGCCACTATAATAGGATAAGTGTAGGGTCCGTTTATAAGGGTTGTGTGTTGTGTTTGGAATCGCCCAAGGTCTTGTTCCTTAAGATTAGAAGGGCAAGAATAACCAATGTGTTGTTGCAGTTGCTATAGAGAAGTACTTTTATAGGAATTGAGGAGGATTATTACTGCCACAGTTGCTGTATGATTGCTGTGTTGAGTATTGTCCTAAGGGTGTGCGCACTTGGTTTAGAGACCGCCCAAGACCTAGGCATTTCGCAAATGCTAGGTTGCCCTGGATCTAATAAGACAGTAGTAACGGACCATCGACTCTCATACAGACTGCGCTATGTTGTGTTGTATTGTGTGTGTCTGTACTTCACATGCTGAGAACTGAAGGTGAGTTGGTGCCCAGTATTCTAATTCTTTAGTGGCTATACACTCTGAGCAGGCGTACGTGAATGAATGATTAAAGGTGAGGGGTAAAGAGATATTTTAATAAGTAGTATTTTTTTATATGATTTTCTTGGTGAAAATGTAAAATGGAATAATGTTGTTGACGTTGTTGCAAGAACGAAATCAAGAGTGACGATGTATTATATGAGAGAAGGGTGACGATGTATTATAAAGTGAGAGAGGGGTGATGAATATGAGAGAGGGGTGATGAATATGAGAGATGGGTGATGAATATGAGAGAGAGGGTGAATCAAGATTGTTGACTAGAAATGGATTTAATGCATTTGTATAATAATCATGTCATGAGAGGTTATTATAAATTATGGAAGAAATGTGAATTATTATGATACATAAATAAACAGGTCAAGATGGCGGACGGCGGAAGGAGTTATGTCTTATGTTATGTTTACATTGTAGAGATAGCCTAGTAAGATGCCTTATTTTGTTGACCAGATTGGGCCTATTGTTCTATCTATCTATGTTCTACGTAACACCTACTTCTGTTTCTACGTACTCCTACGTCTGTCCCTACGTGCCACTACTTCTACCTGGCTGGGTGCCTGGTCGCTGTTGCTGTTGCGCCCACGCTGGTGTTGCGTGAAGCCAAGATGTTGCGTGACCTTTGCCACTTGGGCGATATAAGACCCCTACTTCCTGGAGGACTGCTGTTCGGATTTCATACGCAGGATCACGCACGTTCACTGTCATACATATACACATACAGTGATACACGCAAATAAAACATACTAAATACCTAGTGAACATTTAAAACTGTGACTCTTTATTACAGTCTGTGATAGACATAAGGCTCGTGGTGCAATTTCAGACGATATAGTTAAGTTTGTATTGAATAACGTACAGTTATACTGTGTATAAAGAGTTTGATATTAATTAAATACATTTTTTTTCAAATCTTGTTGATTGTATACATAAACCATCAGTTATAATACTTCATCTTTATTTTCATATTGTTATATCTTGATGATGTTGGCTGCGCATCGTGTGTCCAGTATCATGGGGTTACGGATTAGACAAGGGAGGTAATTGATTGTTAATTGTTGGGGTTGTGGGACTGGTTAAGGGTTGAGGTAGGGTTAGATTTCCCATTTTCCTGTGTGGTTGTGTGTTGAATAAAAAGAGTGTACATTTTTATCTGGCATTTGTGTTAATTTTGTATTTTAGGTTGAGTTTTTATCCCCTCACTCGCTGCTTGAGCTGAAGTCACTGATCCCATTCGGGTGACGTGACAAATGCCTAGATAAAGTATAGAATGCACCATATTCTATACAATACTGGGATTTCACACATTGCCGGTAACATATACATTATGTATTAATAATGAAAAATCATTTGGCCTATCAGCTAATCATGGTGCTCGTTGATCGCGTTCAATATGGGGATAATCCTTTTTGTTGTTTGAACTAATGACTTTTGAACACATTTGACTTCTTAATGTGGAAGACAGAAGAGGATTATGAAAACCGAATTCGTTGCTTCACAAAAAGATCTCCTATACATCTTTCTTGCACATTATGCTGTAGAACCTTGGACTCCAGGAGGTAAATATAAGAAGAAAAACCGACAGAAAGAAAATAGAAAAAAAGAGGAACGTTCGAGTCTCTGCTGAATTTATGGCTCAGAGTGTCTTAGTGTCGTGATCAGTACGGAAAAGGTTGGTTGTAGCGGTGTATGCTACAATAGACACCTTTCATTTCAAGCTTCTTCCCATTCAAACATTTTTCTTTGTTCGGTGCAGCACCCAGCCATCTGCGAATTCCCCTCACGCGAGTTTTACCATGGGAAGTTGACAACTGCGCTGTCGTCAAGCTGGCACTGTGAAGACGAAGAACAGGGAGGCATAGAAATCCCGCTGGGATTTTGGCCGCGGCGCGAAGACGGAATTCCACACATCCCCGATGCTGATCGTCGCGTACTGGAAGCTCTGCCTCACATACTAATCGACGTGAGAGGGGAGGAAGAGACGCTGCTTGTGTCAACAGAAGAAGGCAATGAGAAGTCCAAGTCCAACAAAGAGGAGGCGAAGAAAGTGGTAAGACGTCATTATGATTTTGAGTTATAACAAAAAGAAAGTAGTAAAAGTCATTACTGTGAGTGTGACTCATTTAGCTTTTTCTGTATCTAGTGGGATTTCAATATCTTGTTTCGTCTACTGTGAATTTGTTTTACGCAGCTCTTTGAAGATATCGGTCTCCACCTCCATCATCATCATCATCATTATTATCGTGATCATCACCGTCCTCATCGGCATCTTCAACAGCTACAGCAACACTGTCACAGTCAACATTGTTATCATCATCATCTACGTTTAATTGAGAAGGCTGTTGACAGAATGGTTTACATCGACGAAAAGAATGTGATGTAAATTATAAGCATTTAAACTAAGACCTGTTCCAGAGTGTGTGTGAGTGTGTGTGCGTGCGTGTGTGTGCTTGCGCTCGCGTGTGTGTGTGCTTGCGCTCGCGTGTGTGTGTGCTTGCGCGCTTGTTTGTATGTATGAATCTATGTATGTATGTGTATATATGAGTGCGGGCGGGCGTGTGTGTGTGTGTAAGTATGAGCGTATGTGTGTTTGTGTGTGTGTGCTGTTATTTTGGTTGCCTTAAATGGAACTTTTTTTGTTGTTGCTGTGAATAGATTGAGGTGCTGGAATACCTGAAGAAGATGACGAGGAATATTTGGCAAAATGATACTAACTGTTCAGTGGCGCTTCTGACTCAGTACAAGGCCCAGAAGCACCTGCTAGAGACGATGTTCCACCCGCTGTGTACTCGAGGACACGGCGTGTTCAACCGTTACGACAAAGCCAACGTCACAATCAGCACCGTCGTTTCCAGCCAAGGTAGGTGTGTGCCTCTGTGTGTACCTGTGTGTACCGGTGTGGGTGGGTGTGTGTGTGTGTGTGTATGTGCGTGAGTGTATGTTTGCGTGAGGGTGTGATGTAGCGTTTATTGACCTCAAGGTCAAGATCTTTTAATTGTCATTCTTCATATCCTACGTGATCGATTCTTTGCCTTTTATCTTTTTACGTGTGATTATATATGTTAAAAATTTTTATATTGCCCTTCTTTTGAAAATTGTATGTAAATGTGTTATAGCATTTGCTGTTTTTTAAATTTCTCCATGATCTTGTTATACCTTTCCACCGTTCCTATTTGTACGCCTTATTAATGTATTAGTGCATGCTTTTAATGTGATTGTTCTTACTCCTTAGTGATTTAGTGTGTGTGCATTTGTGTGTGTGTGCGTGTGAGTTTCCCCTTTCTTTTCATCTCTCACTCCTCCATCGCATGCTCCTCAGTAGAGAGAGAAAAAGAGAGAGAGAGAGAGTTAGTTAGTTATTCATTGTTTATAGGGTCCAGCGGACTGCATGAAGCCGAATCAGGACCACAAAATCAGGACCACAGCTTGATTGAAAGAAGACTCACCCCTGTTCCGTATAAAAGATCTGCTCAAACAACCCTAGAAGTAACACTGAAGGCACTCCACCAGCCAATCACTTTACAATAAACATGCAGCAGGGGATGCTGAGGCTATACTCTTCATTTATTGAACGCCGTTTACAAAAACAAAATAGAATATACACATTATTATAAAATATCAACAAAACACATGCATATAAAATGCCTACATTGTTAAATAATAACATCATACAAAGCCATGGTGACCATTTGGCAGAAAGCGTCCAATATTAAATGTATGCAACACAAGTCAATGCCTAATTCACTTCACTTCACATAAATCACTTCACATAAAAGACAGCACAATTATAATATTAGGCATTATTTTGTCAGCTTCCATTCCAAATAAACTTGTACACATAGAACATACATTTAAAAAAATTAAATGCATAAATTAGTTTCCATAAAAATCCATAGTACAATTTCAATATTTAATTTTTTTAAATTACCACTCCTCTTCATGTTCCACTTGCTCTTTGACATAAACATGTACATCATTTAAAAAGCATGCATCACAATTCAATGCATACATTACATTTTACATAACAGCCTTCAGTACTATTACAACATCTGTTTAAATATTTGGAGTTTAAATCTCCAACACCCCTTCCTTTTCCTTTTGAATTTTTAACAGTTATATTATTCTTTATCTCTCCCGCTGAAATAAAGCTTGTGGCCTTTGTCTGTCGTTGTTTCACCTATGCCTTTCCAGCGCCGTTCGCTGATACCTAAAATGTTCCATTGAAAGTGGTCCAGCTTGTTGGCCAATTCTTTTAATTTTCCATCCGCAGTTAGGGTCCTGACATTCCAGGTTCCTATGACGATGTTGTTTCTCGTGCGGATCTTGATAAGTTGTCTATCAGTAGCACACTTATCACCTCCGTCCTGGTGCCAACGGAAGGCGCGGTCCTTGGTGAACCGGGCGACACCGATCCGGTATGAGGTGAATGGTTGTTTTCATCATGCAGTGTGTCTTAGGCAAAAAAGACCTTGCAGGGCCCAATCCTCTCAAGGCTGTTGGCCACAGCCAATATCCACGAATACAGTGTGGCTCGCCTTGGCCCCGAGCACGTGGTCGTTAAACCTGTAGTAACATGAGGTTCCTCCGTCTTGGCCGGTGACTTCTGTGTAGAAGACTTTCGCCCAGTGATGCCGTGCTGACATCACCCCTGTTAGTCGCCTCTTACGACACGCCGGGAAACGTTGGGTCTATTCTATTCAGTGCCCGAACCCAAAGGGCTGCAGAGATGACAGGCACGAACACGGTGTTAAATGCTTGGTGCACCAAGACATTCTAGTCACTATCATGGGTTGCCGCCCAGTCTCCAGTAGACTCATTACCATCCGTCTGAGAGCAGCCCCTTTCAACATCACAATCAACCAGGTCTATGCCCCAACTTCAGACTATGACGACAGAGAAGTGGAGGATTTCTATGAAAATCTACAGGCTGTCCTTGACCAAGTGCCAAAGAAGGACATAATCATAGTGCAAGGCGACTGGAATGCCAAGATCGGCCAGGATGCGCACCACAGCTGGCCGGGGAGACACTTGTGGACCCAACTGAAACAACGAGACAAATGAGAGAGGTCTGAGACTCTTGGAGTTTGCCAGATACAATCTGATACGGGCAAACACGCTTGGTCTCCACACAAAATCTAGACGATGGAAAAACTGCAAGACCCGGAGGTGGGCAGAAAATCCAGACCTGGACAAACTGCAAGACCCGGGCACAATTGGAGGGAAATTTGCATCACTGCTCATTTTGGGAGATGGTGAAGTAGATGTCAACACCATGACCAACACCTTCAACTTAGCTGTGACAGATGCCACCACGGAGATCCTTAGAAAGCATCGGCCAAAGAAGAAGCTGTGGATCACACCTGAACTTTTGGACCTGTGTGATAAACGAAGAGAGATGAAAAAGAAAAGAACACCTCACAGGGAGCTGATGCCTACCGAAAAATCAACAATGACATCCGAAATGGCATGCGCACAGCAAAGGAGAACTGGGTAGAAGATCAGTGCCAGGAAATAAAGAATAGTCTGAACAATAAAACAGCAAGAAGGCTTACCAGACTGTGAAGCGGCTGACAAGTGTTAAACAGCCCAAAGTCTCCACGATCCAAAGCAAGTATGGCATATGCCTTACAGAAGAACAAGAAGTCCTGGACAGATGGACAGAGTACTGCTCTGACTTATAAAGCCACAAACCAAACGGAGACCCGTCAGTTCTAGCATGTCCAGAGAACAGAAAAGAATAAGAAATCCTCCCAATTCTCCGAGAAGTATTTGAGGCAGCAGTGCAATCGCTGAAGAAGGGGAAGTCAGCGGGAGTGGACAACATACCCGCGGAACTGCTTCAAGCAGGAGGAGAAGCGATGATTGACGCACTCACCAGTATCTGTAACAAGATCTGGCAGAGTGAGGAGTGGCCTACACCATGGACCCAGTCGCTTGTCATCACTCTTCCCAATAAAGGTAACCTTCATGAATGTGAAAATTACCGCACCATCAGCCTCATCACCATCCCAGCAAGGTCCTCCTAAAAATAATACTGAACAGGTTGAAACCCCAAGCTGAACAAACCATAGCAGAAGAGCAAGCAGGACTCAGGGCAGGGCGAAGTACCACTGAACAGATTTTCAACCTCAGAATAATCTGCGAGAAATACCTACAGCACCAACATCTATAGCATGTGTTCGTAGACTTCAAAAAGGCGTTTGACCGAGTCTGGCATGCAGCTCTATGGCCAACCATGAGAGTGTACAACATCAGCCCTTAAAATTATCGAAGTCATCAAAAGCCTGTATGACAAGGCTACCAGTGCAGTCCTCCGCAACAGCGCCATCGGAAACTGGTTCAGATCAACAATCGGTGTGCGCAAGGGATGCCTATTCTCTCCAACACTCTTCAACACCTTCCTAGAGCGCAATCTTCAACCTTCGTTTTGTGGATGACATTGATGGATTGGCTGGAGAGGAACAAGAACTTGAACAGCTGGTACAGAGGTTTGACACCACCTCCAGAGCCTATGGAATGGAAATAAGTGCAGAGAAGACCACAATGGCACAGAGGCTTGACACCAACTCCAGAGCCTATGGAATGGAAATAAATGCAGAGAAGACCACAATGAAGACCAACAACACCAATGGCATCAACATGGACATCGAAGTCCACGGCCAATCCCTCAACACAGTGCATAGCTTCAAATATTTAGGAGCCATTGTATCAGACAATGGGTCCCGACAGGAAGTCCTCTCCAGGATCGTACAACCAACAAGGTTGCCCTGACAAGGTAGAAGCCCATTTGGAAAGACAGGACCATCAGTCTACATTCCAAAGTAAGACTGCTTGCGTCCCTTGTCATCTCCATCCTCCTATATGCTTGCGAAACATGGACCCTCACAGCAGATCTCCAACGAAGAATACAAAGCATGGAGATGAGGTGCTACAGAAGACTTATGGGCATTTCCTATGCCCAGCACATCACCAACGACGAAGTCCGACAGACCATCACACATGCCATTGGCCAACACGATGACATGCTCACAGTGGTGAAAAAACGGAAACTCCGATTGTATGGCCACGTCACCAGATCATCAGGTCTTGCAAAGACCATCCTGCAAGTCACAGTGCAAGGAGGTAGAAGAAGAAGGAGACCGAAAAAGAGGTGGGAGGACAACATTCGAGAATGGACTGGTTTGACACTGAGCGAAACAATCAGGGTTGCTGAGGACAGGGAAAGATGGAGTACGCTGGTTAAACGAAAATCTGTGGTGCCCCTACGACCTCCGAGTTACGGGATAGAATAGGATAGGATAGGATGGATAAATTGGGGTGGGATTAGGAGACAAATGTGGGTATATTAAACCCCTTAACAAACTTCCATAGTTTGGTGGAAAGTAGACAAAAGCCACAAGCATGAACCGTCATTTAAAAGGTAAACATTAAACCTATATGGCCTTAAACGACGAAAGCGGTTTCTGTCTGAGATTGATTTCAAAAACAGTTGTGAAAGTCCCATTTAGACACTCTAGCGGATAAATAGAACTTAAAGGAATGGTATATTGGACCTAGGTTCAATTTATACGCACATAATGTAAACACCTACTAAAATATAAAATGATGTAATAAATCGTACTTGTGTTTCTCTCTCTCTATCATACACACTCACCTACGCACTCACACTCACCTACGCACACACACTCACCTACGCACTCACACTCACCTACGCACTCACACTCACCTACGCACTCACACACATAATCAGTAACGTCGCGCTAAAACGACAACAGCATAAAAAAAATTAAAGTAAAGATTTTGATTACTTCAAAAAGACCTTTTCTTAAACCTGAAGCAATGCACTCACTGGGTATAAGGTTTAAAAAAAAAAGAAGTATTTTTTCAACTACTGCCACCAAAAACAGCAAATGTGTAATAAAAATAAAAAATTCGAAAGAAAACAAAGAAAAATTTAAGAGTTTATTTACTTTAAAAACCTAACCTTAACCCTAACCCTAACCCGAACTTACGATAATCTGATGAATAAAAATTGATACAACAACATTTGGCAACATAAAAGGAATGATCGCTACTTGGTTTAGATTCGTGTGTGTGTGTGTGTGTGTTTGTGCGTGCGTGCATGCATTCATATGTGTGTGTGCACTCACTTCCAATGTTTATTTCTTTGTATCTTTTAATGCAATTGTTTTGTTGTTTTTTCATATCCTATCCTAAGTCCTATCCTATCCAGTAATTCAACCCTCATGGCTTCGCTCAGTCTCAAGCCAGGCCATTCTCGAATGTTGTCCTCCCACCTCTTTTTCGGTCTCCCTCTTCTTCTGCCTCATTGCACCGTGCCTTGCAGGATGGTCTTTGCAAGGCCTGATGCTCTGATGACGTGGCTATAATACCATCGGAGTTTCCGTTTCTTCACCACTGTGAGCATATCATTGTGTTGTCCAATGACTTGTGCGATGGTCTGTCGGATTTCGTTGTGGGTGATGTGCTGGGTATAGAAAATGCCCAGAAGTCTTCTGTAGCACCTCATCTCCATGTTTTGTATTCTTCGTTGTAGCTCTGCTGTGAGGGTCCATGTTTTGCAAGCGTATAAGAAGATAGAGATGAAAAGGGAGCGCAGCGGTCTTACCTTGGAATATAGACTGATGGTCCTGTCTTCCCAAATGGGCTTCAACCTTGTCAGGGCAGCAGTTGTTTGTGCGATCCTGGAGAGGACTTTTTTTTAAATTTACTGATTGACTGATTGTAATCTTTTGTACTTTGCGTGTGCCTGTATTTGATGCGCCTTGAGCAGACTGTTTAATAATGCTCTTTATAGATAACATTATTATTATTATTATTATTATTATTATTATTATTATTATTATTATTATTATTATTATTATTATTATGATTATTATTTTTATTATTATTATTACTATTATTATTTTTAGGTGGACGATTTGGTCAGTTTGCTAAAAACTGTCGGCGCCATGTGTATAAATACTAAGATCCAATCCAATGTTCCGCTGTACTAGACATGATAAAACAACGTGCTTGGGCAGCGGGGAAACCAATTACTGTTGTTTCCAGAGAATCAGTTAAGCTTATTTTGATTTCGTTAAAATGATGGCACATCTATCGGCTTTTACTTCATCTGGGATCAAACGCCAAGGAGCTGGTGAAGCATATCTGGAATAACCTTGCTCCCATGTGCTTTTCTCTGCGCCCTCTTGTCTTTCATGCATGAAGCTGAGGCCCCAAACAGCAGAACATCGTTGTGCATATGGAGATATCAGTTCTTTATGTACAGTATCAGGTGCTGTATTGTTTATGCATATTCGGTGTTGTTTTACACAGTCATTGCAGAAACGCATTAAACTATGGAGTAACCACTACAGAAACTGATACTACGCCTGTGAAAACAAAATCTTCACTTGCGGGATTTGAATCATTTGAGTCCATTAGTACACAATCCACTTAACTTTACACCGGATTCGATAATGAATACTTGTGTTGCGCATCATCGCCTCACTGCCCCACACCTACCCTTATACACGCAATCTTCCCAAGCAGCTCCACCCAACTCGAAAAACAACATTTTAAAAATATTGCGCATAAGGCGCATATACACGGCATTTCGAGAAATGTAATGTCGTAAAATGAAATTGCAATATCTGGGTTGCGCAGGTGGGGAGTGGGACTACGTGATCCTGAGCTTGGTGAGATCGCTTCCCGACTTCAAGATTGAGCCGAACCCAACACTGGGGTGGTGTCGACACAACCTGGGCTTCATCATCGACATGAACCAGGTGAACGTCGCTCTTACCAGAGCTCACAAAGGGCTCATCATCATAGGTGAGCAATTCTGTTGATAGGGAGACTGTACTGATGTCCCATGTTTGAAACTTGTACACAAGATGGCATGATCATAGCACCCACCCTCAGCATTCAGACGCATATGCACGTGCGTAGCATCTTTTTGTTGCTTTGCTATATACCATAAAAAGAATTAGCAAAACTGCTTCCAGATCAAGACCCTCGTCAGAGTACAATATTAGCCCATACACACACACACACACATGCCTACCTACCCTACGTTGTGAGGTAAGCATTTTTTTGCATGTTGTGGGGTACATACACTGCATAGCATATTTCGCGTAATATTAGGTTATGCTGACTTTGGGCAGTTTTAACATAATTGCCGAGCAGTGACGAATGTTTTTAATCAAGAATGACATCTCCCTCGTTACCCCACGTTGTGAGGTAAGCACATTTTTAGCATTATTGTGTGGCACACACAAAAATCCATGTGTGTGTGTGTAGATGGTGGCACTCCAACGGTTTTGTGAGGTGGTTGAGATAAATGTATAGGCGATATGCTTGGTAGCTCAGCAAGCGGTTTTTGAGGTTGGCACTGTGGGGTCATAGGAAAATGTACATCATAAAATTTTGTACCTCACAACCCCGTCAGAAAGTCTTACACACAACCTCATAACCTACGGTATGTAAACGCACACACACACACACACACACACCTGCCCACCTACCCTACAGTGTGAGGTAAGCATTTTTTAGCATCGTTGTGGGGTACATACACTGCATAGCATATTTCACGTAATATTAGGTTATGCTGACTTTGGGCAGTTTTAGCATAATTGCCGAGCAGTGACGAATGGTTTTAATCAAGAATGACATCTCCCCCGGTAGCCCACGTTGTGAGGTAAGCGTATTTGTAGCATTGTTGTGACGTACACACAAAAATCCGTGTGGGTGTGTGTAGGTGGTCGCACACCAACGGTTTTGTGAGGTGGTTGAGATAAATGTATAGGCGATATGCTTGGGAGCTCAGCAAGCGGTTTTTGAGGTTGGCACTTTGGGGTCATAGGAAAATGTACCTCATAAAATTTTGTACCTCACAACCCCGTCAGAAAGTCTTACACACAACCTCATAACCTACGGTACGTAAACGCACACACACAAACACACACACACAGTCGTAGACCTAGGCCTCCGCATCACAGTGACCAAGGGTGCACAGACAGGTCATGCAGTGATGAACCCCGGACTGTACGCCAAACTACTGCGCAAGTCAGTGCCGGGAAGTTGTGGATAGAGACAGCCAGGGGGGAGGGGATGGGGCAGTGGGGGGCATGGGTTGGGTTTATGAATATAAGTTGATGTAACGGCTCCCTTGTCATCTCCATCTTTCTATAATCTTGCGAAACATGGACTCTCACAGCAGATCTACAACGACGAATACAAAGCATGGAGATGAAGTGCTACCAAAGATTTCTGGGCATTTCTTATACCCAGCACATCACCAACAGCGAAATCCGACAGACCATCGCACGAGCCATTAGACAACACGATGACCTGCTCACAGTGAAGAAACGGAAACTCCGATGGTATGGCCACGTCACCAGAGCATCAGGCCTTACAAAGACCACGGTGCAAGGAGGCAGAAGAAGAGGGAGACAGAAAAAGAGGTGGGGAGGACCACATTCGAGAATGGACTGGCTTGACACTGAGCGAAGCCACGAGGGTTGCTGATAGAGAAAGATGGAGTACGCTAGTTAAACGATCGTCTGTGTTGCCCCAACGACCTTCGAGTTACGGAATAGGATAGGATAGGTAACTGGAGTAAGTGGGTAAACGTCTGGTGCACTGGATGGGGATTACAATGGAGTACTTAGAAATGTGAAAACAACTGTGTTGGAAAGTAGTTGACGGCCATTCCTTTGACCTATTTCTCTCACTGTGAAACTGTGGTCGTGAATAAATGAATGAACATTGAAGTTTAATGTCTACACCCACCATTGGCGATATGGCAGACGGGGATAACCATCCCAGGGTGGAAAGGGTAGGGGACCTAAATCAAAAACTGAACCACCAGAGCAATAATACTACTAAGATGGACAGTGAAAATTGTCACTATAATCTTGTTCACCGCGAGATTTAAACCTGGGTCATCGGTGTGCCAATCGAAACGCTGTATGACCGAGCTACAGCAATGGGCTGCTGTGGTGATAATTTTGTGTGAAAATACTTTGACCACGGCGCCTCTACAGATCCTTTTAACATTCGCAGTGAGTGTTGCCCCACTAGCTAAAGAAAATAAGCTTTCAACAACAACAAAATTCTGTCCAAAGTATAGTTCTTTTTTCAATTTATAAATTTCGTAGTTTGTGTGCCTATTGCTAGCAAGGGCTAGCCAACATCCTGGAGCTAAATATAGCATCTACTAAAGCCGGTAAGAGACAGAACCCATAAAAACAATTGCTCGCAAGGTTTTTCGTTTTAGATTGATAAAAATAGACCCTACCCTACTCCAGACACCGAAGATGCATGCTTCAAACCGCGTGCTTCACTCAGAAATAGGTTCAAAGGTCACACGGCTGTACGTTAAAACAGGGGAAATAACTCTTAGTCAGAACCGAAATGGAAAATTGAAATTTAGCGGTTGCTTTGAGCAACACCCCCACCCCTACCCCCACCCACCCTCTCACACACACACACACACCCACACACACACACCACACACACAAACACAAACACACACACACACACACACACAACCACAAAGCCGTTGTGATGACTTTCATGAAACTCTACATACTTTGACATTTTTACAAATTTGTCCATTTTTTTGAAGCTAACCCTAACTCTAACCCTAACCCTAACCCAAACCCTAACCCTTAATCTAAGCCTAACACAGCCCTAACCCTAACGGAACACTGTTTTGACGTCAAAATAACGGGGTCCGTCAAAAGAAAGTACGTAGAGGTTCAAGTGTATGTCAGAATAAAGGCGTTTCTACCTAGCCACACACACACACGCAACCCACTTTATCATTGTTTCATGTAATAACAATTCGAATTTTAAGGTAAACCCGTTTTGCCAAAAGTAAACAAAGCCTTGGAATTGGGGCCTTCTAACCACATACAATACCCAGTGTGGGTATAGTCTGTGCTTGAACAAATTTCGATTCGTTCATTAATTATCGTAGGATGCAGGTCGTTAATTTACATATGGGCCTTGCTCTAATTATAACAGGTAACGTGGAGCTGCTGAGGTGCGACAGAGTGTGGCGGAAGCTAGTGGACCAGTACTCGAAACTCGGATGTGTGTTTGACGCTACCGACTTTCCCCCACCGGTCACCTTGCCTGGCCGTCCTCACTACAGACGCATCAAGCACAAAGCTTCCAGCACGGAATGGAGGGAGGTCTGATCAACTAAAGCCATTCTGTCAGAGATCTCCATCACACAGTCTCTGTCGGAGCGCCCAGACGTTTCCTCCAATGAAAGAGACCCTAGCATCGTTAAAACCAACTTTCATTGGAAACGTTTGTGTCGGCGCAGCCCTGAGAAGGCTAAGAAATGTCTAGTGGCGGCTAATAAAAGTTTATCTTAAAAAAATACCAACTCACTGAACATTTCGAAGGTGTGGCCATTCATGGTTTCATGTGCAAGCAAAAAACCTCAGCAGTAGGGGATGTTTACTGTCGCTCTGTTTTCTTTGTTCTTTAATAAAGTGCGTCTGAGGTCGAGATCCAAATTGTGCAAGAATGTATACCTGCCTTAAACGTAATCCACTTGATTCTCTCTCCTTTTTATCCCTTCCCCGAATTTAAATGTAGGTGTGTGGGTGTGCGTGTGTGCGTGTGTGTGTGCGTGTGTGTGTGTGTGGTTTCTTTTGTGTCTGTTTGTGTGTGGTTTCTATTAGATCGACTTTTTTTGTTTTAGCCGTTGGTCCAAGCGAATGTATGTGAAAAGCGCTTTGAGCAAACATTTTGTTTAATTTTGCGCTAAATAAAATAAATAAATAAATAAATAATAATAGTTATATTATTATTATTATTATTATTATTATTATTATTATTATTATTATTATTATTATTATTATTATGTCTAATTCACGTTAAGATTTATAATATGTGATGGCGTTGCTTATTGTTTGTGTCTAATATACTGTGATGACACCTTGCTTCCCTTGACTGTGATAAATTACTTCCCTTAATGACAGTGGCAGGCCTGTGATGAGATTGCCCGTAAAATGGTAGAAATTTTATTATGTTCCAATTATGAAATGAATAAAATTTATTTGTATAACTTACCTCCGTATACAAGCATCAGCCGTCCTATTTATGTAACCTCGGTGTAATTTTATATTCCTTTTTTTTAATTTTGTTACGATGAGGGGATCTGTCAGTCAAATGACATCGTCTATAAATTTGTTATGCGAGTATGTGTATGTATGTGTGTGTGTGTGTGTGTGTGTGTGTGTATGTTTGTGTGTGTGCTTGCTGAAAGAGACTGAAGTTTGTGTGTGTAGATGTTATGGTGGACAGTTTCGTGTATAATTTCTTGGGAAAATGTATTTTTCAAAAACGTAAATTTAATAATAATAATATTAATAATAATACAATTTAAAATAATTTACATTTTGTAGACGATTAGTCTCACTTTTAGTTGTGGTTACATTGTGAGTTCATGTATATTGTTTTATATGTTCAAACACATTTTCTTAATTGCTGAAATGCAGTAGGCTGTTTGAAGTCTCCATTTTGGGCAATAAAGATTTCTTGACTTGACTTGATTTGAGTATTTGCGAATTTATAATCTAAACTTCTTTTCCGACCGTTCAAAAGCTCATCTGATATAGCAGTAAATGGCTTACCTTCCTTTGAGTAGAGGTACAGGCGCTGAAGAGATTAATGCAGCGAATCCAAGGCCTTGTGAATTAACCAAGCGGGGGTATTGTGTGCCTGTCGTTTGAGTAGACGCGTAATGACTGTATGAAGGGGCCCTTTGCTAAACTAGTGTCACTAATACCGTCTAATGCCTCTTGCTCTCTAACGTAATTGTTTTAAAAATAATCCAGATCCACTATAATGAAGTCTCTGGAGAAGGTAAACAAGGACACAACAACTCACTGCGTACAGCGTACTTGAGACTGATGAGTCTTGGTCCCTCAGTTCAGCCTCAGCATACTTTGAAGAGGGCCTTCGTAGATTTGCTTGAACCTTTAACTCATGAAGTCTCCTCGACATTAGAGTAGTCTTCCCCCTCTCTCTCCCTCTCCTCGTAAATGAGAGAAAGAAAGTCAGTCTGACTAGTTCACCTCAACAAGGAGGTTTCGTGCGCAATACAACATAAACAAATGAACTGGATCTAGTCGGTGAAGTCAGTCAGTCGATCTATACATTCCTGAAACCCTCTATCTCGTTCACATATTTCTCCATGTATGGATCAGTCAATGAGTCATTTTTTTACCCATAATACCTTCCTTCAGCCACGTCCAAGCAAAAACATTCATCGTTGTTTACGCGATACGTCGCAACATTACTGTGATATAACCAGTCAGCTCCACACATAGTTGACTCTTTTTTATTCATTGACGGATTGCTCAGAGAGAGAGTGAGAGAGAGAGACAGACAGACAGACAGACAGAGAGAGACAGACAGAGAGAGAGACAGACAGAGAGAGAGGCTCATGATTAACGAATTAGAATGCGTCCTCCACTGACAGCAGAGAGGTAGCGGAAAGGGTGATAGCACTGCAGTAGTGTGTATCATATATAGGCATACTACTGCTACACCTGTACTAACGAAAATCCACCAATTCTTTTTTCGTTACCCCTGTCCTATGGAGGATTTAGCATCAGTTCTTCTCGGTTAAAGCGCCTGCTGCAGAGAACCCAGCCACACTGGGAATAAATATGACGTACGGAGTCTGTGACAGGTCGACTTAGTGACACAAATAGAGTTTACCATAACACTTATTTATTATTTTTTATTTTATCACTTTTCTAAAGCGCTTTTCCAGCTCAAGGCCAGGCGCTGGTCGATACAGGATCCAACTTTTGGGCGCATAGTCTGACGCCCAGACGACAGAGCACAGTCCTGAGTGACCAGGCATGGGGAGACGGGACCTAGTGCGTGCTGGGTGTATTTTGTAGCCGTAACTCACTAATGCACTCAAGGGCTTGGGCGTCAGGATCTTTAAAACATGGAATGAATGTGTGCACAGACTAGACTTAGGTTCACACTTTCATCCAAAGGAGTAGAGGCGCAGTGTCAGGGTAATTTAAAAAAAAATTGTTTATCAAAGTCAATATAACGTTCATGTAATAATTATGACTAATTTTCTTATCGGCTGGCGTTTGAAGGGGTCATTCATTGTAGAGCAAACTGTATGTACTATTGGACGAAGGGCGTCACCCTTTCCGCTAATGGCAATGTATAAATGTGGAATGCATGGCGTTTTCCCTTGATGATGAAGATATTGATGACGACGTCGACGATAATGAGGAAGACAATGATGATGATGACTATGACGATGTTGACGACGAAGTCGACGACGACGATGATGATTATGATGATGACGCTGATGATGAGGTAGACGACGACAATGACAACGAAGAGGAGGAAGACGACGACTATGACGACGAAAGCTATGATGATGATGATGTCGCCAGAAGTGGTTAAAAAATTAATGGATCGGTTCACCTACAGTTGACAAGAGCAACAGTAGCTGCCACTCCTCCCAAAAATTGCTTTTACCCGGGTTGCAAACTCACCCATGCAAATAGGAACCAGGTTAGCCGTTGATTAACTTTTGGATCGCTATATAGCGCTTCCTAATTATTACACTGTTGTGCAGCATGATAGGCCTACAATTATTTTAATGAATACTTTTTTTTTATTTACATTTAATTGTAACGCCTTTAACGTCTACGAAATTAGACAATAATATGTAATGAATGTGACCTGTCCATTCGCGGTCACACGATAAGAGCAGCCAAAGTGACTATCGGGGTTTCAAAAATCCACCCTATGTCATAATAAGCTGGATGGTTGCAGTTTATGCATAGACAATACTGACTGATGCAGTCTTTAAAAAAAGAAAAAAAAAGAAAAGAAAAAGAGCACACCTGTTTCTCTGTGGATGTAATGTAAACATCATTATACCAATGATGTTAGAATTCTTGTGAAAATGGAGGGTAAGGTAGGCCTACAGGGGGCGAAGTTTTAGTTATGGCTCAGCCGGAGTTTGGTCCAATCTCATCCAGTCCAATCCAATTTCCACTTGTATAGCGCACAACTCCATGTCTCAGAAACATGCTCGGGGCGCAGGGTGAAATGTGCCAGTTACTGTCTTGAAAAGAGGTAGGTCGATCTTGAGCTTCCGGCAAAAAAAAGTGGACAACTGTTGTAGATGTAATATCCTTGGGTATCGTATTCCAGAGGGTAGGTGCAGCATTTCTGAATGACCTGGCCCCAGATTGCTTCTTTTCAGTGCCCTCTCTTTGGCCCCAGATTGCTTCTTTTCAGTGCCCTCTCTTTTTACCAGGCACTACAAGCCGTGATGTTGACGCTGAGCTGAGAGTGCAAAAAGGAGCATAATTTTTAATAAATTCTTGAAGATATTCAGGATTGAATGATTGATTGTTGCTTTAGGTCCAGCGGACTCTTCCGAGCCAAATCAGGACCGGACAACCCCCGATCTGCATAAAAGATCTGCTGAAACAACCCTAGTGGGAAAACTGAATGCCCTCCACTGGCCAGTCACTTTACAATAAAGACATCCCACGCAGGGGACGGCTGAGGCTTTACCCCAACTACTCGAACCCCCGGTTACAAAAACAAAATAGAATACAAACATCATTATAAATTATCAACAAAACACATACATATAAAATGCCTATATTGCTAAATACTAACATCATAGGAAGCCCTAGTGACCACCCGGCAGAAAGCGTCCAATACTCCCAAGCTGATCCAACAGACCTCATACGCAAACAAGGAGTCTTGTCCAGGAAGAGTTTTCAAGAAAAAAGGTAGGTCATTGATCTAGCGAAGAAGAAGATAGTATAGCAGAGTGATAGGACAGAGCAGGAATGGGAAAGAGCAAATGAGGAAGACAGCGACAGTGGAAATTTAAAGCACTAAATTTCCATAAAGTGGGGATACTATTTATACTGAAACCCCCGGCACTCCAACGGGGGTACTGTTGCCGCAGTGAATCTGTCATGCCTATAAAGGAAAGACAGGTTTTCAACTGGGGCTTTCACTTTTCCCTTTATAGGTTAGAACAATCTACAGTGGCAAGATTGCTCATGACCCCAAGGGGTATTCAAGATATTCAGGAGCTGTTTAGTTTACACACTGATATGTAATAGAGCGGCCCTTATAGTCAGTTCTCTTTGCAACAGAGCCAGTGCAAGGAGCATAAAACCGGAGTAATATACTCTCATTTGTTGGCCCTAGTAATAATGTGTGCATGTTACGTTTGAGACGCGCTCGATAGATTCGATCATTTTGTTTTGCAAAGCATGCAATACAGAGTGTATTTACCTTTGATTTGATTTTGTGTTGTTGCCAGAAAAAGCTTTGTATTATGTTGATAAATTTCGTCGGTCGATATTTTTGAGAATTTTCAAGAATTACTTGTTTACTATCGACCGAAGCTTCGCGAAAAATCTAGTAATGGCTAAGATATTCTTCTATCCTAAATAAAGTAATATGACGTAAAACATTGCATAATTCCGGTGACGGGTTTTATTTGTTTGGGTGTTATTGCGTTATGCTGGAATGTTCGAACTTTTTCTGGATGGTAGAGAGGCTATATAAGTGATGCACTGTGTCTGCTTGTCAGAGAGTGATAGTGAGAGATTTTTGTGATGAATTTTAATGAAGATCTTTTATAGTGATTTTCGGAAAATGATCTTGTATGCAGTTGTTGATGTATGCTGAATAAAGTTGGAAAACTTCATACGACGACTCTTGCCTTGTTGCTGTGTGAACAGGTTGCGTGGATAAACGAATCTGAGTTATACTTATCAAGATTCAAGCATCGGAGCTGAATCAACCATTACTAAATAAACAACTGTGTAACAGTATTCTGTATCTTCTGAGGGCGATTGATTTGTAAGCAGGGCAATCCCCAGAGGGCACTGTTGCTGTAATCAAGCCTTGAGAGCATGGGAGAAACTGTAATAACGTTTGCTGCTGATTGAGTAAGAAAGGGGCGCAAACTAACCTGATCTTGTTTTTACAGGACTGCCAGAAAACCCTGATAATTTTTAAAAAAAAAAAAATAAAATAATTAACTTTTAGGCTTACTGCGCAGTGTGCGTTGCGAAATCAAAACAACTCCAAATTCGGATTCTACTGGCTCCTTTTAAAAAAAAAAGGATGAACGATTACTAGGCCTACTGTTAATTCAAGCCTAAACATTGTCGGTTATTCCTCACCCGTCCTAAACGCAAGGAGCTAAAATCTAATGCAATGGGATGGAAGAGGGCATGAAGGGTGTTATAAGATTACGTTATCAGAGGGTAAAAGATATATGTCAGTCATAACTGAGATTTTATAAAATCTCTAGCAAGCCTACGTCACAGGTCAGATAGGCTAACTGGGTACCAAACCTACGCAGTGCTTAACTTTGTTGTTTATTTATAAAAATGTTTATAAACATAAACATGCCAAATTTGGTCAATATAGCCAGAAATTATCCATTTATAAAGTCATAAAATTTCAATGGATTATAAGCAAAACTGTGACGATTGTGGGTTCGGGCAAATAGAATAGACCCAACGTTTCCCGGCGTGTCGTAAGAGGCGACTAACAGGGGTGATGTTAGCACGGCATCACTGGGCGAAAGTCTTCTACACAGAAGTCACCGGCCAGGGCGGAGGAACCTCACGTTACTACAGGTTCAACGACCACGTGCTCAGGGCCAAGGCGAGCCACACTGTATTCGTGGATTTCGGCTGTGGCCAACAGCCTGGAGAGGATTGGGCCCTGCCAGGTCTTTTTTTTGCCCAAGACACAACACATGATGAGGCTATCCACTAATTCCATGCCGGATCGGTCGTTGCCCGGCTACACAAGGACCGCGCCTTCCGTTGGCCACCAGGACGGAGGTGAAAAGTATGCTACTGATGGACAAATTAGCAAGATCCGCACGAGAAACAACATCGTCATAGGAACCTGGAATGTCAGGACCCTAACTGCGGAAGGAAAATTAGAAGAACTGGCCCACGAGCTGGACCACTATCGATGGAACGTTCTACGTGTCAGCGAACTGCGCTGGAAAGGCCTAGGTGAAACAACGACTGACAAAGGCCACAAGCTCTATTTCAGCGGTAGAGATGACAGGCACGAACACGGCGTTGGATTCTTGGTCCACAAGAACATTCTAGCCACTGTCATGGGTTGCCGCCCAGTCTCCAGTAGACTCATTACCATCCGTCTGAGAGCAACCCCTTTCAACATTACCATCATCCAGGCCTATGCTCCAACATCAGACTATGAAGACAGCGAAGTGGAGGATTTTTATGAAAATATACAGGCGGCCCTTGACCAAGTGCCGAAGAAGGACATAGTCATAGTGCAAGGCGACTGGAATGCCAAGGTTGGCCAAGATGCGCACCACAACTGGGGAGACACATGCGGACCCCACTGCAACAACGAGACAAATGACAGGGGTCTGAGGCTATTGGAGTTTGCCAGATACAACAATCTGGTACTGGCAAACACGCTTGGTCTCCACAAAAAATCCAGACGATGGACATGGCACAGTCCCGGCGGGGAACATCACAACCAGATCGACTACATCATGGTCAAGAAACGCTTCAGATCAAGCATCAACATTGGCAGGACACGCACTTTTCCAGGAGCAGACATTGGAAGTGACCACGATCTCGTGATGATGTCGTTCCGGCTCCATTTGAAGAGAGTAAATACAGCAAAGTGCACTAGGCTGAAGTTCGACCTGGACAAACTGCAAGACCCGGAGGTGGCAAAAATATTTCAGGCCACAATTGGAGGGAAATTTGCACCACTGCTTATTTTTGGGGCAGGCGAAGTAGATGTCAACACCATGACCAATACCTTCAACTCAGCTGTAACAGATGCCGCCACTGAGATCCTTGGCAAGCACCGACCAAAGAAGAAGCCGTGGATCACATCTGAACTTTTGGATCTGTGTGATAAACGAAGAGAGTTAAAAAAGAAAAAGAACACCTCACAGGGAGCTGATGTCTACCGAAAAATCAACAATGACATCCGAAAAGGCATGCGCACAGCAAAGGAGAACTGGATAGAAGATCAATGCCAGGAAATAGAGAACAATCTGAACAAGAACAACAGCAAGAAGGCCTACCAGACTGTGAAGCGGCTGACAAGTGTTAAACAGCCCAAAGTCTCCACTATCCAAAGCAAGTCTGGCATTTGCCTTACAGAAGAACAAGAAGTCTTGGACAGATGGACAGAGTACTGCTCTGACCTTTACAACCATACACCAAATGGAGACCCATCAGTTCTAGCATGTCCCGAGAGCAGAGAAGAAGAAGAAATCCTCCCAATTCTCCGGGAAGAAGTTGAGGCAGCAGTGCAATCGCTGAAGAAAGGGAAGTCAGCGGGAGTGGACAACATACCAGCGGAGCTGCTACAAGCAGGAGGAGAAGCGATGACTGATGCTCTCACCATTATCTGTAACAAGATCTGGCAGAGTGGGGAATGGCCTACACCATGGACCCAGTCGCTTGTCATCACTCTTCCCAAAAAAGGTAACCTTCAGGAGTGTGAAAATTACCGCACCATCAGCCTCATCAGCCATCCCAGCAAGGTCCTCCTGAAAATAATACTCAACAGGTTGAAACCACAAGCTGAACAAATCATAGCTGAAGAACAAGCAGGATTCATGGCAGGGCGAAGTACCACTGAACAGATTTTCAACCTCAGAATAATCTGTGAGAAATACCTACAGCACCAACAACATCTATATCATGTGTTCATAGACTTCAAGAAGGCATTTGACCGAGTCTGGCATGCAGCTCTATGGGCAACCATGAAAGTGTACAACATCAGCCCTAAAATTATAGAAGTCATCAAAAGCCTGTATGACAAGGCTAACCAGTGCAGTCCTCCATAACAGCGTCATCGGGAACTGGTTCAGAACAACAATCGGTGTGCGTCAAGGATGCCTACTCTCCCCAACACTCTTCAACATCTTCCTAGAGCGCATCATGTCAGATGCTCTTGCAGATCACGAAGGCACAGTCAGCATAGGGGGCAGAGCAATCTCCAATCTTCGTTTTGCGGATGATATTGATGGATTGGCTGGAGAGGAACAAGAACTTGAACAGCTTGTACAGAGGCTTGACACCACCTCCAGAGCTTATGGAATGGAAATAAGTGCAGAGAAGACCAAAATGATGACCAACAACACCAATGGCATCAACACGGACATCAAAGTACAAGGCCAATCCCTCAACACAGTGCACAGCTTCAAATATTTAGGAGCCATTGTGTCAGACAATGGGTCTCGACAGGAAGTCCTCTCCAGGATCGCACAAACAACTGCTGCCCTGACAAGGTTGAAGCCCATTTGGAAAGACAGAACCATCAGTCTACATTCCAAAGTAAGACTGCTGCGCTCTCTGGTCATCTCCATCTTCCTATATGCTTGCGAAGCATGGACCCTCACAGCAGATCTCCAACGAAGAATACAAAGCATGGAGATGAGGTGCTACAGAAGACTTCTGTGCATTTCCTATACCCAGCACATCACCAACGTTGAAGTCCGACAGACCATCACACAAGCCATTGGACAACACGATGACCTGCTCACAGTGGTGAAGAAACGGAAACTCCGATGGTATGGCCACGTCACCAGATCATCAGGCCTTGCAAAGACCATTCTGCAAGGCACAGTGCAAGGAGGTAGAAGAAGGGGGAGACCGAAAAAGAGGTGGGAGGACAACATTCGAGAATGGACTGGTTTGACACTGAGCGAAGCCATGAGGGTTGCTGAGGACAGAGAAAGATGGAGTATGCTGGTTAAGCGATCATCTGTGGTGCCCCTACGACCTTCGGGTTATGGGACAGGATAGGATAGGTGACAATTGTGATGATTGTAATGGAGATGTGAATTTTTTTTTTTACCCGGGACCATCGGGGAAGGTTATAGAATTTATTGAATATGACGTCATTGAACACATAAAAATGTGCAAGGGACAGAACCCTAATATCCTGAAGTTTTACTGTAATCTTGTTCAAAACATGAAACTCCAGCCAAAAGAACATTAATTAACAGGGTGTATGCTTTAATGGGATCGGAGGTTTGAAATGGGTGGGGAGGGGAAGGGAAATACGTGTGTGTGTGTGACGTTGTCGTTGTCCCCCCGAGGGGGGATTTCTGTGCTCCCTGGGAAAGCTTTTTCCCATACTCCGCCCCTGGCCTACTACCGAGAAAAAAAAAGTTTTTTTTTCTTACAAAGTGACTGAACGAACCCGTGGCTGATTGCTGATCTTGCCGTTTACATGACATTACATGGTTATTGCTTTAGGTCCAGTGTCGCCGTTCACACACACACACACACACACACACACACACACACACACACCCACACATAAAGCATACACACATACCCCACACACAACACACATATACAACACAGAAAACACATACTAACGCAACACACATAGAGTTAACATGCACACATACAACACACACACGGTGGAAATACACACACACACGTAGATGCAGGACTGTACAATATAGTTCAAGAGGTACAGCCACGAATCTGAGCTTCAGATAATAATAATAATAATAATAATAATAATAATAATAATAATAATAATAATAATAATAATAATAATAATAATCATATTCATAATAATCAATGTAACATCAGAAATGTTGACGACAAAGATGTGGTAACTCAGCTTAGAGATAAACAGATAGTATTGAACAAAACCTGACGTTAATTAACCAGCTCTCTAGAGGAAGGTTGGCCATTACTAAATTAACCTCGAGTCCTTGAGACATTCACTCCCGATACCATCAAGCAGAACTCGCTAGTTAGATGTAAGTTAGCCTATGTGGGCATCTGACCGGTGTCCCTTGACCGCTAGTATCACTCTAAGATCTACCCTGCGATTCTCCTCTGACACAAAGTTGAGACATAACCGATAGTGTCCCAGAAACAGGACAGAGCAGATACGACCTAGAAAATATTCATGTATTCGCGAAAACGAGATGATTGGTCGGAGATGACGTAGAGACCTCCTGCATATCCCTTGTACACCCCACATTAACCGGGTAGTCACACGCGAAGCTTTGAACCAATAGGGTCAAAACAAGGAGCGAACTGAAGTGAACGATAATCCTCAGCCATCAACAACGAGTGATAGACTAGAGACGGTTTCATGATTCCCAGAGACTAGAAGTAAGTTAACACTAGTAGTTTCTATTACTTGTATGTGTATATATTATGTTGATTGCCATGTATTAGTATGTTCATGTTATATGTATTTACAGAAACCGATTATTGTTTCTGACATGTGCAGATTGCTCGATGTATCTTAGCCTGAAAATTAAGATATCGCAGTGTGCTTATGGGAAACTCGGCAGGTGTCTGATGCCATAGACTTCTTGCAGAGGGCACTACATACCAATATATCTGAATAGAATATTGCAGACAGAGTTCTGGATTTTCCAGCTCAGCTCTGGGGCAGTTTGTGGAGTCAATGCCTGACGCTTGCTCCCGTGGAAAAGAAGGAGATCATCTAGAATCTACCTCGCCACCTCCGACCCCTTAACTATCAGACTCGCCCGACCATCCTGAGAGTGACCAGACTCCCTCAGAGTGACCACCAGACTCAAGCACTCACAGTAACTGAGAGCTAAGTCCATTTCAACTGCAACTGATGTCAACCATTACTCGATGTTAGACCATCCAAACATAGGAAGGCTTAGCACGTGATGATGAAGAACTGCTAAGGAAACTTTCCCAGCACTTCGAACAGTTATAGTTATTAATTACATTTAATTAAAGTCATGTTAGAATTTGTGTTGAACATATAAAAGTTGAAATCACATACATATGACTGTTGTCATTCTATTTGTATTGTTGTGTGTTCACAAGCTCTTCTTCTCTTGAGACCAATATTAAACTAATCATTAAGACTAGTAAAAAGCATTTCTTAAAGTGAGCCAATAATACTTTAAAACCCGAGAACAAATATAAATTTGTATGTGACCAAGCACCGTGATTTAGTCTCCCACATAGCTTTGGAATCTTGGTAAAGAACGTCTGATAGAGGTAGCTTAACGACCCATCTATCTACAAGTCTTACTCCCCTTGTAAGATAAGCGTATCTTCTCCAGGATATCATCACACTAATAATAATAATAATAATACTAATAATAATAATAATAATAATAATAATAATAATAATAATAATAATAATAATAATAATAATAATAAGATATAATTAAAAAAAATAAAACCTTGATGCTGTTAACCAGCACATAAGCCAACAAATTTATCTATGTGCATGAAAACGTACTTTTGAAAGGTGTGTGTGTGTGGGAGTGTGTGTGAGGGGAGTCTCAAGGGGTAAGGTAGGGTGGGGGGAGAAGTGAAGAAGAGGGGTCCAAATTGTGGCCAGGGTCCAGACCCCGGTGGTGATCAGGGGCGATCCCCCGTTGGGATGCCGGGGGTTTCAGTATAAATAGTATCCCCACTTTATGGAAATTTAGTGCTTTAAATTCCCGCTGTCGCTGTCTTTCTCATTTGTTCTTTCTCATTCCTGCTCTGTTCTATCGATCTGCTATACTATCTTCTTCTTCGCTAGACCAGACATCTACCTTTTTTCTTGAAAACTCTTCCGGGACAAGACTCCTTATTTGTGTGTGAGATCTGTTGGATCAGCTTGGGAATATTGGACGCTTTCTGCCAGGTGGTCACTAGGGCTTCCTATGATGTTATTATTTAGCAATGTAGGCATTTTATATGTATGTGTTTTGTTGATAATTTATAATGTTTGTATTCTATTTTGTTTTTGTAAACGGGGGTTCGAAAAATTTAGCCTCAGCGTCCCCTGCGTGGGATGTCTTTATTGTAAAGTGACTGGCTGGTGGAGAGCGTTCAGTTTTACCACTAGGGTTGTTTCAGCAGATCTTTTATGCGAATCGGGGGTTGTCCGGTCCTGATTTGGCTCGGAAGAATCCGCTGGACCTAAAACAATAATCATGTAATGTAATGTAATGATCAGGGGTGAAGGCCTTGTAGGAGAGGCGAAAAGGATAGGGGGAGTGGGGGATGTCAGGAGAGGGGAGGGGGACCCTTGCCGCTAAAGATTATGTAACTTTACTAGATGCAATGTAGGCCTCTCCTGGAAGATAATATGGTTAATCACTAGTGTAAATCTATTATGATTTTATGTATATTCACTCGTATCTTTGAGACAGCAATGTGCGGCTCAATATGAACTTGACTGTCACTATATCAAAAAGTAGTCTGCTGCATCGGCAGATTTAAGAGGGGGTCGCTTCGGCATTGCCTTCATCTTCCTGCCCGTAGACACTTCTAAAAAAACCTCGCTAGTACATGAGTCGGTCTAAACAGTAACATTTTCACTGCTAACAGAAGTGAAAGCCACGCCAAGGGACGTAACCATGCCGTAGTAATACGATACAACTTTCGACCGCGTCAAATAGAACCTAGAGACAAACACTTTTATGGGGGTGGGTGGGTTTTGGGGTGGGTATGGTAGGGGTGGTGTCCAGAACCCCTCCAACCCTACCCCTAGATCCACCTCTGTGTGTGTCTGTGCGTGTGTGCTTAAGACCAAAATAAAAATGTCTGTTTACGGTAACATTGTAAAAAAAAAAAAAAAAAAAAAGGGTTGATAGGTGGCCCTTTTTTTTTTTTTTTAAACCTTTTCCACTTGGGTGCGATTTTTTGGGGCTTTTAAAAATTTTTCCAGACGATTCCAAAAAGAAAAGTTTAGTGTCGGGCCAAAAGATTAGGGTCGGTCGGGATACCGCAAACAGACTTTTTTTGTGTGTTTGTGTGTGACCTAATCTTATTTTTTCCGATGCGGCAACACTCACTGTGAACTTTACCCTGAAAATGTGTGTTCCTGGGGACGTTTACGAACGTGCCATAACTATTATCCTTACAAGGCCTGACGGCGTAACTCCATTTTATCAGGCATTATGTCATGCTACAAAATGAGGCTTTTAAACCTTCTGTCCTCAAAGCCAGGGAGAGGTCTGAACGACATTCCAGCGGAAAGCATGGGTCAAGGATTGCCTGTTTTACTGCTGTTGTGTTTGGGATATTATTTCAGAGTGAGATTATAATTTAGCATGCCTTAGAAAGAAGTATGAAAATAGAATAATCAGCATGAAATAGACTGAGAAAAGAAACACTTAGTCAGTCAGACCTACTCGGACAAACAAATAGACACAGACACATCCACACACAAACGCACACACACACACGCACAAGCAGGCACACATTTCTATCGCTTTTGATAAAAACCATCAGATCGTTCATATTTTCCGCATGTTCTAATCCGAATCAAACAGGTGTAGGCCTAAGTTGGTAGGTGGCTTTACATAATCTTGTAACCAACGATCAAACTTGAGACGGGCGCACCATTCTTTTGTATGTGTATCACATGTGCCTGTGTATTTCATTAAAATGCTTGGTCAGGAGTTACCAAACAACTGAGGTGTAAATTCCAAAATTTACTAACATTGAACATTGTATAAGCTAGGGCAGGAAGTTTTAATACGTTTGCTCATATATGTATAGCTGTAGCGATTTCTACTTGAAGATCTAGCACGCTTTATTGCACGCAGGGTGGTGTATATGCCGCGGCAGACTTCAACGAGGTATCTTCTGATTACTCGTTCATTTACCATGCCCAGAAGGTAAGGTTAATGAGAATATTTTGTTTTTGTTAATAATGTCTAGACCTACTTCAGTTTACACTCATTGTAAATTTTACGCTGAAATGTGTGATGCAGGAGAAATTTTGTTCTTATACAGGAGTCTACTTCCTGTAATAACTTTTTACTTGGTGCCTTCTTTGTCCCTGTGTCGCTTCAGCGGCACGTTAAAGATCCTTTCGTTCGGAGGCTGCAGGTTCAGTAAACAAGAATACCCATTTATTTTATTTTATTTATTTATTTTTTTTAAAGAAGAGTTTTAACAAGAGACATCACATATGTGTAAAACACAGGAAGTAAGTTGCCTCGCTAAACGAGATGGAACTGGAGTTAATGAAGACATCCTGGACATAAACCTCTTAAAATATTATGTTGCCTGAAAGCCAACCTGTGGATGCTTTTTCCCCGAATAAAGATGTTCTCCCAAAGGACGTTTGGTGGAAATTTGTCAGTTAATTTTCTGCAAGTCCAACCAGTAGGCTTACATGGAACAGCGGATGACACTGCAAACTGGTCCTCTTCTAGCACAACTCCACACATTTAGATATTATTAGCCACTTCCAGCAGATAAAAAGGAAGATAGAGCTGTCCTAGTATTCCCCAGTACCTAGCTTCAAATAACAATTATGTCCAAAAGGCGAAATGCTCCAGTTCCACTTCTTCAGGCGAGGCAACTTACTGCCCGCGTTTTACACAAACCTTTGGCCTCCGAAGAATAGACACCACAGATCTTTTGTGTCATTTGGACGGTATTCTAGACGACAATGCTGATTTCAGGACGAAATTGATGACGCTAATGATGAATATGGACAATTCAGTTGACAGCGTTAAAGACAACAATCGGGACGCTGAGACATTATTAATTACGACAATGATGACTTAGGAACATTACTTAAATGACGACAATGTTGACACAGAGATATCATTAATGACGACATTGATGACACGACGATGACACAAAAAACCCATCAATAATGGCGACAGTGATGACGCAGAGGCATCACTGATGACGACACCATTAATGATGACAATGATGACGTGAAGTCAACATTGACGACTACAATACTGACGCTAGGACAACAATGACGATGACAATGATGACGTCGTTGATTCTGATCGCAGAGTCTGATACTGACAGTTCATGCTGATGCATGTTATTACACATCCGTACAGTCGGTCCCATCAGATAATCTCAACGATCCTGCTGAAAAGCTCAAGTTGGAGGTAAGACAAATACAACGATGACAATAAATATGATGACAATAAATATAATGACAATAAATATGATGACAATTTGATAAGGTGATGTGTGGTAAATGCTATGTTGGTTGCAATAGTGATGATAATGTTGTTGTTGTTGTTGTTATGTTGTTTGCAATAGTGATGATAATGATGATGTTGTTGTTGTTGATGATGATGATGATGATGATGATGGGTAGTAGTAGGAGGAGGAGGATGGTAATAATGATATAATGGCACATAACCATGATAATTAATGATGACACCCACAACCACAGCAACAACAACAGCAGCGTTGACTATGAAACCGATGACAAAAATACACTGACTATCAACGATCGGGGCAATCAGCATTGATAAGCTTCATGAAGGATCAGCGGCTTAAACGTTTTTGTGCAGATTCAAATTCTTCAAAGGATCTCGGGTGGCGGCGCCAGGACGACGAGTCTGCAAGTGATGAGAGACCAATACACAGACATGCTGGCGGACTTTCATTGCCTGAATAAGAACGTATATACGCTCGCTCTGCAAGAGACAGATATCGGTCATTACTACTTCTACTACTACCACTACTAGTTCTATATAGTTATAATAGAACCATTTTCCTTCATTTAGGCCAGAGTGCAGTTGGGTCAGTTTATCTTCCAAAAGTAGAACAGCTCAGCAGATAGCGCGTCGACCTTAAGTCTTACTTTCAGACTTTGGATTTTGGGGGATTGCACTTTGAGATTTTATTCGTCACCTGTCATACTTGCGACCTTGGCTTGTTTTTTTTTCTTGCTTCTGAATGGCTGCTGTAAGCTAAGGTGCTTGCCATTACAGAATGTATTCTAAATTATATATATATATATATATATATATATATATATATATATATATATATATATATATATATATATATATATATATATATATATATATATATATATATATATATATATATATATATATATATTTATATATATATATATATATATATATATATATATATATATATATATATATATATATATATATTTTTTTTTTTTTTCCATTTGGACATATTCGAAAATTCAAAATAAATAAATAAATAAATAAATAAATAAATAAGCGAGCTATGGGAGGAACGTTTGCTGCTTTTGCAGGTTACCATATGTATGACTGCAGTGACCGTCGTCGCATTCATCACGACCAAGGCAGTGGTGTGTATGACGTGTACGTGCACAGCGGTAGAAACATTTCCTTCCCTGCATACTGTGACCAGACAACCGATGGCGGTGGCTGGACTGTACGTTGTTGTTTTCTGTAAAGAGAAACAATGTGCCGGTGTGACATCGTCAAAGTTCCTAGTATCGTATTTTTTGGCTGGGAGCGACTGGGAGCATTCTGATTGGTCGACGCACAAAATTCGACGCATGCGCACAGTGCTATCGTAGTCTTAGTAAAGGTTAGGGTTAGAGTTAGGGTTTAGTGTTAGGGTTAGGGTTAGGGATACGACGCCTAAGAACATCGTGAAAAAGCAGGCATGACTAGACCTGGCGCATGCGCAAAGGCGCCCGTCTAAAGTAAGACACCCGGAACTTTGACGCTGTTACACCGGGTTGCAGCTAGTAAAAGTATTAGGTTGCGTCAGTTCCTTTGGTGAGAGTCCTGAAAAAATATTTTATCTGGAAAGTGACTACAAGGACGATATTTTATTTAATTATTTATTTAATCGTTCTTTTATAGCGCTTTCTTAGCTCAAGAGCTGCTCAAGCGCTGGAAGATACAGGATCTAACTCAAGCCGCCCGAGGCGCCCACTTGCAACCTTTGGGCGAATAGTCTGCCGCCCAGACGACTCAGCACACTCCTGGGCGACCGGGGATGAGGAACATTGTGCCTGCTGGGTGTATTTGTATAGCGGGTGCTCCCCCGTCGAGGACATAAGCGTCAGGATCTTTAAAGTCCGTGCGGTGGAATACGTAAGACTAGATCTCTTTTTATGTTCTCATCCGAAGGAGTACGACCTGAAGGAGCCATGTCTCAGGTAACCTTTCTAATAATTATGTTTATATTTGCTCCAGGCCGTCACAAGGGAATTTGAACTACTGCCTGTACAGACAGCAATGTTATTGTCTGACATTTGAGTACACTGCGTACACCACTGAAACAAATGCGCTCCCCAACGTTGCATCGGATAACAATCATCCACCTACGTCACCCAACTGTAAACGACACCACGCCACATACTAAATTTCCTTTTTAATTTATGGAGACAATCGATATATATATTTATTGTATAACTCTCTTGGAAAGGCTTAGAATCGAGGGAGACGTGGTACTATTCACTCAATTTGCTTACCCTGAATAAAGAGAGCCATCAAACCCTTCTTGTTCCTCAGACCACAAGGTTTAAATGAAACCTTTGATGTCCTTGTTTTTCTGAAGGTAATTCTAAACCGTATGGATGGTTCAGTGGATTTCAACCTTCCCTGGAAACCCTACCGTGACGGTTTTGGCAATAAATATGGAGAATATTGGCTAGGTGAGTCGATTTCTTACTTTACACCGCGTGAATCAACATTGGTTTCGTCCCACCGCCGTAGCTCAAGTGGTAGAGAGCTCGCCTGCCAGGCCGATGACCCAGGTTCGAATCCCGTGGTGGGCGAAAAATAAAAGTGGCCATTTTCACTGTCCTTTATAGCAGTGTGATTGCTCTGGTGGTTTAGTGTTGATTTAGGTCCCTACCCCTTGTTCCCTGGGATGTTTTTTTTCCCGGTCTGCCATATTATATCGCAGTGGGTGTAGACGTTAAAAAGTCAACATCTGTTGCTGATGATGATTTAGTGGCAATTCATCAACAACTACTTAAAGTAGAGTTAGGAGAACTCGATGGTGTCATTGGGAGTTCTGTTGTGAAATTACGAACATCGTGAACATGACAAACCTAGGTAGTGCCACATTTCTATACTATTTGAAAAATAATTTCTCAGCAATACCAGGTTGAGAGAGGTCACAATGGTATAAATGGAACCAAGTTGGAACAGAATATCCAAAACCCTTAAGAAGACGACTAAGGATAATGTCATTTAGTTGTCAAAGTCTACAGGCAGGTCAAAGAAAAACAAAAGTCGAATTTATTCCATGATCCTTAACTAATTTATATGCGTACCGTGTGTGTGTGTGTGTGTGTGTGTGTGTGTGGGTGTGGGTGTGTGTAGGTGTGGGTAGGTGTGTGTGTGTGTGTGTGTGTGTGTGTGTGTGTGTGTGGGCACACTTACACAGTGTTATCTGGACAAATCAGTGAACATCTACATAACTTGTATTGACATGCCTACTTGTTTTGACGTCAGAACAATGATCCGTTAGGGTTAGGGTTAGGGGTTAGGGCTAGAACACTGCAAAGTACTTAAAAATGGGGACGAAATATGACTTATTGTCAACACAACGTATATGGCGTTTCGGGAAAGTCATGATAATACTGTGTACCCCCGGCTGTATGTGCGCATGTGTGTGTGTGTGTGTGCGCGTGTGTGTGTGTGTGTGTGTGTGTGTGTGTGTGTGTGTGTGTGTGTGTGTGTGTGCGGGAGAGAGAGATTGTAATTAGCTTGCTATTACACTGAGAAGAGGGGTGTTCTATTGTCCTGTTATACATGCAGTATTATCTTTTGCCATGTATGCACTGTTACACAACAAATGTTCCCTTGTTTTTGTAGAATGAAGATTTCTTGACTTGATTTGACTTGGCTTGACTTGACTTGACTATACATTACAGAACTTACCCAAGTGGTAGCGTACCCCATTGTTTTTGTTTCCTTTGTAATTTGTTTTGTGTTGTGTGCAACGCTCGGTCCTGATTTGGCTCGGAAGAGTCCGCTGGACCTAAAGCAATAATCATGTAATGTAATGTAATGTGTGCAACGCATGTTGATATTAGTTTCATTCCATCTGGCTGACAGGACTGGAAAACATTCACGCACTTACCGCCAACAGACAGTACGAGCTGCGAGTGGACATGCGAAACTTTCACGGGCAAAGTGCCTACGCAGTTTATGACGCGTTTCGTGTGGACGGCGGGGACACCAACTACGTGCTGCATATCTCTGGGTACCGTGGAGGCAACGCAGGTAGACTAAGCACCCGTTGTTTTTTTCAATATGCGGAGGGGTCAACATTTGGAGGTTCACTTTTGGATTCTTTGACACATTAACCTAACTCAGTCTGAACTAGGCCCTATAATGTGCATCAAAGAACGTAAGATGAATTTATCCAAAGATAATAATATACCCAAGATTGGTATTAAAAGTCTTTGCATCAGCTCTACCAGAATAAAAAAAAGTAGAAGAAGAAATAAGATCTAATTGATGCTCTCCCAATTATTTTTTTTCCCAGTGCCACCGCGTCCATTAAGGCCCGGCCAAACTTGTGTTACGCTTATGAATTCCTTATGTATTTACTTGCGTACTGTCTAACGTAAAATTTCACAAAGATAGCGCGTGTTTGATTTCTTCTGCAAAAATACATAAGCCGAGGACCAATCAGAAGCGAGAGTGTGACGTCACTACTTTAGAGGTCAAACATGATTACACGCAATAAATATTGTTTGCTACACACGCTTTGGCGAGCTAAAGGCAGTTGAATTCACTTGTTGTGTGTCGATCTTAGTAAAGTTGTTTCTTAGTATAGTCAAATCGTGAAAGAGTACATTACATCGTCATGAAAAATTGCCTTGTTGTATCGAAATTACACAGCTAAACACCTTTATAAATTCGAACAGGGCCGTGATAAACATGGAGTCACTACCTCCGACCCAATGCATAAGCCGAAAAACGTAAGCCAAATGAGGCCACTAAACTCATACAGAGTGGCCACCCGTCAAAGTTCCGGTCAGTGAAAAATCTCATAACCCAATCGATGCACAAGCCGTAAAACGTAAGCCGAATGTGGCCTCTACTTTAGTTAGATGACTTACAGGTAAGTCTTAAGTCATGAGAAGATTATTGCGTTACCGCAAAACCGCCATATTGGACCGGGTTAGTTTCTTATGGTCTTCACACACGTATTAAGAATCGCGTTGAAAGTGGGTGGAATTGCGATGAAATACGATTTACAACGCGTTAAAATGGTATTTTAAAAAAAGAAAAAGAATTCGATCCTATGTTCACATATCAATTAACTGCAATGCTGAAGCTGGTAGATTATTTGTCTGAAACAGCGAAAGCTAACTTTACACTAACACTCGTTTTGTTTGGTTTTTGTTTTCCATCGCCGCTCAATATATTTACAGTGACTGTGCTTGCTCTTTCGAAGTTGAATCTTCGCAGCTTCAGCCTACAACGCATGGGCATTGTCGTTTGCGTTCATCGATATATAGAAAAAAAAGATCGAAGTATATTTTGGTTCAATATCATTCTCAACGTGATGAACGCGTCAAAGGCGCATCATACACCCTGGTACATCGCATTGACACCCATTTTCAACGCGAATATTGATACGTGAGAGGAGCCATAATAAGTGCTTCTTGGTTGTGTGTGTGTGTGTGGGTGTGGGTGTGTGTGTGTGTGGGTGGGTGTGTGTGTGTGTGTATTGTGTGTGTGTGTGTGTTCTTTGTTCAGGTGACAGTTTATGGAACTTGAGTCAAGATGTAACTTCCAATGGAATGCAGTTCTCTACGCCTGACAGAGATCATGACAGGTTCAGTTAGAATTTCCATGTTGATTCCGTAGTACTATTGTAGTTGTGATGACTGTGGTGATGGTGGTGGCACTAACGTTGTTGTTCTTCTCTTACTTCTTCTTGTGTCCCAGTCTTTGGAATAGAGGATTCCCGAAAAAGATTAGAGTCATTATTATTATTATTATTATTATTATTATTATTATTATTATTATTATTATTATTATTATTATTATTATTATTTAATAAAGATATTGAGCGGTAGAGCAAATATGATAGCACGGGAGGTAGGCCACTAACCTAGGTAATGTAACCTAGAAAGTTTGGTCAAAACCCGTCCTTTTTTTTTTTTTTTTTTTTTTTTTTTTAAAGGTATGGCTTTCTACGGACCGACCGACAGACAGACCGACCGATCGACCGACCAGCATTTGGCTCGTTCTGATTTCCCGACTTTCTCAAGCTAAAACAAGGAGAAAGGGACTATAGGTGTGGGGGTAATATATACATGAAGCAAGCCTGAATGGCAATACGAAGCCAAATTCAAATCACGAGCAACTCACAATATCAGCAAAAACAACAAAAAGATAAATAACAAAAATAAACCAATGAGCTAAAATCAGTAACATCGAACAAACTATCGGCGACACTGCTGATGTTAGTGATGATGATGATGACGACGACGACGACGACGAGGACGATGATGATGATGATGATGATGATGATGATGATGATGATGATGATGATGACGACGACGACGACGACGATGATGATGATGATGATGATGATGATGATGATGATGATGATGATGATGATGATGATGATGATGATGATGGGTTATTAGATTTTATTCTCACGACAGGTCCCACAACAATTGTGCTGCATTTCACAGTTGTGGCTGGTGGTTCAACAACTGCTGGCACGCAATGCCCACCGGTCCTTATCGCGGGTATGATCAGGTAAGCTTGAAAAAAATTTACAAGATGGCAAACCTTTCAAGTTCAGTGTATTTCCAGACGCTTGCGCACAGAGCTCAAAACTAGAATTTTCATTTACAAACATTTTTTTTAAATTTTTGTGGATCTAGTGTGTAGTATTGATCGTGAAAAAAAAAACCAACGCAAAACGAAAACATGTAACGACTGGCCGCTGTTTAAACTCTCTTGCCAGCTAAAATTTATCAAACTCTATTTTAGCCAATTCTGAAGTTCAGCGCGAAAGCATGTTTAGAAAATTATAGCCCTCGACGACTTTCAACTTTGGAACTTTGTCCTTTTATTTCACATAACAATATTTAAATATACAAAATGATAAGAGACTCATAGCCCTGGGGCAGTATAGCCAAAAAAGGTGTGTGTGTGGGGGGGGGGGGGGGGGATTGGGATACCCATAGCATTCGTACCATGAACGGCATTGTATAACACTACAGCTACATTTGCAATATAGACTATTCAGCAACTGGACTGACTGGACTTTGAAAAAGGCGAAACTAAGAATTAACGAAAGGCAGAGTGAGCTTTAAAGTATCTGCATAATAAAAATAACAAGAATAGGTCAAGCGAGTTTGGAGAGTTTGGAGCGAGAAAAATAGCTTCAGCAGAACAGTGAAATACAGATGCACTTTTCGACTGACTGTTTTACCAACCAACTGAGATATTGAGCAACACGTGTTTATAAAAATGTTGGCCCGAGCGACTTTGTCCTTTAAGGAAAGGTAAATATGATGGAATGAGAAGATGGCAATTAGCCCCGGAAATGTTCCTATTACGTTTGAACAAAATCCGCCCAGTGGTTCCTTAGATATGCCATGCAACAGACCGACCCATAGACAGACAGGGGACAGAACGACCGTCCTGCTTCACAGACCGTCACCTTGCACATTTTGATTCCCAAGAGAGAGAGGGAGAGAGAGAGAGAGAGAGAGAGAGAGAGAGAGAGAGAGAGAGAGAGAGAGAGAGAGAGAGAGAGAGAGAAAGTTCACTTGTAATTATATTTACTTATTTATTTATGAATGTTGTTTTGGTCGTCAGAATAACCATTACGTCGGTATAGGATGGTGGTCATGGACTCGCTACCATGAATTCAAGACCATGAACATGAAGATCCGGCCTATGACTTCAAGTCCATGAACATTAAGATCCGGCCTAAAGTCAGCCAGCAGTCCAGTGAGTGTGAATCTTCTATCTCTGTCCAGGGGCGGATCAAAGGTAAGGTAGAGGAGATTGGGGTGGTGGGGTGGGTGGGTGAGGTTCCAAATTGTGGCCAGGGGCGAAAGCCTTGTCGGAGAGGAGTAGGAGACCCTCCCCCCTTCCTCTTCCCCCTAGGTCCGCCCCTGACTGTCTGTCTGTCATCCTCTCTGTCCATCTGTCTTTCTGTCTGCCTGTCTGCCTCTCTCTCAGTGCGCTTGAAATACTACTAAACTACTACTACTACTACTTCTACTACTAGTACTGCTACTGCTACTACTAGGCCTACTACTACTACTATGTCCACCACCACCACCACCACCACTACTACTACTACTACTACTACTACTACTACTACTACTACTACTACTACTACTAATAATAATAATAATAATAATAATAATAATGGAGTTTCGTCAAACGCTTTTGATTTCCAATGACCGATGTTTAAACTAATGGGTTGCCAGATTTGTGTGTTAATCTGTTGCCAGATTTGTTTGTTAATTTGTTGCCAGATTTGTGTGTTAATTTGTTGCCAGATGTGTGTGTTACTCTGCAAATTATTATTTATTAATTCATTTAAGCTAAATTAATGTTCAACGTTTTCACAGGTTTATCATCTGTATTTGTCGACACAGCATGTGAATCCAAGTGATATTCAAGATGACAACGAAGAGAGCAGCAGCAGCAACAAATAACAACATTAATTTAAACTCAGTTTTAGGGTTTCTTGTATATAAATACATAAAATTAATAAATAAAAATGATGCTTACACTGACTACAGAAATAATGTTTTTAAAAGATTATTATGTGTACAGCTTTGTCATTTGTTTTATTTTTTTCTTTGTCATTTTCCTATCCTATCAAATCCCGTAACTCGGAGGTCGTTGGGGCACCACAAATGATCGTTTAACCATTACATTACATTACATGATTATTGCTTTAGGTCCAGCGGACTCTTCCGAGCCAAGTCAGGACCGGACAACCCCTGATCCGCATAAAAGATCTGCTGAATCAACCCTAGTTTTAAAACTGAAAGCTCTCCACCAGCCAGTCACTTTATAATGAAGACATCCCACGCAGGGGACGCTGAGGCTGTACTCTAATTTATCGAACCCCCGTTTACAAAAACAAAATACAATACAAACATCATTATAAATTCTCAACAAAACACATACATATAAAATGCCTACATTGCTAAATAATAGCATCATAGGAAGCCCTAGTGACCACCTGGCAGAAAGCGTCCAATATTCCCAAGCTGATCCAACAGACCTCATACACAAATAAGGAGTCTTGTCCCGGAAGAGTTTTCAAGAAAAAAGGTCACTGGTCTAGCGAAGAGGAAGATAGTATAGCAGATTGATAGAACAGAGCAGGAATGAGAAAGAGCAAATGAGAAAGACAGCGACAGTGGAATTTAAAGCACTACATTTCCAGAAAGTGGGGTTACTATTTACACTGAAACTCCCGGCACCCCAACGGGGGGCAAACTTGTTTTTTCCAACCTAGTTCCAGTCATTCGCCCAAAAATGCAATCACCGAAGTCGAACGAAGCTCTCCGATGTGTTACGAAATGATGCTTGCATGACTACGACTAGTTAACATAAAAAATATCGCTGTTGCTTCTAATTCTGTTCGATTTACACAGATTAGCATTTCGCAACGGTATACCTTGTTAATATGAGCATAATTATAATCGACCATATTTAATAGTTGCGTTCCTTGATTTGCATTTTGTTAGTTCTCAGCAGTAGGCTAATTATAATAGCGTTCCCCATTTCCTGCCTAGAACCAAGTAGACACTGTTATACAGTATACATAGGCTTAATCTACATTATATATTATAAGTCAGTCTCCGCGCAGCGAAGAAGCTCACTAGCTGAATATAATTATTAGACCTGTATTGTTTGTTTTATACGTAAATAAATGTATAAACTATATCTATTCTAATTAATAATATTTAGGCCTATACTTTATAATATTAGAATCTTTAAATTTCCGGAGAAGGACGAGTAGACTAAGCGATTTTTTTAAAATTTTATATATAACTCGAGATCAGAGTTAAATTAATAGTTAGTTATTCATTGCTTACAGGGTCCAGCGGACTGCAAAGAGCCGAATCAGGACCACAAAATCAAGACAACTCGAGATCAGAATTAAATTAATAGCTAATTAGTTCATTATTATTATTATTATTATTATTATTATTATTATTATTATTATTATTATTATTATTATTATTATTATTATTATTATTATTATTAGTAATAGTAGTAGTAGTAGTAGTAGTAGTAGTAGTAGTAGTAGTAGTAGTAGTAGTAGTAGTAATAGTAGTAGTAGTAGTAGTTGTTGTTGTTATTATTATTATTATTATTATTATTATTATTATTATTATTATTATTATTATTATTATTATTATTATTATTATTAGTGTGCTGCTGTGCATGCTCAATGGTGTAAATATGGTCAGTGACGTTTTGTTTGTTTTTGCTGAAGTTGGGTGTAACCCGAAATATTCGGATTGTGTTACTGGTTATTTTTTCTTATAGATTTACCAAAGTTTTCAGATGATTTTATAGAAATTTCCGCCTGCCACGCAACATTTTTTTTAATACTGTTTCTCCTTAAATTACATATAATTGAAATACATATTACAAATTTACTGTATCAATTAAAAAGAATAATATTAGTTAAATAAATAATTGCTTTGGTGCTTGCAATAAAAATGTCACTGTTTTTTGAGACCATTATAAACTTGCTTTGCCTTGTTGTGCTGAAGGGACATCAACGTATCCATAGCGCTTTGAAGTTTTGTCATGGTTTTATTGTTGATATAGATGTAAATCATTGTATGTGTGCATTATGTGTTATGTATTGCTTTTACTCTTTATTACTAATTGTGTCAGTATATTAATCATCATAAAATAATAATAATAATAATAACTGCTTAAAAATGCGAATCTCGACTTGACTTACATCTTGAAGCTGTGCAGATCGAAACAGAATTAGAAGCAACAGCGGCTATTTTTATGCACGGATGTTTCACCACTGGCTCCGAAGTCTTTTCTTTTGTCTTTGAGCGCACCTTTAAAAAAGATCCGTCCGATCTCATCTTTGATATGATGATGATGATCATTATTGTCAGGGTGGCGACGTGGTGATCGTCCTTAACGCTGATGCAATAGGACGTTAAGCTTCGTTGTTCCTCCTTTTGTCTTTGTAAACTCGTGGGCCTCCGACATAGGCTTACATACGTAGTATAGTATGTAATTGAGGCCTATGAAAGAGGAGACTTCCCAGCCTGTGGTTTCACATAGTCCTGCCAGCATTCGTTCGTAAAACATCGGATAGCTTCACTCGACTCGGAGAGCTTCGTTCGACTTCGGTAACTGCCTTTTTCGGCTAATGACTGGAACTAGGTTGGAAAAAACAAGTTCGCCAACGGGGGCGATCGTTTAACCAGCGTACTCCATCTTTCTCTGTCCTCAGCAACCCTGATGGCCTCGCTCAGTGTCAAGTCAGTCCATTCTCGAATGTTGTCCTCCCATCTCTTTTTCGGTCTCCTTCTTCTTCTGCCTCCTTGCACTGTGTCTTGCAGGATGGTCTTTTGCAAGGTCTGATGATCTGGTGACGTGGCCATACCATCGGAGTTTCCGTTTCTTTACCACTGTGAGCAGGTCATCGTGTTGTCTAATGGCTTGTGTGATGGTCTGTCGGACTTCGTCGATGGTGATGTTCTGGGTATAGGAAATGCCCAGAAGTCTTCTGTAGCACTTCATATCCATGCGTTGCATTCTTCGTTGTAGATCTGCTGTGAGGGTCCATGTTTCGCAAGCGTATAGGAAGATAGAGATGACAATGGAGCGCAGCAGCCTTACCTTAGAATATAGACTGATGGTCTTGTCTTTCCAAATGGGCTTCAACCTTGTCAGGGCAGCAGTTGTTTGTGCGATCCTGGAGAGGACTTCCTGTCGGGACCCATTGTCTGATACAATGGCTCCTAAATATTTGAAGCTATGCACTGTGTTGAGGGATTGGCCTTGGACTTTGATGTCCGTGTTGATGCCATTGGTGTTGTTGGTCATCAATTTGGTCTTCTCTGCACTTATTTCCATTCCGTAGGCTCTGGAGGTGGTGTCAAGCCTCTGTACCAGCTGTTCCTCTCCTGCCAATCCATCAATGACATCCGCAAAACGAAGGTTGGAGATTGCTCTACCCCCTATGCTGACTGTGCCTTCGTGATCTGCAAGGGCATCTGACATGATGCGCTCTTAGAAGATGTTGAAGAGTGTTGGAGAGAGTAGGCGTCCTTGACGCACACCGATTGTTGTTATGAACTAGTTTCCGATGGCGTTGTTATGGAGGACTGCATTGGTAGCCTTGTCATACAGGCTTTTGTTGACTTCAATAATTTTAGGGCCGATGTTGTACACTCTCATGGTTGCCCACAGAGCTGCATGCCAGACTCGGTCAAAGGCTTTCTTGAAGTCTACAAACACATGATATAGATGTTGTTGATGCTGTAGGTATTTCTCGCACATTTTTCTGAGGTTGAAAATCTGTTCAGTGGTACTTCGCCCTGCCCTGAATCCTGCTTGTTCTTCAAGCTGACTTCCCTTTCTTCAGCGATTGCACTGCTGCCTCAACTTCTTCTCGGAGAATTGGGAGGATTTCTTTCTCTTCTCTGTTCCATCTATCCAAAGCGTCTTGTTCTTCTGTAAGGAATATGCCAGACTTGCTTTGTATCGTAGAGACCCTGGGCTGTTTAACACTTGTCAGCCGCTTCGCAGTCTGGTAGGCCTTCTTGCTGTTGTTCTTCTTTAGACTGTTCTCTATTTTTTTGGCATTGATCTTCTATCCAGTTCTCCTTTTCTGTGCGCATGCGCTGCCTTTTCGGATGTCATTGTTGATTTTTCGGTAGGCATCAGCTCCGCGTGAGGTACGGTGTTCTTTTTGTTTTTCATCTTTCTGCGTTTGTCACACAAGTCCAAAAGTTCAGATGTGATCCACGGCTTCTTCTTTGGCCAGTGCTTGCTAAGGATGTCAGTGGCGGCATCTGCCACAGCTGAGTTAAAGGTGGTGGTCATGGTGTTAATATCTACTTCAACAGCTTCCAAAATGAGCAGTGATGCAAATTTCCCTCCAGTTATGGCCTGGAATATTTTTGCCACCTCCGGGTCTTGCAGTTTGTCCAGGTCGAACTTAAGTCTAGTGCACTTTGCTGTGTTTACTCTTTTCAAGAGGAGCCGGAAAGACATCATCACGAGATCGTGGTCACTTCTGGTGTCTCCCGGAAAAGTGCGTGTCCTGCAAATGTTGATGCTTGATCTGAAGCGTTTCTTGACCATGATGTAGTCGATCTTGTTGTGATGCTCCCCGCCGGGACTGTACGTGCCATGTCCATCGTCTGGAGTTTTTGTGGAGACCATGCGTGTTTGCCAGTATCAGATTGCTGTATCTGGCAAACTCCAAGAGTCTCAGAACCGTGTCATTTGTCTCGTTGTTGCAGTGGGGTCCACATATGTGTCTCCCCAGTTGTGGTGCGCATCTTGGCCAACCTTGGCATTCCAGTCGCCTTGCACTATGACTATGTCCTTTTTCGGCACTTCGTCAAGGACAGCCTGTAGATTTTCATAGAAATCCTCCACTTCGCTGTCGTCATAGTCTGTTGGGGCATAGGTCTGGATGATGGTGATGTTGAACTGAGTCTACTGCAGATTGGGCGTCAACCCATGACAGTGGCTAGAATGTTCTTGTGGACCAAGAATCCAACGCCGTGTTCGTGCCTGTCATCTCTCCCATTGAAATAAAGCTTGTGGCCTTTGTCTGTCGTTTTTTCACCCAGGCCTTTCAAGCGCAGTTCGCTAATACCTAAAATGTTCCATCGATAGTGGTCCAGCTCGCGGGCTAGTTCTAATTTTCCATCCGCAGTTAGGGTCCTGACATTCCAAGTTCCTATGACGATGTTGTTTCTCGTGCGGATCTTGCTAAGTTATCCATTAGTAGCACACTTATCACCTCCGTCCTGGTGGCCAACGGAAGGCGCGGTCCTTGGTGAACCGGGCGACCACCGATCCGGTATGAAGTGATTGGTTCTTTTCATCATGCAATGCGTCTGGGGCAAGAAAGACCTGGCAGGGCCCAATCCTCTCCAGGCTGTTGGCCACAGCCGATATCCACAAATACAGTGTGGCTCGCTTTGGCCCCGAGCACGTGGTCGTTGAACCTGTAGTAACATGAGGTTCCTTCGTCCTGGCCGGTGACTTCTGTGTAGAAGATCAGACTTTCGCCCAATGATGCCGTGCTGACATCACCCCTGTTAGTCGCCTCTTACGACACGCCGGGAAACGTTGGGTCTATTCTATTCAGTGCCCGAATCCATTTTCAATCGTTTTAATTAACAACATCATGCTCCTTATTGTCATCAACACCGATCGAGATATAATGGTCATGAAGACAACCTATTAAATTTATGGTGTTGGTTATTATTTCTGGGCGAATCAGACTGTCCTTCACAACTCCCTCCTCCTTATTCTCCCCCTCCTTGCCATCATCTCCATCCCAATCATCATCATCATCATCATCATCATCATCATCATCATCATCATCATCATCATCATCATCATTCTGCTTATTCTCCTCCTCCTTGCCATCATCTCCATCCCAATCATCATCATCATCATCATCATCATCATCATCATCATCATCATCATCTTCTTCTTCTTCTTCTTCTTCTTCTTCTTCTTCTTCTTCTTCTTCTTCTTCTTCTTCTTCTTCTTCTTCTTTTTTCTTATCCATACTGATGCTGAACGTCTTAGAACCCGAACGAGTGGCCTATAACTATAACCCCCCCCCCCCCCACAACTCAACCCCACACCCCCACATTGCACAAATAAAGAGTTGGCTGGTAACTCCTGAAATACATGTATAGAGGATCCTTTAATCCGTTGTGTTTTCCACCTTCAACCCTTTTACCTGTCTTTCAAACAAATATCCTATCCTATCCTATCCTATCCCGTAACTCGGAGGTAGTTGGGGCACCACAGATGATCGTTTAACCAGCGTACTCCATCTTTCTCTGTCCTCAGCAACCCTGATGGCTTCGCTCAGTGTCAAACCAGTCCATTCTCGAATGTTGTCCTCCCACCTCTTTTTCGGTCTCCCTCATCTTCTGCCTCCTTGCTCTGTGCCTTGCAGGATGGTCTTTGCAAGGCCTGATGATCTGGCGGCGTGGCCATATCATCGCAGTTTCCGTTTCCTCACATAAATAAGTAAATAAATAAGTCGGTGAGTTTAGTTTTAATTAGGGATGTAGCGTCGTTCTGTTTTGGAGAGAGAGAGAGAGAGAGAAAGAGAGAGAGAGAGAGAGAGAGAGAGAGAGAGAGAGAGAGAGAGAGAGTGAATGAATGAATGAACATTGAGGTTTAACGTCTACACCCACCATTGGCGTTATGGCAGACGGGGATAAACATCCCAGGGAAATAGGGGTAGGGACCTGAATCAACACTGAACCATCAGAGCAATCATACTGCTAAAATGGACAGTGAAAATGGCCACTTTTTATATCGCCCACCACGGGATTCGAACCAGAGAGAGAGAGAGAGAGAGAGAGAGAGAGAGAGAGAGAGAGAGAAGATAAGATAAGATAAGATAAGATAAGATAAGATAAGATAAGATAAGATAAGATAAGATAAGATAAGATAAGATAACAATTTTATTTAACAAGGGTAAAAGATTAAGCACTGGGTATGCTTTTTTACATCCTGCCCTTGGGGCTTATAACAATAGCAATTAGTATAACAAAATAACTTCATAACAATAATATCAGAATGTAACAATATAACTATATATATATATATATATATATATATATATATATATATATATATATATATATATATATATATATATATATATATATATATATATATATATATATATATATATATATTATATATATATATATATATATATAATATATATATATATATATATATATATATATATATATATATATATATATATATATATATATATATATATATATATATATTGTTACATTCTGATATTATTGTTATGAAGTTATATATATATAAGAGAGAGAGAGAGAGAGAGAGAGAGAGAGAGAGAGAGAGAGAGAGAGAGAGAGAGAGAGAGAGAGAGAGAGAGAGTATTTTTTTTAAAAAAAGGACATAAGCGACATGGAAAGTTTATGGACCAACAGTCCAAGGGAAATAATACCACAAGTAAATCTTTCTGATTCATTTTGTTTTCTAAAAGAGTAGCCTCCCTGGAATTAAATGGTTTCCTTAGACATCAGCAGACGTCAAATGTGCTGTGCTGTTGACCTGTACCTACATTTTACTTGTACTTCATCGGTAGAACAAGATTAACTTCATTAAGTGCAGTTGTACTTATCGAAAGAAGGTGATCTTGGTTGATACACGCAGCCTTAAGAGTTGTCACGTTTTGACGCAACGTGAGCTAGTACATGCTACAACCATAATCATAGGCCAAAACTACACCAAAACCCAACGCAGTGACTCTGACTGAGTTCGCTGCGCTGATCTTAGCGAGAACAAGGTGAGAAATTCCGCTTTCTTAGTTGTGATTCACTTGTCTCATCCATTCTTGACCGAGTTAATGTGTAACGATTTCAATGCATCTATAATCATGTCTAATTATTATTATAGAATTATAGTATTAATAATTATTCTTGATTATCTTAATAATTTTATCTCATAATCCAGATCTAGCATAATCATAATTCATATGTACACTGTATTGTACAGTTTGTGTCTGTAATAATTTTTTAAAATAATTTTATTGATTGATTAATGATTGATTGATTTTAGAAGGAGCAAAAAACACTTGAGTTAGGATTACCAGTTAGAGTAACAGTTAGAATTAAAGAATGTAGATTATTGGGTTTCAAGTTTCATACGTTTAAGTTGTGTTTTTACATGATGATGAAGGGGTAATCTATACATTGCAATGCATGATTGTATCGATCTCTACAGGTCGGGTGTGTGTGTGTGTGTGTGTGTGTGGGTGTGTGTGTGCGCGTGTGTGTGTGTGTGTATGTGTGTATGTGTAGGTGATTATTATATATATAAAAATTAAAATTTATAATAAATTTTCTCAAAATTGCTATCATCGTACAGCATCTATTAAGTAACATGGATTAGAGCAAGCCAAGGGAGAAAAAAAAAAGCTTAAACATGAAGAAGGATATATTAAATATTCTGCTTAAAGGTGGATAAATGCTTCAACATACTGACTTTCAATTCCATGTGAGCTCAAATATAGCACAACTGTATTCTAAAAGCCTGGTTCTTTTATGCTATTTGACATTTAACAAATATCTCATCCGAGGATTGGGCCTTGAATGCTTAAAATACACTGAGTGTAGTCTATATGTACTGCATGGGTAGTCACAATTAAGACATTGTTATTGTTGAGAAGTTCACATTAGGAAGGAGCCAGCCGCAAATTGAAAACACCCCAGTTGCTATAGGGCTGACCAAGAGAATGACTTTGAAAAAGGTTTTCAAATAATTAAAAAGTTTATAATAAATTCTCTCAAAATGGCAGCCATTAAGCAAGGAATTAAACAAGCCAAGGGAGGCAAGTTGCTTTAAACATCAAGCTGCAAGAAAGGCATTATCCTGCTCTCAAAAGTGGACAAAAAGTGCGATATACTGGTTTTTAATTCCACATGCTTGTCCATGGGCTTAAGGAGCTCAAATGCAGTAAATTGCATTCATAAAGCCTGGTTCTCCATACACGTTTTGAGCTCCGTAAGCTCATGGAAAAGCATAATTACCTTGGTCATAGTACTAGTACTAATGAGTCATTACAGAAAGTCCTCTTTTGTGAGAAAATTCCCATCGCCACTTTTGCATGGATTTGAACTATGAGAACATGTGCATTCCGTTTCATGGACTTTAAAAAAAAGATCCTATATTGATGCTCACGTCCTCCATGGGTGAGAGCATTTTATATAAACACATCCAGCAGCAAGGTTGCGTCTTGGGTGGCTGGGGTTGTTTTCTGCCATCCCCCTTGAGCAGCTCTTTCAGCTGGTAAAGTGCTGTGTTTATAACAGTTCATATTACTCTTTTTTTTTTTTTTTTTCAAGAAACCTTTTGCTGCTCTCTGACTGTTACTAAGGTAATAGATGCCTACACACAGCCTACACTTGATAGATCTCTGATACTCAACTAGCATCAAGGTCGCCTGTGTAGTGGATACCAGCCTATTATTATTATTATTATTATTATTATTATTATTATAGCATCAAGGTCGCCTGTGTAGTGGATACCGGCCTATTATTATTATTATTATTATTATTATTATTATTATTATTATTATTATTATTATTATTATTATTATTGTTGTTGTTGTTGTTGTTGTTGTTGTAATAATAATAATATTATTATTATTGTTGTTGTGGTGGTGGTGGTTGTTGTTGTGGTTGTTCTTCTTCCTCTTGTTGTTGTTGTTGTTTTGTTGTTGTTGTTTTGTTGTTGTTGTTGATGATGATGATTATTATTGTTGTTGTTGTTGTTGTTGTTCTTCTTCTTCTTCTTCTTCTTCTTCTTCTTCTTATTAATATTATTATTATTGTTACTACCTTAGGTTGTCCTGGCATTGCAGTCAAGTGAACATCACTATAATAGTCATCATGTCAGCATCAGGAGAGGCAACTGCGGTTCAGCCAAAGGTCATGACGAATGAGGAATGGGTCCAACGTTGGGATGCTGGTGCTATAGGTTTCCATAAAAAGACGGTTCATCCGTAAAAAAATTTTTTTTATATTCTTTTCTTTTCTTTGATATATCTATTGAATTATTTCTTTGAAATGTTGATGTGCATCAATCATTAGCTTCCATTAGAAGACAGTTCATCCATACATTTTTGGTACGTTATTTATTTATTAGTTTGTTTGTTCCTTTATTTATTTGTTTAAAGCTTTTGGTATGCATGATAATTATACGACATGGTTAATCTATATTAGATGTAAGCATTGTGGACGCGTGGTCTAAGATGGGACTAACTGGCCTTGCCCACAGGCTAAAACCCAATGGCACCTGACTGGTGTGGGATCGATCCCTCAATCTCTGGGCGGTATGTTTCTCCAAATATTATTTACTATCGAGTCGGGCAACGTCTTAGGAGTTTTCTTTCGGTACTCCAGGTTTCCTTCCCCCAACAAAATTTCAAAACACAACTAATATTAGGTAGGTGGGGTTTGGGCGCGCCACAGGCTGTGACTACACCTTCCCCAGGGGAGGCGGCCCAGAATTTCCAGATATAAAAGGGACAATAAAGTGTCAAAAAAAATAAATACAGATTTTTAAAAAAAAATTCCCGCATATATTTTGTTATTATGTTATTTGCCATGGGTCAACAGAGAAAAGTCCAAATTCTGGGGGTCACACTAGGAGCATGAAAGTTGATTCGCGCATCTTTTTGCGCATTCATACTTGTATTATTACGCAAAGATATAGAATAAAATTTTTAAGGCAAATGTTGATATTTAGCGTTAGGATTACAGTTGGTTAGAGTTTGGATTAGGGTTAGGGCTAGTGTTAGGGTTAACTGTAACCTTAGGCCTAGACTAGACCTATTTTCACCAGCAGAATTTCGGCAGTTTCACCCTCAGATGGTGCAGCAGTGTAATGGTTTGGCACATGCGTGCAGTGTTTTAATATTATGTTTCATTTTTATTTTTACTTTGATTTTATATCATCAAAATCCACTTGGGCAACCTAAACTAAGCTTGCATAATTGACTTGCCTGACTGGCAGAATTCTTTTCTATTGTCCTGTCTTTCCACTCATTCTGTTTTCAATGATTCTTTGAAGTTTCAATCCACCTAATTAGACTGTTTTCCGGTGCTGGACTAGTGCAAAGTGTTGTAGGGGACAGTAACTTTGCCTAAGTTACCAGGGCTCAAGTTCAAGTTCAAGAATACTTTATTATCTCAACAGAGAAATTATTACATACAATTGCTGATTGGTATGAAACATTAAAACAATACATACATAGATAAAACAAGTACACAGTAGACTACATCTATAGTAAATTTCCAGTATGAAATGACATCTCAAACATCATCACAAACATCAAAATCTTATATACAAAAATATTACTTAGCGCTTATTTAAAAACTCAATAGATTTTGGAATAAAACTGTTTTTTGTTCTTACAAGAGAACATTTAGGCACACGCAGTCTGCGACCAGAGGGCAACATTTCATAATGCTTTGCTAAAACATGTTAAGTGTCTTTCATAACCACTCCCCCCTTCCTCACCACACGGTATTCATGCAGTTCTCTCAAACTGTTTTGTCTTTCACCCGTCACTCTCGCACACACTCTCACCACTCTGTCAAGCACCCTCTTGTTACTGAAGGTCAGCAATTTCAACCAGCCCACCATGCAGCATTTCTCACTAATCAGCAATTATTTGAGATTTGATGAAACATAAAAGGATTGTTGGAAATATCTAGATGGGGTTGCTAAAAAGAGCTAAAATAAAAAAAAATAAAAAATTAACATTAAAATTTAATGTTGCCAGTCCGATGAATCACTTGCAAAGTTTAAGTTGTCCAAGAAGAATTTTGCTCACATTTGGTTTATCGGGTGATATCCCTGGTAACTAGCCTATTTGGTGATTTGAAATTTCTGGCATGCAGCACCCTTGTGGGTATTCAGATGTTGCTTTTTTGTTACAGCCTGTTGGAGAAACACATAGCAGTTATGATCAACGGGAGATCCAATATTCGCGTCTTTTTTCCCATGTGTGGGAAAGCTTTGGATATGAAGTGGTAAGATGGTTTGAAGTTAAATTTAATGTAATTATACAACAAAAATAAAAAAAATTGCTCCTGCTGCTGCTCCTCCTCCTTTTTCTCCTCCTTGTCCTATTATTATTGTTTGTTATTATTATTATTATTATTATTATTATTATTATTATTATTATTATTATTATTAAACTAAACATACATGATTGTTATACTTTATGGTTCAATGTTAGTGTTTGCAATTCTGAATTTCAGCCTCTAATCACTGTAACGTTGCTTCTGTTTCTGTTGTTAATAATGGACCTTGTGAATGGTGTTTTTCTTGCAGGTTGGCAGAACAAGGCCACACAGTTATAGGGGTAGAGTATGCCCAGCAAGGAGTGGAGGAGTTTTTCACTGAAAATAACATCCCCTACACCACTAAGCCGCTGCCTGCCATTAGCGGCACTCTCTATCAGGTGATAAATCATTGTTTTAATGTTGCGGCCCTTAACAATAAAAATAAATAAAAAATGAAAGAAAGCCAGTACTGCACAGAAATTATCCATTTTAAGGTGGTTTGGGAATTTGGCCACACAAGCTAAGCAGGGAAGCGACGGCTAAACAGTGACGTGGGCCAATTTGAGTACAGACAGAGAGAGAATAAGATGGCTAAACATGCAGACAGCAGTTCGTGTCCCTCTGTAGTGATTAGTATTTTGCAAAACCCATAAAGGCAAAATCCAAAATCTGATTTGACATCATGAGATGGTCTTGAATGTGCCATCGAGGTGGCTTGTTGGAACGTGGCACGCGGTCTAAAGCATCATTAGATATTACTAAGAAGTCATGGACGCTGAAGAAAATCTCCTGCGGCTTGCAAGATTCTAACCCAGGTTAATGGTTAATCTGCAAACATGTCCCAATCATGCGTCTACAGTAACGAACATCGCGAAAGCACCAAAATGAAAAATCTCTTGGCCCTGCTGTAAAAAAACTGTATTTTTGATTATATCCGTGTTGTTTATTCTAATTCTTCTAGTTCCTACATTTTTTAGTGGAGCCATGTTTTTAATTGATATAGTTTATCTCCACAGGAATGTTTATCTTTGATGTTATCAATGTTTGAGCTTATTATTTTTATTCAGAAGCGATTGTTGTAGTTTGATTTTAATATCAAAACTATGCTGTATACTTATGAATTTTGTCCTCAGAGCGAAGACAACAAGCTGCAAATCTACTGCTGTGACATTTACAAGTTTTCAAAGTATGTATGGCACTCATAATAAGGGCAGTGAACAATTATTTCTTGAAAAGCATGTGGTCATACTTGCTGCAGAAAATGCCTTTTGAACATTCTTGGATGAGAGGAGGGAGCGGATGGGAGGTTAGTAGGATTTTTTAGGGGTGGATATCAATGGCAACAATCGTCAGCTGTACAATTACATTTTGATTTTCGGCAGTAAATTGGACGACTGGCTTTCTTGAGATGCACATTTTTAATTTTGAGTGCTTACTGCAAAATGCTGCGATGAGCACACAAATTATCATGTAAAATGGAAATATTGGTATGAACAAGTATTTGTGTCAGTTTTGATTCTGTGCATTACATAAAATGAAAGTAAGTTGTTTTTATACAGCGCACTTACCAGCTCCAAGAATTGCTCAAGGTTCTGGTGGAAAACGTGATCTATCTCATTGAAGACACCAACTTGTAGCATCAAGCATCCTGTCAAGCACCCTGCACAGTTGAGCAACCCTGATCCCACTAAATGTATGCGTGTCTGTTTGAGCCCGTCAACTGTCTTTTTCTTCTTCTTTTTTTTCTCTTTTTTTTTTTTTGAGCGGGAAGGGTGGGGAGGCATGGGGGAGAGGGAGGGCAGGAGAAAAGGGGAGACACCGTAAACAGAGTCATTTCAGAAAGGTGACTCCTGTTAGAAAAATCCCACAGTAGCCTTAGTAGGACCCTATCCAGAAGCATGGTCTCTTAATGAATGCCAGGCAAGCACTCTACTATTGAACTACAGTTACTCAACTGATAATCATTAAGCTCACTAAGACTTACACACGTTTGTTCCTACCAGGATCACTGAAGGAGTGGTTAATATCCAAAGAAATGATTACCTTGTTAGTTGTTACTTATCTGAAAGCTTGTTTCAGTTTTGCAGAACTGCCAACTTATGAATTATCTCCCTTTAAAATGTTATATTTTAATATTTTCATGTTTCATGAGAATATTATATACATATTTATGTGAAATAACTTTCCTTTCAAGTTTTGGATGTACTGTGTTTGTCTGTACTGTGTTTATCAGGAATGAATTTTATTATTTTTAATTAATGGACCAATTAATTAAAGGTTGATGATTAGAAAACGAAGAACAAAACATTCCATGCCAAAATTTGATTATGTAGTATTTTCTAAAAGTATTCAGAACTTTCTTTTAACCTTCTGTACTAATTTCTAGACATTTATGTTTGGGGGTTTATTTATCTATTTATCTATTTGTTTATTTATTTTTACAGAGATTTGGCAGGCCAGGTTGATGGAATATGGGACCGAGGAGCACTGGTTGCAGTAAACATAGAAGATCGAGAGAAGTGAGTATAAAATCCAGAAGCCGATTGCATGATAAATTATTCGACTGACTGACTGACTGACATGATAAATATGCTTCATATGATGATCACCCACACTCAGCAAATAGCCAATATCAACTCATTGTTCAGAGGAATTGTGATTACAAGTACACCTCAAGCTGTTTCCTTTGTGTGTGGAAATGTTCCATATTTTTAATGTAATTTAAATTTAATTTATATTGATCCATTTATTTTATTTTATTTTATTTTATTTATAAAATTATTTGTGTTTATATTGAAGAGTGACTGCTGACGAGTATTAAAAAGGGAGACAATAAGTTTAAAGATAGCAGTTGTCTCGCCTAAAGAATTGGGAATGGAGTTAAAGGATAGCATCTTGAATGTATTATAATCCTTATTAGGCACTATATTCTCACAGGTGATACAGTTACTATCTAAAATGTTTCAACTCCCTTATTTTATTTTATTTTATATTTTATTTTGGGGAATTATTATAAATTTATATTGTCTTTGAACGTTTTGTTGATAGGTTTGTGTCCGTCACAAAGTCTCTGATGGCCCCCGGATGCAAATATTTGTTGTCTATCCTGCAGTACAATGAAACCAAATATGCAGGTATGATTTCCATTGTGAGACGTGCAGTTTTTGATTTTGTAATTTTTAAAAATGTTGTTATAACAATAATCTGTTACAGCACAGTATTATAGCAGTGTGAGATAGTGTAAGTTAATTTCATGCTGCTACAAATACTAGGTTTTATAAAACAGGCGAACTCACTACACGTGACAGAATACTTAATTCGCATGTTTATATATATACACATACACCCAGATGCTGAAAGTTCTCCCCCAGTCATTAAATACGTGTTTTAGAATCCTCTTGAGCGATATAAACCTTGTAGGAGACTCACAGGACAGGCAACTTTTTTTTTAGGTTTCGTTCAGTCCTTCCATTCTAATCTATAGTCAATGTTTCTTTCAAGTTATACTAAAATTTCTATTTCCTTGCCATCTTCTAATAGCGATCTCCATGCCTTTACACCACATGTTTGAGTGATAGATGTGTGCTTGTTGTGTGTGTGAGAGAGTGGGTTAAACATGTGTATGTTGATACTGATCACCACCCTTTGGGACTGATTGGTGATTTGTGAAAAAGCGAGTATATAGCATCCATTATTATTATTATTATTATTATTATTATTATTATTATTATTATTATTATTATTATTATTATTATTATTAAGAGATAGTAGAATGGCACATCCTATCCTATCCTATCCTATCTCGTAACTCGGAGCTCGTAGGTGCATCAAAGATGATCGTTTAACCAGCATACTCAGGGTTGCCAACCACTACAGAATTTCCGTAGTTTACTCCGGAAATGAATACGCGGCTACGGAGCTACGCAAATCGAAAATTTACTACGGAAAGTCAATTTGCGACGATAGTATTACAGTTTTAACGAGTTTTATTGAGCGCCTGTGCTTCCCGTAGCACCTCAAGGTCACGGTCATTCGGTTTACGTGCACGGTGTAATAGATCACGCTCCCAGTGCATGTTAGGAAATTCGACCAATCACCGAGAAGTGGTTTTGCAAACGGCCAATCGGTGCACAAAACCTCGACCTTTCCGTGACACTTTCATTTCTGGGTCACGTTCTACAGCGCGAGAAGAAAAGTTTGTGTGTGGCGTTTTTTGAATCCATGATGCCAAAAAGAAAGAAAACTAGCGATGAAAGCCCAGAAAAAAAGAAGAGGACAGCAAATCAAGAGTACAGGAAAGATTATTCTGAAAAATTTCCGTGCATCACTGCGTCATCGAGATCAAAACACAGCGTGTATTGTACAGCGTGCTTGGCAGATTTTAGCATTCAACATGGCGGCTTCCACGATGTGACGCGACACGTGAATGGCAACCGTCACAAAAGTCGTTGCCCTGATCCAGAAAAGTTAGTCCCTGTTCAGTCGGTAACCACCTTCTTCAAGCCCGATATGGATCTCTCAATAATTCGTGCGGAAACACTCTTCACGATCTTCGTTGCAGAGCACAATCTGCCTGCGTCGGTAGCAGATCACTTCAGTAAGTTAGTGAAGGCAATGTTCCCGGACTCCCAAGTTGCCAAGAGCTTTGCATGTGGGCGAACAAAAACTGGACATAATACGAACGCTAGCAGAAGAGGCGGTTAAGGAGGCAAGCACTGCCATGGAATCTAGTCCATTTGTGCCAGATTGGGCCTTGCTAAAGACTAGACATGTTCCCAGAGAGAGATTAGAGCAAGTTCAATAAATGTGGAGTATTGTATGAAGTGTTTCATCTTTCCTTGCAACTGTGCTTGTTTAGTAGTGTGTGTGTGTATGCATGTCTTCGTTAAAAAAAAAAAGCGAGGACGTATGGCTACTGAAAATGTCATAAAACTACTGAAATTCAGAATTTTTACTACTGAAAACCTTTTTGGGGGTTGGCAACTCTGCATACTCCATCTTTCTCTCTCCTTAGCAACCTTGATAGTTTCGCTCAGTGTCAAACCAGTCCATTCTCGAATGTTGTCCTCCCACCTCTTTTTTTGGTCTCCCTCTTCTTCTATCTCCTTGCACTGTGCCTTGCAGGATGGTCTTTGCAAGACCTGATGATCTGGTGTCATGGCCATACCATCGGCACATATAAACTGATAAACTGCTTGGCTGGCATGCAAAGGTGCAAATGATCTGCTTTGATGTGGATGTGACTGCAGATTTTCCTGATTGTCAACCTCTTGGTGACAATAATAATACAAGATGCTGTCACACGCTTTTTCTTCAATCGTACCTCAAAGCGCTGCATTCTGAAGAGATCGCTTTTACAGAAGGTGGAAGAGAAATCAATTTTTATTTTGGAAATTTAGATTGACTGCTTCATGGTAAGCTATCTAGGTACAAGACAGCTACAGAGGTTTATACAAGGGAAAAGATACATTTATTGAGCATGTTAGCGGTATATGCAGAGATGAGAATCTTCCGCCTTTTAGCGGAAATCCGCTCTTTCGGAAGGTCCCAGGGTCATTTTTGAGATCGGTTTAAATCCGGTGAGAAAATTTTAGTGTATATGACTAGGGTGAGTTGTTGATTTTCGATCTCGCAGCTTATTCCCACTCGTTATTCCCATGCGGATTGTTGTTATTTGGTTCGCTCTCACTTCGTTTTCGTCGATCCACCAAGCTGCCGTAAAAAGCCGAGATAACCCGATTTCTCTTTCTTCCGTGTGTCCTGGTAAACGTGCAGTTTAGTCCTCTCGTTTTTCTTCGCTTAAGATTCCGGCTGTTACCAGACACTCCCGCTGACAGTGACGTCACTCAAATAGGCGCTTGAAGCCCTTTCTCATGCGCTGAGTTGTAGTGCGAACTATGGAACAGCCAAAACATCACATGGTTGATCAGCCATTGTCTAGAACAAAGCGCGACTTGTAAAATGCTTCGAAAACTAAATCCTGGAGAAAAGGCTCTTGCTACCCACATCTACAGTGGTGTAAAAAACAAGTGGAACTTTTTTAAGTGGTTAGAAGAAAAGTTGAACACAACAGTCCTAATTCGTTTGAAGGAAAAAAAGATAGAAAGAAATGTGGTGTTGTACGGTTGAATGCAGAGGCATTGATGCAGAGGAATTGAATTGAATTGAATTGAATTGAATGCAGAGGCAGAGAAACAAGCCAGACTGGCTCATAAGAAAGCTCTGACTGCCTGACTTCAGGTTTTGGTGAGGAAGAGAAGTGAGATTAGAAGTAAAAAGCCACCAGCCAAGAAAGCAAGAACTGGATAGTTGCCTGGCTTCAGTTATAAAATACATGCGTACATAGTTCATTCAATAATTGTGTGTGTGCAGACTGTATAGCATGTTGGTAGCATGTTGGTATCTGCCAATTCTTAAAAAAAACATAAGAATGTTGTATACACAAAGAACTGTAATCCTAGTGCATGACGTAATTGTAAACTTCAGCCTGACTTCAGTGCCTGACTACGACTTCAAGGCTGAAGTTGTTCATATATATATGATTATAGCATCAGAACTGTTTTAGGAACTACTGCCTGAAACCATCCGTATTTCTGCTTTCCTTGTTGTAGTTTTTCCAAGATATTATCTTGAAATTGTAAACCTTGTTTGAACAGTCAATTGAGGTATTTGTGATTTTATTGTTTGGTGTTGACTGTAAGAGTGTCGGTGAGGCTTCATACTGATTCTATGTATAAATGTACAACTCTGTTTTGGACAGTAATTATGTGCATTGGTAAAGCCTTGTCTTGTCATTGGTATTTAAACCATTCTTGTCTGCAGTCAAAAGGAATGTTTGTTTAATACAAGGTTTAACTGATGTTTGAAATAAATTCATTAGGCCTATGTGTTGAACTGTGGAGAGCTAACAACAGCATTTTAGTACCACAAAAACAACTGATCTGACCCCATAAAATAAGGCTCAGAATGCAAAGATTTTAACCATCTTTTCAAAAATTTTCCGGGGGAGCAGGCCCCCGGACGCCCCTAGCATCGCGTACCTGCTTCGCAGGTACGCGTACTCGTGGCTTCGCCACTCGACAGACTTTGGAATTTTTCCTCCTTTTTGTCATTTTAGGATTCTCATCTCTGTATATGGGACGAACACCTATCACTAGAGTTAAAATGTAAGACACAAGAGTTATTCCCCTTGATTAAGTTCTACTCTTGTTTTACACTGATTTTAATTGCAAGCACTAAAAAACCATGAATTTCCTGATTTCCGATGAAAAAAAATAAAAATAGAGGTAATTAGATTATAAAAGTAAATTTCACAACGGAGAATAAATGAATAAATAAATTTTTCATCATTAAGATTTACTGCGTAAGAATCTGTGTGAAGTACCAGTAAAGGGAGGTAATTATTCTAGCGTTTGAGTTGTAAAGTTATACCCCTTGAACAGACCCCGCGCTCTATCTGACGTTGATTTCACGAGCATTTTTATAATAGTCATTGATTTGAATGATTCACGACAAGCATTTAAAAAAAGATATATATATTATTTAGAGTACTTTTTTTAATAAAAGATAAAAATCGGTGTTTCTTTTCAATGGAAATCACTATATTTGAGATAGCCAGATGTCTGTTGTTGCATTCTTGTTGGCTAGCTGGAATTTATTAAACTGCAGTTAGAAATGGAATATAGATCTGACATATTTTTGGTAACCGAACAGCCAAATTATGTGGCCTTTATAATCATACGTTAGCTTTTAAGTTAAGGAGTTAAAATTCGTTTCGCATGTTCCATTTTTAGTACGGTACGGTAGTGACGCTTTGTTTTTTTGTGTAAGTATTTGTAAACTTAAGTTTTATTCCAATTTATTTTTAAAACACTAAAGACATGTTATAAAAATCACACAACAAAATGTAACAAATTATTTCAAGCATATTTGTGAAGGGAAAATTATAAAATATTGTTTTACAACGAAAATTTTTACGATTTTCTTTACAGTAATTTTACTTCGCCGAATTATTTATGCCACTACACTAGGGTCACATTTGTGACGTCACAATTTTCATGTTACCATCAACCAACCACCATTACCAAACAGTTCTCTTCGGAGACTGTTGAATATTGGTACTTTTTTCAGAGCAGATTCATCTGCTTTTCCTTTCAATTTATTATCAAAGAGTAGAGAAGATATCGTCGCTGTCAGACGAAAACCTCGTAAGTCCCAAAATGGCGGTTTGGAGATAATCTCATAGTTGTGACCCTTGGTCTCTTGCCCATGTTCTGTGCTAAGCTCAAAATTGCGTCTCGAATAGAAAGTTAATAAAAATCCATGAAACCAAACCTTGTATCTCTCTACTGGCGGACCAAACCTCGTATGTTTAGATACGAGGTTTTTACCGAACGTTTTCGCGGTAGGAAGTGACAATGACGCAACATACGAGGTTTTCTTTGTCGCAAAAGTTTGGACGAAATTGTAAGTACAGAGCACACATAACACTTTGAGTCGTTTGATTTCCTTCACAATTAGACAATGAATGTATGGAAAGGCATTGAATGATGTAGTCTTGAGTTTTCAGTGGTTTTGAGTGGTGAAAGACTTATCTCTCTCTCTCTCTCTCTCTCTCTCTCTCTCTCTCTCTCTCTCTCTCTCTCTCTCTCACTCTGTGTGTGGTTGAAGAGAAAGGGACAGTTCTGGAGGCGAAGAGAATAGATCTAGTGTGGGGAGGGTGTACGTGGAGGTCACTGGATCTGGGGGACGGATGTTAGATCTAGTATGTAGGCCTAGATTGAGTAGATCTCCATATCGCTTGTTTGTGAGAGGGGCGTACAGCATACATTCATTTATTTAAATCGGAATAAAACGCTTGAGATTGTTTATGTTAATTAATTTCAGAATCTACGTCGATGTCTGATAACGGAAATCTGTCGTCTGGGACTCTCTACGGAAAGTGCAACCTGCCACACTCCCCTTGCTCATCATTTGATGATTTTGCGGAGTGGATTTGTAAAGTCTGCAACGAACCTCCCAAAGACCCTGTGAGTTCGGGCACTAAATAGAATAGACCCAACGTTTCCCGGCGTGTCGTAAGAGGCGACTAACAGGGGTGATGTTAGCACGGCATCACTGGGCGAAAGTCTTCTACACAGAAGTCACCGGCCAGGGCGGAGTAACCTCACGTTACTACAGGTTCAACGACCACGTGCTCAGGGCCAAGGCGAGCCACACTGTATTCGTGGATTTCGGCTGTGGCCACAGGATTGGGCACCGCCAGGTCCTTTTTGCCAAAGACACACTACATGATGAAACTATCCACTAATTCCATACCGGATCGGTCGTCGCCCGGCTCAACAAGGCGCCTTCCGTTGGCCACCAGGATGGAGGTGATAAATATGCTACTGATGGACAATTTAGCAAGATCCGCACGAGAAACAACATCGTCATAGGAACCTGGAATGTCAGGACCCTAACTGCGGAAGGAAAATTAGAAGAACTGGCCCACAAGCTGGACCACTATCGATGGAACGTTTTATGTATCAGCGAAGTGCGCTGGAAAGGCCTAGGTAAAACAACGACCGACAAAGGCCACAAGCTCTATTTCAGCGGTAGAGATGACAGGCACGAACACGGCGTTGGATTCTTGGTCCACAAGAACATTCTAGCCACTGTCATGGGTTGCCGCCCAGTATCCAGTAGACTCATTACCATCCGTCTGAGAGTAGCCCCTTTCAACATCACCATCATCCAGGCCTATGCCCCAGCATCAGACTATGACGACAGCGAAGTGGGGGATTTTTATGAAAATCTACAGGCGGTCCTTGACCAAGTGCCGAAGAAGGACATAGTTATAGTGCAAGGCGACTGAAATGCCAAGGTTGGGCAAGATGCGCACCACAACTGGGGAGACACATGTGGACCCCACTGCAACAACGAGACAAATGACAGGGGTCTGAGACTCTTGGAGTTTGCCAGATACAACAATCTGATACTCGCAAACACGCTTGGTCTCCACAAAAACTCCAGACGATGGACATGGCATAGTCCCGGCGGGGAGCATCACAACCAGATCGACTACATCATGGTCAAGAAACGCTTCAGATCAAGCATCAACATTGGCAGGACACGCACTTTTCCAGGAGCAGACATCGCAAGTGACCACGATCTTGTGATGATGTCTTTCCGGCTCCACTTGAAGAGAGTAAATACAGCAAAGTGCACCAGACTGAAGTTCGACCTGGACAAACTGCAAGACCCGGAGGTGGCAGAACTATTTCAGGCCACAATTAGAGGGAAATTTGCACCACTGCTCATTTTGGGGGCTGGTGAAGTAGATGTCAACACCATGACCATCACCTTCAACTCAGCTGTGACAGATGCCGCCACTGAGATCCTTGGCAAGCACCGACCAAAGAAGAAGCCGTGGATCACACCTGAACTTTTGGATCTGTGTGATAAACGAAGAGATATTAAAAAGAAAAAGAACACCTCACAGGGAGCTCATGTTTACCGAAAAATCAACAATGACATCCGAAAAGGCATGCGCACAGCAAAGGAGAACTGGATAGAAGATCAATGCCAGGAAATAGAGAACAGTCTGAACAAGAACAACAGCAGGAAGGCCTACCAGACTGTGAAGCGCCTGACAAGTGTCAAACAGCCCGAAGTCTCCACGATCCCAGGCAAGTCTGGCATATGCCTTACTGAAGAACAAGAAGTCTTGGACAGATGGACAGAGTACTGCTCCGACCTTTACACCAAATGGATACTCATCAGTTCTAGCATCCCGAGAACAGAGAAGAAGAAGAAATCCTCCCAATTCTCCGGGAAGAAGTTGAGGCAGCAGTGCAATCACTGAAGAAGGGGAAGTCAGCGGGAGTGGACAACATACCCGCGGAACTGCTACAAGCAGGAGGAGAAGCGATGATTGATGCCTTCACCATTATCTGTAACAAGATCTGGCAGAGCGGGGAGTGGCCTTCAGGAGTGTGAAAATTACCGCACCATCAGCCTCATAAGCCATCCCAGCAAGGTCCTCCTGAAAATAATACTCAACAGGTTGAAACCCCAAGCTGAACAAATCATAGCTGAAGAACAAGCAGGATTCAGGGCAGGGCGAATTACCACTGAACAGATTTTCAACCTCAGAATAATTGATGGATTGGCTAGAGAGGAACAAGAACTTGAACAGATGGTACAGAGGCTTGACACCACTTCCAGAGCCTATGGAATGGAAATAAGTGCAGAGAAGACCAAAATGATGACCAACAACACCAATGGCATCAACACGGACATCAAAGTCCAAGGCCAATCCCTCAACACACTGCATAGCTTCAAATATTTAGGAGCCATTGTATCAGACAATGGGTCCCGACAGGTAGTCCTCTCCAGGATCGCACAAACAACTGCTGCCCTGACAAAGTTGAAGCCCATTTGGAAAGACAGGACCATCAGTCTACATTCCAAAGTAAGACTGCTGCGCTCCCTTGTCATCTCCATCTTCCTGTATGCTTGCGAAGCATGGACCCTCACAGCAGATCTACAACGATGAATACAAAACATGGAGATGAGGTGCTACAGAAGACTTCTGGGCATTTCCTATACCCAACACATCACCAACGACGAAGTCCGACAGACCATCACACAAGCCATTGGACAACACTATGACCTGCTCACAGTGGTGAAGAAACGGAAACTCCGATGGTATGGCCACGTCACCAGAGCATCAGGCCTTGCAAAGACCATTCTGCAAGGCACAGTGCAAGGAGGTAGAAGAAGAGGGAGACCGACAAAGAGGTGGCAGGACAACATTCTAGAGTGGACTGGTTTGACACTGAGCGAAGCCATCAGGGCTGCTGAGGACAGAGAAAGATGGAGTATGCTGGTTAAACGATGATCTGTGGTGCCCCTACGACCTCCGAGTTACGGGACAGGATAGGAAATGCCGGAAGATATGGTATTTCTGTGTTTGACGTTTTGACAGTTTGTGACACCTATAAATATGGCTTTCCTGCGATCTTTGACAACGTTTTGCTCTGATTTTGTGTTGTACCAGGGTCTGTTGTTTTATTCAAAAACCTCGTAACTCAAACTTTTTTACACAGTTGTAAGTCGAAAACCTCGTAACTCTTCATTTGCTTCCAGTTCTCAACGGAAAACACTTCTTCGACTTTTTATCCCATACTGCCAAATTTCTAGACTTTTCATAGTTCCTTTGAAGTAAAAAAGTCATTGGTTTGGCGTTACCCGACTGGTTGAAACAGTTTTTATCGATTTTCTCAAAACAGCAAAAAATGAGATACGAGGTTTTCGTCTGACAGCGACGATATGTATATCTGATTAATATATTTTATTATTGACGAAGGTATGCGATTTGGATGTTTCTAATGATATAGTATTGCTTGTTTGGATATAGGTTTTGAGGCATAAATATATATTTATTATTGACGAAGGTATGCGATTTGGATGTTTATAATGATATATTATTGCTTGTTTGGATATAGGTTTTGAGGTATAAATATATAATTATATTCTAACCTATATTCTATATGTACTATGAAACACACAAACACATAGAGTATAGTATATAGAGTATAGTTTAGAATGGCATAAGTCTGTGTGCTCACATTTCAATAATTGAGCCTTTCAATTACTATGAAAAGGAATTTTCTGAGGCTGTGGATGTCGAATTACTCAGTTTGCTAACCGTGTAGACATGTTAAATTGTATCTACTGCACCAATTTGGAGTCTAAAAGGGTCTATATTTGTTGGCATTGAGGCCAGGGGTCGGGTCTGAGAGCCTCATCAAGATTTAATATGAGGTCCAAAGGCTGATGTGCCAAACTATGCTATGCTCTGCTATGCTAACTATCAAATAAGCACTGTGGGTGAATTGTTGAACGGAAAGACATCTGTTTCCGGGAATAGTATCTCCATAATCCTTTCTTTTCCTCCGAACGAAAAAACGATGCTTAACGTCCTATTGCATGAGCGTTAAGGACAATAAAATTGGGCTAAAAAGCCCTCATCATATATATTTACCAGACCATTTGGTCTCGTTGATAATCTTTTCCTCCTTCTCCACCAACTTCTCCTCCTTCTTCTTTATTGCCTGAAATAACAGGGTGTGTGCGTGTGTGTGTGTGTGTGTGTGTGTGTGTGAGAGAGAGAGAGAGAGAGAGAGAGAGAGAGAGAGAGAGAGAGAGCATGCAAGAGAATCTGCACCCGTTAGTGCCTAACACTTGTTTTACTTTTTTTTTTTTAATTTATTTTTGTTGTTGTTGTTGTTGTTTTTTTGTTTTGAGGGGGTGGGGTTAGGGGAGGTGAGGGGCCCCATAAGGGCGTATGTATGCAGTTGTTAATGTAATTGTACATAGGTCAGCCTAGTGAATATTCTATGCTTATTATTAATTTTATCTTATGGTTAAAAGGACCCAATTTAAAGTCTTTGTTTACCTTTGGTATAAACTGTTTTACCCTCAAATGCGCATTGTTATTACATGACACAATGATAAATTAAAAGTGGACTTTCGTTGCTCAAACCAACCGCTAAAGTTTGTATTTTCCATTTGGGTTATGACAGGGAGTGGTTTCCCCTGCTTTAATGGTAAATAGCTGTTTGACCTTTAACCCTATTTCTGAGCGAACCATGTGGCTTGAAGAATGCTTCTTTGGTGTCTGGGGTAACGTAGGGTCTATTTTATTAACCTAAAATGAAACATTTTCAGGCATTTATTTTTTATTATAATTTTTTTAAATGGGTTTTGCCTTTTACTGACGTTGGTAGCTGCTATTTTTAGCTGACTAGCCGTTGGCTGTCGCTATTAATAGGCACAAACCCTGCAGAATTTATTCATTTAATAAATAATTGTACTTTAGAAAGAGCTTAATTTTTTTAGTGGGGCAACACTCAATGTGAATGTTCAAATAATCTGTCAAGAGGGCATGGTTACAGTGAGTCCTTTTAAAATTATGCTTTATTATTTATTTGCCATTAAAAGAATTGTGAATCTCCTAGTGTGAGGGATTAAGAAAATGTCAATTGGTGCATAATGCCATGTACATGTATAATGATCGTCGACCTAGCTCATTAAAATGTATTTAATATGTATTTTTAAGAAAACTGAATGTAACAAAAATGTTGTGCTTTTTTGTTGTTAATAGAATTTAGTTGTTTCTCTTTTGAAATGAATCACAGTGTAATAAAATTTTGTTGTTGTTGTTGTTGTTGCTATTTAATTCTGCAAAACCAGGTATTTTCACTATAAAACTGTGACGTAAATATGTAATTCTGTAAACCAATGTGCATGCTGTTTTGCGCAGTCACTAAAATTGATTGAGCTTGAATTTTTTTTTTAATTATTATTAGATGATAACTCAGTGCTACTTCTACATTAGAAACTAAAATGTCTAATTTTGAGTTTGATTCTACTGCTGATGAGATATATTGCTTATTAGGAACGGGGTTCGAGGTTATTGAATGTAGGCCTACTTGTAAAGGGAGACAAACAGTTCAATCCTACTTCCAAGGGCTTTGCATAGGCATTGTGTTCAAAGAGTTGTGTCCCTTGCAGCTTCATTTCAACATGTCTGAGCCTTGAAACGATTCTGAAAATAATTATGAAAGTTCTGAAATTTAATATTTAGTTAATATAATTTTCAAAACCCAAATCTCAAAAGTTCAACAGCTGTGCAATGTGTACATTTTATATCAAATTTATTCATGTGCATGCTGCAGCATACATGTACACATCGACTATTCACCTTTGCATATTCACATCGAGCTTTCAATACTATAAAATTTTAATAATAATAATAATAATAATAATAATAATTTATTTTGTGCACATGTATGACAACATAATTATTTGCTTCAATAGCATAGAAGATTAAGATACACACAATGCACAAAAACACAAAACACCAACTATGAATCAACATAACACTGCATAATAATAATGATAAAGTATTAGTTCCATTGCTGCCTTGGTGCAAGTTTAGCTTGTAAGGAAGTATAATTTCATCAGTGGGTGGCTCGTTTGTCTGGGGGCATTTGATGGTGCACTTGATGCCGAAAGTTGGCATTTGCTTTCCACTACTGCCTTGAGCAGCCATTTTGAGCTTGTTTCTACACTATATACAAAAGCAGTTCAATTCATTTCTGTTTCACTGTAAATGTGATTGCTCACCTCATGACTATAATTGTTTCAGGTCCACCGCACCATGTGTCAGATGAAGCGCTGCAAGAACTGTTCAGTAAGTCTGTAACGGTAGTTCGACTACAATGTCACTAGCCGAGTCTATTTAATCAGTGTAATTATGCATTCACCTGATGCTTGTGTTTGCTTGTGTTAATTCTTGGTGATGGAATTACTAGTGGCAGTACAGTACATGCAGTACTTTCTGTTCTAGGCTATACAGTCTATAATTATTATGACACAAAATCCTCCAAATAAAGAAAAAAAATGTAATGGACAAACCATAAATACATAAGTCACAAAGCAGACTTTAAGCTCCTTTTGTGATCACTGAGTATGTATTAATCCTTCCCCTCCTGCCAATCCTTACCCGCACCCAATTCCTCACCACAACACCCAAAAAAACCTTTGTGAAAAAAATAAAACGTATAGAAATGTTCATTGGTTTATGAGCAGTAGGATTTAACCCAGAAAGTATGGTATGATAGTTATTATTATTATTATTATTATTATTATTATTATTATTATTATTATTATTGTTGTTTTTGTTGTTATTGTTGTTATTGTATCAAATTTGTTAGTCTTTCTTTTGCTTTTTGTTTTTAGTATTGTATTGTATTGTATTGTATGTAGTATAGTAGTAATTTATCAAGTCTTTCTCGTACTGATTGCTTTTTTACAACAGATTAACAGCTACCTCGTTCTTCATACCGCAATCATAGTTGAGGTTCTTCTTACCAAAGTGAATCACTTTATGTTTGGTATTATTAAAAGACAACAGCCAGCCACATATCAGTCCATAAGACCGGTTTGTCTAAACTCTGTTGAAGTACACGTTTATTCTCCTCAGTCCTTGCTGATCTGTAGGCTTTAGTTTCTTTGGCCCAAAAAAATCTGCACCATACAATCGACCACTCCAGGCCTAATTTTAAATTAATTAAGAGGGAAGGGTTGAAAACACTACCCTGGGACACACCACTTGAGACCGGTATTTTTGCTGATGAAAAACTATTTATTTGCTTTGTTCCTTGCAGATGACTGCAAGATGGAACTCCTAGAAGATGCGGATGGGTTTGAAGAGAGACATCGGACCTGGGGTTTGGATAGTTTGAGGGAGAAAATTTTTCTGATCCAGCCCAAGTAGACTTTCTTGAAAATGTAAACTAAAAAAAAAACAAAACAAAAAAAAACGCAAAATATGTTTGTTTGTTGTTTGTTATCAGTGGAATGAAGCTACTTTTTGCATCGTTTAAAATTATTATGATGATAGAGAGAATGGACAAATTCTAAAGTAATTGTTGTTGACTACGTGTGTTCTACACAATCTTTTTGTCAACCTTGTTCAACTTGCCTGCAGTTCCTACACAAAACCTTGTTCAACTTGCCTGCTGTCACTCCCTACATAAAACTTGTTCAAGACTACTTTAGACTTCGACCCTAGATTCTAGAAAATGCTTTTGCCAATTAATTCTTTTTTTTTCAAAAACAGTAAGGTTCCTTCCCATTTCTGTTACCATCCAGCTAAATTGCAAATACTTTTTTTTTTTCGCATGAAGGTATTTTTCCTGGGGACTTCATTCAGGCGTCGTCTAATCTTATGCTTTGTAAAATCACTCACTTGATTTGTAGCAAGCCCTGCTGATACACTGACGAGCTGAGAACATAAATGGCAAAATGCAAACTATTGGCAGCAGAGCAGGGGAGATAAATCATTATTTCCTGTAATTCCCTCATTCTTCAGAGGATTGCATCTGGTAAGGATTTTATGTAATACGTTGTCAATAAACATGAGCCTGTCACCTGCTTTTCGATAAAATGACCAGATTCTTTAAAGTGCCTCAGCGAAAACGTGGGGGAGAGGTAAGGGAGAGGTGAAACATTGTACATGTCTTGATGTTTTTTAATGCGTTTCGAACGAATGTTCGTTCAACATCCTTAGATGGAATAGTTTAATTTTTTTTTTTAATCCTAGTTACTAAACGGTATTTATTTTACTTAGGTAGGCGCAACCTCTCTGGCTCTCTCTATCACACAATAGTCAAGTGCTTTCTTCAGACGTGGTGAAGTCAAATAACATTTTTTTTTTAGACTCTGTGCCTTCAAATTCAATATATCAGTAAAGTACAATGGTGAAGATGATGTTCTAATCTTCTGATATCCAAACTGCTGTAGTGTGCTTAAATACTTTATTTTATTTGTGAATTTTTTAATTAATTAATGTATTTATTATTTATTGTTATATTATTATTAATATTGTTGTTATTATTATTATTATTATTATTATTATTATTATTATTATTATTATTATTATTATTGTTGTTGTTGTTGTTGTTGTTGTTATTTGTCATGATACTTTTTGTACCGCTGCATATTATGTGTGGGTATGCAACGTGTAAATGACTTGCTCGTCAAAACTGTGTGCTGTTACATGTGTGCAAATCAATCACCTCTCTTCCTATTTAGTTTAACACTAAAACAGATTTTATAAAATTGAACTAAAAGGTTTTATTCAAATCAAACAAGAAAATTAGGCAACAAACATAATGATCATAAAATACATTTTTTTTAAAATGATGGTTGAATAACAGTATTTAAGTCCACATCTATATTTTTCTGACAATCTCACACAACACCACAAAATCCACAAATAACATACAACAACAAAGATATAAAAACGTTGTTTACATGCACCTCTTATGATGATGACGGCTTTAGCACACACCTTGTCACATATTTTACACATATTGCACCTCCAATGGTGACTTTGAATATATAATACAATTTTTTTATCCACTGGAAACAGTCACAAAGCTGACGAAAGACAAGCTGAAAAATTTAACACGAAGCAGGCTTCCGCACAAGATGAAATCCAATTTGCACAGACTTATAGAACATCACACAAACATTTGTAAAATTATATATTAGTATGTCAGTTGGTTCTGTCACTTGATAAACGTTTCACGGATGTAGGAACACAGAGTGCATAATCAATAATAATCTAAGCGAAGCAAAGCACAGTCCAAACTTACACCCAACACAAATTTCCGACACAACAGTATGGAGGTAAGTATACAAGAAGAACGATGAAGAGAAGCTGTAAAATATTCCTCACTGAAGAGTCAGTAGAAGTATACACCACCGAGGAATAAAACAGGAAGGCAGATAAGAGGTGACTTAATAGAAACTTATAAGATTTTCAATAACCATAACGACCTTTCTTGGAATGCATTTTTCTTGTTCATCTCCGGTTGGCGGCTGTTTTTTTTTAAAGTCCCATTGTTGTTTTGCTTCTTTGTTTCTTGTTTCAGTTTTCCTAACTAATCAACCAGAGACATAGACACACAGCAATCGATCATGTCCTCTATTTTGAACCACCGCAAGATTTATATAAAAAATTAATACTAAGTATTGTCACAATTAATTATCCATCTCATTGTTGTTCTTATTGTTTTTAGGTGACTGCCAGATACAAATCCTAGATGACACATCCCCAGTACACGAGCGTACAGCTTTGGGTTTGGACTCTGTAAGAGAGAAAATTGTCCTCATTGAACCAAAATAATCTGAGCGTGATTATGGCACAGTCTGATTCAGATTCAGGTTCAGGTATTTTATTGCCAAGTGACATATAATGCACAAGGAATACGCTGTGCTGTGAGACACATACACACAGGTAATAAATTATACCGCAGTTATCTCAGTAATATACAGGTACTTCAAATCATGGGCAGTCCTGTTGTTGGTCAGTCACTCCGAATTGAAGTTTTTTTGTTCAGATCACACATTTTTTCCTTAACTTGAGAATAAGTGGTCCGAAATTCATCATTTTTAGTTTTTGGGGTACTTTATTCACTGTTTAGCATGTTAGATCCTTCATATATGTACTTTCTCAAAGGTTAAAGATATTGTGCCTCTCAAGGTTCTAAATGCATCGTGCACTGTATTTCCCGGCAAAATTGGCTGATCCAGTTTTGATCTTTATTTTTATCTTCTTGCAGGTAGTTCAGATAGTGTCCTTTCATTCCATGTTTTCTTTTTGCTTCCTTAGGACTACGCCCAGTCACAACATTGCCAAGACAATTAACACTGTTGAAAATGCTTATTTTTTGTCTATGAGTGTGAGTGCCTGGAAATACATTTGAATAGCTCGCCATCTTGTTTTTCTCTTTTTATAATTTTTTTTTTTTATATTTATTGTTTTAATTGTTGATCTTATGTGACTGGTGTATTTATTTCTTTCTTTTTAGTCTAGTGGGCTTTAGGTGACTGCCCATAGTTCCAAAATATTTTCAGTGAAATCCAAGCAGATTAACAATAGCGCTAATTCTTAGGAATCGAATGCATTTTCCGACTACAATAATTTTGTAGTTTTATTGAGGTTACTGCCAGGTAGTGCTACTTGCTGACCCGGATGCTACAAAAGAGAGACTGGGTATGGACTGTCTTAGAGATTTTAAATTTTTTTTATTCAGCTCATATAAACTAACCATAACTAAATACTGTGTATATAGTGGATTTTTCAAGCGGTTTGATTTAGATCGGCCAGTGCCTTGAGCAACTCCTGAGTTGGAAAAGCGCTACATTAAAGTGATGAAATAAATAAATAAAGAAATAAAATAGTCCTGCATTCATCATAGCAGTTCCCAAAGCATTCTTTCGCCTTACTCCAGCCAATACCTTCAATCTTTGTCAGCAAACAAATTTTTTTATTTGAGCTTAAAATTTTAATTTAATTTTTGTTTAAAGTTAAACATTTTACCGGACATTATTACATAGGGAAGTTGGTTTCAAATTTAATTGAATTCAGTTTCAAAATTAATTTTAATTGAAAATTATTTCAGATTCAACAATTTAAAATAAACAGCAACAACTTTTAACTGGACTTTTAAAAATGTAGTGTAGTTTTAAATTTAAGCTAATTCAGTTTTAAAGTTAATTTTAATATTAACCCTTTGAACCCTGGATGCCCCACCAATTCTGAGCCCATTCCCAATAACCCTATTCCAAACAGCAAGTACTAAAAAGAACAGTAAGCTTTGTACGGACCGCAAGACTAAGGTAAGGTTACGAGACCGGTTTATCGGTCTATCGGGGCACAGCTGTTTAAGGGCTAGACCGATATATCGGTCTTTCGGGTTCAAAGGGTTAAAAAGGAGAAAAGCTGGTGTAGCCCTCTTACTTCAAGGAAGAGAACGTCCTTATTTCATGTGTAGCTGTAATCTGTTCTGCACAAATATATTGTGTCTCTCTTAAGTTTAATTTAATCTCGGTGACAGCAGATTCAAAATGTCAATGTAGTGCAATCAACTAATAATGAATTGAAATAGATTGAACTTAAAGACTATTAGATTGGAAAAAAAAAGTAGAGAAAATGTGTCTTTAATTAGTTCAACAGTGCATCGGTTAAAATTTAAAAACGAACAAACGAAAAAGAACAGAAACAATAATATTAATGGTGTTACTATAGAGGTTTGTTTACAACGCTATAAAAAAAAAATTTATAAATAAGTTCAAACTACAATCGGATATAGAAGTGATGACTTTAACCAGCAGGTTGTTTAATGTAAGTTTGTAAGTATTAACTTGTACCATGAATTTGTAAGTCTTAATTTGTACCATGAATTTAGGTCTTAATTTGTACCATGAATTTGTAAGTCCTTATTTGGACAGTGAATTTGTAAGTCTTAATTTGTATCATGAATTTGTAAGTCTCAGTTTGTGCCATACATTTGTAAGTCTTAATTTGTACCATGATTACCCCTTGGGGTCATGAGCAATCTTGCCACTGTAGATTGTTCAAACCTATAAAGGGAAAAGTGAAAGCCACAGTTGAAAACCTGTCTTTCCTTTATAGGCAAGACAGATTCACTGCGGCAACAGTACCCCCGTTGGAGTGCCGGGGGTTTTCAGTATAAATAGTATCCCCACTTTATGGAAATTTAGTGCTTTAAATTCCCACTGTCGCTGTCTTCCTCATTTACTCTTTCCCATTCCTGCTCTGTCCTTCACTCTGCTATACTATCTTCTTCTTCGCTAGATCAATGACCTACCTTTTTTCTTGAAAACTCTTCCTGGACAAGACTCCTTGTTTGTGTATGAGGTCTGTTGGATCAGCTTGGGAGTGTTGGACGCTTTCTGCCAGGTGGTCACTAGGGCCTCCTATGATTGTACTATTTCGCACTATAGGCATTTTATATGTATGTGTTTTGTTGATGATTTATAATGATGTTTGTATTCTATTTTGTTTTTGTAACCGGGGGTTCGCGTAGTTTAGGTCAACCCTCAGCCGTCCCCCGCGTGGGATGTCTTTATTGTAAAGTGACTGGCCGGTGGAGGGCATTCAATTTTCCCACTGGGGTTGTTTCAGCAGATCTTTTATGATTTGGCTCGGAAGAGTCCGCTGGACCTAAAGCAACAATAAATCAATCAATCATGTACCATGATTGACAATGAAAATCGAGTGGGCTGCCATCCTACTAGCGCCAGTGTTGGTTTGTGCCAATAATAATGATAACAGTTGAGATGGTTATGATTAAAGTTGAAATGTTCGGTTTAACATAAACAGCAACAACACATAAAAATATAGTTACAGATTTTTGTAAAAAAGTTGTTTAATCTTTTTTTTTTTTGTAATACCAGAATATATCACTCAGTGTGTATTGCAAGGATGCAATGTTGTATTTAACGCTCAGATTGTGAAGAAACATTGTATTAGTATATTGATTGTTGTGAAATTTTCTTTGTGCGTATCGTTTCCATTGTTTGATTGTCTCGTATTTAAATTTAAATGATTGTTTATATTGAGTGCGACATACTTTGAAAACATTGTTTGTAGTTTGGAATTAAGTTGGTATGATAAGTTATTTAAGTTGTTACAATAATGGATGTAATAGATTATTTCTATTAATTTGATTGCTTCTTATTGTTAGCAATCAACGATTCTTATTTGCATTTTTGAATGTTGGTTCATATATGCGGGGAAAGGATAGAGGATAGAGTTTGTTCCTTTCTTTTGTCTTTCTTTTTTTATTTTAAATCACGAAGTATTGTTAAATAAAAACGTAAAACTTTAGCAGAAATGTTTTAGTTTGTTAAAAATTATACTCTGTCTGCCGGTGTTTCTCTCTCTCTCTCTCTCTCTCTCTCTCTCTCTCTCTCTCTCTCTCTCTCTCTCTCTCTCTCTCTCTCTCTCTCTCTCTCTCTCTCTCCCTCTGACCGATGACCCAGGTTCGAATCCCGCAGTGGGTCATCCAAAAGTGGCCATTGTTCACTGTCCATCTTAGTACTGTGAGTGCTCGAGTGGTTGGTTCAGTGTTGATTTAGGTCCCTATACCCCATGCATCTTCCAAGGGATGGATATCCCCATATCTGCCATATCGCCAATGATGGGGGTAGACGCTAACATTTAAATGTGCAATTCATTCATTCTCTCCACTTTAAATACTTTACACATTTTAAGTCGGCCTTGTCAAAGTTTCGTCTTTGAAATCCAACAAAATCGCTTGACTGATGTTATTGTGACCTGTCTTAACCTAAGACAGAGTACTTGCACACGTACAGCCATGATCGCCTTTAAAGTTGGGCTAAGCGTTTTTGTTAATAATTTAATTTAATTTAATCTCATCTCATCTCTCTCTCCCTTCCTCTCTATATGTATGTTTTGTTGATTTGATTTTTCTAAATTGTAAACCCCCCCCCCCCCTTCCCTCACTTCCAGCTCTTTAACGGTATAGGCCGGAGGCCTATTAAAAAGGTGTAAAAAGTCTCTCTCTCACTCTCGCACACATATACATCTCTCTTCTATCGCTATTACTTGTAAATCTCCCCCCGTGGGGGTGCCGGGGGTTTCTGTATAATAGTATCCCCACTGTCTTGGAAATGTAGTGCTTAAAATTCCCGATGTCGCTGTCTTTCTCTTTTGTTCTTTCTCATTCCTATTATATTAATCTACAATACTATCTTCTTCGCTGGACCAGTCACTTACCCATTTTCTTGAAAACTCTTCTGGGACAAAACTCCTGATTTGTGTATGAGGTCTGTTGGATCAGCTTGGGAATATTGGACACTTTCTGCCAAATGGTCACTGGGGCTTCCTTTGATGTTATTATTTGGCAATATAGGCATTTTATATGAGGTCTGTTGGATCACCTTGGGAATATTGCTGATCCAACAGACCTCACGCACAAATAAGGAGTTTTGTACCCTAAAAGTTTTCCAAAAAAAAAAAAAAGTAGGTGATTGGTCTGGGATCAGCTTGGGAATATTGGCCCCCCGTGGGGGTGCCGGGGGTTTCAATATAAATAGTATCGCCACTTTCTGAAAATTTAGTGCTTTAAATTCCCTCTGCCGCTATCTTTCTCATTTGTTCTTTCTCATTCCTACTCTGTTCTATCAACCTACTGTACTGTCTTCTTCGCTGGACCAGTCACCTACCTTTTTTCTTGAAAACTCTTCCGGGACAAAACTCCTGATTTGTGTATGAGGTCTGTTGGATCAGCTTGGGAATATTGGACACTTTCTGCCAAATGGTCACTGGGGCTTCCTTTGATGTTATTATTTGGCAATATAGGCATTTTATATGTATGTGTTTTGTTGATATTTTATAATGATGAGTGTATTCTATGTTGTTTTTTAAACAGGGGTTCGATAAATTAGAGAATAGCCTCAGCGTCCCCTGGGTGGGTTGTCTTTATTGTAAAGGGACCGGTTGGTGGCTTGCTTTCAGTGTTGCCACTAGGGTTGTTTTGGCTTTTATGCAGATCAGGGGTGAGTCCTCTTTCAGCCAAGTTGTGGTCTTGGTTTTGTGGTCCTGATTCGGCTCTGTGCAGTCCACTGGACCCTGTAAGCAATGAATAACTAACTAACTAACTTGTAGTACTAAATCTCACATTCTTGATACAATTTTCTTGGCATTTTCACCATACACGTTCTAAGTATCTCAAAATACCGGTACACCGCAACAATCATGAAAATCTAATTTCTTGTGTAAATATTTTTGATCAGCAATTTCTTGCTTTCTTTTCGTTTTACTTAAAGTCTAATTTTTTTTTAAAATTTAAACCTGTTCATCATGCTAAAGAACATTTGCACCCTGCCTGTCACTATACTGCCGAGTGTGAGCGTTCAAACAGTCAGTTGCACAACCTGAAAAACTACCTGCGCTCTACAATGGGGCAACAGAGACTCAATGGACTTGCTTTACTGAAAGTGCACAGGGATGTTGATATTGACTTCAAAGAGGCAGTGAACTGTTTAGCCAGAAGATACAATTCGCAAATGGTACTAATGCCGAGGAACCTAGTGCATCAAGACTGAAAGTGAAAGCAGGGCGGTGATGTTCATAAACTACAAGGTAAAGCTTTATACCGTTAACGATCAACAAAAAGTAGTGAATAATAATAGTATGCAAAACATCTTTGCTGATAAATAAATGTTTGTGTGTGTGTTTTTTGTTTGTTTGTTTTAAGGGAGGGGCAGAGGATAATTTTTGTACCCCAGAGTTTGTCAGTTCAATTGTTCAAAAAGCTCAAAGTCCCAGACCATCACAAATGGCTTTTTCAAGGTTCACATTGTACTATTTTGCATCCTTGAAAAAAAAAAATTCCGGTGGGGGTGGGGGGGAGGGGCATGAAGAAGAGATGCCAACTTGCATTGCAAGCGTCCAAAATTGTAAGTTCACTGAAGATATTATACAATACGAACTTGATCGCATTGTTAACAAAAAAATAAATAATAAGATAAGGTAACAATTTTATTTACAATATATTAGAAGAAAATTCTTAAAGCCGTAACAGAAACTGAAATAGAAATTATATATATGCTAATTGTATGACTGCATGATGATAATTTATTCATAAAGTAGTCTACACTTATCGCAATATAACTGACATTGGTTTTTTTCACAATGTGGTTTTCAAATGTCCAGTCAGTCACAATTCATTAGTAAAATGAGATGTAGTTATAAAATGTATGTATAGACTAAGAGTACACACTTCGTAGATGAGACTTTTGAAGTCTCTTCAGAACAAAATCTATAAGATTACTCATCGTCCTATTCATAGAATCGGAAATTCAACTAGCGTTTCCCAGTAAGCCAAACCGGACGCACTTCACGCTCTTTCGGCCAATCACAGAGCAGCTATTCATAGCCCGGTGGGGAATTCCAGCAAATGTCTAACTTGCTTTGCATTCTGGTCAGAAGTGATTTAGCCGCTGATCGCTGAACAACTGAACTCTTGTAGTGGTCAGTTTCATTTGGTTGGTCACTGTTCACATTTCAAAATGACCTTTCCAGAAATCGACGAACGGGAAGAGGAGCAAAACCCGTAAGTTTTGGTTTGTTTTGTATTGTTTTTCTTGCGATTAGAATGTGAATAAGACTAATACAATAACGATGATACAGGAGAAGAGCAATTTCTCGGAAATCGACTAGGATGGAAAGTACTGGGTGTTCTGTGAATAAAGCTATCAAGAGCAACACTCGTAATTAATTAAAATGTTAATTAATTTATGAATTACTTAATTGTTTTTGGTCTAATTGATGCATTCATTTATCGATAGACTAGTGATCAAAATCTAGTTTATATTTAATGTAAAGTGATGTAATTTATTTCTTTATTCTTCATTTCTTTATTTTTGTTATACTTTTATGTTTTGGTTGTTAAAGATTTAATTTTAATGTTTCTTATTATAGTCTTTTTATTTTAAAAATATAACATATATTGTGGTCTTCACTTTAGTGTGGTTTGGAAATGCCTACACTCATAGTGCTATGTAATTTCTATGAACAGTACGTTTCTCCAAAATTTATATGAACAGTACGTTTCTCCACAATTTACATGAACAGTTTCTCCACAATTTATATGGACAGTTTCTCCGAAAAGGGCTAAGAGTAGTACAGGCTTGCGTATGAGGGGAACAGAAAATAGAATAATTAAGGGGAAATAAATGAACAAACAACGAGGGGGAAAACAGTCTTTGGTTCCCCAAAATTCCATTACTATATAGTCTATACTTTTTGCTGTTGCGTGGCTATATTTTCTTGGTCTGAATTCTGTTCCGCCATAATATAATTAGATTGTGAGTGTGGTAGTCCATATGAAAATGGGAATTTCCATCATATGTGACGAAGACTATCTACTTCTGGTATTCTATAGTCTACAAAATTTTAGTTCGTGCTGATTATGCTCTGTATAATTTTAGAAGGATAAAATACAAATTTAGACAAAGATCTTTGTTTAGGTTAGTATGAAATAAAGTTTGTATATATTGTCTATAAAGTTTTGTAAATAAGACAGTAGCACAAAAAAGGGGGTGGGGGTTGGGGGAGGGGGGTTAAAGGAAGGGGAAAGAAAGATTATTAGTTTATTTAATATTTTGTTTGTTTATTTATTTGTTTGTTGGTTTGTTTGTTTGATTTGCCTAGATCTGCAGAGTAGGCGCCTTACAAATGCTACTTATAATAATAATAATAATAATAATAATAATAATAATAATAATAATAATAATAATAATAATAATAATTAGTAGTAGTAGTAGTAGTAGTAGTAGTAGTAGTAGTAGTAGTAGTAGTAGTAGTAGTAGTAGTAGTATCATCATTGTTTAATTTTTGTTTCTACTTTTATCCTCTATCAGACTGAACCAAACGGTGGTGGAGGCTCTCATCAAGGTGATACATATGGCTGTACAACAGGGTCGTCTCACTTGTGGCGTTCAGAACTGTATCAATCTTATGGGCAGGTAGGACTTTATAACATGATATTAGATGATGATGACGATGATTGATGATGATGTTGACGATAATTGATGGTGATGATGGAGTTGATGATGATTATGATTGTTAATGATGATTGATGGTGATAAAGGTGATGATGATAGATCGATGATTTTGTTGATGATGATGATGATGATGATGATGATGATGATGATGATGATGATGATGATGATGATGATGATGATGATGATGATGATGATGATGGAGATTAGTGTTCTCATTCCACTACATGTTTGTTAAACCAAACAAAATCACGACATACTTGACTGTTTTGAGCTATTTGCTGACCCCACATCGTAAATAATATAAATATTTCTTTTATGTCTCTACAGTTCTCCAGACAAAGTGATGCTGTGCCTACTGGCCCAGATTTCGGTGGGGCAGACCCAAGATGCATCGGAGAAAATTCAGCAAGTTCTCATCCGGGCATTCTGTTACGAGTGGGGCATTGGGATTCTGCACGTGGAAGACCAAGTCAAGTTGACCCAGCTCATTCTGACCTCACTCAGCCAGCCTACGAAGTCACAGGACATCATCAAGCCCCCTCTGGAGGAAAACAGCACTGGATATGCCTGTGTCATGATTGAAGTAGGTTCGAAGACCTGCTGTAGAGTTTGAAAAGATTAAGCACCAGTCCAATTTGGTTACTAGAAACACACGCATACACACACACACACACACACACACACACACACACACCACAAAGAGAGAGAGAGAGAGAGAGAGAGAGAGAGAGAGAGAGAGAGAGAGAGAGAGAGAGAAGATAATGTTGTAGCTACTAGACCTACTTTTAACATTTGTTAGGGGGAGGGGGGGGGGGGGAATCTGTTTCCCGTAGGTGGATAAAGTTTTTTTTTGTTTTTTTGTTTGTTTTGTTTTTTTTAAATGAAAAGAAGAATCCGATCTACCGATCCTATTTTATTTCCCTATGTTACCGTAAACATTTTTTTTTTTGCCTTATCAAAGATGTTCAAAACCAAAGTTCTTAATGGATAATATTTCGATTGCGCCCTAACATCATCGTTCCCATCATCGCCATTATCCCCACCATCATAGTCATCATCATCATCATCATCATCATCATCATCATCATCATCATCATCAATCATCGTCGTCATCCTTATAGTCAATAAATAATATTACCTTTGTTTATTTGCAGTACCCAAGTAAACAAGACACTAGCCACGAGGAGGATACTGTGACTGATTTCATCAAACATCAGCTTCATGATAACATGCTTCCTTACGTCACTTTGCTTGCGTGACACGAGTGAGTGACGCCATGGTGCCGTCACTCAACAAACAAAAAAATCATTCAAAAACAAAAATGGGGTAAGTTTAAGAATTCCAAGTTAAGTTTCAAATTTTAGTTTGTGCATGGTGATGACAGTTATGTGACTTTGCTATTATTTTAAACACCTATTTGTTGACGTTAATGTGCCTGTTATTAGTTACCTTTTATACTGTTTTCTTGTGTCTTGCTGATCAGTGCGTTTCCCATATCTATGTGTTTTCAATGGTACTACAAAATGTGAATGCTTCAACATAAGAAAATTAAGTTATGAATTTGGTAATCTAGCTTGTCCGGTCCTGATTTGGCTCGGAAGAGTCCGCTGGACCTAAAGCAACAATCAATCAATCAATCAATCTAGCTTGTTTCCCAATTTTTAATTGAATATAATTTTATTATGTTTCAGAAGGCAGGAAAAAAAAATAACGACAGAAAAAAAAAAAGGAAGAGGAAAGTTCCATGTCAAGCTTCAAGGTCATTCATGATGATGTCATTCCTCGCTTTGTTCCTCTTTTGTGGCTGTGGCGTTTTTAACGTCCTGTTGTGAACATGTTTCTGAAAGTGTACTTCAATAATTTTTGTTTGTTTGTTTAATCAGCCTGTATTTGTGCAAGAATTAATACGGATTGCTGAAGAAAGAAAGAACCTTTGAGTATTCTTCTATTCTGACCTCAGAGAATTTGCTTACTGTTGTTTATTCTTGTATTCAGACCTCAGAAAAATTGCTTACTGTTGTTAGTTCCTGAGCTTTTAAGCTCAGCTCATGAGCTATTGTTTTTGGCTTTGTCTCTCTGTCCAGTGTCCGGCATCCCAAGATGATATTTGCGCATTTTTCTCTGAAACTAATGGATGGATTTTTTTAAAAACTTGGTATTTAGTGAGATAATTGTGAACCCTACCAGAAGACCAAATAAAAATAAAAAAACAAAAAAGTATATCGGGTGACGGCTTTTTTTTTTTCTTAATCCAATTTTCTCCCAAACTTCTAGAGGGATTTTGTTCAAGTTTGTTATTTCCTTAATTTGTTGTTATACCACCAAGATAAAACCAAACTTATGCAAATCGAGTGATGTAATCATCGTAACGTCATTTTATAAAGAACATTGTAGAAATATTTTAATTATTGTATTATTTAAAACTTTCTATGTAATTAGAGTAATTAGAGTGTACAGATGCCTTGAACCTTAAACAAAATTATCATATTGAGTGACGTCATCGTGTATTGACATCAGAAAATGTTTTGCCTCTGTTTTGTCATCAGTTTGGTTCAATTGAATTCAACTCAATTTTATTTTTTAAAGTCTTACTGTATATTTGTGTCGTGTGTTCATGCGTGAGATTGAAATGGTATAAAATCATGTGTACTTGAAGAGACTTTCAAATAAAATATTGAACTGCATTGAATTATGTTTCCCTCTGTTTTGTCATCATCTTACGTCATTGTCATTGTCATTGTCCTTGTATCTACAGGGGTTTTGGAATGGTATTTCATACCGGTGCTCCTATCAGTTTATTTTTGTAAATGTTGTAAAAAGACAACTGTGATAAAGATTTGTAAAACAAACAAAAACTGCAATATTTTGGTATGTATTATTTTACAAGTTATCTATCGTGCGTGAGATTTAATTGGATGGAAAATGCCTGATTTTGCATCTTGTTATGTTTGTTTTCAAACATGCATGTTATCCTTGTATCTTGTACTGCCTATATAGCCTAATGATTGATACTGTGTATCTAACAGCACGGAGTAATATCATTTATTGAATGTGCTGTTCATTTCATAACTTTTCTTCTGATATATTGTTTCAATGGTACACGGTTTTTTTTTTAAAGTCTCGCTATTAAACTTTCAATAAAATAGACGGTTGAATATGTTATTGCAATCGTTAAATAATTTATTGCATGAATTTGTAAATAATGTTCTTAACTGTCCTTTATGCGAATCAGTTTAATATTTTATAATGAATTCTTTTGACACGCAAATATATACATGATGTACCTAGATCTATCTCGCTAATGTACACACATAAAAATAAAAGTTTAAAAAGTGCTATTTTTTCAATGACTATATGTACTGTAACTGAAAGTATTCACGTAAGATTTCAACAGTGTTGAATCGCAATGAAAAAAAAAAAAGAAAAACAAAAAGAAGAAGAAGAAAATGCTGAAAAAGTCAATATTTGTTCTTTCAAGTCTGCGTGTGGTCGTCTGCAAACTTAGATGTGCATGTCAGTATTTTTAGTATTTTATGTCGGTCGGTTTCTCTTTCAGTCTCTTTTGTCTCTGCATCTGTCTGTCGGTCTCTCTCTCTCTCTCTCTGTCTCTCTCTCTGTCTCTCTGTCTCTGTCTCTCTCTCTCTCTCTCTCTCTCTCTCTCTCCCTATTTCTCTTTCTCTCTCTCTCTCTCTCTTCTCTCTCTCTCTCTCTCTCTCTCTCTCTCTCTCTCTCTCTCTCTCTCTCTCTCTCTGCATGTTTTGTATGTGCATGTTACTATATCACGGTTATTTTCGTTTCAAGGAGCAGCAGTGGAGGGAAGAAGGACAACAACAGAAACCTATAATTAACAACACACATAATCTCCTTTATAAACTAAACATCTCTCTCTCCCTCTCTCTCTCTCTCTCTCTCTCTCTCTCTCCCTCTCTCTCTCTCTCTCTCTCTTTTTTCTCTCTCAAACACATACACACACGCACACACACACACACACAAAGAAGCAGACCAAGAATAAATAGCAACAACAACACACATACACAACCCCCCTCCACCTCCTTATCCCCCCCCACACACACATAAAGAATGAAAATAATAACAATAATAATAAGGTAAAAACACATTTCCATTTTCACATTGCCCGAACAATGTTGTCTTTATTTGAAATGCAATAAACAACACTTTTTTTTGGCGGCAATGTATTTTTACACATTCTTATTCATAAACACAGGTAAAATATTTATTATTTAATACAACATTTACGTAAAGTAGAACACACTGTTTATACAATGTGCTACTGTATAGGACAATGAAAAGACATGGGAGGAGAAGGAAAAGGAAGAAGAAGAAGAAGAAGAAGAAGAAGAAGAAGAAGAAGAAGATACATTTTATTTTTATATTGCGTGTTTTCTTATTTTAAGAACTTTACAACGAGCAGGTACATCTGATACCTATAATTAAAACAACATATTAGAGGCTATTAATAGGCCTATCACATTACTCATGATTAAAACATCTGAAAATAGGGGACTGTCAGGTAAAAGCACACGATACGTTGCATAAGACCACCGTTATTAACTCTTTACGTACTAAATATGTGAATTTTAGTAATCTATATTGAAATGACCATAATAATTGAATACGATATTAACGTAAATTTGTAAAGGTTTTATTTATTTATTTATTTATTTATTTATTTATTTATTTACAAAAATAATATTTACCTGTTCACATACACAAATTACACACAAACACAGTACACTTATTTCCTCATGCGCACGCACGCGCTCTCTCTCTCTCTCTCACACACACACGCGCGCGCTAACGCACACACACACATACACACATTATTATTAGCCTACAGATTGTATAATAACAACATTTTGTGCGCATTTAAAATAACGTCGACATCTGTGATAACGTATACATCTGTGACTATAGTCTAATAAACAGTCTATAGCGCTTGCAATATACCTTATATATGTTTGAGAATTTGTAATATGTTTGAGAATGAGTAGTCTAGTAGTCTATATAACAATTTAAAATGTCAATTTCGCACTCAAGATATTATTTAGTCCGCTATTTAGAGCTGAATATTCACCGCACAATCAGGTGACACTGCTGTGATAACTGATCTAGTAGTTCTGGGTACTGTCCACCTTATTAAGAAAAAGGGACATAAGAAAGACAATGCAAATCTTAAAAATAGTTACTAAGTTAGGTTGCAATATTATGGTCACTCTCCTCTGTTTGTGTGTGTGTATGTGTGTGTGTGCGTGCGTGTATATGATAAACTGTTAAAATTACTGCAAATATGCAATACTTCAATGGAATACAATACTAGCACTGCATGTTTGTCCATAAAACAAGGTTTCGTTTTCATAATCCTCCCCCTTCTACTTGCCCTCAGTTTAATTGCTGGGTGGAATATTAGCGCTATATAAGCCGAAGTGGCTATCGTCATCATCCTCATCATCGAACGAGGACGTATCATCATCACCATTTTCATCGAATATTTCATCATCACCACCCCCCTTCCCTCTTCCTCTTTTTCCTCATCAGCATCATCGCCCTCTTTTCCTCATTTTCATTCTCACCCTAATTAACTTAAATGCCAGTGCCTTAAGCAGCTCTCGAGCTGAAAATGCGCTATATAAAAAGCGATTAAATAATTGTTAGTTAGTTATTCATTGCTTACAGGGTCCAGCGGACTGAAAAGAGCCGAATCAGGACCATAAAGTCAAGACCACAACTTCGCTGAAAGAGGACTCGCCCCTATTCCGCATAAAAGATCTGCCGAAACAACCCTAGTGGTAACACTGAAGGCACTCCGCCAGCCGGTCACTTTACAATAAAGACATCCCACGCAGGGGACGCTGAGGCTATACTCAAATTTATCGAACCTCCGTTAAAAAAACCAAAATAGAATATAAACATCATTATAAAATATCAACAAAACACATACATATAAAAATGCCTACATGTATAAATAATAACATCGTAGGAAGCCCCAGTGACCACCTGGCAGAACGCGTCCAATATTCCCAAGCTGATCCAACAGACCTCACACACAAAAAGAGGAGTTTTGTCCTAGAAGAGTTTTCAAGAAAAAACGTAGGTGACTGGTCTAGCGAAGAAGAAGATAGTATAGTAGATTGATAGAACAGATCGAATAGGAATGAGAAATAACAAAGGAGAAAGACAGCGACAGCGGGAATTTAAAGCATTAAATTTCCAGAAAGCGCGGATACTATTTATACAGAAACACCCGGAGCGCACCCCCACGGGGGGAGATTAAATAATAATAATAATAATAATAATAATAATAATAATAATAATACCTTCTCCCTCCTCCTCCATCATCATCATCATCATCATCATCATCATCATCATCATCATCATCATCATCATCATCATCACCATCATCAACACTGACCCTTTATCAAATTATTCTTATCCGGGGTGGTCCAGGATATCAACTTCCGATAGTTATTTCCCCTGATGACACGTGTAACGTAATGAAAGAGGGCGCATTTGTAACAAGTAATATCCGCGCGCTTAGACCTTGTGAGAAGAAGAGAGAGCGCTTCCGAAAACTGGTTTGATCATGGCGTACAGAACTATTGAAATGGTCCAGTGGTCCAAATGAAGATTTCCCCTCAAAGTTAACAGTAGTACGCAGCCTTATCCTTTCTTCTAAATAAGGACATTGTGAGAAGAGTTTGTTGCGCACACCGCGCAGCGGAGACTTGCTGAGTCTTACGTTCGTCTCTCTCCACTAATAAGAGGCGCAGTGTGGACTTTGCTCTGCTATTATGCAGCGTAGTTGGGACTTGATGAAGCTACCTGGATAGATTCTATCCAAAGTATGCCTCGTCTTTGGAATTCCCTTTGTAAAACATGTAATTTTCACCGCTTTCAGCTTGCTAAATAATCTTAATTCAGAAGCATATTTGCTAAATATTCATTTGTTTAAAAACAATGTAAGATTTTCTCAAAATAATATATTATGTTCGTAAATAACTTATATATTCTTAGATGAATAAATAATGATATAGGTCAATAAGGCACTGTTGCTAGATAAGGAATTATAGGTATTATTAGGTATATAATGTATTAATTACATTACATTACATAATTGTTGCTTTAGGTCCAGCGGACTCTTCCGAGCCAAATTAGGACCAGACAACCCCCCAATCCGCATAAACGATCTGCTGAAACAACCCTAGTGGGAAAACTGAATGCCCTCCACCAGCCAGTCACTTTACAATAAAGACATCCCACGCAGGGGACGGCTGAGGCTTCACCCCAACTTATGGAACCCCCGTTTACAAAAACAAAATAGAATACAAACATCATTATAAATTATCAACAAAACACATACATATAAAATATAAAATGCCTACATTGCTAAATAATAACATCATAGGAAGCCCTAGTAACCACCTGGCAGAAAGCGTCCAATATTCCCAAGCTGATCCAACAGACCTCATACACAAACAAGGAGTCTTGTCCCGGAAGTTTTCAATAAAAAAGGTAGGAGACTGGTCCAGTAAAGAAGACGATAGTATAGCAGCTTGATAGAACAAAGCAGGAATGAGAAAGAGCAAATGAGAAAGACAGCGACAGTGGGAATTTAAAGCACTAAATTTCCAGAAAGTGGGGATACTATTTATACTGAAACCCCCGGCACCCCAACGGGGGAAAGTATTAATTAGCTGCTTGTGTGAAATAATATATTATTTAGAAATGCTTCTAAATAATTATTTGTTTACCTATATAATGCATTATTTAGCAGAACGTGTTAAATAATGTATTATTTAAAAGTTGTTGTTAAATAATGCATTATTACGTAAACAATTCATTGTTTAGGGACTGCAATTTTCATTAATTAGGTGATTCGCAAATACAAGTTGTAATTACCGTGAAGTTGAGTGTAGTGATAAAAAAATTGGAGAATCGTGATTTACGCTGTTTTGCGATTTAAAATTAGGCAAATGCTTTATTTCACGCTATTTTTTTTAATAAGTTCGCAAAAGTATTAATATATGAACCGTCAACGGTAACTGTTCCGGAAATGAGGGATCCATCGTTATTTCTGCATTGGCGGGATATCGATTGCCTTCAGAGTAAATAACATGGAGAACTCACAAGTTACGGCGATCTTGTGAAAAACTAGCAGAAGCGTTTATTCCGGTTTTTCAACAGTTGAATACTCCTGCTACTGCCACTTCTTCTACACCTATCTCTGCGTTTTGGGGAAAATAAATTAAAAAAGAAAGCATACCTTTTTTTCTTCTGACGGAGATACTGAAAACACTGAGCACTCCCGCATAAAACTGACCTTGACCTTTCGTTTTTTATTCGGGACGTTTTATCTTCGAATTTGTGGAGTGATTTTTTTTTGAAAATAAATAATTAACACAAATTAAGGATAAAAAAATCTTTGGAAAAGCCTTACATTTAATTATAAAAAGTTGTGAAATTATTTTTTTTAAAGAAACAACACATTTTCAAGCAAATCCTGGGATCCCTAAATAATGAAATTTGCAGCCCCTAAACAATTAATTGTTTACGTAAATAGTGCATTGTTTAACAGCATCTTCTAAACTAAACATTGTAGAGGTAAACTAATCATTATTTAGGAACATTTTTAAATGATACATTATTTCAAACACTCCGCTAAATAATGCATTATAATTTATAGGTAAATAATTCCTTATTTAGCAACAATGCTTTATTTACCTATATCGTGATTTATTTACGTAAACAATGTATTGTTTAGGTAAATAATAAATTATTTACGGATAAAATATACTATTCAGAGAAATCTTACATTGTATGTAAACAAATAATTATTTAGAAAACATGCTTCTATATAAAGATTATTTAGCTGAAAGTGGTTCGTAAAAAAGAAAAACGACAAAAATTTCAAATTAATATTTTACAAAGGGAATTCTATACGTCAAACCCTCAGCGACGTTATAACTATTACGCGTTGCTATTTAGTTCCCTGCCTTGAGTATCGTTTCTTGTTTGGTAGACATGGTACGTTCTTGTTCTTAGTTAAGGTTTACATTTATTTTACCTATAGAATCTTTTCTCACACTTTTAGTTATTGTATATCTCATATCATTTTATCTCATATTTTTATGTTATCTTTTCCTCGCCTCTTCTCTTCCCTTTTTCCTTCTTCTCTCCTCTTTATCCTCCTTCTCTTTTCCTCGACCTATTAATTCAAAGGGATATAGTAGTAGCAAGGTGATTTATCGTAAGCTTACCCATTTGTATTCTCTCTCTCTCTCTCTCTCTCTCTCTCTCTCTCTCTCTCTCTCTCTCTCTCTTACATGACAACAAGCACATGCCATTGTATCTACTAAAATATTATTTAGATTTTAGATTTTAGATTTTAATGCTTTATTGTCCCTTTTTATCGGGAAATTCTGGGCCGCCTCCCCTGTGGAAGGCGTAGTCGCAGCCTGTGGCGCGCCCAAACCCAACCTACCTAACATTAGTTGTGATTTTTGAAATGTAGAAATTCTTTTAAATTTTTGAAAATTTTTTTGAAATTTTGCTATTTTATAGAACAGAATATCAATTCTATAAAATAGCTGTTGACATTTCAATATGAATTTTTCTATATTATAACAAAAACAATTTACTGTAAATTATTAAATAGGCCTATATTGAATTCGCAGAATTAAACATTTAGCCTCAATGACACGTTGTCCTCCTCTGTCTCTGTCCCCTGCTTCTCCTCCTCCTCACTATATCTCCAGTTATTTGAAAAGTCCACTATATAATTATAAACGAGTATTAATTTTTTCACTCCTGTATTACAATGATAAATAGTTTTGATTATCTTCATGCTTCATCGGACCAAAAAACACATTTTGCCAATATGACATGTTTCCTAAAAATGTACTTTCTGATGCAACATAACACTATGTAACCTTTGTCTGAGTAAAATCGTTTAGAAGAGAAAACACCCAAAGCAACAACCGTTTTTTAAAAAATAAACAAATAAATAAGGTAATAAACTGGTTTATTTAGATATAAAAATCAAATTCATAGTTGGACAGCGTACAACTCCTTGCCTTAAGAACATGCAAGCTCGGGGGCGTGGGAAAACTGAATGTGGAAAAACCATATAAACAATAAGAACGCCGGTGGTAAGGAGTTGGATCGCCTAAAACATTGGGAGTGGATCAGTTAAACGACAGCATCTTCAATATAATAAATGTATTATTTATTCATAATACCTTAAATATATCCAAGACCCTGTCGTTTGAACTCCAGTTACCACGTCTTTAGGTAAGACAAGTACCACCACCGTCTTGCACACACGTTTTGTCTCTCTATGGACAATACGTCCACAATGTAACCATTGCACACAATGTTCTGTTCAGTTTTCAAGGAGGTAGAGGGTGGGCGTATGCGTGTGGATGGGAAGAGTGAGGGAATGAGGGGGGGAGAGATAAATTGGGCCTAGGGGCCGGGGGGATGCACTGCAACTAAAGAAATTACAACACTACTATAATTATAACAACAAAATTAATAAATAAATAATTTAAAACCAAATCTAGCAACACCAACATGTGCAAAAGCAAATAACCAAAACCAGCAACACATGGCAACCACAAACAAAACGCAGTGCATTGGGGGGGAAAACACTCAGTTTCAAAGAGGTGATGAGGGAATCAAATCGATAAAAAAAAAAAAAAAAAAAGGCAACGAAAATCAATTCAAAATACTAATAGCGAGGAAAACACTGAATATCGACACAAATTTACGCTATTAAATCGTACTAAGCTTACTCCTATAATTATAGCGCGCTTACTCCATCAAAGAGCTTCTTAAAACACTGGCCACCGAGATCCAGCACGTACACACACACACACACACACACACACACATACACACCCACACACACACAAACACACTAGTTTGCTGGAATCAGGATCGAAGCAAGGGTCTAAAAGACTCGCATGAATATGTGACAAGTACAACGTATGTGTGTGTATGTGTGTGTGCGTGTATTGTGTGTGTGCGTGTGAGCGCGCGCGCGTGTTTTGCCTTGTGTGGAAGCAAAGAAGATCCTTGATAAAAGGTTGCTCTCCTTCGTTGATATAAATTATCAGCTGGTTACAATTGAGTTAAATAAAAGTAACGTTCCCGCGCCTAAGATAGCATGCACCACACACCGATGGTTTGAGTCATAAAAAACTGGGCCACTACTGCTGTCCCCCTCTTCAGCTCTTTCCAACAAATGATAAAATCCCATGGAGATGATTGATAATAGCAGTAGATACAACAGAAATACACTTAGCAGCGCGTCCAGTCTTCCACTATTCCAGTTCCAACTCAGACCTCAGCGGACTTACCTAAAAGTTGAATGTCCTTATAGACGATCTCCTACAGCACACGGTAGGTAACAAACAGGCTTACAAATTATATAAGCTTATATATTTTCTAATCTATTTGCCAACCTTTGTTGCTATCTAGACCGCTTTGCTATAGAGTTACAAGGCACCCACACATGTGCAACACGTGCTCATACTGACAGACTGTCCTCTTGTTAAAATGTGTCTGAACCCCCCCTTTTTTTTAAGCGAAAACTTTAAATGTCTCATCAAATTCACGCTAGGAAATGAATAGGCTGTTTTGGTAAGTCTAATAATTTTTGGTGAGTCTGATATTATTGACTATTTCTTTTTGAGGGGAGGGGATAGAAGTGTGGGGGTGGGGCTTAATTTTGAATGCACACAACTTTATCAATGTTCACAGTTAGTAAGGCAGAATGTGCGGTTGACCCCAACCACAGCGACCAGAAGAAATTAAAGTGCAGTAGAGTATAATTATGTTCCCAGAATCTAGAGTGGTCATATTGAATAGGTATTATCTTGCCTCAGATTCTCTGACTTACCATTGAGGTAAATCATAGAATCTGAGTTAAGGTAGGCTAAAACCTACTCAATATTAAAGTGCGATTGAAGTCAAATTGGCGGGGGATAATTAAAAAAAAAAGGGTTATAAAATGTCAACTTCACGCTAAGAGGTGACTATTTGTTTATTATAGTATTACATTTTTGTGTGTCTGACATATGCGAAATTTGCCTCAAAACGTTGCTTTTGGACGTTCTATTTTATAAAGCTCCTCTGCAGAATCAGGATCATGACTGATATCCCGTAGACGACCTATGTATGCACAGGAGCACTAATAAAAATCATGGGAGCGTGACCAACATGCTTTTCGTACGTTGGCTATGGATTATAAAAGGGGAAGTGATTATTGGTCTATGGTCTATTGGCCTATGGTATCGGGTGCCTCTTGGCTGCTGTATCAAGGAAGCCCCCCCCCCCCCCCCCCTTTGCTGGACTCTCGAAGAGCCGACTGTCTGTCTAAGCAGCTTACATGCTTATTTGATAGCTTTGACCTCGGGAACAACCTAAAGACTTCTACGATCATACTATCTAGTGCAAATGTTTAAAAACATGACCCCAGGCTCACTTTAAAAAGTCAGTATTAAGAATGCCATACTAGAGGCAGCTGTTATTATTTTTAAAAAGTTCTTCTTCATCATCTTCCGCTTTTTATTGTAGTTATTAGTTAGTTATTCATTGATTACAGGGTCCAGCGGACTGCAAAGAGCCAAATCAGGACCACAACTTGGTTGAAAGAGGACTCACCCCTGATCCGTATAAAAGATCTGCTGAAACAACCCTAGGGGTAACACTGAAGGCACTCCGCCAGCCGGTCACTTTACAATAAAGACATCCCACGCAAGGGAACGCTGAGGCTATACTCAAATGTATCCCCCGTTTACAAAAGCAAATTAGAATATAAACATCATTATAAAATATCAACAAAACATACGTATAAAATGTCTACATTGCTAAATAATAATATCATTGGAAGCCTTAGTGACCATTTGGCAGAAAGCGTCCAATATTCCCAAGCTGACCCAAAAGACCTCATACACAAATGAGGAGTTTTGGAAGAGTTTTCAAGAAAACAGGTTGGTGGCTGGTCTATCGAAGAAAAAGATAGTAGAGTAGATTGAAAGAACATAGTAGGAATGAGAAAGAACAAAGGATAGAGACAACGAAAGTGTGAATTTAAAGCACTAAATTTCCAGAAAGTGGGGATAATATTTATACAGAAACCCCCGGTACTCCCACGGGGGATTGTATTGTAGTAGTAGTAGTAGTAGTAGTAGTAGTAGTAGTAGTAGTAGTAGTAGTAGTAGTAGTAGCTGCAGCAGCAGTTGTAGTAGCAGTTGCAATAGCAGTAGTAGTAGTAATGGCGAGGATGCTTTGACTTTTAAACAAATTTAGTCCACTTCGTTGGTGTGCGCAGCGAGCGGAGTTGCCACAGATGTTAAAAAAGAAAAACTCCTCAAGAACGTGAGAATGATCTAGATCGTATGAAATCCTAGGATAAATTCAAAATTTGAGAGTGGGCTTTTTTGTCTGCATATTAAATTTCTAGGTTAAATTCATAGCATAAGCAACTTGTTCCAAACCCTCTTAAACAAAAGTGTTTTGTTTGGTTTTGTTGTTGCTTTGTTTTGGCTAATAGTGCCCTAGCTGTCCTCCATAGTCTGCAATAGCTTGAGATAAGGACTGTCTCTGCCGGATACCAGTAGACTTTGTTACCGCCGTTTCAGACGCTGAAGATTCCCGACCCTGATCGTGACTTTGACTTCTGCCTTGACCTTGTCCGTCGCCTTGACTTTGACCTTGAATTTGTCTTTGACCTTGAACTTGGCTATGACCTTGCCTGAGGAGCTGTCCTGGAAGCAAAGGCGCAGAAAGGAGTGGAGGATGTATCTGCCTTGGCCGTTGCGTATCTGCTCCAGGCAGCCTAACAGAACTCTGGACAATGTAGTTTGAGAGACTGTGTGATGGGAAGAAGCTTGGCTCACTTTTAAGGATAGCTGGATGCTGAGATTGTAGATATAGTTGTTGTTGTTGTTGCTGTTGTTGTTGTTGTTGTTGCTGTTGTTGTTGCTGTTGTTGTTGCTGCTGTAGTTGCTGTTGTTGTTGCTGCTGTTGCTGAAATTGTTTTAGTTGTCGCTGGTGGTCAGAAGAGCACTGGATGCCCTGCATGGCATATTCATTGACAGTGGATCTCAGGTCGTCACAAGACAAATGCATGTTCATCTCATCCGCCAGCTGATCCATGTCGGAGCGAGCATCGGTACCCGTATACATGCCCACTGTGGGTGAGTCCGTGCTTTCTTCTAGGATGTCCTCTACGTCATCAATGTCCTGAGGTGATACAACGTGGACCTCAGAACCGTCCTCCACTAAATCGTCGGATGAAAGGCAGCTGGTTGTTTCTGGCGATTTGACTGGAGACGTTATGTTCGAAGAATATGGGGATGCCACGATGGTCGACCAAGAAGATCGTACCACAGGTCGTTGGTGGGTGTCAAAATATTTGAAGTCATTTACTGCTTCACGTAATTCGTTCTCATTGTGGGAAGATGGATAGGCGTGAAAGGAAAGATACTTGCGGGAAGCTGCCTCACTCCCTGCCGTTGCTTGCAGACCTCGTCGCTGCCCGCCTGTCGATTTAGGCCTGTCGTAGGCTGACGGACGTTCTCGAGATTGCTTGCCGCGTGGCATTTTTCGCTTGCTGGACTCGGCGTCAGCCGTCTTACTTTCTTCTCCGGAATCGATAACGATAGTCTCGAAGAGTTGTCGAGGTACAAGGCTGGAGTTTGTGTAAGTGTCACTATCGTAGTCGTCAGAGGATACCTTTCTGCTCTTTCTCAGGGGCTGCGGCGAAGGTTCGATGTCTGCCACTGCCACTTTCTTACCCTGGGACAAATCCATCACCTGAACGGTGTCCTGTGGTGCGGGCTGGGACACGGATCTCTGGAATGGAATATCACTAAATGTCGAATCAGGAAGGATATAAAAGCTCTGCATTTGGGACGTGATAGATCGATCATGGTGGGCCTCGTAAGGTGAAAGTCTTGCTACGCCTATCTTTTGTAGATCTGTTTGCTTCTGGATCATTTCGATCACATCAGAGTCTGTCACCTCGTAGAGGTTGTCTGAGGGTGTGGGAACAAGTTGAGGGGAAGGTGCTGGCGCGGGAAAAGTGTCATCGAAATCCCAATCGATGACCAGACAGTCTGATTCTAAGTCGTCCTCGGGCAGTGACTGGCCGTCTGACGCTGCTTGCTGCTTGGAGACACCCATCTGCTGCCACAAGGTGGATTTTCTCTTTTCCCCCATCGCCACCTTGGCGTGCATGGTCTTGATGATATGGTAGCAACGGACCAGACATTCATTGGTCTCCTTGATGTAGGTGGCCACCTTGTCGGTTATTACTTTGGACTGGCCCATCTTTTTGCTCACCTTGTCCAGCATGAAGTGCAGCCCGGAGGCCTTGGCGATGACGGCCTCGAAGTCTGCCTTGAGCTCCAGGTCCGCCTTCTTGCTGTGCTTGTGAAGCTGAAGCTCCTTTTCTAGCTCAGGCGTCATCAAGCCTTTGTGAGGCAGCTCCTTCTTCAGCACCTCAATCTTCTCTTTTAGAACAGTTTTGTTGTCTTTGGGGTGTTCTCTGGGGTTCTTCCACGCGTGCTTGCAGGCCTTGTCCCACCACTCGGGTTTCTCAGTCTCAGACCACAGTCGCTGAGGGTTCTTGTTCTCCGCCTTTCTGGCTGCAGCTCGGCTCAGCACGTTCAGAAGACGCTCCAGCAGAACGCGTTCAGTAGACGGGGCTTCCCGCCTGAGTCCAATTAAGAAGGAGCTAGACTCCACAGAGAAACAGGAGCAGCGGTGCTTGCCTGATTTGAACGCCATTGTCTGGATGTTGTCTTCTTAACTTTATCGGATTTAATCAACAGCGCACTGTCAACGATGCATGGTCATGGAACAGACGAGAAGATGGGCCAATGTTTTGCTTTCATAGCAAGTAAAATTGCTGCATCTCTATGCGTGAATGAAGTCGTTTTCAGGTGGAAAAAGTCCTCCCATGCAGCTCCCTTTGTGCCGCTCCATTTGCCGCGTTTACTTCGTTGTCATCTTCAGTCCTACCGTGATCTGAAACAGACAAAATGGAGAAAGTATGAGAATGTGCCGCTAACTTCATGTCTTTGTCATGGGCTAGTTTCCACTAAACAGTTGTATGATGACTGGCTCTTACTGTAAATGGCAGACCGAATAATCTAATCAAATCAATAACAAGCTACAGTGTATATCAAATTTTACAAGATCTGTCTGTTTCTTTGCCTTACTTTGTGTCCACCCGCAAGGAGGAAACTTGTTTGACTTGGCTGCATATTGGACACGCTTATGTTACCCATAGTTTCCTTTTTTGAAAGGCGAAGAATCACCGTGGCGCTTTGCATGTGATAAGTCCTTTTCCGTGCGCCATTTTATGTCTGAATGTGCTGATTTGGTTGATGAGAGAGAAAGATATTTTGGTTCGATACCTTTTAATGAGATTAGTAATGGTCAAAACCTGTTTACATTTGTACGTGATAATGGTTTATTTTATCGCATATACGTCATATCATATTGTTTGTATACTTGGTTACATTTCATCAGTAAGGCTAGTTTTATGTACATCATTTATCATTTTTTTAATCTTAGCGTCTGAATAATTTGGCGTGTTCCTGATTCGTCTGATTCTGAATAGTTTTGCGTTGTTCTGATTCGGCTCTTGGCAGTCCGCTGGACCCTATAAACATTGAATATTTATCTAATTACACAGGTGACCTTGTCGCTAGCTAAGTGTCAGAGATCTATCATGCAGTGATCGTGTAGGCATATGCCCTCAACAGCCTCTGAAACTCAGAATGGGGTCAGCGTCGCTTTCGGGCCCATTGCTTAAATAACCTTGCCGAATAGCGGCAAAACGTTAACACCATTTCATCAGTGATCGTTCCGTTTCATACCCATTGAAAGGCTTTCAAAGACTGATCGTTGAAATGAGTGTTGACGGCTAAATAACTACACCGTTGGCCCAACCACAGGGGCATGAAGCAAGTAGTCTAGCGATAGTGGGTCCCCGATAGCCTAGCGGTAGCAGCCCTATGTACGATACGATAAGCTATGAAGGACCCATTCTACTTGGATAATGCCCACGTGCGCCAACCCATCGTGTAAGATGTTGTTGTTGTTGTTGTTGTTGTTTTTTACAAGGGACCAACTTCTTTGTGTGTTGTGTGCAAATGTTTAGTTTGCCCCAAATAGTTTATGCATTTCAATGAGCCGGTTTGAAACAGTAATCAATCCCAGTGATAACGTTAAAGTCATATCACAGGATTTTTAAAGGGCGGTATTCAGGAAGCATTTACCCAGTAGATAAATCCGCGAAGCCGTACAGTAGAATACGGACTTACCAACTGCTTTTTAGATACCACCCATGGTGTCTAGCATTGCAGACTTCCTAATTTTGATACAAAATCAAGTATGGTTTTACTTGAAACAGATTTTAATACTCGAAAATTCGTAGTTATTCTTAACACAGGCGTTTGTAAGTTAAAGACATTTCTCGATGGTGTTTTTTTTTTCTCTCATTTTGTTATATGATAGGGCTGCGTATATGCTTGTAGTGTCCGATAATTTTACGATTAATAATAATAATAATAATAATAATAATAATAATAATAATAATAATAATCATCCTCATCATCCTCATCATCCTCATCATCATCATCATCATCATCATCATCATCATCATCATGTTATTATAAAGCGCAATATAAAATATCAGTCTGCTCAAAGCGCATCAAACACAAGCACATGCAAAGTACAATAAATTAAAATCAGTAAATTTAAATTTTAAAAAGCGATTGCATTAAAATATAAAAATTAAAATACCTCTTAAGAATACAAATGCAAACACCCGCGGTAAAATTGAAAAAAAAAAAGTACTGACTTTGTTATAAAATAAGATTTTCGGACGATACTTTTTTTTTCCCTATTGTGGATATTGATATGGAATATGAAAATGACTGCCTTTTGTAGTGTCCTGAAAATACTAGGTTAATATTTATAGAGTGGCTATATTTTGTTTCTTGAAGTGCAATCGGCTCTTTGCCAACAAATACATTACTTACACTCTCCGTAATTCACTATCACGAAGTAAAAATTCCCCCGTTTATATCCTGAAGCACACCTTTTTATGCAGTCAGCATTAAAGATAGACTTCTCCTTTAAAATGCAATGAACTCTGTTATGTTGAAACGCGCATGATGGTGCGTGTGAAATGCGCACGATATTATGTGTGAAGCGCGCGCGATAGATCTGTTCGTTTTATTTTGCAACGCATGCAATAATAGAGTGTAATTACCTTTGATTTGATTTTGCGTTGTTATTAGAAGAAGCTTTGTATAACGTTGGCAATTTTAGTTGGTCGATATTATATGAGAATTTTCGAGAGTGGGTTGTTTACTATCGATCGATGCGTATGGATAATTCTAGTGGTAACTTCGAGACGCTTCCATCCCAAATAAGGTTGTATGATGTGAGACAGCGATGACAAAGCTTGTTCTGATTGGTTGTGGTGTGTCACGTTGGGGGTATTCTCGCCCTTTCTGGAGTGTAGAGAGACTATATATATAGTGCCGCACTGTTTCGAGAGAGTGGAAAGTAGAGAGAGTTGTTGTATTAGAGTTGAGAAAGTTGTAAAAAGTGGAAAGTTCATAGTTGAGAATTGTTGAGTGGAAAAAGCGATTGAGCGACTGTATGCAGTTGTTGATGTGTGCTGAATAAAAGTGGAAAACTTCAAACGACGACTCCTGACTTGATGATTGAACGGGTTGCGTGGATAAACGAATCTGAGTTACACTTTATCAGGTTTCAAGCATCGGGGCTGAATCAACTGATAAAAAAACAACATCGAGTGTAACAAACTCAAATGATTACACTTTTTAAACGTACAGACATGAACGTGGAAATGATACTGTCATGCAACTCAGTTATTAATTTGTTTGTTTGTTTTAAATTGTAATGAGACAGCCATGTGACATTGTCATACCTCAGTCACGAGAGACAGAGGGTCAGAGAGAGAGAGAAAGAGAGAGAGAGAGAGAGAGGGGGGGGGCGTGTGTGTGTATGCGTTTGCAAGGGGGTGTGCATATATCGTATTTGTGTTTCTGTGGGTACATGCAAGGGGCGCATGCACGTGTGTGATAGCGTGCAGCCTCATTGATGCATGCGCGCAAGTGAGTCATTGTGTTATCTTTGTGTGTGTGTGAGTGTGCGTGTGTGTTTGTGTTTGTATGTCTGTCTGTGTGAGTCATTTAATTGCGTGTACATGATGCTTGACTGTTTAATTAGTCAGTGCGTATGCTTGCCTTGCACGTGAGTCATGTGAGCGTGTGTATGTTCGTGTGCGTGATTGCCTGTGTGCTTGTATGTAGGCTATATGTGTGTGTGCGTGTGCGAGCGCTCGAGCATAATAGGCAGGCAAGTATCCAAACCTCAGAGTAGGCAACGATGTATGAATAAAATACATTTAAAATAGTTGTCGGCCAGTTGCTAAACGATTGCACCTCTTACATGTTATCAGTTAACAGCCTACCTGAAAAGTCTATCAGGCCTACCTTTTAAGCACAGGTGCGCGTATTTCATTGCAAGAAAAGCATAGCCTATGGGCGTCGCAAATAAAATATATTCTATCATTATATTAAATATCCCAGGAGAACGTATCGAAATGTGAGCGGGGTCTATACTATATTATCCTATGCCGTAACTCTGAAGTCGTTGGGGCACCACAGATGACCGTTTAACCAGTATACTATACTAGCCTTTGGTAATATAGGTTCGACGCATATAGGTTTCGCATTTATTCGGATCTAAGCATGAGCGCCTGTGTAGCCTAGACTAGTACTTTCTGTTTTGGCATAATTATACTGCATAATAATACTTCATAGGATAACATTGGATGTTCCCGCAGTTGTTCAACGTATTCGCTCACAATACAATGGGTTATGTGAAAAAGTAACCTCACCTAAATAATAAGAAGTAGGTCTATACTATTACTGCTAAAGTTATGTTTAAGATTAATTATAAACCATGTAGACATTCGCGGATAGCCGATTAGAATATTATAAGACCCTCCCTTGGATGTGTGTGCGAGTGTGTGTGCGTGTGTGTGTGTGTGTGTGTGTGTGGGTGTGTGTGTGTGGGTGCGTGGGCACACTTACACAGTGTTATCTGGACTGTGTGTGTGCGTGTGTGTGGGTGTGTGCGTATGCGTGTGTACGTATGTGTGAAGCAAATGCGTATGAATACGTGCATGTGTTTGTCTGCGGTAATGCGTCTGTGTGTATTTGTTGTACAACTTTTTATTCATCAGCTAACCTAAGGTGAACAAGAGCCACGTCAGGATTCTATCATATCTGATACGGAAACCAAAACTAAACTTTTTTTTTTTTTTTTTTTTTTTTTACATTGGTCAGCAAAAGAACATAAAAAACAATCGTTGTTTCAATAATCGTATTTTTCGAAAATTCACATTTAAAATAACTTTTTTAAATTATTTTATTTGTTGTTTTTTTAAGTGTAATAATAAGCTTACACTGCGGTGCTGTGACTAGCCGAGGCTGTAATGTTCGCCTCTCCGCCAATAGTGACTTGTGAGAGGGAAACTACGGGTATCAGATAAGCTGTGTGATATCAGTACTACGTTTCTAGAAAACGATGCAGTTGCTCTTGGTCCTATCCCATCCTATCCTATCCCGTAACTCGAAGGTCGTTAGGGCACCACAGATGCCGCAACCGAAATGCCATAATTATAAGGTTAAATTGCAGAATATAAAAATATCTGAGTAGCAAACTAACTGACGAACTGCGGTTATATGATTACAAAATACAATCCCGAATTTTGGCTAGCCTGCTTGATATGATCCTTTTTATTATTATTTTTTTTTAAAGTGCAATTAAAATATATTATATTATAGCAACTACCTGCATGAAGAAATGCGGTTGTATGATTGGAAAATATAGAACAAAATAAAAGAAGCAACGGAGTTCTAAAAGAATATAAACGACTTACTGCGTATCTGCAGCAAGAAAATTGTGTGTTGTCCAATCTGCTTGCCCTTGTTCAGCGCTAGGTGTTTGTTCCGATTTTCACATCGACCTATGCGTTATTTTCAACGTCTTCTTCACGTTCAAGCATGCAGGAAGTTCATTGATAGTTTCTACACTCCTAAAAAGCACAGGAAATAACTTGCTTTCTGCTTGCTATCCTTTAAGCATTTTCTTGTTAAAATTTAATCTGTTCTGTTGTACGTTGTTGTGCCCTTGTGTGGATAATATTGAAGACGCGAAGGGTACAGAGTAGAAAATAGCATCGGGAATTCCTTTTACTACGTAATGAATGGTATTTAGTACGTGGCGCCATTGTAGAGCCAAAAGGTTCATTGCATCAATAATTATACACATATCGGCGTTCTACATACACATAGACATTCTGATTGATTTTAGTGCAGTAACTAACAAACCCACACAGCTTTAATTATTGTTGTTTCTTAACAACGGTTGCAATGTTTATCTTGACTATACCCTGTGATCGAACGTCGTGCATTTTAAAAAAATAAAAGTAGGCCACAATAAATTAAATTTATTGTACTTTTATTATTAAAAATGCACGACGTTCGATATTATAAATGTACGTTTACTAGCTCATGAGTTTTCCTCATTACGTTATATAGTTAACAGTTGTTGTTATTGTTGTTGTTATTATTATTTAACTTTTACGTACAGTCCAATATCGCATATACATTGGCGGCAAGGATAGCTTAGTGGTCAAAGCGAGCGAACGGCTTGTGTGAGTGCGTCTTGGTGTTCGAACCCTGGCTTCAGCAAACTATATTGTGTGTTTGCTGGATATTAGTGGCCAGCCAGCGCCTTGAGAAACTCTCTGGGCTTGTAAGTGCGCTATATAAGAGCAATCTCTCTCTCTCTCTCTCTCTCTCTCTCTCTCTCTCTCTCTCTCTCTCTCTCTCAAACTAAATTATTGATTGTTATAGTCTACCGTTGTCGTCCGGCCACATTAAAATATCCAGTAAAAATGTGTTACTAGGTTCATAAAAATATTGTATGTCTTAAGTTTTCAGTCTTACGTTACTGGGTTCATAAATATTGTATGTCTTAAATTTTAATTATGCATTATGTTGTAGGGTTTATGATGCTGTACGGTGTATCACAGGCTAATTTGTTTGGTTAAATATACTCTGTTTTGGGCTTTGGTTTGTTCTCCTGATTCGGGTTTTCAACTTAAAGACTGAACGTTAGAACAGTTATGCGCATTTGAGACTCGATTTACTTTCACGAAGGGCAGTAGAGTATTATATCAGTGGTACGTATGTACGGTTTCTTGTTCTTGCAATGAACAATCCACGATAGAGTACTTCTACTATGCTTGCTTGGTTGCTTGACGATGTCTAAGTGTCTATATTAAAACTAATAAAAGTAATTGACTTTTTTATTGTCCACTTTAATTAATTAATTAATTAATTAATTAATTAATTAATTAATAATAATAATAATAATAATAATAATAATAATAATAATAATAATAATAATAATAATAATTTTAGAAAAAAGTTTTAATAAATAATAATAATTGCTACTACTACTACTACTACTACCAATAATAATTATAATGCTAACATTAATAATAATATAAAACAGTTACAATAACAAAACCAAGTAACCTTTGTACATCGCCCTTCCTCACTAAAGCTTATAGCGCTTTGCAGCAAGGGAGCTCGTAACGTAAACACTACTTAAACCTATAGTAGGCCTACACTCAGTACACAATGACTATTACTGCTAAAGATGGGAAATCCGTGCTGACTAAAAATGATGACAGTGAAACACAATCATTGTACCCATTCTAATTATAGTTAATGGGTACATAACACTGATATAGCCGCTGATTTTAAACATGTATTTAGTATAAACACACTAGGTATCATCAAGGCAGACTCAGATTTCTATTTTAAAAAAGGTTTCAACGAGAAGAAAATGGTTGTAGCATTTTACAAGGCACTGGAAATAGTCCTATTCTATCCTATCCCGTAACTCATAGGTCGTTGGGGCCCCACAGATGATCGTTTTACCAGCGTACTCCACCTTTCTCTGTTCTCGTCGCTGACGTAAAACACGTATTTAGCACAAACTGAGTTAATTAGTATACTGAAGGCAGATTCAGATTAAGATTCAGTTTTTTTTTTATAGATTTATTTAATGAGAAGGAAATAAAAGTAGTGTTTTGTACAGGCAATCCTTTTAATAGGAAATAGTTGCTGACTAAAGATAACAATAAACAACACCGTCCTATAAGGACAGGAAATACGCGTGTGCTTGTATAAACACTTGGTCCTGATTTGGATCGGAAGAGTCCGCTGGACCTAAAGCAATAATCATGTAATGTATAAACACTGCACGATGTCTACGTTATAAGAACAGCTCCGGGTTGAGTCGATATTGCTATTTGATGTATGAATTATAGCGGCATACCTTGCTGTTAGACATTATTTTTGTAATATATTCTAGCATCGTGAAGTCACCATAGTAGCAAAACAAACTGCCTTAAAAGTGTAATATACAAGCCATAGGTAGAAAATGACTCTCTCTCTCTCTCTCTCTGTCGCACTTGCTCGCACACACACACACGAACACACAGGCACACACACGCACACACACGCACACACACAAATACACCACACAACCACAAACCACACACCAAATACCACGCACACACACACATACGACACACGTACATAATAAATGCCACATACACGACTCTATCTCTCTCTCTTTCCCTTTCACTCTCTCTCTCCTCTCTCTCTCTCTGTACACACACACGCACACACATAGCTCTCTCTTTCAGAACACAAATATGCACCAACGCTCTCTGTCTCTGTCTCTGTCTCTGTCTGTCTCTCTCTCTCTCTCTCTCTCTCTCTCTCTCTCTCTCGCACTCACTCACTCTCATGAACGCACACCATTACCACGAATTCTAGTTTGTATGTCCATGACAATTATACAACACGTACAAGACGAATTGTATGCCACTGTACGTCACGTTTAGCCTATAATTAAGTATATCATGTAATTGAAAGAAGGGGACTTCTGGGCATTTCCAATACTCATGCAGCACATCACCAACGACGAAGTCCGACAGACCATAACACAAGCCATTGCACAGCACGATGGCATGCACACAGTGGTGAAGAAACGGAAACTCCGATGGTGTGATCACGTCATCAGAGCATCAGGCCTTGCAAAGATCATCCTGCTAGGCACGGTGCAAGGAGAGTCAGAAAAAGAGGTGGGAGGACAACAATCGAGAATGGACTGAGAATTGACACTGAGCGAAGCCAGGAAGACTGCTGAGGACAGATAAAGGGTACGCTGGTTAAACTGGTTAAAATGGATAAGATAGGATAGGATAGAATAGGATAGGATATGATAGGATAGATGTATAAAAATTTTGAAGGACAGGATCTCTCTGTTTCATTCACTATCGACATCGACAACCGTAAATACAATTTATACACAGAACGGGAATGAGATAGGCCCTATATGTGATCTATATGTTTAGACTATCGTTAATACAATTTGTACAGCATGAGTGTAAAACGATAGAGAAACAGGATGTACGCCAAACAGTAGTAGTAGTAGTAGTAGTAGTAGTAGTAGTAGTAGTAGTAGTAGTAGTAGTAGTAGTAGTAGTAGTAGTAGTAGTAGTAGTAGTAGTAGTAGTAGTAGTAGTAGTTTAGACTGGAAATGGGGAATCAATTATTATGTGATCCCTATGTTTCACTATCCTATTGAGATCATTAAAGTTATATTGTATTGTATTGTATTGTATCCTAAATGAAATGTTTAGAACTTGAGAGTATATAACGATTGAAAAACAGAATGGATGACATCAAACAGGAGTCAGTGATTATGAGATATGAGATAGACAGTACGTCACACAGCAGCAATGGTCTAGATCTTTCTCTGCCTGGAAACGGTTCATGATAATAATAATACTTCTGACTCACCTCTGTCTGGGGTTTTCCTGCTGGCTTGCCACGTCCTCGTCGGTCAAGGTACGTTGTAGGACTGTCTTACGGCTTTGGACAACTGACCACATCTCCATTCTCTTCTACATTTGTGTCCAAATGGTGCAGCCAAAGGTGACACGTATACAACAGGTACAGTGCACACGTTACATGGTAGTACACGTGTGTATGGGCTTCGTAGTCTACACACGGCTCACGCTACCAGTAATGAGCGTCGGAGCTGCACAGCGCTAAAACTAGTAGATCGGGAATTCCCGGACGTTAAGAATGCTTTGTTAATAAAATTTATTTAATATTCTTGCAGGCCTATAGCTATAGGTTTGGTAGAGTGTATGATTACTTTTGCAGTGAAAGCCTTCTCTAAAACGTATACACTTTTAAACAAGAACACACAAGAAAAGGTTCCATTCCTCTCGGTTGGTTGGTTGGTTGTTTTATTAACGTCTTTTTTCATCAAGATGATAAAGACCATACATACAGATTCACGCATTTAAACAGACATACATGAACACATAAATACACACAGATACTATTACTATCTCTCTAACATAACAATAACAATATCAGTTAAATAAAACGAGCAACTGGAGAAGTAATTAGAGCTTTTGCCAATCCCACACTCAATTCATTGCTAATGTTTTTAACTGATGTTATAGTATTTACTTCAA